>OY998181.1:21044613-22277113 GCA_963921935.1 Galeruca laticollis | reverse complement strand
CTCTTTTCTTCCACTCATTTTATTTTATTTATATGTTTTCACTTCACTTAACTAAAACCTAACTAGAGAAATGCGTGAAATTGTTGGGCAACGTCAATTTATAGGTTGAGAAGGAAAACAAGCGTCGACAGGAATATTCTTGCAAAAAGCACAACAAACGCGTTCGTGCCTCATTCGGCAGTACTCGGCACTGTATAGTGAGTGTATAGGACAGAAGGAAAACAAATCGCGACAAGAATTTTCTTGCAAGAAGCGCGACAATTGTGTTGTCACAAGTTTTTGAGCCGCAAATTGTATTATAATTTTTAGACTTATATATTAAAATAATTTCAAAGAATCAAAATGTTCAAATTTTATATTCAAATTTAAAAAATAAAATAAATCGTGATTTTTTTTGAAAAAATCAATGGTTTTTGATTTTTTTAATAAAAATCAGATTTTGCCCAACCCTGAGTATGAGTAGATTCCACACAGTAAATTTTATGTACACATTTTTACCAACATTTTATCGTCAAGAGAGAGAAATATCTACCAATAATTCTAATTCAAATTAATGAAAAGAGGTTAACAACAAAAAGAGATTAAAAGGTCCAGAAGAACACGAACATTGTAAACAAACCAAAATTAGTCACTATTGGTTAAAGTAATGCAACTACAACCAGCAATAGGTTTGATATTTTGTCTAACGATAATGATGGTGACACGACCCTGAAACAGAAAATAGTCACATGCTTATAGCCCGTTCAACCAAAGACAGGTGAAATCTATAGTAAAATTATAAAAGCTGTGTCTAACAGAAAAAAATACACTATTTCATACTTACAAATCAACAGAAGAACGAAGTTTTAGAGTCGTTCGGAAAAAGTTACACTACTCGACTAGTATTAATGACATAAAATGTAGTATTGACTCTCTAGGCAATGAAGTGCAAAATATATGGAATATTCAACAAAGAAAAATAAACCGATACCAATGTTTTTTGTAAACCTAAAACAGAAGGACAAAAGTAAAGACATTTATAAAACCAAAACTATATTAAATAATACTGTTATATTTGATACCACTCATGTTACGAGAGAACTCCCTCAATGCACGAGGTGCCAAAGATACAGATACACAAAGAATTTCTGCCAGAAAATCCCTAAATGCGTCAAATGCACCGAATCCCACCTTACCACTGCTTGTCCAAAGAATACAAGAGATAATGGTAAAATGTGTAAACTGCAACGAAAGTCATCCCGCTAACTACAGGGGATGTGCCGTAAATAAACAGCTACAACAATCCACAACTCAGGAACAATAATAATAATAGGAATATAAACTAACAACATACAATCCCTGGCGTATCAGACGCACAAATAACACATTCCAAGTAACAAACCATCCAAAAATAAACGGTTTTAAAGATCAAAACTAACTTTTTTCTACGACCATTATGGAATTTCTATATTCCGACGTAGTTTTTGAATATGGAATAGCTTCATTCTAGCCCTAGGGCAAGAACGTTTATTCTCGCCCTTGGTATGGAATGAATACTTGTGGCGCCCTCTAATGTGACGGTTCATTTGACAGAAAGAGAAAATAGGCATGTTACGTTTTTTACATCAGCTGCACTACGTAGAGTAGAAGTATTGAAATGCAGAAAAAATCCTCTAAAGTGAACGTAAAATGACTAATATGGTCATTGAGTATTAATTGTTAGAGCCAGAAGTGCAGCATAAGTGTATTTTGTGGCACTTTTAAGAAGAAAGACAACAATTGTCAACTATCAAAAAATGTCGATTGTCAAAATTGTTTAATTATCTATTTTTTTAAATTAAAATTGATAAATACTTCATAAAAAGTAAGTAAATTTATATAATTTCATCTAAATAATAGTTATTACATGGCTTCATTCCTTTTTGGTGTTTGATACTGACAGCAGTAATGATTTCACCACAACTCCTCCAGAAATTAAGGAGTTAGCAGTTGAATATATGTTTTTTTGTTTCTATTTGATAGTCGTAGAATAAGTCTACGGCTCGGGAAACAAATCTTTCTACTCGTGTAGAATTTTGCTTATTCCACCCTTGATATAGAATATACTATTCCGCATCTGTGCGACGCCCTGGACAATATCCTTATCCTATCATAACATTGTCACTTGTATACACTTCAGAGGCTGTATTGTGGTAACAAACTGAAATTTCTCCAAAAATAAACAAAAATGTCGCATATCTGGATTTATAGGACCCGTTGTACTCGCTCTAGTGAGCTGAAAATCTATAAGGTTCATATGTGACACAATGAAAAATATCCAATTATAATATTGGTCACTTGTATACACTTCAGAGGCTGTATCGTGCTAACCACCCGAAATTTCTCCAAAAATGTGGCACTTCCAGTGCCATAGCACCCGTTGTACTAGCTCCAGTGTGCTGCAAATCAATAAGGTTCATCTATAATACGCCCTGAACAATATCGAATTATACAATTGGTCACTTGTAGACAATCCGAAGGCTGTATCGTGCTAGCAAACTAAAAATTATCCAAATTGAAAAAAAATTGGTACTTCAAGTACCATAACACCCGTTGGACGGGTTCTGGTGAGCTGAAAATCAGTAGGGTTCATCTGTGAGTGTCCTGAACAATATTCAATCATAAAATTGGTGACTTGTTGCACTCCGGAGGCTGTATCATACTAACAAGACCATGTTACGAAAAGTGGCCGACGACATACACACAGGATTTTTTTTCTAAAAACCGTCATGTCGTTCTTGGTGAAAAACGTAAAAATAACAAACAAAATCGAAAATTCCTACTTTTTTTTGGGTAAACCACTTTTTTCTCATATTAGATGTTAGGCGAAAAAGTAATATTGGTAACACTACAAATAATCAACGAACTAATTAATTAATTAATTAAACAACATGTATAACAATATAATTTTATTCAAAGAGTTATCTAACCTAAACATGCTATTATAAAATTTGTGAAAGGGTTTGAAATATTGTTCACGGTGCTAATTGAAGTTATTTGTAGTAACATTTTAATAGTTTTAGAAAGCTCCATAATCTCTATTTTAAAAAAAAACTTTTGTTAAACAGGTACTTAAAGCTAAACATTATTTTACTAATGGGCGTTTAAGACTATTAAAGTGAATAATAAGGGTTTGACGTTACAATAGACATTGAAACTTTTCCTAGAATTCATAGTAAAGTGAAATTTATTACAATTGATGTGATAAATATATATATATATATATATATATATTTTTGATTTCTTGTTCTTGGGTTTAGGTCATAAATAAATAAAAAGCTTTATATCGTCTACATACTTTGACGTTTCGCTCCTTGTTGGGAGCTTTCTCAAAAAGATGTTTCTGTCTTATTTGGACATTTTGGACATTTTATTATGTCCAAATAAGACAGAAACATCTTTTTGAGAAAGCTCCCAACAAGGAGCGAAACGTCAAAGTATGTAGACGATATAAAGCTTTTTATTTATTTATGACCTAAACCCAAGAACAAGAAATCAAAAATATTTTGAATGGTCAAAGAAAATTAAGAATTATTATATATATATATATATATATATATATATATTGAACTTTAATTTGCTTATATACTTACTTTTTATTATTGTTGTGAAATTTAGATGATTATAATTTTATATTTAGAATTTTTATTTAGATTTGGCTAGCTCAGTTGGTTATTATTATATTGTTCTGTAATTTATTTTATTTTAATTATTCGGGAGCATGAAACACTTTCTACTCTTCGAGTCCTGGCATTCAAAACGTATTACCTTCATTTAAATAAAAGAAACACTTTACTTATAACAACATTTAATTTTAAATTCAATATTTTATATGTGATAATAATTATTTGAGACGCCTATGGTCACCTCTAAAGAAATTATTTATTTTATATTTTTAACGGTGCGCATGCTCAAAATCCAGTCATGCGTAAAATGAACATAATTTTAATAACGTGATATGGAGCTTCTGTGGCTCATTATTATGACATAGAAATAACAATCAAGAAACATTTAGATGGTTTAAAACATACCAGAATTTATGTGAAGAATATACATGAAAATGTTATCAATATGCTGTGGAAGAAAAGTATTAAAATATTTATATAGACATGGAATTATTATACAATTTATAAACAGATAGACAGATTACATGGAAACAAGTTAAGCATCATCTTATGATAAAATGGCGTACGTACTTTTGAATTATTTATTGAAATTAGGCCTTTTTGTTATTATTAAAGATTTAATTTATTAACTAATTAAATAAAGTCCGTTTTCTTTATATTTTAGATCGATGATTGCTGTGAATGTTTATCAAAATACGGAACCAAGCACTTATTTGAGTTTTTTGCTTATTATTGGCCAATAATAGTTTAAAAGAACACTGACCTGATGCTCTGGAATTGGGATAACTCTTCTGGACCCCAGGAATACTTCTCTGCAGTTCCAATACCAATTTCTGGAGAAATTCTGCTAGTTTTTTGCAGAACAACTGTGTCTGATTATCGGTGAGTACTACACAAGATTGTTTTTCATAGTTATATTAAAATTTATTAAGTTATTTAGGGAATTTCATAAAAATTTCGGGAACACTCTAACACACAGTCCACACCTTTCGACACCACTTCTCATCCTTTTCGCTTCCTCTCGATTTTCACTTTTTTTCAACAAACAAAGTCTTTTGTTTGTTTTCAGGTCACTATCTACCAAAGTTTGTTTCAATACTTGTTGATTGCAAATTTTATCTGTCATTTTGTTTCTAACCAATCAGATATTGTCCTATGCAATTGAATTATTTGATTTGGGTTTACTTAATAGAAAAGTTCATAAATATTCTATTTCACATTTCTAATACACTTGTAGAGAATCTTTTGAAATTTAATCATACAAATAAATTAGAGTTGGTTATATACATAGATGTTGTTTAAATAGTTCTATCTAATATTGTCATAAACAATCTATTACTGTTACAATTATATAACTTAAATCATAAATCCTTTTATGTATTCTCCATCTAATTCTTGTATTAACTTATTTCTACTAACGCAATTAATAAATTATTATTTAATCCTATGTTCATTTTACAGACATATATCATTTTCTTTATGTTTAATTGTTTATCTATGAAAAACTATACTCCTTATTCTACCAAATATTTATATTTGTATTCTAATGTAACTACTTATATCTAAAATTCTCTTGACTTGATGATATAATTGTTTCTTTTTAGGTGAACAGCTGATCACGTTACAGAAGATATTCTTCGTCTTAGGCAACTTTATTTACATCATTACATTGGTTAGGCAATCTCTATATTTTATGTTATTATTGAGGTAATTTCTTTATTTATTATATTGTTATAGGCTATTATTTAATATATCTTTACTTGATATGCTTTTGAATTAAGAAAAGTGTTTCCTTTTTAATTGTGGTTTCTTAAATTATATTATTTTCATACTAGCAACATAGTTTTATAGAACTAAATCTTTTAATATCTATGATATCTGGTTCAATATATATATATATATATATATATATATATATATATATACAGCTTGTCATCTCACAACATTCTCCCACCGGAAATGAAGTCTGTGCTTCATTTAGGAGAGAGCGCGAGAAAGATAAAGGAGTTTAAGTATAGATAAAGATAAATTAAAATTGCAAGTTTTGTTATAGCTTAGACATAACTTACAAAACTAACTAAGAAAGTCGCGACTGCTAATTGAGGTTGATTAGGCGAGTCGCTGACCGATTAACGTATTTTAATGGTTAATTATGTTCTTCACAAGACATGGTGTCTTGTTTTGGAAGTAGGAACAGCTTTCTTTTATCCCTAGTAGTTTCGCCTGTTTTAGTTTTTAGGCGTACGACCCTGACTTTTCCGTCAGGTCCGCTTATGGTTTCTATGACTCTTGCCATAGGCCAATTAAGAGGAGGAACGTTTTCTTCCTTTAAGAGGACTAGATCGTTTATTTGTAAGTTCTCATATGTTTTTAGCCGTTTTGGTCTATTTTGCAGTCTATTCAGGTAGTCTAGCGACCACCTTTTCCAAAACAGCTGCTGAGTTTTTGCGCATTGTTGCCAAAAATTTAATTTTGTTTTCTGATGCTTGAGATAAATCTTTCTCCGGATAAGCCGTCAGACTGGATCCGATCAGGAAATGCCCAGGAGTGAGATATTGAAAATCAGAGGGATAGTTAGATAAAGTACACAAAGGCCGTGAGTTTAATGATGCTTCGATTTGAGTAAGAATAGTTCATAGTTCGAAGCCGATGAGTCTTGAGATATGATACTTAGCGCTTTCAAATTCCTCCCCAATGTGGGGATCTAGGCGGAATAAATTTCCACTGTGTCTCGTTTTGAGTCAGATAATTTTGTATAGTGTCCGTAAATTCGTTCTTGTGAAAGTGATTATAAAGTTCTCTCAACTGATTTCTAGTTCCAAGAAAGTTTGTCGCATTGTCTGAGTAAACGACAGTGGGGTTAGGTTTATAATGAGTGGGTCAATGAGGCCCTCCACTGCGACTCGCGAGAGTCTATTGTGGGGTTACCCCGTCTCGCTACGAAACGTTTTAAGGCGGCTATAAATGCGTCCGTAGTGAGGTCGGATACTAGTTCTATATGCGCGGCTTTGGTCACCATGCATGCGAAAATTGATATGTAATATTTTGTTACGGGAGCTTTGCGTAGGGTGGAAGATTTTAGGAAAAAAGAGCCTCCGAAATCGACACCAACTTTTTGGAATGGACGCGAGTATGTGACCCTGTCTTTCGGAAGGTCGGACATTATCTGTTGAGCCGTCTGTCGATAACAAATCTTACAATTTCTGATTATTTGTTTGATTTGCCTTAAACCATTGAGAGCCCAGTAGCGCAATCATTTGATAGGACATTTTGTCCGCCAGAATGGCCTAAACGCACATGTTGTTGCTTGAGGATAAGAGAAGTTATATGATTTTTTGAAGGTATAAGATTGGGTGCTTTTGATCGAAGGATATTTCGGCGTTTTCCAACCTATCTCCGACACGGAGATAGCCGGATGTATCTAGAAATTGTTTTTAAAGATATTATTTGCTTGTTTGACAAATTTTTATTTTTTGAAAGTTCCGCTATTTCTGTTGAAAAGGACTGATTTTGAACTTGATTGATAATGAAATTTAATGATGAATTCAATTCACTGACTGACAGAGGTCCTTTGAATCGATTCTTTTTGTTTCTCGAATTGTGAGTACGCCACTGTGCGTTGTAGTTTGGAAAATGAAGAGAAGTTTAAGAAATTGTTTTGCCAAAAATTGTGTTGGTCCTAAATGATTGTTAGGGCTACCTTTCTTTCCTCAGGTAGGTTGACAAGATTTTTATTAATCTCGTGTTGGGAGAAATCCGAACTCAATTCACTGAGGAATTTGGGTCCATTAAACCACATGGGTTGTATTTCAGGAGTAAATTTTCCGCGTGACAGCATGTCAGCTGGATTATCACTTGATCGCACGTGCCGCCACTGGAAATTTTGTGTTAGCGTTTGTATTTCTGCTACTATATTTGATACAAATACCGACCATCGACTTGGGTGGCTTTTGCACCAACAGAGTGCAATTTGAGAGTCTGTCCACAAGTTAATTAATGTTGATTTTGGTTTTCAAAACGTTTTTGACTCTTTGAGTCAGATTTGAGGATAATAGCATACCACAGAGTTCAAGTCTGGGAATTGTGATAGTTTTCAGTGGTGTATGGAGGGTAGAAAGTAAGGAGGACCAACTCAGTGTATGAAAAAGTGTCCGCTGACAGGGAGCAAATTAAGGTGGCGCCATAGTAGCAAGTGGAAAGATTTTAAAAACAGCGCCATAAATTATTAGAGTAGGATACTAAATTAAAAAGGAAAGAAAGACTTCCGCTTTGTTACCGCGCATTTTTAAATAGATTTCAGAAAATCTAATATCTGTACATAGTGATATGAAAATATTTTTAAAAATTTAATGAATTAAAAAAAATAATTATTATTGTAATATAAGGTTGAGACGCATCAGTTGCTTTATTTTTTAATTTTCGCCCACTTGGACAACTTTTAACTGAACAAAGCTTTCCCATTGTTTCTATTTTTTTCCTCTTTGAATTTACAACAACAAATTAGTAATAATAATAAAAAATGTATGTACTAAAGTTTATAAAAATCGAATCACTATCCACGTTAGTTCAGCAGTTTTATAGGTTCTATTTACTAATCAACACTTGACTACGTAAATAGTTGACGTTTTATAAACTGCAATATGCTCAACTACACTAGTCATCAGAGACATTAAATTTTCCAACTCAGCGCACTTCACTCCGTTTACAACTGCTAATTTCATGTCCTTTCCACTCGCTACGCTAGCGTTATTGTGGTCGGTTATTGAACTGTAATTTGCTGGACAACTGGATTTTTCAACTTGTCCCCTATACAAGACAGTCCTCCTTCTACCCTCCATACAGTGGTGCAACACGCGATTTTGCTGATATCAGAATACATGAAACTGTTTTATCGGTGTAGATGGTTCTGATGTAGACACAGGCGCTGTACGCTTCGGTACTCGCATCTGAAAATGAGTGAAGTTCAATTTTGCTTCTTTCTTTGTGATTGAAGATAAGACGTGGACTTTTTAGATGCTTGATTTGACAGATAGTGTTTAGGAATTCCTCCCATTTTTGTAAAATTTCCTTATCGGTGATTTTATCATCCCAGTTACACTTTAATTTCCAGATTTTCTGCATTAGCATCTTTCCTTTAACGACCGCGGGGTTTACAAAACCCAGGGGGGTCATAACACTGTGAAATATGTGACAGAATATTTCTCTTGGTGATTTTGTCCTCACTGACGCGTTCAGTGGGTACTGATATTTGGAACTCATCACTTATGGGATTCCATTTTACGCCTAAAACTTTAGACGGAGATTGATCTAGGTTTATGTCAAATTCAGTTATTTGTGTCTGTGATATCTTTTTTAGAAAAGTTTGAGCGTTAGAACCCCATTTATACAAATTGAAACCAGCCAGTTCAAGCAGTGACTTCAGTTCGAAATAGAGTTTTTCGAGAGATTCGATTGAATCGCACCCTGTCAAAATATCGTCTACGTACGACTGTGTGAGAACAGCGTCCGAGGCTAGAGGAAGATTTTAATTGGTACTACTAACTCCTCCGGCGATAACTTAGAATTTCCAAGTTTATTATAATCTTCACTTTCTTTAACCCCTATAAGAGATGACGAAAAGACTTCCGTACTAGATTTCTCCTTGTCAACCCCTAAACTACCCAGGATGGACGCAGAGACGTCGGAAACAGCTTGCTCCTTGTCAACCCCTAACAACACCGGGGAAGACGCAGAGACTTCAGAAGCAGACTGCTCTTTGTCAACCCCTAACACCAAGGAAGACGCAGAGACTTCAGAAACACACTGCTCCTTGCCAACCCCTAACAAAACCGGGGAGGACGCAGAGACTTCAGAAACAGACTGCTCTTTGTCAACCCCTAACAACACCGGGGAGGATGTAGAGACTTCGGAAACAGCTTGCTCCTTGCCAACCCCTAACAGCACCGGGGAGGACGCAGAGACTTCAGAAACGCGGTCTTCTGAGAGACGCTAGTAGGTAATACACGTATGTTCTGTGACACTTTATCGGATGAACAGGCGGATGGCCTATGGGTGGTTACCGATAGGAAGAAGTTTCCAGAGGGTTTACAAGAAGTAAAAGAAGTCTCTAGATGGTTAGCAAGTAATGACGGTAGCGTCTACGGGGGTTATGCAAAAAGTGTGTATGTTGTTACGTGTATAAGGTAGAGGGTGGTTTAGAAGAAGCGAAGGGGTTTTTAAGGGTAGCGTCTACGGGGATTACGCAAGTAAGGGTGTACGGGGGTTATGCAAAAAGTAAATAAGTGTGTATGTTGTTACGTGTATAAGGTAGAGGGTGGTTTAGAAGAAGCGAAGGGGTTTTTAAGGGTAGCGTCTACGGGGGTTATGCAAAAAGTTTTTTGGGGGTTTGGCCTGGGCCAATTGCCAAAATTTTTGGGATAATGACGGTAGCGGCTACGGGGGTTATGCAGAAAGTAAATAAGTGTGTATGTTGTTACGTGTATAAGGTAGAGGGTGGTTTAGAAGAAGCGAAGGGGTTTTTAAGGGTAGCGTCTACGGGGATTACGCAAGGGTGTACGGGGGTTATGCAAAAAATGTGTTTGTTTTTACGTGTATAAGGTAGAGGGTGATTTAGAAGAAGCGAAGAGGGTTTTAAGGGTAGCGTCTACGGGGGAGGGGAGCGTCTACGGGGATTACGTAAATAAGGGTGTATACAAGAACGGGGGTTATGCAAAAAGTAAATAAGTGTGTATGTTTTTACGTGTATAAGGTAGAGGGTGATTTAGAAGAAGCGAAGAGGCTTTTAAGAGTAGCGTCTACGGGGGGGTTGCGTAAAAAGTAAATAAGGATGTATACAAGAAGTAATTAGAAGAAAGAAAATATATGGAGGATTGTGTGTGTGTAAGAGATGAGGGGTAGTGCTTACGAGGGGGAGGGGCTATGCAGTTAAGGGTTCTATATTTTGAAATTCTCAAAGGAATGTTATTAGATTGATAACCAACATTTTTTTTTAAAACGGATATGTGTGTGAATTCATATCATTTTATAGAAGGTTTTTTTATATTGTAATAAATGAAATCTCGCATTATTATGAATACATCTAAGACAAACAAACAGATTACAGCAACCACATTAGACGTTGCAACTTAGCAATAAGTGATGGGGATCTAACCATTGGTACAATATTTTGAAATTCTCAAAGGAATGTTATTAGATCGATAACCAACTTTTTTTAAAACGGATATGTGTGTGAATTCATATCATTTTATAGAAGGTTTTTTATATTGTAATAAATGAAATCTCGCATTATATTAAATTCGCTTAGTGGGTAATATTTTGCAATAGCTAGCAAACACGTGCAAACCAAATCATTTATTCAGACAATAGCGAACTTGTTTCAAAATATGATAAGATTGGAATGTCATGATTTCTAGTGTATAATTGTTAGTAACAGATTAGATTGTACGAAATCGTAGAAAAATATAGTTTTCTGGAAATAGGATGATGATATCAAAAATAACTCATTGGACTTGTGCATCCCCTCTATAATAAAATATTCTTTTAAATAGTGCTCACAGTAAATACTAGACAATAGACTGTACTTAGGGTTCCAGTGAAAAGTTGTCGTTTAAGGTTCCACAATTCATAGTAAGTTTACTATTTTTTTTCATTCATCTTTAACTATTTCAAAAAACTTAATTGTTAAATTATTATTATTATTATTATTCTGTTATCTTTTCAAATAATTCTTTCTTTATTACAGATGAATTTTTTAAATGAGATTAATACAATAAGCACTGCTTTTGCAGAAATAAAACCCGTTATAAAACTGAAAGATTTACCAAGGGATACACCACATAGAATAAACAGCGCAAAGGTGCACCAGGGGCAATTTGGAGTCCAAATACTTCTGGAGCTGGACGAAAATATAGTATTTCTCCCCAAAAGAGTGACGGAAGCATTTGCGTCGCATGTAAATCAATTTACGCCGGGGAAGTTCAGCATTACATTCCTAGGACTTCAAACTTTCCAAAGGGTTTCCCCTAGGACCCTCTTCAAAATAGAGGAGAATGTATAAAAAACATAACAAAACAGTACATATTGAATTTCAACACCTTGAAAAATAATCTGGACACAGGTGAACAGCTTCAGTTTTCAAAATCGTAAGTAGGAAATAGCTCTCCTGACTGATAATATTGTTAAAAAGTTTCAAGCAATTGAAAATATTTTATTTCAAAAAAAAAATTGTACTATTTATGATATAGAAAAATGGTCAAAACAAGCTAAATGCCACATTAGACTTTGCTACTTAGCAATACGTGATGGGGATCTAACCATTGGTACATTACGTAAACTACAAACCAACTTGGGTCACTTAAAGCGGTTTAGAACAATAATTCAGAATCTAAGTAAATCTGGAAAGGGGCTTACTATTAATAATAAAAAAAGAAGTAATAGAGTAAAATGGGAAGATATTAATTCAATTTTTGAAAGTAGAGTTCGAACCGGGATTATTATAAATAAATCTTATAAAGATATCTTACAGTTTTTTGATGATTCGTTGTTTCTTTTCAGCACTAGAATGAAAAACGCATTAAAAAAATGCAATATGTTGAAAGTAAATACTTGTTTTTGTGCAGAATTTATTAGAAAATCAGGTGATACTGAAATTACAGAAAATAAATATTTTTCTACAAAAAATGAAATAATTGATAAGACAACTGACTTTAAAAAATGGTTTGCAGTTAATGTAAGAGATGTCATTTTAAGAAAACTTTCAGAATATTCTGAGGAAGGATCGGGGTGGGCCTTAAGTAAAATTATATCTCTGGAAATCAATATAAATAAATACGAGGTGGCTAGTGGAATATCATCATATATTAAATTACCAGACATAATAGCTAAAAGAAAGGCGTGTATCAACGTTCAGAATGACGATAATGCATGCTTTGCTTGGGCAATTGTTTCAGCTTTGTTCGCTTGCGTTATTAATAAAAATCCTACACGTACTTGTTCATATCCTCATTATAGCAAAGTTTTGAACATAAACGGTCTTACATTTCCTGTACACCCAAATCAGATTACAACTTTCGAAAGAAATAATGTTAATATTTCGGTTAATGTTTTTGAATTGGAAATTTTCAGACCATCAAATTTTAGTGTTGTGCCAGTACGTTTAACAAAACAAAAAAGAGAAAAGCATGTCAATTTACTGATTATTCAAAATAAATATTTTCCTAAAAAGAATGATTGCGAACCAGAGTCAGATAATGATGATTATGATTTTAATGATGATATACAGTATCACTATATTTGGATAAAAGATTTGTCAAGACTTTTATCCAAGCAACTCTCTAAAAATACTAGGAAAAAATATATATGTGATAGATGTTTGAATTATTTTGTTTCTCAAGAAAAATTGGATGACCATTTCAAATATTGTGAAAAAATTGATAATAATTGTAAAATTGAGTTTTCTAAAGATCCATATGTCAAGTTTAAAAATTTTGTATACAAAGAAAAAGTACCTTTTATTATTTATGCAGATTTTGAATCACTACTTATTCCTTATATTGATGTAGATGCTAGAATAAAATCTCAAAAGGGATATGGTTCGCAGTCGGTAACGAGAAGTGCTAGGTATCAAAAACATAAAGCTTATAGTGCTGGACTATATTTTAAATGTAATTTTAACGATAACTGGTCATTTTATGATAGTAATCGAAGTTCTGATTGTATGTCATGGTTTGTAGATAAAATTGAAAATATTGCAAAATTTGTAATGTCAAAATTAAAAAATGTTAAACCAATGAATGTTGAAGTGAATTTAAAAGATGCTTCAGATAAATGTCATATTTGTGAGGAGATATTTAAGGAAGGTGATAAGATTGTTAGGGAACATTGTCACCTAACAGGTAATTTTCGAGGTTTTGCTCACAACCACTGTAATCTTAATTATAAAAAATCATTTGTCATTCCAGTAGTTTTTCACAACCTAAGTGGTTATGATTCACATTTCATAATTAGAGATTTAGCTAACCGAAATTATGTTCAACTTTTACCTGTTAATAAAGAAAAATACATAAGTTTTACAATCTGGGATAATAATACAAATATTAGGTTTAGATTTATAGACTCTTTTAGATTTATGGGATGTTCATTAGATTCATTGGTATCAACATTAGAACCAGAAAATTTCATTCCACTTAGAAAAGAATTTTCTAATCTAAATACTGAACAATTTAGTTTATTAACTAGAAAAGGTGTTTTCTTTTATGATTATTTAGATGATATAAAGCGATTAGATGAAACTGCATTACCTAGTAAAGAATATTTTTACAACAAACTTAACGATGAACATATAAAAGATATTGACTATAGGCATGCAAAATTAGTTTGGTCAGCATTTAATATGAAAACCCTTGCTGATTACAGTGACTTGTATATGAAAACAGATATTTTACTTCTAGCGTCTGTTTTTGAAACATTTCGTGATACTTGCTGGAAAACATATGGTTTGGATCCTGGTCATTATTATACAGTTCCTGGTTACACTTGGGATTGTATGCTCAAGTATACTCATTGTAAATTAGAGACAGTGCAAGATATTGATATGCTGCTATTTTTTGAAAGAGGTATAAGGGGTGGAATATCTCAGTGTTGTAATCGATACGGCGAAGCCAACAACAAGTATATGCCTACGTATAATGAAAACAAACCTGTGAAGTATCTTTTATATACAGATATTAATAATCTTTATGGTTGGGCTATGAGTCAGGAGCTTCCCTACGGAGGATTTAAATGGGTAGATCATAATATTGATATAACTCAAATTCCAGATGATTCCCCTGAAGGGTACCTGCTCGAGGTTGATTTAGAGTATCCAAAAAATAAACACGATCTACACAAAGATCTGCCATTCTGTGCAGAACATATTTCACCACCAAATTCTAAACAAAAGAAATTAATGACTACTCTGTATAATAAAAAAAATTATATTATACATTACAAAAATTTAAAGCAAGCTATAGCTCATGGATTATTGCTTAAGAAAGTTCATAGGGTATTAAAATTTCAGCAAAGTTGTTGGTTGAAGCCTTATATAGAATTGAATACTTTGATGAGATCCCACGCAAAAAATAATTTTGAAAAAAATTTGTATAAACTTATGAATAATGCAGTATTCGGGAAAACGATGCAAAATTTGCGTAAACATCGGTTAGTGAAATTAGTTCGAACGTGGTATGGCAAACGAGGAGCTAGAAATTTAATTGCAAGTCCCACATTTCATAGTCGTGTTATATTTAACGATGATGTTGAGAATCCTTTATTGGCTATAGAGCTTAAGAAAACTAAAATTGTATTTGACAAACCTCTTTATATAGGATTAGCAATTTTAGATATTTCAAAAATATGTGTTTATGAATTTCATTATGATTATATGCTGACCAAATTTTCACCTGAACAATGTAAATTACTTTATACCGATACTGATAGTTTAGTATACGAAATTCAATGTAATAACATATATGAAGAAGTAATAAAGGCGGATATTCACCGTTTTAATACTAGTGATTATCCTGTAAATAATGTGTGGGATATTCCTCTAGCTAATAAGAAAGTACCCGGAATTATGAAGGATGAAAATAACTCAAAAATTATGACACATTTTGTAGGTTTACGTTCTAAACAGTATGCCTTCAGAGTGTTAGGTGAGGAAAACGATGTAAAAAAAGCTAAAGGTATTAAGTCTAATGTGGTAAAGAAAAAAATAACTTTTGATGATTATATTCTCTGTTTGCAGAAATTTATAGAAAATCCTCAAGAAGAGTGTTTCATACATGCAACTCAACGTTGTATACTATCAAAGTTACATGATGTATACACCATTGAACAGACAAAAATTGCTTTAAACCCATCAGATGATAAAAGATATTTGATACCTGGTTCACATGACACTCTTCCGTGGGGACATTATAGTATTATGTAGTTATAATAAATTGATTGGAATTTATTTTCAGATGAAGAGTTTGGTAGATCTATGTACTAAGATAATTTGTAATCGTATTACTAGAATTTCAAGTTTTCTTGTACAAGCTCAAATTCCTCAGTTTTTGCTTTTATCTGTATAACTATATTTAATATGTACTGTCAAATGTATAATTTTCATTTTGCCTTTAATGTAATATGTACTGTTTTTTTATTTGATGTAATATGTATATAAATACAATTAATAAAACAATATTCATATAACCTTGAAACTTGATTTTTTATCCTAGCTCCTTCCCACAGGTTTTCAAGAATTTTTCACGTTATTACGTCGATTTGAAGTTTCATAAGTAGTACATGAGTAAGAAGTGCTGTTCCTTTAGACTGGTGTTTAAATTGTAAATTTGGAATTTTGTTGCCAAATATGCCTTTTCAGCAACATATGACGGTGATGCTTGAGGAAAATACCGATTTAGGTTAGTCTTTTTCCCATTTTGTTCTAACGCGATACGAATGTTCACCATCATGATCGTTTTCATTTACACTACATCGAGGTCGCTCTAATAGTTGAATAGTTGCAGGATTTAGAGTGCCATCTACAGGAAAATTCAATTTCTCTTGGAAAGCTTTTAAAATCGATGACATATTTGTGATATCATGTTCCGACTTGTTAACATATCCAAATCTTTCGATAATTTACATCAATTTTCTCAGATGCCACTAAAGGTAGAATTATTATTAATAGTAAAAGAAACATCCTTCACTTTCGATGTTCAATACTGATTCCAAATCAACATAAAAGTTTTCATCATCAGCATTACTTGTGTTAGAGGTGAAATGAAACAAAGAATATTTTCATAATTTTATAATGTTAAATCATTGATTACATGGACTTTGTAATAGTACAGATATTCTCTAAGTGCTCTTCCTATTAAACTGCTGTTGTCATAAGAATAAATATCACAAACAGCATACATTAAATCTAAACAATTGGAAAAGCCACATATTGGATTCGATATAAATGTTTTTAATAAATTAATGATATTATAATAAAAATCGCAAAAGTTCACTTTATTTAAAATTGAAATGTGATGTTGAAGCAAATTCTCATGAACACGTTGAATTTCTACAACTTCTTCTTCATCGAGGAAAACTGTTACATCATCTTTCTGAATTTTCAAAAATTTTTGATTATCATAAATAACTTTAGTTATTTGACAAAAATCTTGGTACAACATGATGGGATTAGAATCTACAACATCATCATCTGGAGAATTGAAGAATAACTCGTTACTTTTATGCAGCACTTCTATGATCTCATCCCATTCTAAAGTATTGAATGACATTTTTGATGGTTCCACGATAAACGATGATAAAATGATGGCAGGTGCAAAAGTTCTGACAGGACTCAGGCAACATCCAACTTCAAATCGACGACCAACATTGAAAACTGTATGCAATAAATAATGTCTTTCTTTTCTTATTGCAATTTCATAATTAAGTACAATTTGATCTAAATCACGATCATAATTTGGTTCTTCATCATAACTACTATTATCACTACATGACATTGTAACACTATAATACCCAGAATCGTGACTACTCATTATGATGACTTCTAAACTAATGTCGATCAATTTATATGTTTATCTCTGTCCTCCACTCAATTAAAGTTGATTGGTTGCTGGTGATCTATACTACTACGTCATCAGTGTTAATCCAACTGTTATGTTTTTCATCTAATCCTAACCATTTAACGTACATTTTGTTACGTTTCCTCTTCAACACCTTTTCAACGAGATAAATGTGGGGATTTTTGGTTTTTTGTAATTCTTCTTCATAGAAACAACCTCTAATAGGCGATCCAGTCATATCTTCTATCAAATACGTTACAGGATTCGTTATTTTGACTTTCGTAATTTTGAATAGTTCAGTTGTAAAATTGGGAGTGTAACCTTTTTCAAAAGCATGTTTCGCTTTACTTATTCGCACAATATCTCCCACATTTAATTTTCTGGGTCCGGCGATTTTCAAATAACTGAATTTCTTATTTAAAATCAATTTTTCGTTACTTCGATTCACCTCTGATGGTTTGTATCCAGTTTTACTATGTTTTGTGTCGTTGTATTCCTTTGTGATTTGAGGTAAAATATCGATCCATTGGTATTTCCCAATTAAGCTGAAATGTTTATAGAGTTTCGTTTTGAGCGTTCTAATAACTCTTTCTGCAATTGCAGCTTTCTTCGTACTAAATGTACTATAATGATTGATATTATGTTTTTTCATTAGCGATTTGAATTTACTATTGTAAAATTCCGTTCCCTGATCTGATTGTAGATTTTTTGGTGTTCGACTCCTGATAATACTCGAAAATGCTCGTGTTATTTCTTCGGCTGTTTTCGTCTTGAGTGGACGAGTCCACATGAATTTCGAGAAACAATCGATAACCACCAAAATCATTTTAAATCCTTTATTATGCTTTGCATAAGGTCTCATTTCGGCTAAATCCATTTGCCATAAGTCATCAAGACCTTTGATTATTGTTCGTCGACGTGGATAATTTCGTCGAATCGGTTTATGCAATTCTTTAACAAGTTGAATCCTGTCTGCAGACATGATGTATAGTGAACAAAGAAGGTTATTTTGTTATATATATATATATATATATATATATATATATATATATATATATATATATATATATATATATATATATATATTTTCTAAAGGTCAATTATTGTTCTTCTTCTAAATTACACTGTACGAGAAGATCCATACAAAAATAATCTCTACTACCCAATTTGAATTCTATTTTATCGTTCTTCTTTATGCTAAGGCCGTTTAACTGTTGATACTGATATTCCATATTATTCTTTAATAAAACGCTGCCATCAGAAGCATAATGTTTACAATTTTCAATTTTACAATCAAAAGGGAATACAAAAGCCGTACCTTCCGTATCCAAAACGTAAAAGTTCTTGTTGAATTTCTTCGTGCCCCTAAAGCTGATTAGACACTTTGTGTGATACTTTTCTGCGAATTGGTGTATCTGTCTGCTGATATTTGTCGATGAAACGAGATTATCGACATATTTTTTTATCGGAATGTTTGTATTGAGAGTAGCAATCCTTGAATCATAGTTTCTATGTATTTCATCCAATGTATCTTTCATTTTTTTGTCAAGTATGTTTACTATAAATTTTCTATTTGATTCTATTGCATTATCCACATACTTTTGAGTTGATCCATTATTTATCAAGGATTTTATTTTATCATTTATTTGCTGAATACTTGTGTTCAACGACAATTGAGCTATTTCGATTTTTTTAAATCGTGCTTCGAGATTTGTATCATACTTCTTTTTATATGCGTCAGAATGTCGACCAAACTTGTCGAGACTCATTTTGAAAATGAACATAAATCAATCGATGGTTAATGTATATAATCGGCTTCACGAAGTTCATGTATAATGGCAACAATCTCATTATCATTGGAAGTGTTACCTGCATCCTTGGAAGCTATTAACTCTCTAAGTCTTTCAACAATCTCGTTTACATCGTCCCAGTAAACGTACTCTATATCTTTATCATTATAGGTCATGATGTGATCAGGTAATCCTTTACCTACGATGTTAGTGGTAGTGTTTCGTCTTATAATAAATTGCTTTTTAATAATATTAATATATTTCCACCGCTGAGAACCTTTTAGTGTTCTATCTTTTGTCAAATGAACCCCCGTTCGTTCCAATAATATTTTGTATGTAGGTAAATCATCTTCGATATATTTGGGATGTTGGTAGAAAAGTAATTGGTAAAGACCTGGAGTAGCAGGTATTCTATCCCATCCTTTATCTCCTTCTACGAATATATCTCCGTTTTTTGCGTCAAAGTTTATGCGTTTATTCCCCAGAGTCCACTGATCGTTTTCAGCATTATACTTTGGACCGTACAAATCATCGATTTGTGAGTCTTCGTTAAAGAAATCGATGACACATTGTCGACCCATTGTAGGATATTGTTCGATGTACTCGTTGACTGTTCGTGGTGAGAAATGTTCACTAGTATTCACTTGAGGTTCACCATCATCATCATCATCCGTAAATACTGATTCATTTTTCGGATCATAACTGTATAATTCTTCATCACTGATAAAATTGGGGACACGTTCTTTTTTCTCTTTAGATGATGTGGGCTGTGGTGGTGGTGGAGGTAGGGTTGCTGTAATCTGCTTGTTTGTCTTAGATGTATTCATAATATTTACGATATCTTTGAGTGGATTAGATATAGGTTTGAAAATTCTATTTAGTGTCTCATCATGCTCAGTTTTGTTCAGTTTAAAAGATAAATACTTTTTTCTAATCATTCGTTTCAGATCTGCAATTTTTCGTTTTCGCACAGCGTCTGCATCAGATGACATCATAATGAAAAATGAATGGTTAAATAATTATTATATTTTTATATACATATCGAATCCTTTACGATATCTACCATCTTGTAAATCAAAGTCTTTAACAATAACCAAAGCGCCATATTTATCATTCCAGCATTCAGAGCACATTTTCTTGAATTGTTCAAATGACATGTCGGGGGAAACGTGTTCGTTGAAGACATGTTTAAGGTTAATTTCATCCTGTTTAAACATTACAATCATATTGCAGTTATCACGTATTAGCTGCTTTGGTATTTTCGAATAAGTCTGACATAGGTAGAAGACATCAATACTTCTGTGCCTACACATGGAAAAATATTGTTGAATTGTTTGTTGTTTGTCGCATGACACATCGTCAAAAATGAAAATCGAATTCGGTTTGGATTGTGTAGGACTTACAATTTCATCGTTTTCTTTAAACGGATAATATCCCACACCTTTTACACCAGTCAATACTTCTTCGAGCAGTTGGTATTTTGGTTGATATAGAGATTTAGAATAAACGTAGACATTTTTAAATTTTACACCATTTGGATTGAACAGCAATGATAGCACAATATTTGTTTTCCCACATCCGCTGGGGCCACAAATAATAGCACGAAACGAATCAGGTAATAAAAGTCCATGTTTTCGGCTACGTCTATCTTCCAAAACGCTATCGAAATTTGCAATCGGTAATGACTGCTCTTGTTTAACAATCTCCATCTTATAATACTTTTCAAACAGTGCAGCTATAATTATAGGTTCCATCGTGAACAAATAGTCAGTCTTCATGTTGATTCACGAAGGTGAAGGTGTGCTAAATTCACTCATAAACAATTTGCCTTTTGAGCTTCATTTTCCTGGCTACCAATACTGTGGACGTAAGTTTTACTATTTTTATTTTTTCACAATATTAAATCCTCTATTTATATAGCTGGAACGCGTCTGAAAAAACGGCTACTACGAGGAGATACAGGTGTCAACGCTCTCGACGCAGCTTGCAAAAATCACGATATCGCATACGCATCTAACAAGTCACTCACAGATCGTCATAAAGCTGATTTGGTACTAGAAAACGCCGCTTGGGAGCGAGTAAAGTCAAAAGACGCTAAATTAGG
This sequence comes from Galeruca laticollis, assembly GCA_963921935.1. Lineage (NCBI taxonomy): Eukaryota > Metazoa > Arthropoda > Insecta > Coleoptera > Chrysomelidae > Galeruca > Galeruca laticollis. Next base: position 22,255,974 of record OY998181.1, on the reverse strand, counting down.
TGAAAAGGCAGCCGCCTGGCTCGTTACCACTGGAATGAAGGTCAAACGCAAGTTGGGAATGGGTATGAAGCCGAAGCGTCGTAGATCTTTTCATCGTGATGTTGTTATGAAGGTGAAGAAATCCATGAAAAAGGGATCTTCGCTGTCAGATACAGCGATGTTTGCATTGCGAGCAGCAAAATCTCTTATTCAAAAATTCGGAGGCCGAAAACATGTTCCAATACCTAGAATAATACCTGTAGCTAAATCTGGAGGATTTTTACCTCTAATACCTCTTTTCGCTGGACTTTCAGCTTTGGGAGCATTATCAGGCGGTGCTGCGGGAATTGCGAAAACTGTGATCGATGCAAAAAATGCTCAAAAGAAATTGGAAGAAGATCATCGTTATAATAAAGCTATGGAGCCTATAGGTAAAGGATTGTATTTGCGAAAGAACGCTAAAGGTGGATATGGATTATTCTTGAAAAAAAACTACCATTGAAGCTACCCAATAGAGCATTATTCGACTATGAATTAATCAAGTTTGCCAAATTATTGAAAATAAAATATTTTCGAGATGTGTACATGCGCGATTCTCTACCGAAAAACAGACCTCGACGATGTGAATCAGCAATACTAAATTTGGATGTGTCTAAAAACTCAGGCACGCATTGGGTAGCATATAGGAAGATGAATGACTGCGTCGAATATTTCGATTCATTTGGTAATCTGAAGCCTCCGAGAGAACTTGTCACTTATCTTGCTGGCAGTAAAATATTTTACAATTACGAGCAATACCAAAATTACAATCAGATCAACTGTGGACATTTGTGTTTGCAATTCCTCTATAATGTTTGAAGCATGGTTGGTTGGCGAAACACAATTGTTGTCGTCTTTTACAAGTGCCGAATTGAGAACTATTCCTCTAAAGTATTTGGTAGAGCGAGTTAAACCTTGGGATTTATTAGACAATTGGCATAAATTACCAAAAGAATATCAATCGAATTTCAACTTGCAAATTTGCTTGCCTTGTTTTGTGCATTACAATCGACCGGATCAACGTACTCATGTCGATGGTCCGGTTAGCTCACAACGCAACTGTCATGCATGTAATTATTATTTGAAAAAATAAAATTGTTTTTTCTAATCTAGTAATATTATTTAAATACACCACTCCCATAAACATCACAGTCATGTCTCAACTGTTGAACTTAACGTCCACATCGAATGAATTCTCCTTCACTCCTCCCACACCGATAATATTGAAACCTGAAAAAGAATACTTTATTGGTGTGTTGGGGTTTCATTCGTATCATTCTATACCGAATATCGATGGTGAGAAATTTTATTTCTACAATAAAAATGATCGTAAGAAAGGACTCATCACCATTAACTTCCCGTCAGGATGTTACGAAATCACAGATATTGAAGCTTATCTCATCGATCAATTCAAATTGAAGACGGATACAACTGTGGCCGATATATCTTTGAAGCCCAACAACAACACTCTTCAGTGTGAAATTTACAGTCGACAGCACGCCATCGATTTTCAATACTCTGATAGTTTGAGTAAAATACTAGGATTTTCTCCAAAGATACTAGATCCTGGTAAAGTCCACCGTTCCGATCTACCTGTTAACATTTGTAAAATATCAACTTTACTATTCGATTGCAATATTGCTGAAGGATCGTTTGACGGAGATAAGCCTGCTCATACAATATTCAGTTTCCCAATTACAGTGGACCCTGGTTATGCAATCAACGAACGACCAAACAATCCGATTTACTTAGCTGTGAGCAGCACAAACGAAATCACCAACATTACCGTAAGAGTGTTGAATCAAGATCTCGAACCAGTAAATTTTCGAGGAGAAAAAAGCACGTTACTTTTACATCTATTGGAACGTTAATGGGTCTACTTATCAACAACGACTATTATAAAAGTCCCTCATCATCTACAACAAAATTAGTCTCTTGCAGATCGTTCAAAAGAACGAAGCTTCATCTAACTCCTGCAAATCGGGCGTTTCTCAAAGCAATCGGATTAAAGTTGAAGAAGAATGACACTAAAAAGAAAGTACGTGCGTTCTGATAGGACACCACCATCAACGAAAATATCTTCGATATTTGACCTTTACCGAGATCCACAATATGAAGAGTCGATAAGAAAAGAAGATTTTCACACCTATGTTCCTTATGTGAAATCATTCAATAACAGCGATTCTGTGGAATTTGACATACAACAAACTGACGCATTTTTTCTCATGTACGAAACTCAACTTGAAATTAAGGGAAAATTAGAAGTTAGTGGCGGAGGAGGACATGTTAATCTAACGCCAAATTGCGGTGCATTCCTCTTCGATTCTTGTTCCTACATTCAAAGTGGAAAGGAAATAGAAATAGTACGAGATCCCGGTATAGTAACTACCGCAAGAAGTTTGTTGTGTTATAATCCACAATCGAAAGAAATGGCTTTAGCTGGCTGGAATTATCCCAATAAACCGCTATTGAATGATGTTGATAAATCGTTTAGTTTGTTGATTCCTCTAAAACACATTTTCAATGTATTCAATGACTATACTAAAATCACATATGGAAAACAAACTTTTCGATTCATACGTGCTCGTCATGATAACGATGCTGTAATAGTAAATGAAGTAACAACAGGTACTACGACATCTAACACTACAATAAAGTTTGTTATAGATAGCATGGCATTGAAAGTTAAACACGTCTATCCTAACGATGAAATAAAATTACGTATGATGGAGCAAATAAAAAGTGATCGACCAATATTCATTCCGTTCAGGAAATGGGAACTTTGTGTATTGCCTACGTTAACGAAAGACGCTAAAAATGAGATTTGGTCAGTTAAAACGAGCTCGTCTGTCGAGAGACCTCGATATGTTATCGTATGCTTTCAAATAGATAGACGCAACAAGAAGACAAACGATCCTTCGCAATTCGATCACTTGAACACCAACAATGTAAGATTGGCTTTGAACGGAGATTTTTGGCCCACCGAACGATTAAAGATGGATTTCGGAAAAAACGACTATACTCTTGCCTATCATAATTACGCTTCATTCTATAGAAGCTATACCAATTCCAGCATAGTACATCCAACATTGGACTATGAAGCATTCAAAGATCGTGCTCTCTTTGTCATAGACTGTTCCAAACAGGAGGAGGGTATGAGGGCATCGACAGTTGATATAAAAGTGGAAATTGAAGTAGGTGTAAGATTTCCTGCAAATACTAGAGCATATTGTATAATTATACATGACTGTTTATTAGAGTATTACCCCCTAACGGAAATTATCAAAACGATCATATAATACCAGTGTTGAAATACACAGCGAGACAGTTACAAATAAACCACGATGAGAATAGCATTCATTGACATTCAAGGCTTCATTATCGAGGGTACATTCCATCCTAAGGAATTGTCAATCGAAATCGGATATAAACATAGACACTACATATTTAAGCCGCCACAACCCTTTCATTTGCTAAGCAATCAAGATAAAATAACAAACAACTTTTTGGAACACCATATCCATGGAATCAAGTATTCTTCTGGCGATGTTGATTATTCAAAATTGGACGAGATTTTGAAAAGTACAATGTCTAATGTCGATTGTATTTACGTTCGCGGTAATCAGAAATATGAATTTTTACAAAAGAAATGTGAAGAATATGGAATTTCTACGACAACTGTTGTTGATGTCTGCAAGTTTGATGGAACGTCCTCAGCCATGGAAAGTTTGAAAAAACATTCGAATGCTTGTCATGCCGATGGGGCTTTCAATTGTACACAAATTAATGTAGAACGATTACGATGTTGGTTTTTAAATGTAATACCATTGTAATTTTACTCAAATAAATAGAAAAAATTGATGAGTTGTTTTATTGAAACACATTGTATACTCATTTATGTCTATACTACATGAAGACTTAAACTTTCGTTTTACAATATTCAATATAATTTTCAATATTAAAATAAATACTGATGTTAAAATTATACATGTCATTGCAAAAACATTATTAATTTCATCCTTGATGGCATCCTGTTGTTCCCGAACCTTCTGTATCCAAAACGTAAAAGTTCTTGTTGAATTTCTTAAGAAAAAATTGATGAGTTGTTTTATTGAAACACATTGTATACTCATTTATGTCTATATTACATGAAGACTTAAACTTTCGTTTTACAATATTCAATATAATTTTCAATATTAAAATAAATACTGATGTTAAAATTATACATGTCATTGCAAAAACATTATTAATTTCATCCTTGATGGCATCTTGTTGTTCCCGAATTGTATTATTCATCATATTGTAGCCGGTTCAATTCTGTGGATATTTTTTTGTAGGCGCTGATTTTTGAAGACGTTATCCTCCAAGCACATTCGCTCCAATTGCTTTATCAGTTTAATCTTATTTTCATAAATTGAAATATCTTTACTCAATTCTCGAACGCTTTTAGAAAATTCCTCCAATTTGCGTCTATACTCTTCCGATGACATTGTGATACAAACACTCAATTCTCTCATTCATTTATTATAAAAGAAATCATGCACATGCTTTCAAGACTTTCAAAATACCCCGTATAAAAAAAAGACATCAGTTAAATATGATTTTAAAAAAACTGCAACATAAAATCTATTTTTATTAATTCGATAGAAAACTAGATTCTGCTGTTTCATGAATAAACTCAGTTTAGATTTTATCGTAAATGACTAATACAATATCAAGTTGATATCATATATTTTTTAACAGATACTAAAGTAATATTCCGTAATATGAAGTAATATTCCCTTATCATGACATTCCAGTCTTATCATATTTTGAAACAAGTTCGCTATTGTCTGAATAAATGATTTGGTTTGCACGTGTTTGCTAGCTATTGCAAAATATTACCCACTAAGCGAATTTAATATAATGCGAGATTTCATTTATTACAATATAAAAAACCTTCTATAAAATGATATGAATTCACACACATATCCGTTTTAAAAAAAGTTGGTTATCGATCTAATAACATTCCTTTGAGAATTTCAAAATATTGTACCAATGGTTAGATCCCCATCACTTATTGCTAAGTTGCAACGTCTAATGTGGTTGCTGTAATCTGTTTGTTTGTCTTAGATGTATTCATAATAATGCGAGATTTCATTTATTACAATATAAAAAACCTTCTATAAAATGATATGAATTCACACACATATCCGTTTTAAAAAAAAATGTTGGTTATCAATCTAATAACATTCCTTTGAGAATTTCAAAATATAGAACCCTTAACTGCATAGCCCCTCCCCCTCGTAAGCACTACCCCTCATCTCTTACACACACACAATCCTCCATATATTTTCTTTCTTCTAATTACTTCTTGTATACATCCTTATTTACTTTTTACGCAACCCCCCCGTAGACGCTACCCTTAAAAGCCTCTTCGCTTCTTCTAAATCACCCTCTACCTTATACACGTAAAAACATACACACTTATTTACTTTTTGCATAACCCCCGTTCTTGTATACACCCTTATTTACGTAATCCCCGTAGACGCTCCCCTCCCCCGTAGACGCTACCCTTAAAACCCTCTTCGCTTCTTCTAAATCACCCTCTACCTTATACACGTAAAAACAAACACACTTTTTGCATAACCCCCGTACACCCTTGCGTAATCCCCGTAGACGCTACCCTTAAAAACCCCTTCGCTTCTTCTAAACCACCCTCTACCTTATACACGTAACAACATACACACTTATTTACTTTCTGCATAACCCCCGTAGCCGCTACCGTCATTATCCCAAAAATTTTGGCAATTGGCCCAGGCCAAACCCCCAAAAAACTTTTTGCATAACCCCCGTAGACGCTACCCTTAAAAACCCCTTCGCTTCTTCTAAACCACCCTCTACCTTATACACGTAACAACATACACACTTATTTACTTTTTGCATAACCCCCGTACACCCTTACTTGCGTAATCCCCGTAGACGCTACCCTTAAAAACCCCTTCGCTTCTTCTAAACCACCCTCTACCTTATACACGTAACAACATACACACTTTTTGCATAACCCCCGTAGACGCTACCGTCATTACTTGCTAACCATCTAGAGACTTCTTTTACTTCTTGTAAACCCTCTGGAAACTTCTTCCTATCGGTAACCACCCATAGGCCATCCGCCTGTTCATCCGATAAAGTGTCACAGAACATACGTGTATTACCTACTGACGCTTGTTGGTATTGTCCTTACTTTGTGTCGGTTTAGCAGCATCGGTTTCTCTCGTGAGCGGATTCACTACTTCCAATATCTTAACAGGACTGGCTGATGGTGAGTGAATCACTAGTTTGTCTAGCTTCCTAGCTCCAAACGGAAATTATACGTTTGCAGGACATCGTGTCCTAACACAATATCAGTTATAAGACCAGGAAAATGTTCGAATGGCCCTTCCATAATGACGTCATGGATCTTCAGTTTTAGCTTGTATGTGTCGGTGATGGGGACTAAAATTCCATTAGCTAAACGGGCTCTCGCCGCTTGACGGGCTATGGTTTGCTTTCTTTGGGAAAATGTCCTAGCTATCTGATCACCAATGTATTATTTGGCGGCTCCAGTATCCAGCAGGGCTCTAAACTTATGATTCTCAATTTCGACGTCGATGTCGGTCGGGACTCGGGCATTTCTTCTGGTGTTTCGGCATGAGAGGCAAATATCTGCAGAAACTGTGTTGGCCTCTCCTCGGGACAGCTTCGTATTAGTTTTCCTGCCTGCTGCAGGAACAGTCTCGGGAAAATACTCCTTCCTTATGACAACGGGAACAGAAGATCTTCTGAGGGTTCTGGCAGTTGCTTCGGTAGTGTCCGGATTCACCGCATCGGAAACAGGTTGGTGGGCGTGAAGACGGGCCAGACGGTCGCTGAGTAGTATCACGCGTCGGACCGTGATGAGTATCGTTTGGTGACGGGTGGCTGGTACCGGGGATGGCCTCTCTAGCTGGATCAGACGGTGGGTTGTGGGACTGTCCATATCTAGGGGTACTCACTAGCTGCGGTCGGGCTGGTCCACGGTTCGATCCACTGGGGTTGGTAGATTTTGGAGTACCTTCCTCAGGAGCTCATATTCCCTTACCACTTGACAGAACGTGGGAAAATCCTTGAAGTCTACTTTTCGGATCTGCAGCCGGTACTCGGGTAGAAGATTACGGTACAGCCATGCTAACTGTTGTTCGGAAGTTAGCTTCGCATGCCTCCTCATCAGGGTCTGTAGCTCGGTCATGTACGTTGCAGCGGACTCATTTCGTCTTTGAAGACGTCTTCCTATCTCGGCTTCCAAATCTACTTCTCAGTTGATTGGGTAAAAGAAAATTCTGAATTCAGCTTCGAATTCGTAACAGGTTGTGAACCTACATCGGTTGTTACGGTACCAAGATGCGGGTTCACCTGATAATAATTTCGGTAATACCGGAAGCAAGTTGTCTTTCTGGACATCCTTCGCAGTACAGATTTCTTAGATTCTTTCTATGAAAGCGGCAGGATCTCCTCGGTTACCAAAAGACACCTTCCAATCGTGTACATTTATCGGTTGGGTTGCCATATCGGTCGGATAATCCACAGGATCCCCTTGGTCTCTAGTGGGCGGTGGGGAGATATTTCTTCGTCTCAAAAAGTTAACGAGCCTTCTTCGTTTGTCAGGAATGGTTCCAGCAGTCGATAAATTCCTCTTTTGTAGTTGGGCAGTAAGACCCTCGTTTTTCAGTAAATATACTCAATTTACGCGATGGTCTGTTGTTTCTTCTACGGAACTTACGATGGGTAATTGGGTCGATACTGACGGAACGGGTAGTGTTTACTCTGCAGCTTCACGTTCAAATGGGAAAGCAATGTCCAATTCCTAGGTACTTCCTCTTGACATCTATTTTTATCTCTTCTTCCTGTATCCTCTGTGGTCGCAACTTCTCGTTCCTCCTTCACTTCTGCAGTAATGAACAGCAACACGGCTCTCTGTACAGCTCCACACCTCTGCGGCTTCACAGCTCCATACCTTTTACAACAACAAAGTTCTCGTGGTACTTATACACCAGAAAGAAAACTCAAAAGAAATTACTAAATATTTGCAAAAAAGGAAAAAAAACAAAAATACGGTTCGGCGGTACGGTGTTTACAGTTACTGTCATCTAAGAATCTACACAGCTAACTACTCACTCTCGACTCAACTTTTCGCATATGCCTTACACATTTCCACCTCCCTCGGTTAGTTCGACCTGCGCGCTACTCACTGCTTATCGTATGGCGGTGGGGAAACCAATATATTGAATTTGCTAGTTCCAAGCCGGAATAAATATTTTTTCCACTACTAGCTATGAAGTTGACAATTATTGTGTCATGTAGCTAACTGAGAAGTTGAATTTCTCTATTAGTGGTTAATAATTTTTTCTATTGTTAACCTAGGTCAATAATGGACAAATTCAAATGTTTTTAGAATCCAGGGATAAGAATTTAACAAAAACTTACGTTGGGTGCGTTCAGAAAACACAACCGTTACGTGAATGGTATGTGATCGCACTTTGATACATAACATTATCAGTAGTAATACCACAAGTGATTGAATTTTCGCGATAAGTCTGTCGATTCATTTTTGAACGAAACTGAATTGTTTCGAGAAAACACCACGAGTCCGCAGGACGAGTGGTGTTTTCTCAAATCAATTCAGTTGAGATCATAAATGAAAGACAGACTTATGAGATAAATTCAATCACGAGTGGAATTTTATTAGACTATTTCACAAACAGAGTGAAAGATAAAAAATCTGAAATTCGGCAGGATTAGAGGAAATTGGCAAAAAAGTTGACCTGAGAAATCAATAAATTTCAATGAACAGAAAACATCGAAAGAAATACTACACTACCAACAATAACCATAACATACTGAAATATTTTTCAATTATAATTATTATAAATGGTACAGTTATTATATACAATGTTTTGAGCTTGATTATTTGAACACGCGCTTGTACTTGCAATATTTGTTACATCTTGATTGCTATAATTTCTGATATTTGCTATAAGTTTTTCGTGATGTTGTTTAGTTTACTAAGTTGGATGTAGGGTTTCAGCGAATTAGAGCTCGAATGTCCAGTAATTTTTATGGTTTCCTGTTCTCCTACTCCTCTACATAAAAGTTCACTGACTGCAGTTGATCGATTTTTGAATGCGTGCACAGCGTAATCACTTATATTTGACGTTTAACTGTCACATGCACTGTAAACAAATCTAAAAACTCCGAACTTGATAGGCCAATCAGAGTCAAGAGTCAAGTTTGGTATTATCGGTAAGCCGAACTTGACTAGAGCTTCTGATTGGTTCATTTCGTAGGTGAGTGAAATAGTCGCTGGAATTGTTTCTTCATAATAATTCCTGTTTTTTTCATAACTACCACGTCTTCTTACATTATAGTCATGTGGGAATGGTTCTTGCAAATCTTCTATTGCATTGGTTATAATATTTCTGATTGTATCAATTATATTACTATTATCTAATAACGCAAGAATTATATTGTATCTAGCCATAATTTCAATATTAATGTTTTCCAGAAAAATGATCGTTCAGCAGATACACGTCAACCATTATTATTTTTTGCTCAGTGAGCGCTCATCAACGGTTCAGTTATAAGTTATGTTTTATGAACGCACCTGTTTACAAATAAGTTTTACTAGTGGAAATGTCAATCTATATAAGACTCCCCCTAGTATTCATCCTATGGATGTTGGAAAAATTATACGAAAACTGAACATTCAAAACATTAAAAATATCCAAAAGAAAGGTTCCAGCAAAATAGGAATTACCTTCAAAACTTCTCGTGATGCTAATTCTTTCCTAATGAACCAAGCTTTCAGAAGGGAAGGATATTGTGCTTACATACCACAACGCCTTCTCACCTCGAGAGGCATTGTCAAAAACGTAGGACTCTCTATTACCCCAGATGATATTATTCAAGAAGCTTATTTGCAAAATAAAAAAGTGATTGGTGCTAGAAGACTTAACCGCAGAATAACCAAAGATGACGGATCTTATGAATATGTTCCCTCCACAACAATTCTTGTAACCTTTGAGGGACGTCCATGCCCCAAGGATCTAGAAATTTTTTCAGTTCCAGTCCAGGTTGATAAATATATTGCTCCTGTTACTCAATGCAAAAACTGCCTTAGATTCGGACACTCTGCCAACTCTTGCCGCAGTGCCAAAAGGTGTAGTAGATGTGGAACAATCCATTCTGACCCATGTTCAAATTCCTTAGACTGTTTTTATTGTTCTGGACAGCATCTAGCTTTTGACCGCTCTTGCAAAGAATTTAATAGGCAAAAAAACATTAATGAAGCAATGGCATTCCATGACTATTCTTACTTCGAAGCCTCTCAACTTTTCCCTCCTCTTAAATCTTCTGTTAAAAACACCTCTTTTGATAGATCAATCACATCCTTTCCTCAATTACAGACTTCTTCCCCTTTTCCAATCTCTTATGCTCAAAAAGTGACACAAAGTCCCCCTAGTAACAAATTCACTACTCATAAACGCAGACGTCCCACCATCTTAGAAAAAAGAACTGGATTTGATAAAGATACACATAATGCAGCTCTATTTTCCTCCTCATGCAATGAACTCTGTCAGTCTCCGATAACAAATAAATCTGCACTTCAAAACAATGCTTCATCTCCCTCTTGCTCTCACATTGAAAGAATTGATATGGACTTCACCCCTTCTGATACTCCGTTTTTGTCTGATTATTCCCTTTCTATCCCTAGCTCTCAATCTTTCGCAATTTCTCAGCTTACCTCTCCTCAAGAGGTGAGCAATCATAATATAACTTGAATTTCTCCCTCTAAGTACCTCCCCCCCTTTTTTTATTATTTCATTTTTTACACTATTGCTTGAAATTCAATCGTATTCAGGATAATACCTTTAAATATAACATACTCCAATGGAATATGCGCAGTTTTAATGTTAACAAAGAGGTACTCATTCCTATTATTAGAGATGAGAGTATTAACATTATATTACTAAATGAAACTTGGTTGACTCCAGGTGGATCTGCACATATTAAAAATTTTAGCTGTTTTAGACAAGATCGACAGGATGGCTACGGAGGTGTAGCCACTTTCATCAACAACTCGATTCCTTGCAAAAATTTTGAACACAAAATTCCAGTTCCTCCAAAAATACACTTGCTGGTAGTAGAACTCCAAGATCTATTCATTATTAATAGCTATATTCCTCCCGACCCCAACATTCCCTTCCCTCACAGAATGTTTAATCAACTCCTACAACAAATAAAACATAAGAATTTTATCTTAATGGCTGATTTAAATGGCCAAAATCAAATTTGGGGCTCTGCCATTAATAACCCTAAAGGAATTGCACTCTGGGACTTCATCTCGCATAATGATCTCACCATCCTTAATGACGGATCTCCAACCCGTATTCCCAACCCCAATGTCAATAAAAGCTGCCCGGATATTACAATTACTTCCTCAGCCATAGCTCTAGATTGCTCCTGGAGAACGATCCAAGAATCAGGCTTCAGCGATCATTTTCCTACCCTTTGTTCCTACAAAAAACAAAATACTGTGCCCATCCATATGAATTCCACTCACGTCAAATATAACACAAATAAAGCCAACTGGGATGCATTTCAAGCATATATTGAAAATAATATATATCATAATGATATGGAATATCCCTTGTTCTTGGATGTCTTAAAAAGAGCCATCTCTTTATTTATCCCACTTAAGAAATCTTTCACTCCTTCTAAACCTTATCTTCCCTGGTGGGACAAAGAGTGCTCCCAGATGGTACAAAAGAAAAAAGAGGCTTTTAAACTATATCTAAGAACTCTCTCCATGGAAAATTTCATTAATTTCAAGAAAATAAGAGCTAAAACTCGACTTTTTCTGAAAACAAAAAGATTAGAAGGCTTTCGTAAATTCACGGAAGAACTGAACCCCGGAACACCTGTTAAGAAGATTTGGCAATCAATAAAAAATTTCTCTAGATCTATTGAAAATCGTAATTTAATTAACACGCCTCCCCTAGACAGTTCCATATTCCAAAGTCTCTTAAACAAGTTAGCTCAAATCCCTTTTCAAGACCTTAACACTATTCCCCAAGCCATTAACGACTCCTTTACTCACCCTTTTACAATAGAAGAATTGAATTTCAGCTTACTAAACAAAAATGATTCAAGTCCTGGATTGGATTCCATCACATATTCAATGATCAATCATCTTCCCAAAATAGCCCTAGAAACTCTTCTCTCTATTTTCAATAAAATACTCAATAAATATCATCCGATCCCTTCAGATTGGAAAAATCATCTAATAATTCCTATTCTTAAAAAAAACCAGGATCCTAACGATGCCTCCAGCTGGAGACCCATAGCCTTATCCAGCACAATAGGAAAAGTTTTCGAAAGCATGATCAAAAATCGCCTTGACTGGTCTCTTGAAAACTCCCTAAAAATTCACCCCTCACAACAAGGTTTCAGGAAAGGCAGAAGTATATCTGATAACCACATTTTCATCTATTCCGAAATATCATGTGCATTGTCTGGCAATAAAAACCCAATTGTTGTTTTTCTCGACATTAAAGGTGCATATGATAATCTTTTTTTATCCTCTATTTATTCATCTCTAAATTCCCTTAATTTGCCTCATGACATTTGTGACCTCATTTTATCCTTTCTTTCAGATCGAAATCTATTCATTAAATCCACCCTTAACAATGAACTTATAGGCCCTGGTGTTTCTTGTAGAGGTGTCCCCCAAGGTTCTCCACTCAGTCCACTGTTATTCAATATATCGTGCAACTCTCTTCAGAACATACTTCCACCCTCCATAAAAATTAGTGGTTATGCAGATGATCTTGCTGTGATATGTGCCGAAAACACCATCCAGGAGTCTATAACATCCCTCAACACCTTCCTTTCTAATCTCAATCTTCATTTATTGTCTATGGGTTTGACACTGGCCCCTCAAAAATGTGCCGCCATGATTTTTCAGAAAAACCATAAGCTTAGTCCAGTCCATTCCATAGTCATTAATGGTCAACCTATCCCTTGGAAATCTCAAGTCAAGTACTTAGGAGCTATATTTGACGACCAACTTAACTGGAAACCACATATTGAATTTATTTCCTGCAAAGTATCAAAAGCTATTAATTTAATTAGATCTCTATGTGGTAAATGGTGGGGTAGCCATCAAATCTCTCTTTTAAACATATACAAAGCGACCATACTTCCATTATTTGATAATGCGTGCATGCTATATGGTGGCTGTTCTAAATACCTACTTAAAAAATTAGATCGTTTACAATATCAAGCCCTAAGGGTTATAGTAGGCTATCTAAAATCTACTCCTATCAACATCATGTTATCTGAATGTGGGCAGACCCCCCTGGAGGTACGTAGAGAAATCTTGTCAGTTAAATATGTATCTAAAGCTGTTGCATATAAAGACCTAATAAAAACCTCACTTATAGAATTATTCACAGAATGGGCTGCCGATCCCATATACTGGAGACTGAGAAATACTCCTCCTATTATATTTGCCTTTCAATCAGTATCTAAATTCCTTCCCTTCATTGAATCGTTCAACAAATTTCCTTGTCATCACTTCTCGCTCGAATCTCAAATTAGTCAAACTAACACGATAGATCTGGAAATTAAAAAAGATTCGGACTGTAATCAAGTCTTTCTGGCCAAAATGAATTCTATCAACTTTTCTGGCCCCATTTTCTTCACTGATGCCTCTAAGACTGACAGTAATGTAGGATACGGAATTTATTCTCCTAACATCTTATCATTATGTGACAAACTCCCCTCTCATTTCTCCATCTTTTCAGCAGAATGTTACGCTATACTAATTGCGATCCAAAAAATTTCAAAACTTGACCTTCCCAAAGCTATAATTTTTTCTGACTCCCAAAGTGCCATAAAATGCATTTCTAAAAAATCCTTCTCCTCATCTTCTAATCCATTTGTCCTAAAAATAAAGGAGCTACTACACAAGTTGAATCAGCAAGGGAAAGACATACGAATTGGCTGGATTCCCGGACACAGTCTTATACAAGGAAATGTTAGAGCCGATGATCTTGCAAATCTTGGGAGAACTATAAATCGTGCCACCCTCCCAACTGGTCCCCATTCGGATGTGGTGCATTCTATTAAGAAATCAATCTTAGATAAGTGGAATTCTACTTTCTCTACACTCAGCTTGACAAAAGGAAATCTATACTCTCAATTCATAAAATATCCAAGAAAAAATCCATGGTTTTCTTCACTTTCCAATTTGTCCAGAAGAGATATCTGCATTTCTTCAAGAATTCGATCCAACCATTGTGCCACTTTGTCATATCTACACAAATTCAACTTAGTACCTTCGGATTCATGCCCATGTGGTGAAAAACAAGATCTCTCACACATCTTTTTCAACTGTTCCTTAAATAGTGTTAATACAGATTTTCTTCATAAATCTGTTAAGGTTCCTAATAATGTTTATGGCCCCTACACACTGCAAGACATAGTGCTGAAATTCCCAAACAGTGAAAACATTAAACTCATCTCCAAATTTTTAAGTGCTTCGAACATCAAAATATAACCTCAAAACCGAACAGTTTACAGATAAAATTTTGAACAATAAGTGCGGTATCACTCTGTTTGTATTTACTTTCGTATAAACTATATTATAGACAATCATAAATCATCCCGGACGCAAAAAACAGGCCGAATAGCCCTGGCAGCTGAGGCCTTAAAACAAAAGAAAGAAAAAAAAATACTTGATTATTGTTTTATTAATGGAAAGGAGAATTTACATTCCTGTGATACTGGATTTATACAAGAAATGTTTTAATTTTTGTCTTAAATTTGGCTAGTAGCAGAAAAAATTGTAAATACACCATGGTGATGAAGACATTTATAGGCCTCGCACCTTATTCCACTCGGGGCAAAGCCCCTCGCGAAATAATCTTGGTGCTCGGTCAATAATAACAGTCTTCACCACCTTGGTGTATAATATACTATTACATGCAATACATAATTTCTCCACGGAAACTAGACAGTAAATAAAAATATTATCTGAACTGAAAATAATTATACCTCTTGTGTAGAAAATTATTTCTACCCGGAAACTAGAGGGTAAATAATAATGTCCTTTTTGACACTTAAAATAGTCATAAATCTTATAGCTGAAATGTTTTGTATACGGATTTTAACACGTATGACGAGTTATGAGTAAGATCAAATGAAATACACTCGGCGACATAATGTTAACAATTAACGAACAGAATCATCGTTACGATACTCGGCCATTTAGCATACTTATTAATCAATATATAATATGATATACAGTAGTTAGGGGAAGTAATATTAACTGAAAATATACTCGACAACATAAAATAACTGTTCAGGAAAGGAAACCTCGTTACAGCAGTTATTCACAGACGAAGACCAACGATAAAAGCTGTATTTGAAGAAGTTAAAAGGAAGAAAGGTTTAATTTTACAGGGAAAATCGATTCATTTCGAAAATTGGTACGAAAAATGGGATCCCGTTGGAAAAAAACTGAAGACAACCGAAATGTCTTAGACGAAAAATTTGATATTAAATCCAAACGAATCAAATATTTAAGAAAATTGAAAAAATATAAATAAGAAGGGCGGGAGATTTTATACTGCGATGAAACATATATTCATAGTTCACACACTGTACCAATGGCATGGGACGATGGAACAAATAATTGTCTAAAGTCACCTGTGTCCGAAGGCCAACGACTCATAATTTTACATGCCGGGGGCGTATCAGGCTTTGTACCCGGAGCTCTAACCATATTTAAATCGGGTCTTAAAACAGATGACTATCATGATGAAATGAATCATAATAATTTCAGCAAGTGGCTTAAAGAAAAATTCATGGTAAACGTCACAAAGAAATCTGTCCTTGTGATAGATAATGCCTCTTACCATAATGTTTTGGTCGAACCAATTCCTAATTGTTCATGGAAGAAAGCATCTATGCAAAACTGGTTAAGGAAAAAAATAATTTTTTTCGAAGAAAAGGAAACGAAGGCTGAACTGTATGCAAAAATTCAATTAAACAAGCCAATTCACAAACAATATGCCATATATAAAATTTTAGCAGAATGGGACATTCCAGTTCTACGTTTACCACCATATCATCCTGAGTTTAATCCTATTGAAAAAATATAGGCACTGGTGAAAAATCACGTCGCTGCATGTACTGCTGCACGTTTAAACTTGATGACGTGTTGAAAATAACCGAAGACAAATTTAACCAAGTTCTGGGAAGGAACAATGGGAAAAAAATTGTGCTCACGTTGAAAAAGTCGAAAAAGAATATATGCGGAAAGAATATATAATGGATGAAGTGGAAGATTTCGTAATTTTCGTTCTAGACGACAGTGACGATTTGGGTTGCCAACCATTAATGTAAACTTTCATGTTTGGCTATTTTTACGATATTCTGGAATTATCCTGTGTATATATTTTCTTTTTTTACATTAAAATTTTGTGCTAATTAAATTTGTAAAGAAAACTCTATAGTCACTGTACTATATACATGACAGTGGCGACAATTATGGTCGTCCTAGTGATTGGTTACCTATGTCACATGGTATCGGCCGCCATTAGTTTGCTAAATGTTTGTTTATTTACCATTGGGTTATATTGTATTCTTACCACAGTTTTTGGTTTTTGAAAGTTTTCGTGCAAAATTTGGTGTTTAAGTGCTATTTATAAAAATTCTGGACTGAAGACTTATTTATATGTATGGTTTAGAGTAACAAAATTATTGATTAATACATATATTATTCAAATAAATATGAATTTTTGCCTTTTTATAACCAAATGTCCTTGGTTCTTACAGTGGATTTTGAGCATAGTTTTAGACATTGAATTCATCGATTAAATTAAAACAAATTTATTCTCGAGTTTAACCAGTTGTTTCTAGTTATTTGTAAAACCTCTTAGATCTATAAGTCTTAAAAATTATTATGTTTTTATTTGTAATAGGACAATGCCTGGCTGAGCTGATGTAAATTGCAGTAATTCTGCAAGAAAGGGGTTTATTATGAAACATTTTCCAAAAGATTCTGAAATAAGAAGGAGGCAGTGGTTCATTAAAACCAGAAGGGACAATTACTAACATATATATCTGTTATTATTCAAACAGTTATATATGTTAATGCCCCAATGACATATTTTCTCATCTTATATATGAAAATAATCTAGCCATCATAATGCCGTTTGTTCGAAGAAAATCCGACCAATAATAGCAGAGATATGCGCCAAAATGCCGTAAGACCTGCGCAGAACGCTAAAATACGTCTTTTACGGTCTATCTGTAACGAAAAACATGCGCAGTATACGAAAATAGACAGCCATTTTGGCTCGTTATGCTCTAGTGCCCATTTGACATCTTTTTTGTGACAGGGGTGGGGGGTCGTGAAAGGTAAGGTAATCTGAAATTTTACCTATATTACATCTTTTCTCATCTTGTATATATAAAAATGACACAAGGTTAACTGCATTAACGGCACATGGTAGATAATGCAGGTTGACGACGACACATGGCCTGCAATGTAGGTTAACTGTATTACCGATACACGTTGGACAATGATGGTTAACAGTATTGACGATAGATTATGAACTTGTAATGTAAATATATTTTATTTTACCTTACAAACCATAATGATATTGAATGTAATGTAATAAACCCTCTTGAACTTGGGTGGTTAGTAACTTGCGATTTTGAATAGTGAAATCACGTGAAATGATGGAAACTTGATAATTGCTAACACAAATTTATTTTACTTGTTGACTCTACAATCGATCACTTAAGAGTGGTTAAAACGACAAAATATATAGTTCAGTGAAAGGGGCTGGCTCGAGAATAAAAATGCACAAACAGATATTATTAGAGAAATCCTTATGTATGTTTACCCCTAAGTAGTGTATTTTAGGGTTGAGACCACAGTAAAAAAATCTGTTTTACTCTGTGGTTGAAACCAATATTAAAATATAAACTGCTTATGGGTGACTTACATCGGGATTTGTCTAGTATCAGTTATATTAATATTCACGGCAGTGTAAAATTCTACTTATTCAAATTTCCCTCTCTTTTTCATTATTTTAATGTCCCGCCATGTACAGTAGCGCGTGCGGCGGACGGGCCCAGTACTATTAAATTGGTTTCGTTATTCAGTCACTGACCTATAAACAACAAATTGTTATTTTTAGGTCAGTGCACGATACACTTACAACAGTATGATTGACTGGAAACGAAAATTCGTCCTCTGCGCGCAGATGACGTATTTGCGATGCATGCACCGATCGTAGAACACGGACCGATATACGAAGTGTTTTAGTTTTCGTCGATTTAACCACACGAGGCCTACAGGGTTTCACTCTTACAATTAGTCGACGTGAACGATGGAATGTGTGTTTGGAATGTTTGCGGTTTTATCATAATTACGAACTTTTAAATACTCTAATTTGCTGTTCATTTTAGTTAGAACGGTCAGTAGTTAAAATGCCCAGTTGCGCTATTTATGCATGTGCAAAAAACAATAGGAAAACTAAGGGAACAGACATTAGATATTTTAAGTTCCCAAAAAATGTGATTAGCTGGCAAGACGTCATTAATTTGAAAAACGGTAAATATTACAAAAATGATTACTGATCACTATTTTTACACATTTGTTTTCCTTTTGCTCAATACATTTTGAGAAAGATTGTTTCGAAGATATTTCTGTAAGACAGAAACTTTCAAATTATACAGGGAAAAATATAAGAAATTTAAAATATGATGCAATCCCCTCTTTGAAACTGCCTGGTAAAAGGGAAAATACTAGAAATTCTGATAGAGTAGTTCGAATAAAACGAAGGCGATTGGTAGCTGAATGTCTAGCGGGAGCAACAATGTCTTCTGCCTCGATCACTTCTCAAAGTTGTGAAGATAAAATAGGAATAACGGAAGGTGACATTACATTAAGTCGAGCATCTGTAAGGTAAACTTAAGAAATCAAAAATCGTCACGTGGATTCCTATTTTACTGTTTTAAATGAAACTTACTGTTTCTAGATAATTCCACAATATATTGAAAAACATGTTAAAAATTCTAAGAAATTTGACAATTGTTTCGATATTAAGTATCATCGTCAGAATGACAGAAGTTACATTCTGACTATGATATTTAATATCGAAACAATTGTCAAATTTCTTAGAATTTTTAATTTTTTTTTAATATATTGTGGAGTTATCTAGAAACAGTAAGTTTCATTTAAAATAGTAATATGAGTAGATTCCACGAAGTAAGGGTTGATACAGTTAATGTGGATTCTTATTCTTCTATTTCAGTGAGGATGAAAAACAAATACTTGAACTTCGAACAATTGTTGCAACACTACAGAAAGAAAACAATTTCCTTGTCAATGAGAATTGTGCTCTGAAAGCTGAGTTGGAGCAGATGAAAACTGGACTGCGACAATTTTTGTCAGAAGGTCAAATCAAAAGAATAGTACACTCAAAATGTACAGCCAAACGATGGTCGCTAGATGAAATAGCATGTTCGATATCCTTACGGAGTGTTAGTCCCAAATCATACCGCTACTTAAGAACAAATGGTTATCCTTTACCGGCGTTTTCAACACTACGCAGATGGGCATCGACACTCTCAGTAGAACCGGGCATTCTGAATGACGTTGTTATTTTAATGGCTAAAAAATCTTCTGATATGCCGAATATTGAAAAATTGTGTATTTTATCATTAGACGAAATACATTTATCTAATCGCATAAATATTGACAAACGACATCAAAAAGTAATAGGGCAACATAAAACGTGTCAAACGGTAATAGCACGTGGTATTTTTAGTAACTGGAAGCAACCTGTTTATTATAACTTCGATCAAGCAATGGCTATCGACGTATTATCTTCTATAATATCAAAACTTTTTGATGCAGGTTTCACAGTTGTGGGTATTGTCAGTGATTTATGTACATCTAACTTTAAAGTTTGGTCACAACTGAATATTGAACATGACCAAAATTGTTGTTTTCCACACTAGCAATAGTTTATTAAACGTATATGTGTTTGGTGACGTTCCTCATCTTATTAAATTATTAAGGAACCACATATTGGATCAGGGTTTTTGAGTAAAGAACACATTAATTGGGATTGTTTTGAGAATTTGTTGCAACTGTCGTCGTCCGTCCATCGCATATGAAATTAACCGATACCACTTAGATTTAAAAGGTTCCGAAAGACAAAAAGTTAAACCAGCCGTTCAACTATTATCTAATTCTGTTGCAAAAAGTGTTCGGTTTTGTGGAGGAAATAGGCTACTGCCATCTGTTTTACCGTGGAAGGAAGTTTCGGATTTTGTACAGTTAATAAATGATTGGTTTGATCTTTTTAATTCCCATACAAAAATTGCGGCAAATTGTACAACTAAAAATGCGTATGGAGTAGATTTAGATAAGCAGAAAAAAGTGTTAAAAGAGGTGACCGAAACTATTGGGAATATGACCGTAGGCAAACATAAGTCTCTCATTCCATTTCAAAAAGGAATTCTGTTGTCAAATAGGTCACTGGAAGAATTGTTTTCTTATTTGCAGGAAAAATATAAAGGAGTCGGTTACATCTTGACTTCGCGTCTAAATAAAGACGTTGTTGAAACTTCTTCTCTTATATGAGAGGCATGGGAGCTAGAAATGACCATCCAGAACCTCTAGATTTTATGTATCGTTTGAGGTGGTATATATTAGGAAAAAACTCGGCGGCAATTTTTACAGAGAACAAAAATACAGAGGTATCTGGTAATAAATGTCTAATACAACCATTAGAATCAGAAAAATCGCGTCCCATCTGCTTAACTGAAACACTACTAGCTAATGTCTCCAAAAATATTCAAATAACAAATACCCGTATACTCGAAGAACAAGAAATATTTATTCCACATACATTCACTCAACCAGACTATATTCCTGACGATGAGTCTTTACAGTTATTGACAACCTTTGAAAGTACCGAAATAATTCGTCAAGAAGCTCTTAAATATCTGGCAGGGTATACAGCGTACAGATTTAAAGATAAATTTAATTTAGGTACTAAAACCAGCGAGATGATTTCCGTTGGAGCTCAAGATTGGGTACATTTCCTATCGAGGGGTGGTTTGTTACAGCCAAATCAAGATCTTTTGAAAGCTACGGAAATTCTTGAATCCGAGTTTCGATCACTTCACGAAACATCTTTATCAAAAGAAGAAAATATTTTTAAAATTTTGGCTGATAAAACTTTTAGTATTGTCGGTCAAAACCAAATTGAAATCCCATATGAAGTGATTCATTGTTTGAGTCGAACAAGAACTTACATTAGACTCCGAGATCTAAATGAACAAATCAGTTTGCAAAATTTGAAAGCGAAAATGGAAAAAAAACTTTCAAAATTTACGAACGTTAAAAAGAGTGAGATCGGAACAGTGAATATTTGAAAACGAAACACCTTTTTTAATTTCATGTTATTTTTAAATAGGTAAGTTGCATCTTATTCAATGTCTTTGTATGCTTTAATGGATCCAGATTACCCCTGAAAACTCCATACTTGGACTTGCCCTAATTACATAAGAAGAAAGAGCTGACACCATATAAATAAAACGATGACTCTTTGTAAAACAGGAAGATTATAAAAACTTTGTATTATCTTAAATTTCATTCTCTGTTCAACTATTGTATAATAAAGTTCTAAATATAGTTGTAAAATTGTTTTTAAAAACCTAAGTTCGAAATTTTAATATATAATTGGCGCAGTCAGTAGGATACGCGCGGGTTTCGAATAAGTAAAAAACAGTTTCGCATTGTGTCGGGAGTGAAATTCGGGACCTTGGAGTTTCTACACCTTAAGTGCGTATAACCGAACTCAAAACTTTCGGACTTAGTGGCAACGAGAGCAGGGAATCACGAAAAAAGGAACAGGAGAGCAGAGCGATCGAGTTGACGAACAATCTGTAAGTGCCTTTTCCTCTTTTACCTTTACAAACCCCTATTTATAAGGATTTTGGCAAAGATAGTTAAGTTCTGTTCATATCGAACAATAGTCTATCGCAGACATTAGCTTTTAATTAATTTTAGTTATTTAATGAGTGACATTGATGAAATAATTAACAGAATTATTAATATAGAAATAAATAACGAAAATAATATAGATAATCAAGTTACAAATAATTTAACAATAATAAATCGAAATTCAAATATTACATGAAACATGCCAGAAATGAACTGGGATCTTTTAAAATCTAGAATTGATAACTTTAAACCTTATGACGGCAATAGCAATACAATAAATAAATTTTTGATAAGATGCGAAGACCTTATTAATGATTATAGACAATTTAATGATGAACAATTATCTAAACACATTTTTCAATCAATTCAAGAAAAACTTATAGATAAAGCTGATATATTAGTAGGTAATCGGGCTGAGTTAATAGATTGGCCTAAATTAAAAGAGGCCCTTATACAATGTTTTGCGGATCGTAGAAATATTGATTGTTTAGTACAGGAACTAACAAGAATGAGACCATTTAGGAACGAACAACTGATAAACTTTGGTAGCAGAATTCAATTGTTAAGAAGTAGTATTGCACAAAAAATTAGTAATAATCCTAACCTTAATAATGCAGAAAGAATTTGCCAAATAAACCATTACGATAAAACTGCACTCAGCACCTTTATCGCTGGTTGTAGTGGTACCTTGAGGAATAATTTACATCTTAAAAATCCAGCCTCACTGGAAGGCGCAATGGCCTATGTAAACGAGTTCGAAAATTTCGAAAAATTATATGGTAATCTAAACGACAATAATAGAATAATGACTTCTAAATTTAATAACAATAATAATCGACAATCAAACTCACAACCAAGATTATACCCTCATAATCAAATGCAACCCACTTACCAACAACCCCATTACTCATCGCAGCCAAATTTTATGAATAATAACGTATTCGACAATAACAAACCAACTAACCAATTTCCTAACCAACCTATTAATATTCAACCTAGACAAATGCCTCCCAGACAATACCCTACAAACAGACAAGTATTTGGACCCCCACAAAACGTTTTTAGACCAAATCCACGAATCCACTTCCTAAACCAACACCCATGTCAACAACCTCTAGAAACCCATCCATGTTATCACAAAGACAAAGATGGCAAAATCATAACAATTATGATCAAAATCATTCATTTAGAAATAATGGACAAAACCTAAATTTTACTTCTGAAGAACTATTTACAAACGAATACAATCAATCAGATCCATACACAAATGAACAATATTTTTACCAAAATTACGATACTTTTAATAGTGACGATAATAATCCTGATATCTAGACGTAAATCAAACATCTTATTTCGAAAATGTAAACTATGACGAAAATCAAAATGAAAATTTTCTAGAAACGGGCCTACAACAAGAAAATCCTTAGTAGAAATTAATATATCTTCAGATAACGCCTTACCGTACATTCAAATTCATAATCCTAATTTAAAATTACTTGTAGATACCGGTAGCTCACGTTCTATTATTAAACATAATATTATAGAAAATTTTTATCCATATTCTGTTAGTCATATCAGTGCACAAATTAAATCAGCGTTAGGTAGTCAAGACATCATATACCAATCAACACTTAGAGCATTTCCAGAATTTCAGAATCCAAACTACAATATCTCTTTTCTCTTATTTGATTTTCATGAGTATTTCGACGGTATAATTGGATTAAATGATTTAAAAAGCATTAATTTTAATATAGATTTAATTAACAATAAATTAATAGGTTCAAATACAGAAATCCCTATCAGATATAGACAAAAAGAAAATTTTAATATATCATTATCGATAGAAGCACAGCACAAAATTCTAAAAAAATTACCTGTTTCTATTTTCAACGGAGAAATATTAATACGTGAAGGTAATTTAGGACCACTGTATATACCTGAAATTTTGACTAATGCCGAAAACGGATTTGCCCTTACAGAAATTCAAAACAAAACAGATAAAATTGTTTCAATAAATATTAAAGAACCTTTTCAAGTAGAATCATTCGAAAAATCCAGTTATGATGTATTCAATATTAATTCTTTCCTCAACTTAAATGATAAATACGATAAAAAATTAAAACAAAAAATAGATATATCGGATTTAATTAGAACCAATCACATGAATTCGGAGGAAAAAACTGAAATAATAAAACTATGTCGAAAATTCTCAGATATTTTTTTCAAACCAGGTGATAAATTATCCTTCACGGCGCGAACAAAACACGAAATTAAAACAACGGACGAAATCCCTATAAATTCTAAGTCATATAGATACCCCTACATACACAAACAAGAAATAAATAAACAAATAAATGAAATGTTAGATTAAGGCATAATTCGATCCTCAACTTCAGCATTGTCATCGCCATTGTGGATAGTGGACAAGAAAAAAGATCAATCGGGACAACAAAAATATCGATTAGTTATCGACTATCGTAAACTGAACGAAAAAACAATTCCTGATCGATATCCAATACCAAATATCAATTCAATCCTCGATAAACTTGGAAGATCAAATTATTTTTCAACTATAGACCTTTGGGCCGGTTTTCATCAGATTCAAATGGAAGAAAACTTTGTATCAAAAACAGCATTCACAGTTGACAACGGACATTATGAATTCTTACGAATGCCATTTGGGTTAAAAAACGCACCATCTACTTTTCAACGCGTTATGGATGAAGTTTTAAAAGACCTCCAAAATAAAGTCTGTATGGTCTATATGGACGATATCATTATATTTAGCACAGGACTTCAACAACATCTTCAAAATTTAGAACTTGTTTTCACAAAATTACGCGAGGCAAGACTAAAAATGCAACTGGATAAATCAGAATTCTTACGAAAAGAAGTAGAGTTTCTAGGACACATAGTTACATCAGAGGGTATAAAACCCAATCCAAAAAAAATTTCAGCGATTAAAAAGTTTCCCATACCAAAAACACAAAAAGACATAAAATCATTTCTTGGTTTAATAGGGTACTATCGTAAATTCATAAAAAATCTAGCGAAAATTATAAAACCTATGACTAAATGCTTAAAGAAAAATGAAAAAGTAGTTCACACAAAAGATTTCATAGATTGTTTTGAAACATGTAAAAATGTATTAACATCTGAACCAGTATTAATTTATCCAGATTTTGACAAAGAATTTGAATTGACAACAGATAGCTCCAATTACGCAATAGGCGCAGTACTATCGCAAAATAATCATCCCATATGTTATGCATCACGAACCCTAAATTCAGCCGAAATAAACTATTCAACAATTCAGAAAGAACTTCTCGCAATAGTCTGGAGTTGCAAATACTTTCGCCCATATCTTTACGGCCGGAAGTTTACAATATATTCTGACCAAAAACCATTACAGTGGTTTTTGTCCACAAAAGACCAAAATTCTATGCTCGTAAGGTGGAGACTAAAATTAGAAGAATTTGATTATGAAATTAAATATAAAAAAGGTTCGTCCAATTTAGCAGCAGACGCTTTGAGTAGAAATCCATGTGTAGAACTAAACGCCATCGATAACGAATCTATAATAAATAACGCAGGAGACGCGGATGAAATAATAGAAAATTTCCTAAGAAATCCTGATAAAATACCTCCAGTCAGTAGCCCTGACCTGGAATATATACTAGACATTGTAGAGCCGACTAAAAGCCAAAATCAAAAAATCAACGTTATTTCAGATATACAAATAGAACCAGATAAATCTCAAGACACTGACTCCGATTCTGACATTGAAACTAAACATACATCTGCAGAAAATCCTATTTTTTCCATACCAATTACTGAAAGAATATTAAACACGTACAAAAATCAAATATTCATAACAATGGGAGATATAGAATCTACCCAAACTAGAATTTTAAAATTTTTTGACAATACTAGATTATATGTTACTCTACCCTCAAAAATTTCACAAACTGATATAATAAATTTCGTAAAAGAATATATCGCCCCAAACAAAAAATATGCTATTTTTTTCCAACACCCTGAGCTACCTAGAACTTTCACGACTACTATGCAATCATATTTTAAAAACTCTGCCTTCAAAATAATTCAAAGTAATACTGTATTAGAAGATATTCAGACTAGAGACGCTCAAAAAGTAAAACTCGAATTCTACCACGTAACAAAAACTTGCCACCGTGGTATAAATGAAACGAAAGAAGCACTTACTAAACGATTTTACTGGCCAAAAATGTCGGACGATATCGAAAATTATATAAATAACTGCGAAATTTGTCAGAAAAATAAATACGATCGGAATCCACCTATAGTAAAATTCAATCTTACACCAACTTGTTCACGTCCCTTTCAGCACATTCATATTGACTGTTTTCAAATTTCAGGAAACACTTATTTAACTATAATAGATACCTTTTCTCGATATGGCCAAGCTTATCCTCTACCAGCTGCAAACGGAATATCTATAGTAGAATGTTTATTCAATTGTATTACCCATCACGGTCTAACCTCGCAAATAACAGCTGATTCGGGTACAGAATTTAAAAATAAAGATCTTGAAAATTTTTGCGAACTCTACAGAATAGAACTTCACTATACTACTGCTAGAAACAGTAATTCAAACAGTCCTGTCGAAAGATTTCATTCTACCCTAATCGAACATGTGCGTTGTTTAAGGGAACAAAATGGAAACCTCACCTCAGACCAATTATTAAAACGGGCTATACTCGGATATAACAACTCAATCCATAGTGTTACTAAGCATACACCATTCGAAGTAATAAAAGGACATATAAACGAGACCAACCCTTTCGACCTTAATGATCATGTAATAATTTCAGATTACGTACAAACTCACAAACAAGCGGCCAAACGACTTTACGAAAATATAAAAGAAACTAACAAAACAACAAAAGAAAAAATTATTAGTAAAAGAAACGAAGAGCGCACAGATCCCCTTGACAATAAAAACGAAAAAGTAGCTTACATTCGTACAAAAACCAGAAATAAAAAACTTCCAAAATTCGAAAAACGTAAAGTACTAGCTCAAACAAAAATTAAATTAATAACAGATAAAAATATATATGAAATTGACTGTCTCGACCCTTACTTCGTGGAATATGCTCATATTAGTGTTTTTAAATGAAACTCAAGGTCTCTAGTTAATTCCACAATATAATACAAGTTATTGAAAATTCTAAAAAATTGACAATTGTTTCGATAAATCAATATCATCGTCAGAATGACAGAAGTTACATTTCATTTTATGCCTACCTGATGTTTAGTAGTTATATTTGGCTAGACCAAGAAGTAACCTAACTTGTGATTGGCTTAATATATGTTTATAGAAAAAAGATGTGATATTACAAATATTGAAGCTTAGATATTATTAGCCCTATGGTGATATCCTGGATATCATTTTTCCAATTAAGATCAGTATAACTGTGCAATGATATAGAAAACCAGGAAAACTATATCTGCTGATCTTTACAATTATCACTTAAGAAGACAGTTTATTAGTGGAGAATTCCCTAGATTTAACTGTTCATTGACAACTTCATATTGTGGGTTTCTTAAATGTCTTCTAATTTCCAGTTCTTCAAGGAAATCCAGTTCTTGTTTCTTTTCACAAATATGCAGTACTTCTAGTTTTGTGTTGGGTGTCAATGAATGATTGGTGTCAAGTAGATGTTTTGCGTAGTGGGATTTATCTGGTTGTTTTAATCTGTATGCTCGTAAGTGCTCACTGTATCGTATTTCAAAATTCCTAAGGGTCTGACCCAAATAGACAGCATTACATTCTGGACATTTGAGTTTATATATACCTGACTTCTTTAATAGTGGTAATTTTGTTTTTACATTTAACAATTTTGTACTAACGTTACTTTCTGTTTTAAAAGAAATTGTTGTATTCGTTGCTGAAGATATTATTTCACTTTTGACAATAAGATATATATTCAAAATGAAGGTTTACCAATGGGAAGCCCTATATCACCTATTTTAGCAAACATTTTTATGGACAATTTAGAAAGAAAGATGTTTGAAAGTAATATTTCGAAAAATATTTTATTTTGGGTTAGATATGTAGATGACATATTAGCTTGTTTTATGGGTAGTGAACGACAATTAGATGTATTTTTCAACCACATCAATAATTTACACCCGAAAATTAAATTTACATTAGAAATTGAAGAAAATAGCTCAATCAATTTTCTTGATTTAAAAATTCAAAGAGTTAATAATGTACTTGATTATTCAATTTACCGAAAACCAACACAAACTGATGTAACAATTCCATTCAATTCTAACCACCCTGTGGCACACAGACTAGCAGCATATAATTCAATGATACATAGAGCTTTTTCAGTTCCTATGAACAAATGTAAATTTGGATAGAGAGATTAATACAATTAGACAAATAGCAACATCTAACGGTTATCCATTAGATATGATAAATAAGCTAATTAGTAAAAAAGAGGAAAAAGTGGCATTACAACTAATATATCCTAAACAAGCTGATGAAATTAAAACTTATAAAACCATCACATATGCAGGAAATATTTCTAATAATATTTCAAAGATAATATCTTCAGCAACGAATACAACAATTTCTTTTAAAACAGAAAGTAACGTTAGTACAAAATTGTTAAATGTAAAAACAAAAATACCACTATTAAAGAAGTCAGGTATATATAAACTTAAATGTCCAGAATGTAATGCTGTCTATTTGGGTCAGACCCTTAGGAATTTTGAAATACGATACAGTGAGCACTTACGAGCATACAGATTAAAACAACCAGATAAATCCCACTACGCAAAACATCTACTTGACACCAATCATTCATTGACACCCAACACAAAACTAGAAGTACTGCATATTTGTGAAAAGAAATAAGAACTGGATTTCCTTGAAGAACTGGAAATTAGAAGACATTTAAGAAACCCACAATATGAAGTTGTCAATGAACAGTTAAATCTAGGGAATTCTCCACTAATAAACTGTCTTCTTAAGTGATAATTGTAAAGATCAGCAGATATAGTTTTCCTGGTTTTCTATATCATTGCACAGTTATACTGATCTTAATTGGAAAAATGATATCCAGGATATCACCATAGGGCTAATAATATCTAAGCTTCAATATTTGTAATATCACATCTTTTTTCTATAAACATATATTAAGCCAATCACAAGTTAGGTTACTTCTTGGTCTAGCCAAATATAACTACTAAACATCAGGTAGGCATAAAATGAAATGTAACTTCTGTCATTCTGACGATGATATTGATTTATCGAAACAATTGTCAATTTTTTAGAATTTTCAATAACTTGTATTATATTGTGGAATTAACTAGAGACCTTGAGTTTCATTTAAAAACACCAAAAATATATATCATAAAGCAAGTGCCAGAAAACCAAAAACTAATAAAAAACAACTGTTTCAGGAAAATGTAACAGATGAAAACAAAATTCCTGATACTTCTGGCAATACCAGTAATATACACGAGTAGTACTATAAGAGATATAGAGCCGACGACTATAAATAACCCTTTATTACCAATACAATTAGGAGACGCACGTCTTATTTATAGTAAACATACATTTATACATTGTTTAAATTTAGAACCTATTATTAAGCAATTGTTTAACATTGAGAAACATTTCTTCATTATAAAAAATAATTTAGTTACAAAAAACGCAACTAATGAAATCTCATACCATGCCTTATCTCAAGATATGTTATTAAGGACAGAATTTCTCATAAAAATTACAAGAACGAAACTTGATAACTTACAACCTCATATTTATATTCGTAATAAAAGAAGTTTCTTTAACGGAGTCTGAAAATTACAGAAATGGCTGTTTGGTACAGTTGACGCTGACGACGGTAATAGATATGATAACGCAATAAAAGTTCTCGAAACAAACCAACAGAACATGGTTACGGAAATAAACTTGCAACGTTCACTTTCAAATAATCTAATAAAAAATTACAACACAGCAATTCGCATATTATCAAAAAATCAAGAAAATTTTGCAAATTCTCTGGGAAAATTTCAAATGAGCGTACAAAAATCAATCACTGAATCACATGAGTATTTAACCCTTCAAGGAATTATTTCCCAAATAAATCTGGATTGCCAAAATGTTATCACGTTTTTAGATAATTTAGAAGATTCCATAGCTTTTGTAAAACTCAACACACTTCATCCTTCTATTATTTCTAGTCAAGAGTTACTAAACACTTTAGAATACTTAAGAAAAATTTACTCAGACAACCAAATTATGAAATTTAGGAACATATTAACATACTACCAATTTTTAGGCACACAAGTCACATTTGAAAATAAAAAATTAATTTTTGCAATACATATACCAATTATCAAAGCTGAAATTTTTAAGTTTTATCACCTCTTTCCTATCATTCAAAACAACCAAATATTCCCTCTAAAGTATCCCTATTTGGCACAAACCAACTCAGAACATCAATTCAAAGAAGAACAGTGTCCACTACTAGAGGATACATATTTTTGCATGGAAGACCATTTCCCTGAAGACAACTGCACTCTACACCTCATAGAAAACCAGACGATGAAAAGCTGCAAGAAAATCAAGTTAACATTAGAAGAATATCTCGTTGAACAAATAACACAAGACGAAGTAATCATTATACCAATGCAAACAGAAAAAGTTTTCTCCAAATGCCACACAGATCAATATATAGAACTCAAAAATCCTACACTAATAAAAATACCAGAATCATGTCAAATAGAAGTCAACACTAAAAAATTTATCAACGACGCCAGAATTCAAGAAGGAAAACCATTATTTCTCCCAAAGCTAAACTGGGAAAAATTAGAAATTATACCAGAGTACGAAGCACCCAAAATAGAAAAAATCAATTTGGAAGAAATCCACAAAATCAGCAAAATGTCAAAACAACTTATACCATTAAGAATTTCAACATCTAAACACTATCCACGAATTTTCGGCGGCTTGTCCTCTGTTATTGCCATCTTAATAATAGTGGGATGGGTCTTCAAGAAGAAAATCAAGACATCGCTCCAGCAATGCGGCAGAAAACAAATAAGGGAAGAAGTCCAAAGCAAAGAAGAAACCCTAAGAGAAGAAAATCCAACAGAAAAACCAAAACTCGAACACCACTCCGTTATGTTCTCGTCTTAGAGGGGAGGAATTACATAAGAAGAAAGAGCTGACACCATATAAATAAAACGATGACTCTTTGTAAAACAGGAAGATTATAAAAACTTTGTATTATCTTAAATTTCATTCTCTGTTCAACCATTGTATAATAAAGTTCTAAATATAGTTGTAAAAATTGTTTTTAAAAACCCAAGTTCGAAGTTTTAATATATAATTCGCGTAAACATACCGTTGTGAGTGTATTCAGTACAGGAGTTAACCTGCTAGGGGGGGTGTGCTGTGTTATTATTGGTCGGATCGTTTGAAAACATAATTTACACTCCTGAAATGTAACTTTTCACGCTAGGTGAAAAATTCTTTTGTGGGAATAAAAAAAAGTTTCAAAAAGTTGAATATTGTTTTTTTTATTAATTTATACATACTACATCTAAAAGAAAAAAACAGTACATCTAAAAAGTTAGTTTACACAAAAATGTTATTTTATTCAAATATAGTAGGGTATGATTAAAGTTGCCGGGATTTGCAACAATTTTAGTGTTGTAGATTAATTTTGAAGAACAAAAAGTCAAGCTTTTAGAAAATAGGGGTTGAATAAAAATATAAATAAAACGAATGTTTCATATTGTATTTGATTTTATTTTTCTTGTAAAGAACATCAATAACTTTCTATAAAAATGTTTGTTTATACATATCTTGTTATACGAGAAAACGAAAATAATATTTAAGCCAAACCTAAAATGTCAAGTGACAACAACAAAAATCGGTAATTTAATACTCAGATAACACACTAAGGGTTCCATAATAGCATTAAAATATAGGATTTCCTTGAGATTAATTTTAATGAGCAAAATTATTTTAAAAATCACTTCATTCAAATTTTACAAAATGTGTTTAGATAGAAAAGATACATATTCAAAATATAAATAAAACAATTGTTTAATTTTTTAATTGATTTTATGTTTTTCTGTAAAAGTACAAAAACAATATAAATAACAATCTATAAAAAATGTAAATAACTGCATACCTTATGTTGGTGAACTGAGACACCAGACATCAATAAACATGCCATAATCCCTGAAATGCACACTATACCCATCCACATACCCAATCATCATAAAATTGGGAGGGGTAGACATACCCTCACCATAAATTATTGTTTTCATCTTCATCTGAAAAATTTGATCAAAATTAAATGGGATATGCAATTGAAGTTTGAAAAAAAATTCAATAAAATACTCAAAGTTGATTTATAATGATAAACATGCATTAAAATTTTGGAATATGACAATTTGATTAAAATGTTATGAAAAATACCTTATCAATAACAATTACAATATAATGTAACTCTTCAAAATATAAATAAAATAATATATTGATGAACATGCAGCATTAAAATTTTGAATAATATGACAGCTTGATTAAGATGTTATGAAAAATTTATCTTAACGTTTTTAATTGTATTTTAACGATACTTTTCCAAATATAAATAAAAAACCGGAATAGTTATTAAAAACGTTCATAAGATGACAGTGAGTAAAAAATTAAAAAAATGCTTAAAAAATCACTTCATTCAAATTTTTACAAAATGCGCTGCTTTTCAGATATAAAAAACGAATGCTGAAAAATGACACAAAGTTGATTTATAATGAGATAATGATAAACATGCATTAAAATTTTGGAATGAAAGTTTGATTAAAAATTCTGTGAAAAATACCTTTTCGTTATCAATTACATTTTAATGATTCCTTTCAAAATATAAATGAAAACTGGAATATGTATTAAAAACGTTTATAACTAAGATGACAGTAATTGAAAAAATTAAAAATGCTTAAAAATCACGTCATTCAAATTTTACAAAATGAGCTTGAAAATAGAAAATGATACTTTTCAGACATATAAATAAAAAACTAACTCTAACATGAAAGCTGAAATATGTATTAAAAGCGTTTATGATTAAAATGAGAGTAATTGAAAAAAATTAAAATACTTAAAATCACATCATTCATATTTACAATATGAGCTTGACAATAGAAAATGATACCTTTTCATATAGGTAAGAAAACCACATTACTCTATACCTTATCAGTAACAATTACATTATAATGTAACTTTTCAAAATGTAAATAAAAACTGAAATATTTATTAAAAACGTTTATAAGATGACAGTGATTGAAAAATTAAAATGCTTAAAAAATTACTTCTAATAGGTAAGAAAACCACATTACTTTACTTTCGCCGAAGCTGTTTCGGCGACCCCCATCCCTTCTCGCACGCATTTCTGCGATAGCATAAATACAGGAAGTAATATTTTTAACGCTTAGTATTCGATTTTCGCTGAAACTGTTAACATGGCAAGCTCCAAAATATTTAATGTTTCCCAACTTTACGTCAGGAAGGTCAAACCGACGATGAGAGATTTGGATTGTGGGTCCTGTTGGAAAATTTGGAAGGTAACAATATGGTTACAGATATTGGAAATATTAATTACACAGAAGGCGAACACCCGCTGGGAGATGGACTTATACGAATTACAGAACCATTTTGCAACAACATAATACTTCTAAAGGTATGCGTCTTAGAGGACTGCGATGGAAATTCTAAAGTTGTTAAAAAAGAAATATGTGGCTGTTTTAATAGTTATATACGTGGAAAGTTTGGCGAATTGATTTCTGCAAAACATGGAGTTAAATCTAAGCTGCCTTTCCTCTTACTAAGTAACATCCCGCTTGCCATTAGAACAAGAGAAATAATCGGAGAAGATTTGGAAATGATTAAAAGGAAACATAAAGAACCTGTGTGCATTCCATACAAAGTAGAATTGGCGGAAGTTAAACTCGACAGGCTACTTAAAGAAATACCAAACTTATTGGAACAACTCCGGAAGGAAGATTACTACCTAATGGACTTGGACATAACGCAGGATTTTGCAGGAGTTTTTAACAACGAGGAAATGATTAATTATTTAACCAACAACTTTAACTTTTGCATCCAAGGAGAGTACAAGGAAAGGTGCAACACTATTGTAAACAATGATAAAACAGTTGGCATAGATTGCCTTACGTGGCTCACATCTAACGCAAGGGTTAAAATATACAACAAATTTATTTGTCAAATAACCAGTCCTGGAGTTAACAAGATCATTGGAAACCATATTATAGTTTCGTCAACTGCCCAGACGCAAGATTAAAGGAAACTTTCTCTTCTGCATTGGCCAAGAAGCATGGTTCTGTAATTCGTATAAGTCCATCTCCTAGCGGGTGTTCGCCTTCTGTGTAATTAATATTTCCAATATCGTAACCATATTGTTACCTTCCAAATTTTTCAACAGGACCCACAATCCAAATCTCTCATCGGTCAGTTTGACCTTCCTGCCGTAAAGTTGGGAAACATTAAATATTTTGGAGCTTGCCATGTTAACAGTTTCAGCAAAAATCGAATACCAAGCGTTATTAATATTACTTCCTGTATTTATGCTATCGCAGAAACGCGTGCTAGAAGGGATGTGGGTCGCCGAAACAGCTTTGGCGAAAGTAAAGTAATGTTCTTACCTATATGAAGTAATTTTTTAAGCATTTTAATTTTTCAATCACTGTCATCTAATTAACGTTTTTAATATATATTTCAGTTTTTATTTACATTTTGAAGAGTTACATTATAATGTAATTGTTACTGATAAGGTATTTTTCATAATGAAATTAACTGTCTCGACCCTTACTTCGTGGAATATTAGTGTTTTAAATGAAACTTAATGTTTCTAGCTAATTCCACAATATAATGAAAATTGTTGAAAATTCTAAAAAATTGACAATTGTTTCGATAACTGAATATCATCGTCAGAATGACAGAAGTTACATTTCATTTGATGCCCACCTGATGTTTAGTAGTTATTTTTGGCTAGACCTTGTGATGGACTTAGTATATGTTAATAAAAAAAAGAAGATGTGATGTTACAAATATTGAAGCTTAGATATTATTAGCCCTATGGTGATATCCTGGATATCATTTTTCCAATTAAGATCAGTATAACTATGCAATGATATAGAAAACCATTCATTGACACCTTACACAGAACTAGAAGTACTGGAAATTTGTGATAGGAAACAAGAACTGGATTCCCTTGAAGAGTTGGAAATTAGAAGACACCTAAGAAACCCACAATATGAAGTCGTCAATGAACAGATAAATCTAGAGAGTTCACCACTATTAAACTATCTTCTTAAGTGATAATTGTAAAGATCAGCAGATATAGTTTTCCTGGTTTTCTATATCATTGCACAGTTATACTGATCTTAATTGGAAAAATGATATTTAGGATATCACCATAAGGCTAATAATATCTAAGCTTCAATATTCGTATTATCACATCTTCTACTTTTTTCTATTAACATATATTAAGTCAATCACAAGGTAGGTCACTTCTTGGTCCAGCCAAAAATAACTACTAAACATCAGGTAGGCATCAAATGAAATGTAACTTTTGTCATTCTGACGATGATATTCAGTTATCAAAACAATTGTCAATTTTTTAGAATTTTCAACATTTTTTATTATATTGTGGAATTAGCTAGAAACATTGAGTTTCATTTAAAACACTAATATTTTTCATAACATTTTAATCAAATTGTCATATTCCAAAAAAATTTAATGCGTGTTTATCATTATCTCATTATAAATTAACTTTGAGTATCCCATTTACTTTTTAATCAATTTTTTTTCAGATGAAACCTAGCGTATCATTTTTGGTGAGGGAGCATCTACCCCTAACAATTGCTTGGATGGATTCGACAACCACTTCAAGGATGCTGATGGTGGCTATATTGAGGTGTGGTGTCTAAGGTCACCAACATAAGGTATGCTGTTATTTACATTTTTTATAGAATGTTATTTATATTTTTTTGTTCTTTACAGAAAAATAAAAACAAATTTAAGGTGAAACATTTGTTTTATTTTGAAAAGTAGCATTTCTATCCAAACACATTTTGTAAAATTTGAAGTGATTATTCAAAATTAAAAAAGAAAATTTAGTTGTTATGGTTTTTTCCGACGTTTATTTATTCTGTTTAATTGTGCGTAAAAGAAATAAAAAACAATAAAAAGTGTTTTATTATTATCTATCTAGAAAGTTTAAGGAGTGATTTAAGCTGTTTTCTTCTGGAATTGGCGGCAACGAGTTTAACAAAATGTACATAAATGAGATAAGAAAAAAGTGTTTTTAATATTTCCGATCGTAAATAAAAGTTTAAGAAGTGATTTGAGCTGTTTCTTCAAACTTTGTATTGGATGCATGGTTAAAAGATTTAAACAAAAAAAAATATTGCGAAAAATAAATTCACTGAATAGGTAGCGTCGATAGTTTTTTAACGTATAAAAACAGTATTTCAAATTAAAAAAAGAGTAAATATTCAAAGTGAACCTTTAAGTTGTGAAAAAATATTGCTTTGAGAATCGTTTCAACTTATCTATTAACGTAGTATTTCTATCAAAAATATACATTCTACTATTTAGCTCGAGGTTGTTACAGGATGTCTCTAGTTTTTGAAAGAAATTATGTACCTATTTTTTTTAGTCACGAGGGGGTTAGGGTTCAGGTGCCCTAATTGTTGCCGCTCAGCCATTGATTGGCTTACCGTGCACCCCCACTCACAGATATTAAGCAGAGTCCCATCCTAAATTCTTAGCGAACATTGAGATTCGTCGGACTATGTTTTCCTGCATTCCCTCCTGATTTGTGCCTAGGAAGATATCTAGACAGGAGGCTCGCCTTCTGCACAGGACAGGACAATCGAAGACCACGTGCTTTGCGGTTTCTTCTACTTCTCCACACATCCTGCAAATGGGATTTGTTATTTCAATCCCCATTTTCACTAGGTGTGCGTTGAATATCCAGTGGCCAGTTATGATTTCTACCACTTTTCGCAGTTCTTTCCTACCCAGTCTAAAAGCATTTGCTGCGTAGGAACTCGATGGTCCTTTTAGCATTCTTTTGGACTGAGCATGTCCCGTGATTCTGTTCCAGCGCTTTTGGTGTTCAAGCGACACCCAGTTGGAAACAGTTTTTCGTACGGCGCTGTATGAAACGCCGTATGCTGGTTCTGGTCCCATGAGGGTGAGATGAGCTCCTTTCTTGGCACACTTATCAGCTCCCTCATTTCCAGCTACCCCTGTATGGCTTGGCACCCAAGTAAGAATTACTCTGTCTTTTGCCAAGGTTTTCAAGGTATTGTGACAGTCCCACACTATCTTCGACGTACAGCTGTGGCTAGCTAAGGCCAAAAGGGCCGCCCGACTGTCCGTGTTCACATATATGGTCTTTTTGTTATATTTCCTGTCTATGCATGTTCTGCCGCATTCGATTAGTGCAGCTATTTCTGCTTGAAAT
The DNA here is from genome assembly GCA_963921935.1 of Galeruca laticollis. Classification (NCBI taxonomy): domain Eukaryota; kingdom Metazoa; phylum Arthropoda; class Insecta; order Coleoptera; family Chrysomelidae; genus Galeruca; species Galeruca laticollis. The sequence continues at coordinate 22,218,306 of OY998181.1, read as the reverse complement.
ACGGCAGTCATTTTACCAAGGCAAGCACTTATGCTTTGCCTGGGTCTGACGCCGTAAACGCCTGCTCCTGTACCCGTTAGGGTCTTTGACCCGTCGGTGTACCAGGTGATACTGTTCAACATGCGTTGAGGTTCTCCCTGGGCCCATTCGAATCTGCCACTCAAGTTGACACGATATGGTATCTCAGTTTTCACGACCTTGGGCATTCTGTCAGGTGGCATTTCGATGATGTCGCACCTCATGTTGTCGTGTATTTTAGTATGTTTCACTGCACTGAATTCTGTATGCAGCCATTTTAGCCTCCCCCTGTATATAGAGATCTAATGGTGGGATGTTTAGCAGTATTTCCAATGCTGCGGTTGGGTGCCCTTCATGACGCCCGTAATGCTCGCTGCACTTTAGAAAGCGTTTTGGCGGCTGTGCTTTGCTGAACTTTAGGCCACCATGCGATCGCACCATACACCATCATTGGTCTGATTACTCTGGTGTGCAATCAGTTTACCATTGTCGGAGTTAGTCCCCAGGTGCACCCAATTGCTCGTCTCATCGTCATTAGCGTAATCTGAGAACGGCTTGTTCTGCTCGCTAGATGGCTGTTCCATGTTAGCTTGTCATCTAACCGGATTCCTAGATATTTTGCCTCCCTGGCAACCTTTATCTGATTGCCGAAGAGTTTTGACACACTAGTAATCTCTGCGATTCGCTGTTTTGTAAATGGTACCATGATGGTTTTCGAGGGATTGACAGACAATCCCTCCGCATCACACCATCTCTCCCCTACGGACATTGCCCTCTGCATTAGTTCCAGGCAGATGCCCACGTGTTTTCCCCGTATTAGAATGATGATGTCGTCAGCATATCCTTGAGCATACCACTCCTGCTCGTTTAGTGAGACAAGAAGGTAGTCGACTATCAGATTCGACAGCTTTGGTGACAGAACGCCTCCCTGTGGGCATCCTCATTCTGTCTTCACCTCTCTTGTGACACCACACAGGGATGTTTGTGTTCTCCTGCTGCTTAGCATGTTCTCTATCCATCGGGTTAATGCCCTGTCTGTGCCTCTGGATTCCAGCTTTGACAATATTGAGCGAGTGCTCGTATTGTCAAATGCTCCTTCGATATCCAGGAACACAGCCAGTGCAACTTATTTGTAAGTAATGGCTTGCTCTATCTTGCTCACCAAGCTATGCAAGGCTGTTTCGCAAGATTTGCCACTTTGGTAGGCATGTTGATTGGTGTGCAGCGGCTTGTCGCCCAGCACCGTGACCCTCAAATGCCTATATATAATCTTCTCTAGTGCCTTAAGAAGAAATGACAAGAGACTTATCGGACGATGAGCAATTGCAGTATCGTAAGACGGTCTTCCAGGTTTTGATATGAATACCACCTTGGAGATTTCCCACATCGTAGGTATAACTCCTGTGGCTAGGCTTAGTCTGAACAGATTCACAAGTCTTGGAGTTATTATGTCGGCGCTTTTTTGGAGTAGTACAGGGTAAATTCCGTCAATTCCAGGCACCTTGAAGGGATTGAAAGATTGAATAGCCCATGTCACAGACCCATATGTGACTATGGACTTTGCACAAGTCCAGCTATTACGAGTTGCCAGACCGCGGGCAACTTGCCGTTCTTCTCTGACTTCGCTCGTTGCTTCGACTTGTATTTCGGTGGATCCCGGGAAGTGCGTACTGAGCATTACTGCCAGTGTCTCCTCCGGTCCATCCGTGTGTGAGCCGTCTTCTTTGAGTACGGTCTCTGGAGTGTTAACTGGATTTTGAGTCATGACTCTGTGGAGTTTTGTACAGTCAGAGAAATTTTCAATGTCCTGACAGAAATTTCTCCATGAGCTTCTCTTGGCTTTCCTCACTACTTTATTGAATTCAGCGAGCGCCTTCGTGTGACTGTCCCAATTTCCTGTGCGTTTGCACTGATTGTACAGCCTTCGAACGTTCCTTCTCATCGATTCGAGCTTCCTGTTCCACCAACGGGCATTTCGGTTGGTCGTTCTGACCGTCTCAGGGCAGGTCTCGGTATATGAGTTCATTATGGCATTGTTAATGTCACAAGTCATTCTCTAAAGTGAGGCTAGATTGGTTTCCAATTTCTTCCGAAATGCTTCCCAATCTGAATTCCTTGGGTTTCTATAAGTCTCTTTTTTATAAGTCGACTTAATAGTAAAGGATATGTAATTATGATCCGACGCTAAGGCTTCGTCTAATACCTCCCAGCCATTAATTATGCTAGCCACAAAGTGGCTGACCAAAGTTATGTCCAGAACCTCTTCCCTAAGCAAATTCCCCCTTCTTTGTTGGAAAGTTGGCTTGCGGCCCTGTTTCAATAAAGTTAGATTCGACTCTATTAGGTAATCAATAAAGTAGTCACCCCGTTTATTGGTATTGGAGCTCCCCCAGGTCAGATGGTGGGCATTGGCATCCATTCCCAAGATGAGGTGCTTCCCCGTCTCTGATCCGTGCTCCACTATCCTCCTCATTTCAATGGACGGAGGTGCTTCTGTGGAATCATATGGCAGATACACTGATGCAAGCAGGATTCTGATGTTTCCATCACCTGCAGGTGTACCTCAGTCACGGCAGTGTCCCTAGAACATAAATCCGTTATTTTCAACATTTTGATATTATTCCTGATAAAAATACATGCCCTTGGGTTTGCATTATCAGTGTCGTAGATTAACTTACCCTTCGCAGCGCTCATTCCCATTACTCTGCCTTTGAAGGTCCATGTTTCTTGAATAAGAACCACTCCTATGTCATCAGCCAGGATCTTCTGGCAGAGCGTCGCCGTTGCCGCTCTACTGTGATGCAGGTTGATTTGCAGCACTGCGGTGATCATTGCTACCTTTGTGTGATCCCCCCTGCAACTTGAAGAGAACTCTTTCTGCTCTCACGAATGGGCGCATACCAAGTTTCCTCAGCTTCTGCAGGGATTCGTCGTCAATGTGGATGACTAGGAACTGTCCTTCTGGTGTGGTATTACCACCCACAACAGCCCAGTGCTCGGTGTTTAATCCACTCTGGATCTTTAGGCCAAGCATCACGTCTTCCTTGTTCTCCGCTCCCGTGGATCGTGGTACAAAAGTTGTGACTTTGCACATCTTCACAAGGTTTTTGGCCGGGCCCAGTCTCAGCTGAATCCCGCCAAACGGATTCAGCTGCTTGAACTGGGCTTCTATAACCATACCTTTGTGATAGAATTTGCGCAGCCTACAACTACTGCACCGTTCTCAGGGTGGCAGCTGGATATTCTGACGTCTTCGCCCCGTAGGGCACGTCTCCCCAGCTCCATTTTGATTTTTAAGGCTGTCTCTTTGTCCAGCCTTCTTTCTAGATGGTTCACATGGGCAATTGCCATCTTTTCAACCATCAGTTTCTCGGCGAAGGACTCAGGTGCCTTTAAGGTTCTCGGTGAGCTTCCCTCTGCATTAGATCTTTTTGTCATCCTTACAGATTCCTCCGCAGTTCGCTGCGAGTACAACCTTTTCCCTCCTGGAGATACGTGTTTGGATGATGACGGTTGGGCTTCTGGTTTCGCACCTTGCCTCGGCTTCACCCCCGCGCCCAGGGTTCCAGAGGAACCGTATTTGCTAAGGGGTGGTTCAGCCGGAGCACCATGCTTCTCCTTCCACGCCAACTGTCTTTCTTTTCTGGAGAGGATCCTCTCGCCTTTAGCGAGGGCTTCTTCTCTCCTTAGTCGTCTCCTCAGTTCGCCTCTTTTTTGGTTCTTCCTTTGGCGACTACCTACCTGGGTTCTTTGAGGTGTTGCCCTCCTCCCCAGAACTTAGCAACTTGTCCTCCTCCATCGCTGTAGGAAAATTGTTGCTTGCCTGAATAGGAATGCCTGCGGTCTCTTGGCCACATTCCAATTCAGAAGTTTTTTGTTTTGTTATCGGGTCATCCATATGTTCCCACGAGTACCGGGTTAGTGCGGTCCATTCCCCAAGTGACCCGTTTGGGAGAATAAGGCTAATACTCTGGGAGGTTGCCCGGTTTCCTAGAGGCTCCGTTTGCGACTGTGCTCCTCCACCGCCATGCACCCATTGGCACGGGTCGTTTGACACCTTGGGTTGGAGAATGTTTATCGACCTCCCGGTCTAGATCCGCTGAGTTCAGTTGCAACAGGGCCACCACGTGAAGAGTGTAATCTATGATCACACACTCCCAATCATCTTGGGAGTACCCAGCGGTCCTGGGAAAGTTTAAGGAGGTGCAATGTTCTAGGACACTCCGTGCAAAACCTATCCCCTGGGCTCTGTCCCCCTCTCCCTTTCAACTTTACGTCGATTGCGAGAGGGAACAGACCCCTCCACCCCAATGTACCTATTTAATATGTAGGGGTATTTAGATTAACCATGTTAATAAAAAAACTAGAAGTGATCAATAAAACTGAAATGTTATTAATTTATCATTGGTTGTGATTTTTATTGTGAACAAAAGGTGATGATGCATTAATAACAAAAAAGTTAGACGCTAATGTAACCATATCTGTGTATGTCACGATATATCGTATGATTTTTTACGTCACATGACCATTAAAGTATCGTTTATTCCATAGGATAAAGTTGGAGGGCATCAATCATGGTTTTTGTTATTGTCAATCTACATAAACATTACAATATCGTTTTATTCCACAAGCTCGAGAAAAAACGACACTACCAGAAACATATGAGAAATTGTATCGAATAAAAAAAACTACTCGGAAACACATAAGAAAGAAAAGTGATTTTTAAAATGTTTTTGCTAATTAAAATTAATCTCAAGGAAATCCTATATCTTAATGCTATTATGGAATTATTGTGTTATCTGAGTATTAAATTACCGTTTATTCAGTGCAAACCATTATAAACAAAAGTTAGATCCTATTGGTGTTATGGAACCTGTACTGCACATGATTTTTATTGTTGTCACGTGACATTTCAGGTTTGACTTAAATATTATTTTCGTTTTCCCTGTTTTATTTAAGTATAACAAGATATGTATAAACAAACATTTTTATAGAAAGTTACTTATGTTCTTTACAGGAAAAATAAAATCAAATACAATATGAAACATTCGTTTTATTTATATTTTTATTCAACCCCTGTTTTCTAAAAGCTTAACTTTTTGTTCTTCAAAATTAATCTACAACACTAAAATTGTTACAAATCCCGGCAACTTTATTCATACCCTACTATATTTGAATAAAATAACATTTTTGTGTGAACTAACGTTTTAGATGTACTGTTTTTTCTTTTAGATGTAGTATGTATAAATTAATAAAAAAAAGAATATTCAACTTTTTTTTTATTCCCACAAAAGAATTTTTTCACCTAGCGTGAAAAGTTACATTTCAGGAGTGTAAATTATGTTTTCAAACGATCCGACCAATAATAACCGAGATATACTCGTATGTTAGTACCCTAATGACATCTTTTCTCATCTTGTATATGAAAATAATCTTGCCATCATAATGCCGTTTGTTCGAAGAAAATCCGACCAATAATAGCAGAGATATGCGCCAATGCCTTAAGATCTGCGCAGAACGCTAAAATACGTCTTTTACGGTCTACCTGTAACGAAAAACATGCGCAGTATACGAAAAAAGTAGAATCGCTACCACAACCATTTTGGCTCGTTATGCTCTAGTGCCCATTTGATATCTTTTTTGTGACAGGGGTGGGGGTCGTGGAAGGTAAGGTAATCTAAAATTTTACCTATATGGACATCTCTTCTCATCTTGTATATATAAAAATGACACAAGGTTAACTGCATAACGGCACATGGTGGATAATGTAGGTTGACGACGAGCAGAAATTTTATTTTTAACCATTCGCACGAGTCCCACCGCCTGACGAGTCCTCAAAATATGCGCTTGCGCGTTTTGCAGTCTCCTTCAGTGTTAGAATTTGGTTTTGGTTGTTTTCGATTCCGCGTATCTACATTACTGTTTTGCAAATTTTTTAAATATTTATATACACTTTCCGTGCTGTTAGAGGTTATTGTAATATCGCTTATTATGGACAAAAGTAAAATTCAAAAGGTAAGTACAATACTCGGTAGTACGATATCTTTTAATCACAAAACCACAGCTTGTGCTTTATTTTGGTTTTTATTTTCATTATGACAAATTTGTTGGTAAAAAAAGTAAGTAATTTTTTGATATTTTGTGTATTTATAGGTCAATTAGACTATTTATATGGCTTAATAAACATTAGCATTACTAAATTGAGCATCCTATGTAATTGTACATATATTATTATATTTACAATTTACAGATACTACCTGTAACTTTTCCCACAACTATAACTGCTACTGATGAAATAGAGAATGGCACGAGTTTTGAAATCAGCGTTGATTGTAAAGCAAAAGAATTTGAAATGTGGTTAAAGGAATTTGAAACCATTACCAAAACTATAATTATACGGTAGATATTTATTTTTGGTATGCCCAATCTGCCTTGTAATCTGTTTTCAAAACAATGGATAAAACATTGATATTTACACTTACCTATTAAAAAAATGATTACCTTTTTAGATTAGAAAAAAAAGTTCAAATGGAAGTTTATATGAAAGAACTATATATGGTAAATGTCATCATAATACATATGGAAAATTGTATGATAAGGATAATTTTAAATATGGGTAAAAAATACACAATGTTCATCAAAGATTCATATGAAAAAACAAAGACCTCTCTTAAATGGGCATAAAACAAGTACTTTAATTACAGTATACATTTTAATCACAATCATCCAATTCTCGCAGCTGATGCCATTGTATTATAATTCAGGTTATAATATACATTATAATTTAAAGGAACTTCTTCCAAAAGATTCATTCGGGGGAAGGTCTATCTTGGTTGGTCCAATGTCTTTTATGACTGATTATTGTACAGCAGAAACAAATGCTCTCAGACAAGTATGGCCCAATGCTGCCGTTTTGCTTTGTATCTTTCATGTGTTGCAGGTAAAGTATTTTACCAACTAGGTACTTGATACAAATTTTTGTTTAACCATATTTGTTGTTTAAGGCCCTGTGGAGATGGTTATTTGATAAAAAGCATGGTATTGAGTTAGATGATCGTTGCCACCTACTTAATTTATTTAAAGCAATGATGTATGCCAATACAGAAGAAGAATTGGAATATCTGTATAATGGTTTATTAAACGACAATTGTGTAAACAAATATGTTGATTACATAAATCATATAGCATCATCATATGTCAAACGTCAAACAGAATAGGCTTTATGTCATAGAAATGAACTATTAGTTCGAGGAAATAACACAAACAACTTCTGTGAATCAGCAATGATGATAATGAAGGACTACATACTTCAAAGGATAAAAGCATACAATATTGTACAGGATAAACTTTGTATTCAGTGTTTAAAATTAAACTCGTTTTAAAAGGAGAATATCATCCATAACACAAATGTGACTGACAGTGATACTGTGAATAAAACTCAAAGTCAGTGTCACATAATTCTGTGACACTGACTTTGAGTTTTATTCACAGTAAACTCATTTTGATTTTTGTTGTAGGTAGCAGATTTTGTAGAAAGTCGTTTTGATTTGTATTTTGAACAAAAAATATACTTATAAGGTGGCTTTCAATCGATTGTCAAACTCTCTACTTTGCAAGATGGCATTTTTGGAAAGAAATGTTGAATTTGCTCGAGGCAAGATTATCGAGGTTCGTCAAGTAATTTTTTTGTATTTATTAGAATTTTATGTTTTTCATATTTTTTTAGAAGGGTAGCCAATATATTTCTAATTCCTAGTGAAAAATATACTATGCAAACGTATTGTGTTAATATGGATCTTGTTTATTGTGACTGTCCTATAGGAAAAGATGGAAGCCTTGGCAAACATCAAGTGGCCCTTGCTAAATTTATGGATATTACAAATATCAATATCATACCTTTAAATGATCCAAAACAAAAACAGTACTTGTATTATATCGCAACTGGTAAGGAAATGGAGTTAGAATTTTTTCAGTCACTAAGGACACAGATTCAGGTATTGTTTGAGATCATTTTTGTTAAATTATTTTTCAATGACATTTTATATTTTAGCAAAAAAATACTTCTAATGAAATAAAAATATGTAATGTTGATGAATTCATGAATGATAGACCAAGTGTTTCTTGTGATAAGAAAGATGTTGAACATTATGAAGCTTTAGATAACGAGGAATCAAATACAAAAATGGTAATTTTTCATACCTATCCAAGTATTTGTTTTATGCTGATGTACCCTATTGGTAAAAAAGGTTATTGTTTATAATTAGATCGGCTTTATTGTCATCTGCAAATTGTTTGAAAACGAATACCAAATCCATAAAATCAATATTTTTCAGGCTATAGTAGAAGCAGAAGAAAATTCGAAATATATATTTAATGATTTGCTCACTAAATCAAGGGAATAGCCAGATATTTACTTGCCAGCTATACTAGCCTTTTCTAACAAATATAAAAACATATGCCAATTTATCTTCATCACTGCATTGTTTTGGGAAAACATTTAATGGTATGCTTTTTAACCATTAATTATTACTCGTATAAATTATTTTTGCAGACAGCACTACTTCAACATGTGTATATGGAGTTAAAAGAACAGGAAAAAAACTCGTGTTCAACCTACATCTGTCTCTCGTCGGCGTATTCTAAATTTAGGAAAAGGGATATCTTCCTCAGCTAATGTTGGTCGACCACATAAACCCAAAATATTGCAAGAACATAAATATGCGTAGTCGTCAATCAGCCAAAGCACCGCATAGTTTAGCTAATTGTATTGTTAAGGTACCAGCATTGGTCGATAAAAACACGCTGACATTATACTTGAAAGGGTGGACCCAGATCTCAGAGTTGCGGAAGGTGGAGATCAGGGTGATTTTGGTTTACCCACCGCTAGGCACCAACACGTTATGGACATAGAATACTTCAAATGTATTACCCATAATAACTGCCTAACGATGTATATTTAAGCAATGGTATTGGTCAATAAAAAAAACAAAATAAATATTTAGTGATATTTTTTTATGTGTTTCTTTTGGTTGGAAGTATTTGAAAATGTTGCTTAACAATGCTCACATTGAAATCTTACACCTTCGTGAATATTAAAATGTGCTTTTAAATCCGCACGACTTATAAATTGTTTCTCACATGTAGGGCAAGAATAAAGTTTTTCTTTGTTGTGGACAAAACGTTTGTGCTTCTGAAGACCCTCTAGAGTTTTGAACATCTTTTGGCATAATAAACATTCCAAATGGCCAATTCCACAAGATTTACTATGAAATTTCAGTCTAAATGCTGCTTTGAAACTGGGACCACACTTGTTGCATAAATGCTAAAAAGAAAATTTGTACTATAATAATGGGCACTTAAGTGGCGGCACATGACAAAATAAAATTTCCATTGCTCAATACTCATAATATGAACTTAAGAAGAAAACCATCTACATTGTAAATGTTATGAATAAAATAATAACATTTAACTCCTTTTTATGTAATATAAACATATATTTTTTAGATGAATGTAATTAACTAATATTTCTAATGATTCCTACAATGCACACCATGCATATTATTATGGAATTTATTGTTGCCAGTGTGACCTGCATTTAAGGAGTTATCATAAAACAACCCTGACAAAAGAATTAACTAATTCAAAACCAAAATAGGTCAAGTCACTTTTACTATTTCAACTCTTTTACCTAGAAATGTTTTCCACTTTAATCAGTTACAAATTGTTTGTGTTATGGGTATTGTTATGTTGGTTTAACCATAACTTGATGCTCAAACCAATCTAAGACAAGTATTATTGAACCAAATTGAAATTTTATAGTACCAGCCATTTATTTAGGAATTATCAATATAAAAATCTTACTTCATTTTGATTGTTAGCACTGGTACTTTGATGGTATAGTGAATGGCTTTCACTCTGAATCCTATATTTCTAAAACAAAAACATCAAATGAATGTTTATTACACAGTGTCAAACACACCAACATCATCAAATAAATTACTAACATTTTTTTCGCTTGCATCTAAACCCTGCCATGCTTTCCCCGCTTCTACAGATTTTTGAGCGAATGTGAGATGTTGGTTTTCTGCTTTCTAAAATACAAAATCTCTTTAAAAAAGATACAGAACATTTAGTTAATGTAGTGCCTTACCTGCGAAAAATCAGAAAAATGGAGGGCATAGCAAATTTTTCTTTTCAATGCCATTGTACGATCCAGCTATTTATTAACTTGACACACCACAGAGATAACTCAATAATAATATTCAAAAACAGTTTACGTTCTAGTTACAAAATGGTTACAGACACAAACGAATATTTCGATATTTTAAAGTTAGATTTGACTAAAGCCAAACAACAAAACGCGCAAGCGCATATTGTGAGGACTCGTGCGGATGGATAAGAATCTTCTTCTTCTTCTCTTCTATTTTGGCCTCCACCTGGACAGTATTTGGCCAGCGCTGGTTTTCGCTTTGGTTTATCTTAAACCAAAGCTTGTAGTTTTCGTGTTTACTTTCGTATTCTTCTTGTGAGCTAGACATGTTAAAAGACAATCACAACAAAGGTTAAAACTCTTCTCGCTCGGGAGCAACGGCCGAGCATTACACACAATCGGAAAGTTGCCTGGGACAGGAATGTAGGAGCTGGGTAATGGAAAGGAGTATATAGTTACTTATTTTCATTATATATCATTTACACGTTCTTTTTTCTCTTTAAATCTCTATTTTATAAATGTTAATAAATTTCATGAGCAGTTTAATAATATTGTAGTTTTCTTTGTTTAAAATGTTAGGTAGTGTTATTGGCGTAGGTATTTGTAGTTCTATTAGCTCATTGTATAGATCGAAATTGGGTGTTCGGTTTATTGGGCATCCCAACAAAATGTGATTGAGATCTTCTGTTTGTCCACAGATACAATACGGATCAGTAGCACATCCTATTTTGAATAAGTGTTTCTTATTTAGGCAGTGTCCCGTTCTCATTCTACTTATTATTGTTAGATGTCTTTTATCTATGAATGGAATTTTTTTGAATAGAGGTGTCTTAGGGAACTCGTTTTGTATCGAATTGTACCATTTTCCTTTGTTCGCAAATGTGTTTTTCCAGTAGTCGTTGAATTCTATGTTAATTTGTTCTTTAAAATGTATGAAGATGTCTTCTTTATCTATTTTGAAGTTTTCGGCCGGTACATTGAGATTTCTTCCAATTTGTGCAAGTTGATCAGCTATTTCGTTTCCTATAATTCCAGCGTGTCCCGGAATCCATACTAATATAATATTGTAATTTTCCTTTACTGCGTCCACTATTAATTTTTTTCCCATTAACGTAATTTGTTTGAATTTACCTGTTATTTGATTGTTAAGGCTTTTGATGGCGCTTTGAGAGTCGGAAAATATCATGAATTTATTAATTTTCTTGTTTTTTGCTATTTCGATAGCCTTAATTATTGCGATGATTTCCGCTGTACATATTTGTGTATAGTTATGTAATCTCAAAGAGAATTTGTAATTTAAGGACGGAATGTATACGCTGCAGCCCACCCTGTTGTCTTCCGGGTTCAGGGATTCATCTGTGAAGATCCATGTGTATTCACTGTAATTCAGTGCAAATTCATTTATGAACTTTTGTTGTGAATATGTTTCGCCTTTTTTCGTTTCAGCAAAAACCGTGTTAATTCTCTCTGTTTGATATCTTATTTCTTCCTTGAAGCACGGATCCATTTCGCTTAATTACATATATGTTTTGATATTTTTCTTTCATTCTGTTTTTCGCTTCGATTAGGTATGGCCATTCTTTATTTTTCCGGTATCCTGACTTTTCTTCACATTTTTCCCATAGTTTGTCGATTAATTCTTTTAGTGGGTTATGCTTTTCTGAGTAGATTTTCAAGTAGAATTTAGTGCTTAATAATTTTCTTCGGTATTCTAACGCCATTTCTCCACATTCTGCTAGAAGAGTATTAGTAGGAGTAGATTTCATGGTGCCCGTTATGATTCTCAGTCCCTTGTATTGACTTTCATCTAATTTAGTCAACGTTTTTTTATTGCATGGCTTAAGGAAGATAGATGCATAGTCTAGATGTGATCTAACTAGTCCTTTATATAGTAGTAATAGGGTAACTGGATCTGCTCCCCAGTACGTTCCATAAACTGCCCTCATGATATTTAATCCCTTATTTACTTTGTTTTCTATGTGCTGAATGTATGGTCCCCAATTTAGATGCTTATTCATTAATACTCCTAAATATTTTATGTTGTCTTTGAATTCAATTTCCTTACCATTAATTTTAATATTTTCACATGTTGCCATACTTCTTCTATTAGTTCTAAAGATGATTACCGCACATTTATCAATGGATATTTGGAAGTTATGTTTTATAGTCCATCGATGGAATTTGGTTAGATACTTATTCATTTCTTCAGCCATAGTTTGTAGATTTTTTCCTACCAGTGTGATTACCATATCGTCGGCGTATTGTATTATCTTGAAGTTTTTATTTATATCGTGTACGGATTTTGTGTAGATGTTGAAAAGTATTGGGCTCAGAGGTGAGCCATGGGTTAATCCTTGACTGCTATTTTTTGGTCCTATTAGATTCCCCTCTGTATCTTTCACATATAAGTTTCGGTTACAAAATAGGTTAAATATAAAGTTATTTATTTTGGTTGGAATTTTGTTTTCCAGCATTATATTGTATAGTATGTGTAGGTTAACACTATCATAGGCTCCCTTTAAATCGATGAATACTGCTAGTAAGAATTTTTTTTCCGTGAACGCTTCTAAGACAGAGTGAGTTAATAATGCTATGGCTTCATTGCATCCCTTGTTCTTGCGAAATCCTAATTGTAATTTTGGGAGAATTTTTTGATTTTCAATTGTCCACTCAATTCTTGTTTTAATTATACCTTCTAGTACTTATCATCGAGTAAGAGATCCCATCTTTTCCAGTTGCTTTGTCTTTTTTCCCCGTAATTATGTTGTGAAATTCGGTATATGTTATGGGTTCGAACATGTCATTACAAGCTGCCAGACTGAATTCCGGGTTGATGTTACAAATAGTTAGAGTTTCTAGGATTGTTCCTGCTATTTTGCGGTTCGGAACGTAGTTGTTGTTGTTCTGGGAATAATTTTTGAAGCCTTTTATTGTTTTCCAGATTTTATTGGTTGGTGTCTCCCTATTTATAGTACTGCGCTAAATTCTCTGAAATATTTTTTCTTTTTGTTTTTTAATTTAAGTTTTACATATGCTTTTATTCTTTTGAAATCTATATAGTTTTCCAAGCTAGGTGAATTTACGAATTTGTTGATGCTTTTACTACGTCTTTGGATTAGCTCGAAGCATTCCTCGTCCCACCAAGCTGCATATTTTTGTTGATTCGTTCTTATTTTAATCATAGGTATACTTTCGTTTGCTGCTACATTTAAAGAGTCATAAAAATCATTGTAATCTAAATTTTCCTCTTTGTCTATCAATTTGTTCGTTATTATTTTGTTAAATGAGTTCCAGTCGACCTTTTTAAAATTTCTTTTGTATATTTCATCATTCATAAAATTCGTTCCATCAGAGTATTGGCAGATGGTGGGGAAGTGATCGCTATTACCTGGGTCTTCAAATACATTCCAATGACATTTTTTTGCAATGCTGTTAGATACTATAGTTAGATCTAGTGCCGATGGATTGTGGTTGTGATCTCTCATACGTGTGTACTTGCCATCATTTAGTACTATTAGATTTTCGCATTCTATTAATTCTTTAATTGTTTTACCATTTGCATCATTACTATTGCATCCCCACATTCGATCATGGGCATTAAAATCTCCCATGATTATGTGCTGGTTGGTTGTGTTAGATAGAATTTCATTGCACTCTTCAATTTTAATTTTTTTCCTGCTGGATTATATATGTTAGTGATATTGATTTTAACTGATGGTACTGCAATTGTTATTACCTGTAGAGTTTCCGAAATGTTGCTATTTACTGGTATAAGATAGTGTTCTAACCCACTTTTGATGAGGGTGCATATTCCCCCGTATCCATCGGTTCTGTCTTGTCTGTATATGTTGTAATTTTTAATGTTTAAATGATATTCATCATTCATCCATGTTTAATTCAGTAAAATTATGTGTGGTTTAGTTCGTATAGTAGAAATTTTAATTGATCGTAGTTTGCTCTGACGCTTCTGATGTTCCATTGTAAAATTTTTAAATTTCTTTTTGAGTCTTTGTCAAGGCTTTTATCTTTTCTTTCATTAATTTTCGTGTTTCTGTTGTAATTCATTATTGAAAATTCTGTCTCCTGGTTTATTAATTAGCCTTGCCATAAATTGGAGTGTGTATTCCTTGTCGTATTTGTTGAGTTTACTAGCCGTATTCATGATTTCATGTAGCATATCTGGGTTTTCTCGAATTGTTTTGTTTTCTTCATCTTCACTATCTACTTCCGAGGGTGGTAAATAATAGGTTGATGCTGGGAACTGACGTTGATTGTGTGTAGATGTTGATACTGGGGAGTGTAGTTGGTTATTTTCTCTACGGTAGTATGGTATTTGTCCATTGGGGGTTATCATGGGCTTCCTTATCATACCCTGGTGAGGTGGGTTTCCTTTTCTTGGCTTTTGTTACTTGTGTGTAGGTGTTTCTTGTAGGAGTGTTTTGATTATTATATGAGGTTCTTCTCTCGCTTATTGTAATACCATTGTCTTGATTTGATCGGTTAGTTGGTAGTTCCGGAAATTCCTTCAACCTTCTTATAAATCCCTCTTGTGTGTTACTATTTTTGCCTCTTTTGGGGAATCTTTCGTTTGCCTCATAAAAGGAAACGTTGTCCAGCGACATCGCCTCTCTAATAAGTAGCTGTCACTCTCTCTCTGGTCAGTTCCTATTGATGCTGTTGTGCTCCAAACTCGCACAGTGTTTGCACTTCATTGTACACTCTCCTCTGTCTTCCTCTAGGAGTGTTTCTCCACAATTCAAACATTTTTTCTTTTTGGTTTTGCAATGTTTTTTAATGTGTCCAAAATTTAAGCAGTTATAGCATTGCAAAATTGGCATGATGTATGGCAACACTCTGTGTTCAATTCCGCAGATCTTCACGCTTGCCGGTAGGGTTGTTCCCGAAAACGTATATCTTATGGTCTCTGTTGGAACTAATTCTACTTTATTACTTCCTTCGTCCCCTTCCTTCAAATTATTTGTCATTTCCACCCGGGAGTCTACCCTGTCTATGATTTTTCTTTTCCGTAGGAAACGTTTTGCTTCTAAAACTTTTATTGCCCCGGTATTTGCTTGTGAGTAATTATTTAATATTTCATCTGATTGATGTATCTATGTATTTAACTATTCCTTTGCATGAGATGTTTTTTTTTGGTATAAATACATCGTATCCTTTATTCCTAACGTTGTCATTTATCAGAAATTCATTAGCGTCTGTATATTTTACGAATTCTACACTGATTCTATTTTTCCCTTTTTTATTTATATTGTTTATTTTTAAATAAAAAATTTCTCTAGCGATAGCAAGGTAATTATAGTTTCCAATCTTTTTACTTTACAAAGCTGCTTCCATATAAACTTCGAACGGTGCTTTATCTAGAAACGAGTATTTATCACTACTTTTTATATCTTGTTTATCTTTTTTCTGTCCTCCCGGTTCTTGTATATCAGTATCAATTTCATCTACATTCATTTGTATTAAATTTTCGCGACTCTTATACCATTCAGGGGGGCTAGCCCCCCTGATTTTTCCCCCATTTCTACCCTTTACCGTTTTTATTTTTTAATTTTGTCTCTAGTATTAAATGATTTATTTACAATATGAATAATAAAATAATAACAGGAGAGATTAACCAAATTTCCAGGAATTATGGGTATGCTATACAAAGGTTGTGTTAATATAAGCTCACTTACCAACGTTCCTTAAAATAGGGGCACTTAGCACTTATTACACTGGTTTAAGTTAGATTTCACTAACTCACGTGTTGCCTTCTCGAAAGCCGAACACCGAATCCCTGGTTAAGAATCAAATTTCTGCTGACGACGACACATGGCCTGCAATGTAGGTTAACTCTATTACCGATACACGTTGGACAATGAAGGTTAACAGTATTGACAGTAGATGGCAGGGCAAGGTAGGATAACTTAGTGCCTTTATACAAGACAGTGGCGACAATACGTGGTCAAGGTTTTGATTGGTCAGGCTGAAAGGAGAAACATATATTACTAAGTTATTGTTATTATTAACATGTGACTTACATATACGTACTTTTTATGATAAAAATTTAAATCAGTTACCTGACGAACTACTCAATAGTTATTGAAATGTTTGGCATTTATTTCTTAGATGTTCTCTAAATCGTCAGTTATTATTACCTTCAGTAATGATTTACATCTGTATTTATGTGGAAAAAAGTAAGCAAGATGGCAGTAGGCAATTAAAATTAATAACAGTCCCTACTATGTTTGCTTTTATCATGGAAAAAACGGAAAGAAAGGTTCCTACCAAAAGGCAAATAGAATCCAAGCTGCCTAGAGAAATAATTCCACAAGTTATCTCACTTCTAATATACGTTTATTGACTTCTTTGTAAATTTCATGTTAATTATGATCACTATTTTTTAATATAATAAATATTCACCGCCTTAAATCCTATCTTCCCTAAAATTGTAATTAAAAGAAGTTATTGATAAATTGTCTTGTACACACCTAAATGTATGTTTATCTTGTGCGTTTTTATTATCTTCCCTTTCTTCCCAGTAAGAAAACATAATAATATGTAATAGTATAGAAGAATTTTGGATTAAAACCCGACCATCATAATATATGTGTAATTCCCTCTTCAAATATTAAAATTTCAATTCCAGATTTAATTAATACAAAATTTGTTTTCTTTTTTGTTAATTCAAATTATTTACTCTAGCTATTTTTATCATGAGGTCAAGCCATTTGGAAATCTTTTAAATATACATAGGTATTGAAATCGTCTACTTATAACATGAATTTACAAATAATTTCTAAATGAGTGATTAAAATTACCAAAGAAAAATATTCTTTGATAGTTCAATTATTAGTCATATCATAGTATGCATTAAAATTACATTTTATAACTGATTTGCAGCCATAAAATAAAATTTAATATCGATATCCATGTAAAATCCTTATTCCGGCGTTTAAATTTTGATGATTAATGGCGGATGGGCGGAGCATAGGCTCTATTGTCGCCACTGTAGGATAACTTAGGCTACATCCGTAACCAATTCGCTGGCCAGGTGGCAGTTTGGCACGCAAGCTATGCAAATTTATTTCAGTGTGATCGTTCACAACGCAATTTGGCGTCAGAGTTGAAGTCGTCGACATTTCTTGCAAGCTGCAAACTTTCACTTCGTGCCGGCTATGGGACATTCGCATTAATACTTGTTTTTTGATAAATCTAACATTTGTCTGATAGTTTGACATTTTCATCGAATTGTGTTTTGGTGTGTTTTTCTTGATTTTTCCGTACGACTGATTGATTGAAAAAATAAAATGGAGGAGGAGGACATAACTTCTACTTTACTTGCAACAATGCTGATTTTGCTTTAAAAAAAAAGGCAATTGTTCATGCAGTTGCATAATTGAATTGATATTGCGCGTTGTCCTTCACTACTAAACTCCAGTATATACGGCTATAAAAAATAAGTCCAAATTACATATTATTATAACCTCTAACCTCAGACTGAACTAAATACAGACAGAATCATCCTTCGACCGTATGTTGAAGGAATCTTGACAATTATTTAGGTATGAACACGCTTGCGATAAAGTCGACTTTGAAGTTATTGTAAATGGCAAATTTCGTGCAGACTTGCGTGCCACTTGGTCAGCGAATTAATTACGAATGTAGCCTTACCACAGCATATAAAACACACAGCAGAAACTTTCACTTGGCGGGAACAGAATGCGCAGCTATTCGCGCATACACACCCTCCGGCGTAAAACGTCTCAGATCAGTGACGAGAATACAGAAGGAGCTAGTCGTAACCATTGTCGTACGTAGTTGGGAGTCTTTTAATCGGTAGTTATAAAAATTCATTTCGTTACAAACGAATCGAACTACCTACTTACCAACGCGGGAATATAGCTAAATAATAAATATCAATATTTCACGTCACTAGAACAGCTTACCTATATTCTGTTTTAATAATTATCTATGTAAATTTAAATAAACATAATACTCTCATGTTTACATTTCTAAGGACGGCCCTGCTAGCGGTACCAAAATAAAGTTACAGCCAACTCTGACATTTACTCCCAAATGGCGTCCTCAAGGTCACAGATTTTCAATAAATAATATCAAAGTGCCGACGTTAAAAGTCTGGGCTGTGGCCTTACAGTGCTTTTATACAAGACAGTGGCGACAATACGTGGTCAGTGTTTTGATTGGTCCGGCTGAAATCCGCCATTAATCATCAAATTTTATTTGTTTACATTTGTGTTTTAGTTGTATTCACGTCGTATTTTATATCTGATCTTTGAGTACGGCTAAAGTAAAGTGTTCTATTAATATGCTTGAGTTTTTAATTAGTTCGTTTACGAATTTTTTTCCCTGATCAGGATTTTGAACCACACTTAATTTGCAACTGTTAAAAAGAGTAATACCTACCTACGTTGCGGTTTTGGTGTGGCTGCACAAATTATACAGCTGCAATTTGTGTTTGGCTGTTAACAATTCGTCATATTTGTCGTTAACAGTTTCAAGGGAATGTATAAAATAATATAACTACTACTACTACTACTACAAAATAGGAAAAGTTTTTATTATTGTAAGGTATTGTTGCAGATTGTCTTATAACGAAATTGTAATACATTCATTATGTGTATTATATGAATAGCCCTGTTGATGAACCTAAATAAAGGATTCGAAACGTTTGAAAAAGAAAAGCTTTTGAAGTTTTATTTCTTATAAAAGAAGTTGGCGAAGAACCATTAATTATATCAAAATTGAAAATTTTCGAACTGCCAATTAACCAATAAATAAATATAACTACTGTTACTTGTTTTAGAAGCAGTGACTGTTTGGAAGTATTGTTCTAGAAAGATATTGTAATGAAGTATTTTCCCAAAGATTCTACTCCTAGAAAGGAATGTACTATTAAAACGAGAAGGGCCAATTGGAAACCAATTAATGCTTCAGCATTGCCCAGATAGCACAAATACACACACATGTGTGAGGTAAAAAGTGTATTGATTTATTTTTATTGAGGAGAAACATCTATTACTAAGTTATTGTTATTATTTATTTTATGACCATTTATCGGTTCTGTAGGATAATAACAAAAACAGATTTTCCACTATACCGACGTTTCGGATTTATTTGAATCTTTTATCAAGGCTAGTGAGGTTTTTTTCTCTGTTGAGCACAAATGGTTTTTCATTTCCTTATCAAATTCATAATAAACGAGAATTATGATTTTTTTTAGATTATTATTATTAACATGTAGGTTCCTACCTACAGACCTATGAAGACAGATTAACAAAGCGACTGCCATATCGAGCTGCTTAAAGCAAACAATATGGGCAAACGAATACATGCGAAAGGATAGCAAGGTTAGGATCTATAAGACTTGTATCAGGCCAATCATGACATACGGAATAGAAACCAGAGAAGAAACCAACAAAACGAAAAGCATGCTTAGAGTAGCCGAAATGAAAACGCTCAGGACTATAGTGGGAAAAACAAGAAGGGACCGAGTTAGAAACAATGACATCAGGGAACAATGTGAAGTACAAGACATCGTAAGATGGGGGGAGACAAAGAAGAAGACATTGGTACGCTCATGTGAGAAGAATGGAGGAGAGCAGACTGCCACGCATCGCACTTGAAGGGAAACCAACAGGGAAAAGAGCACCCGGTAGACCACCTAAGAGATGGAAGGACAGTTGGCAGTCCACCTCCCAGGAAACGATAAAGAGGAACCTTCAAAACTAACAGATCGCAAGATCTTAAATACGAATAAGCATAATAAGCTTTATTTGAAATAGAAATCCTACTACAATGAATATATATACTTAATTAAGATCAAAAATTTATCATACAACATTCAACCTTACTACTAACATTAAATCTCAGTCTGATAAAATATGGGCCTTTAACAGTCTCTTGAAAGTCATCATTGTCACTGCACATTTAACACTAGATGGAAGATGGTTATACTCATTCATACATTTGTGAAATAAAGATATCATAGTACTATACTTGTTTGTTTTTAGAATATTAAAATCCTGAACATTTCTTGTACTATATGAATGAATCTGCTCCCTTAATGACACAAATTCATCAAAATATGCAGGTAACATGCCCTTTTTTAACTTAAAAATAAAAACCATAGTAAGGTAGTAAAGTCTTGCTCTCACTGAGAACCAACCCAATGTAGACTGCATGATCTCAATTGGTGTATAACGGTTGCAACTTAGAATTATTCTCATACCTCTATTGTGCAAGATTTGTAACGATTGAATTGAACCCATGTCACCCAAATATAGAACACTAGAGCAATAGTCGAAATGGGGCTGGATTATACTTCTGAATATTGTCATTCTTGAGAATAGTGATAGATTATTGCTAATTCTATTAAAGAAAAAAAGTTTTTTGGATATCTTTTTGCGAATATACTCAAAATGAGGTTTCAATGTAAGTGTATTATCTAGTACAAACCCAAGATATTTTATCTGATTCACCCATTCGATATCTTCATCATTAACTTGTAATTTCATATTCTTAATGTCAAGATTATTTATTTTATGACTACTAGAAATTATCATTGATTTAGTTTTACTTGTATTAAGTTTTAACCTGTTGGTATTCAAAAACATCTGAATTCTTTTTAACAACCGCTGCATCCTTCCAATTACCTTAAAAATATCATAACCACTGTATGCAATCAATGTGTCATCTGCAAATAAATTGATAAATTCCAGCTCTTCAACATAATTAATGTCATTTATGAAAATTATGAACAATAAAGCACCAAGTACGCTCCCCTGCGGTACACCAAAACAATTACCCTGCTCCGTAGATTTACTCTGACCTAATTGAACGTACTGAGATCTACCATTTAGATATTCTTTAAACCAACTTATAACCTTCCTCCTAAAACCATAGTATTCCAGTTTTCTAATTAATAAGTTTCGGTCTATGGTTTCGAATGCTCTTCTCAAGTCTAAAAACACAGCTACTACATATTTGTTATTATCAACTGTTTGTTTCCATTTTGAGATAGTAAGCTGTATTGCCGTTTCACATGAGTGGCCCTTTCGAAACCCAGACTGATTTCCTAGAAAAAGATTATGCTCATTAAAGTATGAGACTATCTGATTATAAACGGCTTTTTCAAGCACTTTTTCAATGCAAGGCAGTGTATTAATGGGTCGAAATGAAGATACCTCTGATTTAACTTGAGTTTTTGGGACAGGTGTAATGGAACTAGCTTTTAAGTCTTTAGGAAAAGTTCCACTTTTTAATGAACTATTTATAAAATTAAGTACTGCATAACCCGTTGTCTCAAAAGTTTTCTTTAGGAATTGTGAATTGAGCGGAATATTTATATTTTTACACGTCTTTAATGATAATATTATTTCTTTTAATTCACCGATAGTCAAAGGCTGAAATTCATTCAGGTTGCATTCAAGTACAGGTAGATCACTATCAGACCATTCCTGTACATTATCAAAGCTTGCTATAATCTCCTCAATACTCCTTACAAAATATGAATTAAACATACATGCAGCTTCCCTTTCATTCTCTGCAAAAACAGTACTTTCATTCATTCCAAAGTTAATGTTTTTATAATTTATGGATTGATCCTTATTTTTTATTATGGTCTTCAAACATTTCCACATTTCTTTCGGATCGTTTTTGTTGTTGTCTATCATAGTCTCAAAGTATTTTATCTTTTTTTGTTTTAGCAAATCAACAACTAAATTTCTTTTTATTTTATAATCACTCCATAGAATGTTACTATTACTACCATTACTATAGTTTATGAAATATTTATATGCCCTATCTCGCTCAAGAGCTCTTATACTAACTTCATTGTCATACCAAGGAACATTCTCATTCTTACATTTTTTTTCCCTTATTGGGTGATGA
Organism: Galeruca laticollis; assembly: GCA_963921935.1. Taxonomy (NCBI): domain Eukaryota; kingdom Metazoa; phylum Arthropoda; class Insecta; order Coleoptera; family Chrysomelidae; genus Galeruca; species Galeruca laticollis. The sequence continues at coordinate 22,196,168 of OY998181.1, read as the reverse complement.
TTATTTATCACAGAATTAATTTTTTCATACAGATCATTATATATCACATTAATATCAACAGAATCAAAATTCCAATCACAGTTTATAAGTTCGACATTTAATTGGCAATATGCCTGATCACTTAAACATCTAGTTAGAATTGTTTTCGTTCCATTACTTATACTATTAACATTCTCTAATCTAATTCCTATAATTAAATGGTCAGTAATCTTTGGTGTTTTAAATAATTTAATTTCTAGCATATCATTATTTGTCAAGACATAATCAATAAGAGTACCAGAATAATCACAACATCTAGTACTTTCCCCAACAACCTGCTCTACTCCTAGAGATTGCAACATCGTTATTAATTTCTTACAATAAAAATCATCTATATTTAAATAATTGATATTGAAGTCTCCTACCAATATCCATTTTCTATTCATTTTCATACTATCCTCAATAATGTGCTCCAGTTTATTTAAAAAACATGCTAAACTACCACTAGGTGATCTATACAGACATCCAACAGTCCAACAAATATTATTGATTTTTACATGTATAAAAGTGCACCAATAATTACCATTTTCAGAATAAGTAACTTCATTTTCATAAATTACATCACTTCTTACAAAAATTAAGATTCCTCCAGTATATCGACTTGGAGCATCACAACGGACCAAAGAATATCCAGGCACATTAAGTTCAATTTCCTCCATATCAATTGTAGTTCTTGTTTCCGATAGAGCTAGGACACATTGTTGTTCACTAATTATTTCATCTTTATGGGCTGTAAAGCTTTGAGCATTGAGATATACAATATGACATTGACTTATTGTCTCCAATGGTTCCCACGATTTCTCAGAAAAAAACTTCTACGATGTCCAAAATTGTTGTTATTAAAATTATTGTTTGAGTTTTGTAAACCTTGTCTGCGAAAAACGAAATTTCTACAGCTTACAAATGGTGGCCAGAAGTCATTACTTTCTAATTCCTTACTATGCTTGGACTGTACTCCAACTTTAAAAGACTTAGTGTTCCCTTTAGTTTGCAGCTGAGTCACAATTACAGGTTCATTTTCGGATATGTTGGCTTTTTCTCTAATATATTGTATAACCATTTGATTTGTTGAGTTACTTGAAACCTGTCCTATATAATACCACTTTTTATTTGGTATCCCAATGAGCTGGTTGTTTACATGGGATGATACTGCTTCATTATTTTGCTGCACTCCAGTAAATTCAGATTGTTTTGATACAGTTTTATTTTCACTTGATGTCTTAGAGTCTGATGTATCATCCCGAGTATTATCCTCTGTCACAAGTGCTGAGTTTACGGCTCTTTGTACTTGACTCAATGTAATCTTATTTTCGTCATCTTTGGTAGCACCATTTATACTGTTCTGCATGTCTTTTTTGGTAGATGATAAATTTGTCTGTGAATCGTTGGGCAGTAATTGTTGCTCTGGTTTTTGTATATACTCGTCAATCATTAAAATTTTTTAGGTTAGGTCTTCTACTGTTGCTTTATTATTCCATTTTCAGATTTTATTGAGTTAATTGTCCTATTCATTGCGTCTATGTATTTTAAGACCTTATCAGTTTTTGAAAAGTCTGCCCTTATGTCATCAAATCCCTTTTGCATTGCTTTAAAAAGGGATGTTTCTATATCTCCTAATTTTACCTCTATTTTCATCCTTCATCGATTTTAGTCACTCACAACAGCTGTATCTTACACAGGGTGATCTTTTTTTCAAAGTTATTCCTTTATGTTCTGAGGCCGATAAGTTGGAGCAGTTAACACACAGCAAAACATTACATTCATCACATTTTGCGTGGGCATACGTCTCGGTCTCCTCAGCATTGCACTTACTACATGAAACCATGTTACACTTATTTTAATTTATTTCTCGATTTTCTTATTCTCTTAATAACTGTAGGGGTCGTTTGAAGGTCACCGTTTTTGGAAGAAATACTGCACCTCCGGCTTAAACAATACTTCCAGATGCACAGTCTTATTTCTGGGCACTATTATTCTACTTAATGTATTTATTAGATTTTTGAAACTTAAGAATTAACACTTTAAAATCAGACGATAATTTCGATCTTGATTAACCTAACCTACAAGAAGAAGAAGGTTCCTACCAAAAGGCAAATAGAACCCAAGCTGCCTAGAGAAATAATTCCACAAGTTATCTCACTTCTAATATACGTTTATTGACTTCTTTGTAAATTTCATGTTAATTATGATCACTATTTTTTAACATATTCAATATTCACCGCCTTAAATTCTGTCTTCCCTAAAGTTGTAATTATAAGAAGTTATTGATAAATGATGTTGTACAAATCTAAATGTATGTTTATCTTGTGTGTTTTTATTATTTTCCCTTTCTTCCCAGTAATAAAACATAATAATATGTAATAGTACCTATAGACGAATTTTGGATTAAAACCCAACCATCATAATATATGAGTAATTGCCTGTTCGAATATTAAAACTTCAATTCTAGATTTAATATTATTTGCTTTGTTTTCGTTAAATCAAATTATTTTCTGTAGCTATATTTATCATGACGTCAAGTCATTTGGAAATCTTTTGACTATACCTAGGTATTGAAATCGTCTACTTATAACACGAATTTACAAATAATTTCATAATGAGTGATTTAAATTACCAAAGAAAAATATTTTTTGATAGTTCAGTTAATAATGATGGCATAGTATGCATTAAAATTACATTTTATAACTGATTTGCAGCAATAAAATAAAATTCAATATCGATAACCATGTAAAATTCCTATTCCGGCGTTTAAATTTTGATGATTAATGGCGGGTGGGCGGAGCTTAGGCTCTATTGTCGCCACTGTCTTGTATAAAGTCACTGTAGGATAACTGTATTACCGACAAATGATAATGTAGGTTGACGACGACACATGGCCTGCAATGTAGGTTAACTGTATTACCGACACGTGGTAATGTAGGGTAACCAATCACAGACGAGTAGGATGTGGCCTACAAAAAATTGCTAACCAATCAGACACGAAGAGTGGGCGTGGACGGCTGACCAATCAGAGAGCAACATGTGGGCGTGACTTGCCATAAGAGATGTTAACAAAAAGTTCCCATGCTCAACCGACCCATACTCTACTAAAGTTGCATGAAACCATTGGGCGCCGATGATTTTAAATAAAAATTCATCTCAAAATATTGAGTATAGACAATACACTGTCTAGTATAATTTGAAGTTGAAATTTCCGGCAAATTTGGCATTACATAAAAAATACAATAGTAGTTTTTTCTATTTTATTACAAAAAAACTGTGTTGTTTCATACATCTCTGAAGATACCCACATAAACTAGATATAACTTTGGGATACCTTTATATATACCATTTTTTATTTTTTTTGTTAAAAGACAGGTACTGTACAATTTTATATTTCCTAAAATTACAAAAAGAAAATATAACAAATATATAATATACTTTGTTTCATTTTAAACTACCTTAATTAGAATAAATTTTAATATCAATATAAAATTTATAAAATTAAATAAAGCCTAAGTTACAATAAATACAAAATTTGAAAACAACATGTTCTAGAATATAGATTAGATGAAGCAAAAATGGCAAATTTTTAATTAAACCCTTCAGAATTCACTACTATAGTATCTACACCATCCCAAAGATTATGTCGGACATAATTTTACGCAAGTTTCTAGTATTATAGATTCTTTATATAGAACCGATCTAAAAAAATCGACCGGATTATGTCTAAAATTTTGATTATTCTTAATCTAATGCTGTGGCTATTGTTTTTAATTTGTAATTTTACTTGACCTCACAATAAAAATTATTATTTTGATTTCGCAATTTTTGATTTACACTTTTTTGGAATACATTTTGCACTCTGTTGGGAGTTTATGTTTTGAAATAATTTGTTCCCTCTTATAAGACCTTATGGGATTGTAGTGTACTAGTTAATATCTGAAACAATTTTAGTAAATTTATAGCAGTTGTTAGGATTCTTGGGATGGTATGGAAAACTGACACAATTTTGATTTGCATAATTCACGTTATTTAAAAACAAGGAAATTTTAAAATAGATTCCACCGTTCTGAATTCTGATAGATTGGTACTTAGTCTAGATACATGCCCTCGTCAAGTTTTCAGTTCCAATAAATCAAATTTAGATATGATTTTAGACAATATTTCAACACATAATATATATACAAAAGTTATGGTATTCAAATAACCAATAAATATATTTAACAATCATTTTCAAAATAATAAACATTTTGTAATTCAAATACAGAGTAAGTGAAGTGAATATGTCAAAAATTAAATGTCAATAATGTGCTTAATATAAGCAATTTTTCATTGTTTCAAAGTAGATTTCATAGAATCAATAAAATAAAAAAATATATATTTAGTTATATTCATTTGTTTACAAACTTAATCTAAGTGTAAACTGTTTCAAAATAAGACTAAATTTTGAAAGTAATTATTTGAATGAATTTAATTTTATATCATAAAATGCACATCTCCCAAAATTTCCAGTACAGTAATAAACATTTTAAAATGCAAGATATTCATATTATTTTTTCAATTCTAAAAATGGCTTTGCCTGAATTTAATCCAAGATTACTTTTTTCAGATTAAGATCCAGTGTCAGATAGCTTATTGACAACTTTTGTCTTTGTCACTTGATATAAAGTAAGAAAGGACAAAACTTACGGTTAAGCTATCGACACTTATCAGAAGGTGGTGAAACTGGCCGTGAGGGTACCTATTATTTATATACGTTAGTATATAGTAGTAATATTTTAAAATATATGAATACACTTTGAATCCATTAATTTATTTTTATTTTTCATGAGTGTTTGTATTATGTTTTGGCATATTTCATATTGTCTACACTTTCAATAATCCCACAATAGGGATGTTGACAGAATGGTTTCAGAGAAAAATATGTTATGAAAATATTCTGAAAAATGACCTAGTTTGAATATAAATATTTAGGTTAAGAAGAGTTTCAGGAAAATAGAAGTATAAAATTCTGCAATCGGCCATGTTGACCGAAACAGCGCATGACGTCACGTCTCAGTAAATCAGTGATGGTAACCTTTTATAAGAGCCATCCCTACACAAAAAATCCCAACATTTTCCCTATTCATAAAATTAAATTCCCTTACACTAAAATTTGATATTTGTTGTCTCCATCTTGTTTGCTTTTTTCGGTTCAGAACTGGAAGTTGACTCTATTTTCTGCATTTTTATTCTAAAATAACTATTAAGGTGATGCCGTAATCTGGGGTGAAATCTGACAGTAGGGACTAAGGCGGACAGAAGGATAATTTTTTTCAATGACACGCTGGTGTGCCAAATCGCGCTGGACTAGATACGTTAGTAGACATCAAAACACATTGGTGGATAGTTGTGGCGACTGTAATTTCCTCCGGTCGCGTACAAATCGGCTTTTATTTCGTATTGAGTTTTGTGTTGTTTTTTTAACTAGTTAAAACAAACTATTGCCCACAGGTAAGGTTTACATATACAACATTTGTTTTACCACTAAAATGTTAACTAATTTATTGATATTTGGCGATAAAATTATAATAATACCACCTTTCGTTTTTTGATCAATAATTCAAATATTGTTCACAGGTGGGGTAAAGGCGGACACCATGGTGAGGAATTACAAAAAGAAGATAAGCCTAAGTTTCATGATTATGATGAAACAAATTTACAGAGAGCACTAGACGATGTGAAAAAAGGCAATAAAAGTTTGAGACAAAATTAAGAACAAAAAAAAAGGAAAACATGGCACCCAAACTGTATTTATGCATAAAAACTTTTAAAGACAATTTACCTGGAGTTCAATGGTTTTATAATTTTTTTAAAAGACATAACATATTAACCAAACGATTAGCCCAAAACATTAAAAGATGCAGGGCTAATATTACCCAAGACATAAGAGTTTTTTGGAAATTTAGAATCGACATTGGAGAATGTTGAGTCTACCCATATAGTAAACTATGACGAGACGAATCTCACGGACGACCCAGAGAGGCAAAAAGTTCTATGCCGCCGTGGGTCTAAAAGGGTAGAAGTTATACAGGATTCCAGCAAATCAAGCACCTCAATTATGATGGCAATGACTGCATCTGGACATCTACTGCCCCCATATGTGATATACAAAGCTGTCCACTTATATCCAACCTGGATAGAAGGTGGACCACAGGAGACAACATACAACCGAACTAAAAGCGGTTGGTTTGATGGCCCAACCTTTGAAGACCGGTTTGACAAAATTCTCCTTCCTTATTTCAAAAATCTTCCAGGAAGAAAGGTGCTCATTGGAGACAACTTCGCTAGCCATGTTTCAATGCATGTTCTGGAATGCTGCAACCAATATAACATCGAATTTGTGTTGCTTCCACCTAACGCCACCCATCTTCTGCAACCCCTAGATGTGGCCTTTTTCGCCCCCATGAAAAAAGCATGGCGTGCCATATTGCTACAATGGAAAATAAAGAATAGAGGAACTATCCTGAAGCCGGAGTTTCCACGGCTTCTTGATGAATCTATTAACAAGATTGAACATTTAGAAAACAATATAAGATCCGGGTTCAGAGCTTGCGGATTGTCCCATTTAATAGTGACGTTGTGTTAAAAAAAAACCAGATGTGGATGAAGGCGAAGAAGCGGCTCGAACAGAAAGTGCGAACCACTGGACCAAAACTTTACAAGAATTTTTAAAAGCGACTAGGTCAGTTACAACTGAAGAAACACGACCAAAGTGAGGTAAGAAATTAAAAGTATCGCCCGGCAAAGGAGTTAGAAAAGAAGATCTAGAACCTTCAACTAGCCGTCCTCTTGAGGATGAAAATAGTGACGTTGAAAGCAGTAGTGATAAAGGGAACAAGACTGATTCAGATGATAATGATCTACAGCGCTTGAGGATGTGACTGAAGAATATCACCAAGATAATTTTGAGACAGTTGACTGTGATACATGATACTATACAAACGGGTACTTTTTTATTAGTTAAATTTCCATGCCCAAGCAAGACCCATAAATATTTTGTTGGATGCGTCTCTGAGGTCATTGAGAATGAGATGACTAATAATTTGTATTATGTCAATTTTCTAAGGAAGCAAAACATTGATAAAATGGGGCTCTATTTTATTTATCCAAATATTAAAGATATGTCTTTAGTAGATCACACTCAAATTTCTAAAATTCTTACAGATGTAAAATTTTTGAGGCGCGATAGGTTCCAATTTCCCATTTTGAAAAAATATGAAAATATTCGAATTGAATAACAGTTCAGTACCTAGTATAAGGTTTATATTTTGTTTTGTGTTATATGTAGGTAGTTTTATTTTCCTAGAAGGCAGTGCCAGTCGAATTGAATAAGTTCAGAATAAGTATAAGGTTTATGTTTTGTTTTTACTTGTGTTATTTTCCTAAAATAGATTAGTTTCTTATTTAAAAATGCGTTTTTCTTTATTGTGGATTGCTATAAATAATTATTTTTCACTTTTTGTGTCCGCTTACGCCCCATTTCAGGAGATTTAAGACTTCCTTCATTATTTTTTTCAAATTTTTTGCCCCAAAGGAGTACGTGTTATTGGCAAAAAAGACCAAAAATTGTCCGACTTCACCCCAGATTACGGTATAGTTGTTTAACTAAATTTATTTGCTACTTACTGTTATTTTACAAAACAGTTTAAACCTCAAATTACTATGAACGAATTTCCCCTACATTTTTAGCAAATTGTTAATTTCTGTTCTATCAATTACCTCCGTTAGTGTTGCTTGAACTTTAGTTGTGATTACGCATTTCAATCGATTCCTACATCATTTCATATAAGGTAAATAGCTCTGATTTGGTCACAATTGATTTGTTGATGTTGGGAGAGTTTATTGCATCAAATAGGCTTTTGCTTGTCTGAATTTCGAAAATGAAAACTTGTACATACATTATTATTAATATTTAACGCTAAGTAAAATATAATTCACACAAGCGATTTTTAAACTTATGCAATAAGTTATTTTTGAGGTTAGCTTATCAGTTTATTTACATATTAGTAGCGTTCGATTTGCTCGCTCGAGCAAACTCGAGTGTAACGTTCGCGTTATTTTTGACTTCGCTGGAAGCCCACAGGTGCACCCAGACACACAAACTTTCCTCTCATCTTTCTCCTCAAGTGCCAACAATTTTATTCGCGTTTCATGCAATTATGCTTATTGAGGTTATACTTCGTTTGTGATGTGTGATATTATAGCAGAATTGATTCATTTTTTTTCAATAATTTCGGTAATTTGTATATTATAGGGTTTGCAAATATTTTTAATTTTTCTGTTGACATTAGGGATGTAAGGTAAAACAAAATATATGTTATTGTTTTTTAATTATTATTATTATTACTACCACTGAAATTATTATTTACATTTTGATTGGAATTTGTGGTACAATTATTGTTATTTGGATTTGTTGTAATATTGTTATTAGTTCTATTGTGGTTGCAGGCAGATATTATGATTTATGTTCTTATTCGGTATTCTATGTATTCTGTTTTTGATAATTGGTTCAAAAAACTTTTTTGGGTAATTATTGTTGATTAAAATCTTTTTTTTATAATATTCGGTCTATTTATAGGATATGAAAGTTTAATTGCTCTATCTGTTAGGCTGTTAACAATGCTTTTCTATAAATGTGAAGGACGTTAGATTTAAAATTCAGATATCTTTCAGACCAAATACTTTTTGTATACCAATTTGTAATAATCTTTTCCTTGTGGACGATGGGAATTCTGTGCCTCAATTCAATATTTTACATATTCAGAGAAGATTTTCTCAAGTTGTATTGTGCCACACAATATAGAAAAAGGTTTTTTAGCTGAGGATTATATACTAACAGAAAATAGTTTCTTTTTAAATCAAATTGCATAAACTCGGCATAAAAGTAATTATACCCTATTTTAGTTGGTTATTCAAGGAAGGTAAATAATAAATAAGTCTATTATGTTTAACTGAACTGAAGTGTCACTTTCAACCCCCAAGAGTGGTATATATGTTATTTTTTTTCTTGCAGGGTGAAACTTGTAAATCTCGAAAGATATTACGAAAAAGAAGCATTCAACTTTGTCAATTTATATAAAGTATATTCACTTCACTTTTTAAAAGTTCAAATTTAATCTGATCCCACTTTTGCTCAACATATTTATTAATTGATAGTAAAATAATAAAGCCAGAAATTAGAACAAAATAGAGAAAAAATACATATTCAACAACATTTTTACTCGTTTCTGGGAGATACTCTAGTCTGTGCCGGTGACTGGTCTGCTTCTGATTCACTTGCTTCAGTCTTTGGCTTGCCCTGTAAACTTTTGCGCAATTCATCAACCTGACTACCAGTGTAAAGACGTTTTATACCGCGAGGCAGCGCCCGACACGATTGTAAATTTATCGAATACAATTTCGGGCATTTGTCCAATACTGCTTTCACTGGATCGAGGCTGACAGAGGATCCACAAAGATTTAAAAATCTGAAAAAAAATTTTTTGAATAACTGAAATTTGTATTTAAAATAAATCTTTAGTTTACCTTAATTTAGATTCTGCTCCCTTTTCAGCCAGAGCTAATACCGCAGCATCCAATGGATTTGTAGCAGTACTCCAAGCCAAATCAACCTCAACTAAACTGTGAGACCATTTTTGAACAATTAACTCCAAACCGGAATTTTGTAATCTAGTTATATAACAAGCTGAAAAATACAACAAATCAATAACTCTGTCATTATAATAAACCACATCTTATTGAACAGTCTTGCTGTGTCGCTTTGGAATGCCTTGAAATAAGCATAAACATGATCAAATAAGAGGACCGAAAAGGGCATTTAGAGCAACAAATAACATATTTATAGTAAAAATATATTTTTATAAAATAAATTGATAACGTTCATTGATACAAAGGTATAAGAACCGAGAGGATAATAGACGAGGCAAATTTCTACAATTATGAAATTAACTGTAGCGACCCTTACTTCGTGGAATCTACTCATATTAGTGTTTTAAATGAAACTCACTGTTTCTAGCTAATTCCACAATATAATGAAAATTGTTGAAAATTCTAAAAAATTGACAATTGTTTCGATAAATCAATATCATTGTCAGAATGACAGAAGTTACATTTCATTTGATGCCTACCTGATGGTTAGTAGTTACTTTTTGGCTAGACCAAGAAGTGAGCTAAATTGTGATTGACTTAATATATGTAAATAGAAAAAAGAAGATGTGATATTACAAATATTGAAGCTTAGATATTATTAGCCCTATGGCTTAGATATTATTAGAAAACTTTTTTTGTTGGGTCTGCTTTAATGTAACGGATATTGTTAATAATTCAAATTATCTTTCAAGTGATTACGAAAAGAGGTGTATCATACATAAGAATCCTCATTGTCCACAATTATATGGAACCGTTTAATTACATAAAATAACGAAACCAATTAGACCTGTAGTTTCTTATGTTAATGCTCCTAATAATATATTGGCAAAGAGGCTTAACAATATACTTAATAGTTACGGATATGCATCTCAGTACTCAATTAGAAATTCAATATAACTAATCAAAAAATTAAAAGCAATCAACTTGCAAGATAACTATAAACTTAAATTGTTTGATGCTACTACTATGTTAACTAAAATTCCTCCTAAAGAATGTCTAATACTTGTAAGAAAATTACTAGAAGATAAAAATATTAATCCAGAAATAATATCAGATATACTTAATTTATTTGATGTATGTATTAATCAGAATTATGTCACTTTTGACAATAAGATATATATTCAAAATGAAGGTTTACCAATGGGAAGCCCTATATCACCTATTTTGGCAAACATTTTTATGGACAGTTTAGAAAGAAAGATCTTTGAAAGTAATATTTCGAAAAATGTTTTATTATGGTATAGATATGTAGATGACATATTAGTTTGTTTTATGGGTAGTGAATGACAATTAGATGTATTTTTCAACCACATTAATAATTTACACCCAAAAATTAAATTTACATTAGAAATTGAAGTAAATAGCTCAATCAATTTTCTTGATTTAAAAATTCAAAGAGTTAATAATGTACTTGTTTATTCAATGTATCGAAAACCAACACACGCTGATGTGACAATTCCACATAGTTCCAATCACCCCATGTCACATAAACTAGCGGCATATAATTCAATGATACATAGAGCCTTTTCAGTTCCTATGAACAAATGTGTAATTTTGATAGAGATTAATACAATTAGACAAATAGCAACATCCAACGGTTATCCATTACATATGATAAATAAGCTAATATTTCCTAAACAAACTGATGAAATAAAAACTTATAAAACCATCACATATGCAGGAAATATTTCTAATAATATTTCAAAGATAATATCTTCAGCAACGAATACAACAATTTCTTTTAAAACAGAAAGTAACGTTAGTACAAAATTGTTAAATGTAAAAACAAAAATACCACCATTAAAGAAATCAGGTAAATATAAACTCAAATGTCCAGAATGTAATGCTGTCTATTTGGGTCAGACCCTTAGAAATTTTGAAATCCGATACAGTGAACACTTACGAGCATACAGATTAAAACAACCAGATAAATCCCACTACGCAAAATATCTACTTGACACCAATCATTCATTGACACCTAACACAGAACTAGAAGTGCTGCATATTTGTGAAAAGAAATAAGAACTGGATTACCTTGAATAATTGGAAATTAGAAGACATTTAAGAAGCCCACAATATGAAGTTGTCAATGAACAAATACATCTAGGGAGTTCTCCACTAATAAACTGTCTTCTTAAGTGATAATTGTAAAGATCAGCAGATATAGTTTTCCTGGTTTTCTATATCATTGCACAGTTATACTGATCTTAATTGGAAAAATGATATCCAGGATATCACCATAGGGCTAATAATATCTAAGCTTCAATATTTGTAATATCACATCTTCTTCTTTTTTCTATTAACATATATTAAGTTAATCACAAGTTAGGTCACTTCTTGGTCTATGAAATGAAATGTAACTTCTGTCATTCTGACGATGATATTGATTTATCGAAACAATTGTTTAGAAACAGCTAGAAATAGTGGGTTTCATTTAAAACACTTCTACAATTATAACACTTATAGTGAAGTGTTTCTGAACATTTACTTTTAAGCAGTAACATATAGCATGTAAGCTAAAGTCGCCATTTTGAGAAACGTGGCCGCCACCGTCTTTAAAAGATGATATTTCAGTAACCGTTAGTCCGATTTACAATTTCTATTTTTTTCAATTATTTGTTACAATCAAAAGTTTCATTAGATCAATAACGAAAAAATTTAAAGCTTATATTTTTCATAATTTTTTAAATATAAATCATCGTTATTAACCGAAGTAAATAATAAACAATATAACACAGCAAAAAAACTTTAGATAAAGGTCAAATAAAACTGTAAAAACAAATAATCACACCAATAACAAACCTTGTAGAAGTCTTTGGTCCAAAGAACCAAGAAACAAGACAATGATTAAAGGATGAGATCAATGAAAACCTAAAAATGCTCAAATATAACCAAGAAAAAATGCCCGAAGACACAGACAAAAAATGGGAACAAGTTAAACATGGATTAATTGATCCCAGCAGGAAAATCCTAACTAAAGCTAAAAAGGAGAAAAGACAAGAGGACAAAGGACATTAGTGATACATACAAAAGAATTCAGAAGGAAATTCGGTTAAAAATAAGACAAACAAAGGAAGAGTTTTACAGAAGCAAATGCGAAGAAATAGAGACCTTGCAAGCAAAACAGGACAACTCTAATATACACAAAAAAGTAAAAGAAGTAGCAGGATAGCGGAAAAATAAACAACCTACAATACTAACCCACCAAAACGGCAAAATAACCACAGACATTGAAGAGAAATTAAAAACTTGGAAGAATTACATAGAAGAACTATTCGCAGATGATAAGAGATATAAACAGAATAGAAACAGACCATGAAGATAGTGGACCGGAGATCACTGAATAAGAGGTAATCCATGCTATAAGGACCATAAAAGATGGAAAGGCTGCAGGTCCAGACGAGTTGCCTTCTGAAATTCTAAAATTTGGCGGAATAAGAGAACACTCACCATCTTACAAATCTGTTTAACACTATATACAGAACAGGTATCACACCCAAAGAATGGTTGATATCAATACTAGAAATAATGAGAAAGAAATAATTCATATGAAAGAATTAAGAAAAAATGTTGTTGCAGGTTCTTCGCAGCCATCAACTTCGGATGTCACCGACTAATATATCCAACCTTCCATGATGTAAACGAGAACCCTGGTATATTACCACTTAAATTAGGGACCAGTCATTGTTTTGTTCGGCTATCATGGCAGAGTCGGACGTTATTTTAAGTGCTATACTCGATAGTCGAAATTCTGTAAAGTGACTCATCGCTCTTACTGTCCATAAAATCAGTTGCAGAAGCGAACTTCATGAGCGCATCATTTTTGAAGGGTTCTTAATAGTCCTAAATAAAAAATAAATAGAAAATGTTCTTGTACGCTCTGGCGTTTAAATTTGAGAGAACAGAAATACGAAATTATTATGGTAGGTATCATTATGTATATACAGGGTGTTACCAAGAATAATACACATTTTTAAGGATGAGCTATAATAAGATGTATATAAAAAAGTCGATAGTCGAAATTCTGTAAAGTGACGTCATCGGTTATCTACCGATTTAAAGTGAACTCCATGAGCGTATCATAGTTTAAGGGTGCGAATACTGAAATATCTGGAATTTCAATTTTTAACATTTGAAATAATAACTTATCACAAGTTGTTCATAAGTAAGTTAAAACAAAATAAAAAAATGTTTAAAAGTCAATTCCAACTTACTACTACTAAAACTAAAAAAAAGTTGTTTGTCAAGACCAAAATAAATTACCAATAAGTATAGGTATGTTGCGAGGTCACTTGTAAAATGTCTGACTAACTGGAAGCGGTATCACTCCCTGACGACTCCTCAGAATCATCGCTTTCTCCTCCTATATCGATAATGAGTGGTTCCGTCATTACTTCTACACGTATGTCTAAATCCCAAAACTTTATTTCTTCTTTTAATACGTGTTGAATACATTTACGCCAACTCTCAGCAGTAACGGTATGCAGCGCCTCGTCAAACAGTTTCTCAACGTCAGCCATTTTGAATGTACTGTTTTTTCTCGCAACATAATTTTTCACTTGGGCCCAAACCAGCTCGATGGGGTTTAACTCACAGTGGTAGGGAGGAAGTCTAACAACTGAGACGTTGAAATCTTTCGCCATTTCATCGACAACGTACTTAATATAACTGCTTTTATGTTTCCGTACGAGAGATAATAATTCAACTTTTAGCATTGCCTCGTTGTGCGGAATGCTTTTACTCTCTAACCAATCAATTATAACCCTCTTGCGGCTAGCTGAAGTAGGTATTTGCTCCAGTCGACGAGAGTGGTATGAAGCATTATCCATAACTATCACTGAACCAGGAGTTACCTTTGTTAAAATTGATCTAAACCATGTTTCAAACCGGTTACCATCCATCTCTTCATGGTAATCGACAGTTTTTTTGGACTGAAAACTTAGTAATCCACCTTCTACAAATCCTTCCTCGCTGCCAATGTGAGTGATAATCAGTCGACGTCCTTTCCCAGAGGGAGCTTTTAAACCGGAAGAGAAACCCTCCATAAAGGCTTGTCGATTGCTTCGTATATTCATGTCTTGCCACACTTTTGACACAGTGTGGCCTTCATTTAACCATGTTTCGTCAAGATAATATATGTGCCGTCCTTCGTTACGAAACTGTCGTATCTGTTTTAAATAATTTCTCCTCCATTCCACAATGTCATTTCGTTCAATTAAGGCACTGTTTCTACTTCTTGTTTGGTAACGAAAATTCATTAATTTTAAAGTTCGTCTCAAAACTTTATCACTGATGTTTGGTAAAGTATCATCAGCTTCCATTACCTTGCTCAATTTAGCTACCGAGGGGATTTCATTCCTAAAATAAAAAGAATGTATTTCCCTACGTATAGCATTCCGTGTTTGGTCGTCCAAAACAATTTTCTCTCTTCCCCTACTTTCCGGTTTACAGTTTTCACCTCGTTCTCTTGTCAAAGATCCGTCCCGCGATTTCTTTAGAATATTGTATATAGTACTCTCAGAAACTTTAGTTAAATAACTGCACTTAATCACAGCGTCACTAACACCCAACTGTTTGTCCATGGCACGCAGTCCTTCGTACACATTTAATATGAGGACTTCTTCTTCCCGAATTAAATTGTTACGACGCCGTTTTTTATCGCCAACACCGCTACACTCCGCCATTATTGTCACTAAATATACCGATATAAATATTACAATAAATACCAATAATAACCGATTTATCACACAAAACCACAACACAAATACTGATGTTACGCTCATGAAGAGAATAAACACCTCACATAACTGTTTACTATCACTGTCTCATTCGCGTAGCTCGATCTATCTATCTCGTTCTCAAAGCCGGAACATTGAAGCGACTCTCCAACATTGTCAAATCGGCGAGTTTTTCACAACAAACTTTGCGTTCAAGAAATATACATAAACACTTTATTTCACATTTCGAGTAAACTAATTATTATTAGTCTGCTTGAAATTTGAAATAAATATATTAAATTGGTATTGACTTAATTACATTGCATCTTTTGTACCTGAAATATTGACACAATGGATTTGAAGTGTATTTATAAAATACAGCATTTCTCTCTAGAATACATATGGCAACTGCGCTTTAACCAAAGTGTTGATTAGATAGCTCTGACTCACTTTACACAATTTCGACTATCGAGTATATGAATAAAATATGTAATTATTGTGGTAAAAAAGTGACAAAAAAGGTTAAATGTTCTACATGTGAAGCAGTGTTTCATAATAACTGTTACCAAAGGAAAGTTTGTTGTGAAAATCCAGCTTTGTGTATTGAAAAAGACTGCAATGAAGAGGAAAATTTGAGTTCCAATATCTATTCCCCAAATAAACCAGCTCATACAAAATGAAGAGGATATAGATGTATAGAAAATATTTGAAAACAATTTGCTGCGAAAAATGCTATATGAAGCAGAAAGTAAACATAAAATTTTGGAATATAATATCAGTCTACTCCAATAAAAGAAATAAACGGTTTTAAGGATTAAAACTAACTTTTCCGCATCTGTGACATGCCGCGAATAATATTCTATCATAAAATTGTCACTTGTATACACTTCGGGGGATGCTTCGTGTTAACAAACCGAAATTCAATAGGTTACTCTGCGAGACACCTTGAAAAATATCCAATTATAAAATTGGCCACTTGTCTACACTCCGGAGGCTGTAACCCAAAATTTCTCCAAAAAGGACAAAAAATGTGGCACTTCAGGTACCGTAGCACCCGTTGTATTAGCTCTGGTGAGCTAAAAATCAATAGGGTTCATCTATAAGACGCCCTGGATAATGTTCAATTATAAAATGGGTCACTTGAATACAGGCTGGAGGCTGTATCGTGCTAGCAACAAACTGAAAATTCTCCAAAAATGACAAAAAATTGGTACCTCAAGTACCATAGCACTCGTTGTACTGGATTTAGTGAGCTGAATCTCAATAGGGTTTATCTTTGAGACGCCCTGAATAATATCCAATCATAAAATTGGTCACTTGTATATACTCCTGAGGCTGTATTGTGCTAACAAACTGAAATTTTTCCAAAAATGACAAAAATGCCGTACTTAAAGTACTATAGCACCTAATGTACTGGCTGTAATGAGCTGAAAATCAATAGGGTTCATCTGTGCGATTTCCTGAACAATATTCAATCATAAAATTGGCGGTTTGTTGCACTCCGGAGGCTGTATCGTGCAAACAAGATATGTAACGGAAAGTGGGCGACGACAGCGACGACATACACACAGGATTTTTTTCTAAAAACCATTTTTCGTGTTGTTCTTGATGAAAAACGTAAAAATTTCAACTTTTTTGTGGGTAAACCAATACTTTTCTCGCATATTAGATAGGTTGGGCGGAAATGTGAAAGTTGTTAGAAGAAAAACTTGATACATTAATAAAACTGAAGACCCCACAAAAACCTATAGTGGATAAAAACCGTGGAGATAAGGAAAATGTCAAAATAAATATTGAACAGCATAAGCCAGGCATTAGTAAACAAATGGTATCTATAATACAGGGTGATACAAAAATTCCAAATTTACAATAATAAGAAACTATCTAATTTAGAAGATGAACAACGAAAAATAGCAGCTGATATAATAAACTTAAATAATAATAAAAATGAAGAAAGATTCCTACCAAGAAGTATTACAAAGGCACTGAAAGGAAGAAATTAATTGGAGAAGGAACAACAGAAGATAGGGAGTTTGCTGTTGAAAGAAAATCTAGGTAATATCTATATAGAATAAGAACACATTACTGAAAAAGAGATAAAGAACTGGAGCCCTTCAAAACACATAAATTTGGTGATCAAAGAACTACCAACCAAATCAAATGAAATGTTTTATGTTTTGTATTGATTAGAACAGCAAATAGGATATATACAAACCTATATCTTGGCCAAAAAGTGTCACATATAAAAGGTTCGATTTTAGGAAATACAGAGGATATCAAGACAATAGAGAGGTGGATTTTGCGTAAACATAGAATCTAAAAATAATGTTATAGAGCACAATGCAAACAAAAAACCAAAACCAATGGAACAACAAATGAACTGGGAACATCAAAGGGTATATTATCATCAAAGCTCTCAATACGGAAATAATACAGAAATATGTGTTAACAGGACACCCATACAAGGAAACATGTACCAAACAAAAAATACTTCAATAACTTTAACTATTCAGCATATCAACATACAGGGTGGGTTAGCTAAGAAATGTGCAGATCTAAATTTAATTATGGAAAAAGAAAATGTAAATATTCTATGTGTTACTGAGCACTGGCTTGATTCTAATTATATAGATGTAACTTCCATAAAAAAATTCAAACTTATATCACACTTCTCACGTATTAGAAAAGAATAAGGGGGCACTTGCATATTTATCAAGACCGACATAATAAATGATTAAAGTTTCAAATCAGTGAATTTGATTTGACAATCTATGATGGGGGTGCCACAAGGTTCGATACTTATAATATTTGTCAATGATATTAGCAAATTCTGTTTGACCCCAAATCAAATCTTACAATATGCTGATGATACCACTATACTTATGGCAAATACTCAAATCAAACAACGTATTGTAAACAGTAATAGGGCATCTTATGAGTTAAACCATTATTATAAGGAGAATGGTCTAGCATTTAATGCAACAAAAACACATTACATGCGTTTTCTGTCGAGAAATGTTACACCAGATTATGAATTTTTTCCTACATATAGATAACAAATCCATCAAAAGTGTGGAAACTATAAAATTTTTAGGAATAACTGTAGATTTCAAACTTACTTGGGAATCTCCCATAGATACAGTAACAACAAAACTAAGCACTTGCTGTTATATGATAAGAAACTTAAGGGAACCAGAATCATTTCACGCATTGAAAGTTCTCTATTATGGATTGGTACAATCATCCCTTCAATATGGCTTGATATTCTGGGTTACATCGCCACACTTCGATAGAGCCTTCAAATCTCAGAAAAAAATTATGAGGGCTATGTATAATGTGCTAATGCAACATCGTGTAAGCCACGGTATAAAAAAGCAGTTATACTAACATTACCTAGTCTTTTTCTATGTCAATTAATTCTGGACACAAAACAAAATGAGCATTTTCTTATGAAGAATACAGACATACATTCCTATAATACTAGGAATAAAACAAATATTCGTAAGCCATTTTCACGTCTAGAAATAGGTCAACATTCAACGAGACATATTGGAATCAAATGCCTCAACAAGTTCAGTAAAACATAGTGGATACAGAGGTGGATATTAATAACTATAGAAAAAAGGTCCAATCATTCTAAGCTGATCATATATTTTACAGTGTAGAGCAGTGGTTTCCAACCTTTTTGTACCTGCGCCCCCCTTTAAAAGAAATTGTTGCCCTCCTTTAATTTTTCTAACAATCTAATTTCGTAAACACTCAACTGATATTATAATTTATTTGAAATAATATACCATATTATGTAAAAATATACTTATTTTGCTGATTCATTTTTTTGACACCTATTCGACTTTTTTTGTTTGTATTAGAAAATGATATTTTGGAAACAGCTGCATGCCCCACTTGCAACGGTCTCGCGCCCCCCTAGAGGGGCGCGCCCCACATGTTGAAAACCTCTGGTGTAGAGGAATTCCTCAATTTTTAAAAATAGTGTTAGTCCAATATACGTTAGATATATTTATATTCCTCAATCATCGTTGTAAAAATACAGGGACGGAGAAGTGTGGGAAGAAGACGCCATCCTTGGTTACGAAATTTGCGAGACTGGTTTAATTGCACCACAAATCAGCTTTTCCGATCAGTTGTATCACGTATAGCCAACCTTCGCAACGAAGACAGTACTTAAAGAAGAAGAAGAATAGATAAATTACTTTAGGATGCTTTTTTGTATACCATTAGAGCTAAAATTTTAACGAAGATATCACTTATCAGGCTTGGAGTAAGCAACAACAAAATGTTTCCTATCACAAGGCAGCGGTCTTCAGCACCCCCAGAACTTTTAAATATTATTTATTGTAAATGTAGAAATGGATGCCAGAAAAGCTGTGTGCTCAGAAGTCGGACACTGCAGTGCCATGTGCCAAAACTGTCATGGAATTGACTTTAAATATGCATAGTTATTGAACAGTTGACAATTTAGATGTTTAACTTTCAATAGGTAACCTATTTTACAACAACTAGGTATGGCTGTATATCTTTTAAAATGTTTTTATCTATTGAAATTTACTGTCTCGACCCTTACTTCGTGGAATCTACTCATATTAGTGTTTTAAATGAAACACACTGTTTCTAGCTAATTCCACAGTATAATGAAAAATGTTGAAAATTCTAAAAAATTGACAATTGTTTCGATAACTAAATATCATCGTCAGAATGATATTTCATTTGATGCCTACCTGATGTTTAGTAGTTATTTTTGGCTAGACCAAGAAGTGACCTAACTTGTGATTAACTTAATATATGTTAATAGAGAAAAGAAGAAGATGTGATGTTACAAATATTGAAGCTAAGATATTACTAGTCCTATGGTGATATCCTGGATATAATTTTTCCAATTAAGATCAGTATAACTGTTCAATGATATAGAAAACCAGAAAAACTATATCTGCAGATCTTTGCAATTATCACTTAAGAAGACAGTTCAATAGTGAAGAACTCCCTAGATTTATCTGTTCATTGACGACTTCATATTTTGGGTTTCTCAAATGTCTTCTAATTTCCAATTCTTCAAGGAAATCCAGTTCTTGTTTCTTATCACAAATATGTAGTACTTCTAGTTCTGTGTTAGGTGTCAATGAATGATTGGTGTCAAGTAGATGTGTTGCGTAGTGGGATTTATCTGGTTGTTTTAATCTGTATGCTCGTCCTGTATCAAATTTTAAAATTTCTATGGGTTTGACCCAAATATACAGCATTATATTCTGGACATTTGAGTTTATATATACCTGATTTCTTTAATGATGGTATTTTTGTTTTTACATTTAACAATTTTGTACTTACGTTACTTTCTGTTTTAAAAGAAATTGTTGTATTCGTTGCTAAAGATATTATCTTTGAAATATTATTAGAAATATTTCCTGCATATGTGATGGTTTTATAAGTTTTTATTTCTTCAATTTGTTTAGGAAATATTAGTTGTAATGCCACTTTTTCCTCTTTTTTAGTAATTAGCTTATTTATCATATGTAATGGATAACCGTTGGATGTTACTATTTGTCTAATTGTATTAATCTCTCTATCAAAATTACATTTGTTCATAGGTACTGAAAATGCTCTATATATCATTGAATTATATGCCGCTAGTTTATGTGACATGGGGTGATTGGAACTATATGGGATTGTCACATCAGTGTGTGTTGGTTTTCGGTAAATTGAATAATCAAGTACATTATTAACTCTTTGAATTTTTAAATCAAGAAAATTGATTGAGCTATTTTCTTCAATTTCTAATGTAAATTTAATTTTTGGGTATAAATTATTAATGTGGTTGAAAAATACATCTAATTGTCGTTCACTACCCATAAAACAAGCTAATATGTCATCTACATATCTATACCATAATAAAACATTTTTTGAAATTTTACGTTCAAAGATCTTTCTTTCTCAACTGTCCAAAATTTTTTTTGCCAAAATAGGTGGTATAGGGCTTCCCATTGGTAAACCTTCATTTTGAATATATATCTTATTGTCAAAAGTGAAATAATTCTGATTAATACATACATCAAATAAAGTAAGTATATCTGATATTATTCCTGAATTAATATTTTTATCTTCTAGTAATTTTTTCACAAGTATTAGACATTCTTTAGGAGGAATTTAGTGAACATATTAGTAACATCAAATGATATAAGCTTATAGTTATCTTGCAAGTTGATTGCTTTTAATTTTTTGATTAGTTCTATTGAATTTCTAATTGATTATTTAGATGCATATCCGTAACTATTAAGTATATTGTTAAGCCTCTTTGCCAATATATTATTAGTAGTATTAACATAAGAAACTACAGGTCTAATTGGTTTAGTTATTTTATGTAATTTAACGGTTCCATATAATTGTGGACAATGAGGATTCTTATGTATGATAGACCTCTTTTCGTAATCACTTAAAAGATAATTTGAATTATTAACAATATCCCTTACATTATTACAAAATTTTTTTTTGTTGGGTCTGCTCTAAGAACTTTTACATCGCTAGATTCTATAACGTTATATATCTGTGAATTATAATCTTCAGTTGTCAATATGACAATTGTGTTCCCCTTGTCAGATTTTGTGACTGTTAGTTTCTACTCTCTTTATGATTGCATTTAAAGCTGTAATGTCATTTTTGTTTGACGTTTAACTTTTGAAGGTTCAATATTATTGATTAAATTGACAATTTTTAATTTCTCATAAAGAATAATAATAATAATAACTATAAGCTTATATAATTTGATGTTACTAATATGTTCACTAAAATTCCTCCTAAAGAATGTCTAATACTTGTAAGAAAATTACTAGAAGATAAAAATATTAATCCAGGAATAATATCATATATACTTAATTTATTTGATGTATGCATTAATCAGAATTATTTCACTTTTGACAATAAGATATATATTCAAAATGAAGGTTTACCAATGGGAAGCCCTATATCACCTATTTTAGCAAACATTTTTATGGACAATTTAGAAAGAAAGATCTTTGAAAGTAATATTTCGAAAAATATTTTATTTTGGTATAGATATGTAGATGACATATTAGCTTGTTTTATGGGTAGTGAACGACAAATAGATGTATTTTTCAACCACATCAATAATTTACACCCGAAAATTAAATTTACATTAGAAATTGAAGAAAATAGCTCAATCAATTTTCTTGATTTAAAAATTCAAAGAGTTAATAATGTACTTGATTATTCAATTTACCGAAAACCAACACAGACTGATGTGACAATTCCATTCAATTCTAACCACCCTGTCTCACACATACTAGCAGTATATAATTCAATGATACATAGAGCTTTTTCAGTTCCTATGAACAAATGTAATTTTGATAGAGAGATTAATACAATTAGACAAATAGCAACATCTAACGGTTATCCATTAGATATGATAAATAAACTAATTAGTAAAAAAGAGAAAAAAGGGGCATTACAACTAATATATCCTAAACAAGCTTATGAAATTAAAACTTATAAAACCATCACATATGCAGGAAATATTTCTAATAATATTTCAAAGATAATATCTTCAGCAACGAATGCAACAATTTCTTTTAAAACAGAAAGTAACGTTAGTACAAAATTGTTAAATGTAAAAACAAAAATACCACTATTAAAGAAGTCAGGTATATATAAACTAAAATGTCCAGAATGTAATGCTGTCTATTTGGGTCAGACCCTTAGGAATTTTGAAATACGATACAGTGAGCACTTACGAGCTTACAGATTAAAACAACCAGATAAATCCCACTACGCAAAACATCTACTTGACACCAATCATTCATTGACACCTAACACAGAACTAGAAGTGCTGCATATTTGTGAAAAGAAACAAGAACTGGATTTCCTTGAAGAACTGGAAATTAGAAGACATTTAAGAAACCCACAATATGAAGTTGTCAATGAACAGTTAAATCTAGGGAATTCTCCACTAATAAACTGTCTTCTTAAGTGATGATTGTAAAGATCAGCAGATAGTTTTCCTGGTTTTCTATATCATTGCACAGTTATACTGATCTTAACTGGAAAAATGATATCCAGGATATCACCATAGGGCTAATAATATCTAAGCTTCAATATTTGTAATATCACATCTTCTTCTTTTTTCTATTAACATATATTAAGTTAATCACAAGTTAGGTCACTTCTTGGTCTATGAAATGAAATGTAACTTCTGTCATTCTGACGATGATATTGATTTATCGAAACAATTGTTTAGAAACAGCTAGAAATAGTGGGTTTCATTTAAAACACTTCTACAATTATAACACTTATAGTGAAGTGTTTCTGAACATTTACTTTTAAGCAGTAACATATAGCATGTAAGCTAAAGTCGCCATTTTGAGAAACGTGGCCGCCACCGTCTTTAAAAGATGATATTTCAGTAACCGTTAGTCCGATTTACAATTTCTATTTTTTTCAATTATTTGTTACAATCAAAAGTTTCATTAGATCAATAACGAAAAAATTTAAAGCTTATATTTTTCATAATTTTTTAAATATAAATCATCGTTATTAACCGAAGTAAATAATAAACAATATAACACAGCAAAAAAACTTTAGATAAAGGTCAAATAAAACTGTAAAAACAAATAATCACACCAATAACAAACCTTGTAGAAGTCTTTGGTCCAAAGAACCAAGAAACAAGACAATGATTAAAGGATGAGATCAATGAAAACCTAAAAATGCTCAAATATAACCAAGAAAAAATGCCCGAAGACACAGACAAAAAATGGGAACAAGTTAAACATGGATTAATTGATCCCAGCAGGAAAATCCTAACTAAAGCTAAAAAGGAGAAAAGACAAGAGGACAAAGGACATTAGTGATACATACAAAAGAATTCAGAAGGAAATTCGGTTAAAAATAAGACAAACAAAGGAAGAGTTTTACAGAAGCAAATGCGAAGAAATAGAGACCTTGCAAGCAAAACAGGACAACTCTAATATACACAAAAAAGTAAAAGAAGTAGCAGGATAGCGGAAAAATAAACAACCTACAATACTAACCCACCAAAACGGCAAAATAACCACAGACATTGAAGAGAAATTAAAAACTTGGAAGAATTACATAGAAGAACTATTCGCAGATGATAAGAGATATAAACAGAATAGAAACAGACCATGAAGATAGTGGACCGGAGATCACTGAATAAGAGGTAATCCATGCTATAAGGACCATAAAAGATGGAAAGGCTGCAGGTCCAGACGAGTTGCCTTCTGAAATTCTAAAATTTGGCGGAATAAGAGAACACTCACCATCTTACAAATCTGTTTAACACTATATACAGAACAGGTATCACACCCAAAGAATGGTTGATATCAATACTAGAAATAATGAGAAAGAAATAATTCATATGAAAGAATTAAGAAAAAATGTTGTTGCAGGTTCTTCGCAGCCATCAACTTCGGATGTCACCGACTAATATATCCAACCTTCCATGATGTAAACTAGAACCCTGGTATATTACCACTTAAATTAGGGACCAGTCATTGTTTTGTTCGGCTATCATGGCAGAGTCGGACGTTATTTTAAGTGCTATGAATAAAATATGTAATTATTGTGGTAAAAAAGTGACAAAAAAGGTTAAATGTTCTACATGTGAAGCAGTGTTTCATAATAACTGTTACCAAAGGAAAGTTTGTTGTGAAAATCCAGCTTTGTGTATTGAAAAAGACTGCAATGAAGAGGAAAATTTGAGTTCCAATATCTATTCCCCAAATAAACCAGCTCATACAAAATGAAGAGGATATAGATGTATAGAAAATATTTGAAAACAATTTGCTGCGAAAAATGCTATATGAAGCAGAAAGTAAACATAAAATTTTGGAATATAATATCAGTCTACTCCAATAAAAGAAATAAACGGTTTTAAGGATTAAAACTAACTTTTCCGCATCTGTGACATGCCGCGAATAATATTCTATCATAAAATTGTCACTTGTATACACTTCGGGGGATGCTTCGTGTTAACAAACCGAAATTCAATAGGTTACTCTGCGAGACACCTTGAAAAATATCCAATTATAAAATTGGCCACTTGTCTACACTCCGGAGGCTGTAACCCAAAATTTCTCCAAAAAGGACAAAAAATGTGGCACTTCAGGTACCGTAGCACCCGTTGTATTAGCTCTGGTGAGCTAAAAATCAATAGGGTTCATCTATAAGACGCCCTGGATAATGTTCAATTATAAAATGGGTCACTTGAATACAGGCTGGAGGCTGTATCGTGCTAGCAACAAACTGAAAATTCTCCAAAAATGACAAAAAATTGGTACCTCAAGTACCATAGCACTCGTTGTACTGGATTTAGTGAGCTGAATCTCAATAGGGTTTATCTTTGAGACGCCCTGAATAATATCCAATCATAAAATTGGTCACTTGTATATACTCCTGAGGCTGTATCACAAGTTAGGTCACTTCTTGGTCTAGCCAAAAATAACTATTAAACATCAGGTAGGCATCAAATGAAATGTAACTTCTGTCATTCTGAGGATGATATTTAGTTATTGAAACAATTGTCAATTTTTTAGAATTTTGTATAATGTACTAATATGTAGAATAATTAAAAAAAAGAATTTGTAAATCGGACTAACGGTTACTGAAATATCATCGTTTAAAGAAAAGGCGCTGGCGGCCATGTTTTTCGAAATGACGATTTTAGCTGACATGCGATTTTTTGGGACTCTCGGATGTTCATTCTACACTAAGAAAGCTATCGATTACTTCTTAAAAATAAATGTTCAGAAACACTTCACCAAAAAGCAAAGTTTTGCCTGAACTATAAACCCAAACATAGATATTTGTCATGGAGAGAAAACTGCCGATAAGTAATATTTTGAGCAGGTTAGTTATATTACCATAACACAACACTGTATCTCAAACAGTGATTGACGATATAATTGCACATATGGATAAGTGAATCAAGTTTCCAAATACCAAGAAGGAAGTGGCGGAGGTGAAACAATTATGGCAGCAGCAGAAATGAATCACACTTAAGGAAACTAAAACATTGATACTTTCAGACGTCTGAAAAGAATGAAACCCTTAGAATTAGTGATGTGTGCACGTATTGTGTTGCATAGCCAAAACTGTCATTTGTCATTTTTGACAAGATCATAATTCCATACCGAAGGGTAAAAAAGCAACATTGAATTTTAGTGACCTTATTCTTTGGACATAGTATGTATATCGAATTTATTTATTTAGTACACAAGAATTGGATATATTCTAAAGGATTGAATATTTTAAAACACTATATAATCAATTCTTCTTACCACTTAAAAATAAATGTTCAAGGTCCCAAGCCGGCACTCTCACTAAACCAGAATCTGTAAGTTTACTGCATCCTCTAACGTCTAACAGTCGAAGTTTCGTACTATTTTTTAACAAACGTTCGATACAATCATCATCTACAGATCTAGAAGTAGTAGTTTGATCCTCTTCTAATCCTGCAAGAGATAGTTCTTCCAATCGAGGAAAACCCGGGGAGGCTACCTAAATATAATGAAAATTATTAGTAAATTAAGATAGTGTATAATATAAAAATAATTTCGAAATTAAGTAAAATGAACATAATATGTAGACATGAACAAAACAAGCAAGCCTATCACTGCTAGGAATCTCGAAATGAGTAAGAAACCAGACGTTCTAATGCACAAGTTTCAACACCCTAATAAAAAAACAAGTATAAAATCTAAACGTCGTTGAAACAGATAATAAATACGACGCACTCTCAGAAGCTTCGGAGGAGGAATCACACTCAGTCAATACAAAAAGGAAAAAAATCAAATTTAGAAGATTAGAGGACACTGCATCCAGCTCAGATGACACCAACGCTAACCACGTAAACAAATGAGCTAAAGCCAAATACTCGACCAACACGAGTAGTAAAAAAAACCACCAAAACCACGGCATCCTGTCCTCCTTTTGTCATTGATGGCAATGTCTCCGCACATAGAGAGATCTGGTAAAAGTTATCAAAAACAAGATAAAAAGCAACTTCGAAATTAAGTACACCAACAATTCCACTATCATCTTCACAAATGATGTACAAGATTTTGAACAACTTAAAAAGACACTTAGAGAAGAAAAAGTACACTTCCATATTTACTCCAGATGTGAACTGAAAATGCATGCAACATTCTGAAGGGTGTTAGCAGAGGTAACGCAAATAGCTGACATCAAAGATGACCTACCTAACACATATAAAATCAACGTCAAAGATATTTATAGAATGACGATGAAGGGTAGACCGTTATACCTAGTTATAACAGACTCTAAAATCACCCTTGACTACTTGAACAAAACTATAATACATGCAGGCGTTCCACAATGATCAGGACTATCATCACCTTTACTGTATTCCCTTTTCACGCACGATATACCATCCTCCCCGAAAATCCTAACAGCCATGTATGCAGATGACACTTGTTTTGTCTCATCAGCATCAACAACAGACCCAGCATTACACAACATCCAAACACACATATTATACCTTATATGAGAGACAACAAACTGACTATCAATGCCTCCAAAACAGAGTACCTGTTACTCAGGAGGAGAGCAAGGAATAATAGCTCATTGCTATCACAGCTATGTATTCATGGGCAAAACATAGCCCCAAGCAGCACACTAATATACCTCGGCTACAAAGTGCACAACACCAACGCCACTGCGCTCATCTCACAGCAAGTACAAAAAGTTTGTAAGAACAGTTGTCTCTCTATAACAATCAAACTGATGATATACAAACAAGTCATAAGACCAATCTTAACTAATGCCGCACCAGTATACTACATGGCCACTAAACACAACTTTCACACACTGCAAGTGGTGTAAAACAATTATCTCCGTATGGCAATAAAATACAAAACAGTTTACCCTAAACTCCCAAAAACCTCATGGTTACACAAACAAGCCGATTCAAAAATCTTCGAGATGCACTCAGAGCTGCAAACCGCTCAGAAGACAACTGTGATAGTGGGTGTAGGCTTCTG
Organism: Galeruca laticollis; assembly: GCA_963921935.1. Classification (NCBI taxonomy): domain Eukaryota; kingdom Metazoa; phylum Arthropoda; class Insecta; order Coleoptera; family Chrysomelidae; genus Galeruca; species Galeruca laticollis. The sequence goes on along the minus strand of OY998181.1, from coordinate 22,167,697 downwards.
CATGGTAATTTATTCACATAACAGGTGGTTTTCTAGTTACACCCAACAGCATCGAATCAGGGGTTAATTTAGTTACTCCTAATCAAATTGTATACTCTTAACAAACAATAAACACATATCCCATTATTATCAACATCTGTCATGTTGCCACCTTATACAAACTCTCAGTTCGTTTTGAAACCCTGTTTTTCAGCTACTTTTCTGGGACACATTAGGCGAAAAAGCTGGAGAGTCATAATTTTTTACTATGGACAAAGTAACTTCAATAAACGATAACAAATGGATAATGCTCATAGTAAGGAGCCATGTCTTACGCCCAGATACACACAAGGGTAGCAGGAATTGCCAGACCTTTGGCTACTATGTACAAATATTTTTTCTGATACTCATGTAAATATTAGTTTTTTACCATCTTTCTAGATAACTTCATTTTCGACCCCTAAAGAAAAGAGGAAAATGGTACTTTTCCTCCCTGAGAACTTAAATGTTTCTTTAAAATTTATGAAAACAAAAAATACATATACATGTCTATTTCCATAATTATACAACAATATAATACATAAAATGAAAAACTTAGTGACTTAAATTAAACCGCTTGTCAAATTATTGAAAGTAATCTTTCTTGAAAAGCCATTTTCCGCTGAAACATTAACCACTCCTTGATGATTACTTATTGACGTAGTGTTGCTTTTTGTAAGGTTGCTTTCCAATTAACGAAGAGCTATCGAAACAAAGTTATCAACGTGATCCCTAGAAGAACTTGGTCTTCAAGCTGCATATAGTTCCACAACTGTCTGCAGTTGTTCTTATGAGTATGAACACTATGCAGACATTATATTTTTTAAGACATTATCAAAATTACGACCTTAAAGGCAGTAGAAAAAACTATATACATACCTCAGGAGGAAAACGCTTTTCCCCCCGCGGATATTAATCAAACTATCCGTAGGAGGAAAAGCATTATTTTCCTACCTTGGTTTGTAAATAGCTATTTCATAAATTATTGTAAATAAAGACATTTTTAAACTAAACTATGTAGACGAAAATAGGAGAGATATTACTTACTTGCTCCGTTATACTAGCTGCTGCCAACCAAATTTGGCTGTTAGTGATACGAAGAACCCTCAAAGCGGGACAACCAATTTGTAGTTTTTCAATATGTAACAGCGACATATTGTGAGCAAAGGTCCTGATATTCGAGATGTCCAAAAGATGTAAATTTGGACAGTTTGTCTGAAAAAATTGTTAGAACAACGTCAAATTTTTATACAAAACTAAATATTTTACAAAATTAATTGAAAATGTACATTAGTGATGAACATTTATAAGTCCTTGGAAAAGAAATAAGTTCTCAAGGTATTAAATGAAAAGCAATATTTAAAAACGAGTGAGTGAACGTTCTCTGTAAAAAGTGTAATACAAGGGTCTCTAATGGGACAAAATGTTTTTTATCCTAGATGTGCTAATAAGTATAAAGGTGTAAAACAAGCTGAAGAACAAGTACATGTGATTTGTTGTGATAATAAGAGTAATTTAAACATAGAGGTAGGTGACTTAGAATCTGATAAAGAATTCTTAGATACGCTAGAAAATCCAGAAAGGCACCTGTGGTTTGTTGAGTTAAAACAAAAAGACACTATTATTTCTGAATTAAGGGATGAAATCAAACTATTAAATATAAAGCTCGCCCTTTTTAATAAAATCAATATTCCAAAAGTAAAATAAACGGTTTTAGAGATTAAAACTAACTTTTCCGCATCTGTGTGATGCCCTGATTACTACTCTATCATAAAATTGTCACTTGTATACACTTTGGGGGATGTATCATGTTAACAAACCGAAATTTCTCCAAAAGTAACCAAAAATGCAGTATATCTGGATTTATAAGACCTGCTGTACTCGCTATAGTCAGTTGAAAATCAATAGGGTACATCTGTGAGGCACCTTGAAAAATATCCGATTATAAAATTGGCCACTTGTATACACTCCGGAGGCTGTATCGTACTAAGCCCGTACTTCATAAAGGACAAAAATGTGGCGCTTCAGGTACCTTAACACCCGTTGTACTAGCTCTGGTGAGCTAAAAATCAATAAAGTTCATCTATAGTGAAAACCAAATAAAGTTGTGTTTACGTCACCAACGGCGTATTTCTAACGCATGTGTGGCTACATTTCTATCGAAAAGTGCATATACTTAAATTTGTTAATTAATCGGTTCTAAAGATAACCCAATCAATAAAAAAACTTTTGTACCAAAATAATGTATAAGCAATATAACTTTATTGGGTTTAGACGTCCCTCGATGTAAACATTTGTGTTAAAATTTTCATAAAGAAGCCTCCAATTATTGACGGTAAAATAGTCACTGCCAGAAATAATGTCATGTTGCCGCGTTGTTTGTGACTTTTCTACTCGTGTATTGTCATCGATTTTTGAGGTTATAGTTATGTGCTTTATAAAATTTTCTTGTGAGAAATATTTATAATCCAAACTGTTTTTGTTTTCAAAACAACAAAGCATTTTCTTCTGTGATTGTTAAAATGCCCAAACAGCTGAATAGCCGATGCAAAGAACTTGTGGCTTCATTAGTAAATTATTTTGAACAAGAAAGGAATAATAATGGTCCTTTGTTGCCCTTAAATGCAGTACACGAGGTAGGTAATACGTGAATAAAATATCCTTACTTTACGAAAATTTCTATTATTTTAGCGTGTAGCTGCTGCTTTAAAAATCAGCGTAAGAACAGTAAGCAAAATTTGTCAAACAAAGAAAAAAGGTGAAGAGTTTGAGTCACCAAAGAAAAAACGTTGCGCTCATAAACGAGTAACAAATACAGAAACTTTAAATACAAGCTCTATTCGTGACACCATTTACAACATGTACCAGAGAAGTAAGTATAATTACGACAATTGTATATTTAACATATTTTTATTTCTGTATGCTTTTAGAACAGCACATAACGATTCAATCACTGTGGTCCCAACTAAAAGATAAAGAATTATTTAATGGTAGTACCACTTCTTTAAATAGGTTGCTCAAAGAACTTGGGTTTAAGTGGATGAAGGATAATCCACGACGAGGACTTATGGAATTCTAATGTTGTTTTGAAAAGAGTAGAATTCTTAAGATATTATAAAGAAGCAAAGGACGAAGGTATATACCAATTTGTGTTCATCGATGAAACCTGGATATTTCAAAATGGCATCATAGGTCCTTCATGGCAAAATGAAAATATCAAGAGTGTTAAAACCACTAAAACGGATGGCAAAAGGTTTGTTGTATTGCAAAACATAAGTGGTTACTTAAACATCATTTAAATAATATTATTACAGATATATTATACTCCATGCTGGAAATGAAAACGGATTTATTGAAGGTGCTGAAGCAATATTTTGTTCAAAAACCCAACTTAATGATTATCATGGGGAAATGAACCAGGCAAATTTCTTGAAATGGTTTGAATATCAGTTGCTGCAAAATTTAGAGAATCCTTCTCTAATTATACTTAATAATGCACCTTATCACAGTATATTATTGCATAAAACTCCAAAGACAGGATGGTCAAAATGTGCTATTCAGGAATGGTTGACAGAAAAAACATTCCCTATTCTCACATTATGTTCAAAACTGCTTTTAGGTAACCGGAACCAAGTGAATTGTTATGTGCATAAAGCGAGGGTGCAGATCAGGTTTTATCCCATCTCCCATATCCTAAGGTAGGTTATATTGTTTTAAACTCTGTAGTGATCCCTAAAGGACAGTAACGGCAAAAGGACATTAGCTTAGGAATAAGATTTAAATTTAGGTTAATATTAATTATAGTATTTAGCGAGCATTGATCTAGGAAGGCTAATGATAGTTATATGTGTAAGCACGTTCTAATTGCAATGTAAACATACACATACAATTAATAGACGGAGGTCAGGCTCGGCGTATAGCGTGCGTACATTTCCTATAAAACAAAAGTATAATGAACTAGGATAATTAATTGTTATTGATAATTTGAATAAGTCGATTGATATTATATCTCTGTATTTTTAAATGTATTAAACGATACCAGTGATTTTTATAGAAGTGATGTTGTTTATTCTATTCCCGAATACAGGTTGCTAGGTAAGTGTTTGCCTCAAAAATAATATGCCTTTATGGTAAACGTCCAGTATACGAGGGACACTTACTAAGTAACCACCACATGGCGATCCTGCAAACTAAATGGTAATGATTGGTGAAATGGAAATAAATGGTTATGGTAAAATGATAATGGAAAAATTGATAGTAAAATGGTAATCGCCACTACATGGCGATCCTGCAAATTTAATGGTTATTGTAAAATGGTAAAATGGAAATAGTAATGGTATAATGGTAACAAATGGTTATGGTAAATTATCCTGCGAAGTAAATGGTAAAATTTCATTCTGCGAACGAAAAATTATGGTACAATTGATGCTATAAGAGTAGAACTATATGGTTTTCTATTTAAATTTGGGACCTTGGAGAAGAGAAACAATGGGAGGTTCATCAACCAAACAAGAGGCAAAAGAAACAGGAATTGACAACAACACTTTCATGGTACAGCGAGACAATGTTGCGATGCACATAATGAGCGTTGAAAAGAGATATCAACCGAAGCATTGCAGTAAAGCAGACAACAGGAACTCTCACTGTGTAAAAATAGTTGTAAGTACTTATGCATTCTATTCTTATGAACGAATTTTTTTTTAAATGTCAATAACGTGGGAAGATTTTGAAGATAAGTTACGATTAATTGTGGAAGAAGTTAATAAACAGGGAAAAAGGGTTTTGAAGAAAGAAACTCCTAAAAATCCTGATATACATATCGAAGTAATTAATAGCATAGTAGGTCTTTATAATAATTTTGCTAAGTTAATAGCCAAAAATTGGAAAAATTTAAATTTAGTACAACAGGAGACTTGTAAAAATTATTCAAGTAGGATTAGGGATAAAGCTGAAAGGGCATTTCAAGCGTTAAATTGTATTATCGACATACCTACCTCTATATTTGAGGAAATTGACACTGTTGTATTACAAGCAATAAGCAAACAGTTGAAAATGGCGACAAGTATGAACGATTTTTTTAATTTTGCGAGCAAAGTTTTACCGAATGAATTTAACGGCGAAGCAAGCAAATTACAGTCATTCTTAGACTCATTAGATTTACTACAAATAAACGCGACTGGTAATGAGGAAAATGCTATTCTACTAATAAAAACGAGACTAACAGGAAAAGCTAGAAGCTTAATCACGACGGAAAACTCCATTGCAGACATCAAGAATAAACTATAATCGGGGATAAGAGGAGACAATCCAAGCCTTCTCTTAGCGAAGCTTGGTAAAGTAAGACAAAATGGAAAAGATGTGACACAGTATGCAACAGAAATAGAGAAACTTGCGGAAAGAGTACAGGCATCATACATATCGGAAGGGATGCCTGAACGACTAGCCGAAAAATATACGAAGGAAGCAACGATTAAGGCAGTAACTATGAATGCCGCAACGGATGCAAATAATTGCAGCGGGAAGTTTTGAAACTACACAAGAGGTACTATCAAAATTGGTTTCAGTAGAAGGTATAGTAGGACAACAACAAGTCTTACACATGAAGGATAACAGGAATTTCTTCACGAAGTCAAAGTTTGACTTTAGGAATAATCACCGGCGAGGAAACAACAGAGGATTTTATAACGGTAATCATTCAGGAAGGACATTTCGACAGTATAATCAAGGAAACAATAATAATAATGGAAATTACAATAATCGAGTCAACAATAATGTGAGAATATGCAAGATAGAAGATAAAATTAAGGAAATGAGTAGACAAATAGCACAATTGAAGAAGGAAAACTACGATTTAAGGATGGAAAATATGGAACTAAAGGAAAAAACAGAATTTTTGCAAGGAAACATTTCACAGACACAGAAAAATTTTAGAGAGAAAAATTTAATAATACATGGTATAGAAGAAGAAAACGAAGAGGATGAGGAACAACTAGAAAACAAATTAGAAGATGTAATGAACAAGGTTAATAACACAGTAGATGTTAAAACAGATATTTTAAAATGTAAAAGATAGGAAACAAAACCAGTAACAAAAATAGGCCAGTACTAATAATGATGAAAGATGTGAATAAGAAAGTAGAGACTTTGAACGGAACGAACAAATTAAAAGGAACAAAAATATACATTGATGAAGATTACTCAAAAGATATATTGGAACAGAGAAAACAGTTAATAAGATACATGAAACAGGCGAGAGAAAGTGGAGCTAAAGCTAAGATAATGGAAAATACATTAATGATTAATGACAACGTGTACAGTTTAAAAGAATTAGAAGAAAGGAAGAATCAGTTTGAAATACATACAGGATGAAACAAATCAACATATAATGAAAAGAAAGAAACTGATCCGAAAATTTTGGATAAAATTTTCAGCGATAAAAGTTTTAATCAACTAAGAGGTAAACAAATTGTCTAGGAAAAACGTGAAATTTGATCGATTTGGAAGAATATGATTTTGAAATACAGTATGTTAAAGGTATAGGGAACTACGCGGACAGCATATCGAGAATATCCATAGAAGAACTTGAGGATTTATACATAAATAATTCACATGTCTTGGCAATCACAAGAGCACAAACGCAAAAAGAAAATGTACAAACAGAAAAGGATCAAAGGAATAAAGTAGAAACAAAGGAAGTAAAAATACAAAAACCTGCAGTAGTAAAAGTTTTAAATAATCTTGAGGCACATAAATTACCAATTTTACACTTTGAAAATAACCGTATCTCACTAAGAATGAGCATTCGGATCAAAAATAAATTGGAATTTAGTGAAGCCTTAAATACCGAATTACACAACTTCGACCTAGGACGAACGATGGAAAAGCTTGAAGAGCTATCGGTAAGAAATGAAGTAAAAAGAATGAAAATATATACAAATGATGATATATTCAAAAAGTGCACAGTAGAAGAATTTATAGAAGTAGGAAATCAAAGGTTAAAAAGTATTCAAGTATGTATATGCGAAGTACCAAAAACGGTACAGCAAAAAGAAGATATCCAAAAGATATTAGAAAGATACCACAACGATCCAATGTTTGGAGGACATGTAGGAAATAATAGATTATTAAAGAAACTAAGAGCAAACTTCAAGTGGAAAAACATGGAGAAAGACGTAAGGAAGTATGTAAAGAATTGTCATAAATGTCAAGTGAATAAAGCGAAGCCTAATCACAAAGAAAAATTTGTTATCACAGATACATCTATAAAACCGTTTGATATTATTTACATAGACACAATAGGTCCGTTCGTAGAAAGTAACAACGGGAATCGTTACTGTATTACAATATTATGCGAATTAACTAAATACGCAGTTATGATACCGGTTCAGAATAAAGAGTCACACACAATAGCAAAAGCAATATTCGACAATTTTATACCGAATTACGGGCTGATGAAGGAGATAAGTACAGATCAAGGGACGGAATATAAGAACGAAATAATGAAGAATTTAGCGGAACTATTAAATATAAAACATAATTTTTCAACAGCACGCCATCACGAAGCAATAGGCAGTTGTGAAAGATTACATAGGACATTTAACGAATATATAAGAAACTTTATCAAAGATTCTAGGGATAACTGGGGCGAGTTTGTAAAAACGTTTGCATATTGTTATAATACAACACCAAACACGTATCACGGATACACTCCTTTTGAGTTATTATACGGGAGAAAACCCAATTTGCCAGAATTTTCAAACGTAAAAATTGAACCGTGTTACAATTTTGAAAGATACAATGAAGAATTAAAATACAAGTTGCAATACGCTAATGAAAGGGCCAGACAGTTTTTAATAAATAATAAATTAAGTAGAGTTAATAATAGCGAAAAGGATTCTTCACCTGTAAATTTTAAAATAGGGGAAAAAGTTATTTTAAAAAATGAAGGGAGAAATAAATTTGATCCACATTATTTAGGTCCGTTTAAAATAACGGGAATAAAGGGGGTAAATTGCGAGATTACATCTCCAGACAGTAAACAACATGTAGTTCATAAGAATCGTATAAACATACGATTCTTATATGCCTTTATGGTAAACGTCCAGTATACGAGGGACACTTACTAAGTAACCACCACAACTCGACAATTTGTTATTTTTTCTAATACAATTATTAATATCATTAAACTCCAAACTACAGTCCATTCCCTCTCCTAAATTTATATGAGCAAATCGAACAGTTGGCATGGACTTTTCTTGTCTGGGTGGGTAGCCAACTATGCTCTTCATGACTATCTTGTAGCCATTCCCCCAGATATCACAGTCTACTTCATCACATATGGTTTTCCAGCATTCTCTCGGATTTTTTAATACTGTATTGTAGTGTTTTCTTGCTCTGTTTATACTCCTCCCACCGGCGCAATGTTTCTTCTGGTGTATTCCTTCTTACGCTTCTCGTATAGTTTCATCTCTTCAGAGTGCAGTCTTTACGGTTCTGGGCGATTTCCTCGTTGCACCAATACATGGGCACTCGCTTCCTTTTATCACCTCTCTTGGTCATAGTTTTATTGCAGATCTGCTTCAGTGTACGAGTGAGAGCTTCTGCTGAGGGTGCCATGTTCTGTTGTGGGGCTGTTGTTGGAGTTTCTGTTTGTCCAGCTTCTTAACCTGCCATCCTCCATTTCTGCTCGATCTCTCTAGTGCTCCAAGTTTTCGGTCGGCTACCTCGAATACTATGTAGTTGTGGTCGCTTAGAGATTCGGTATCACTAACTTCCCAGTTTGTTATTCTATTCCTGATGTCAGTTGTAGCTAATGGCAGGTCTAGAATTGAGGAGTAGGTCCGTCTTTGAAAAGTTGGCTTATTTCCCTCATTCACCACTACTATGTCATTCTGTGCTAACCATTTGTCCCCTTGTATCTGTTATATTCATGCCCCACTGAGGGGATTTCGCGTTGAAATCGCCGACTATGATTGCTTTCTCCTTATTCAGCCTTATCAATCTCTCAATTTCCCACAAAATTTGCTCGAGGTCATCTAACTCATTATTGGGAGAAGCATAACAGTTGTACACTGTGAATTCAGGTGATATGATGTACGAAAAACTGTGCCCCTTACCATATTTACTTACGGCGATCCTACTGTCAATTTTGATAGCTGTATTCACGTCTGCATCAGACCACCAGTCTTTTCTATCTCTAATAGCGTTGCGGTTTGGTTCACTCATAAGAATCATGCTGGCTCCTATTTCTTAGTCCATGGCTAATGCTAGGTCATGGCACGGGCGTCTCCTGAAGGCATTAATTTGCAGAAACTTGAGCTTAATTTTTCTGCTCACTATTCTGCTCTATTAACTGGGATAACTCCTGATTTTTCCCTCCCCTATTCTTCGGACACCTTGAGTTTCAAGACAATATATGCAGAAGGGATTGTTAGTACAGTCCACTGCCTTATGTCCCTCCTGCGCACACTTCAAACATCGACTTTCTCTGTCTGGTCCTTTGCACTCTGCTTTTCTGTGTCCATATCTCCAGCATTTGTAGCACTTTGTCGCTGTTTTCCTCTCTAGTACCCTACACTACTTCCAACCAATCTTTATTTTACCCAGACTTGTGAGTTTGATAGGCAGGGCGAAGTGATTTTACTTCCACATCTTTTGGTCTCGTTAACATGCAATTGGAGATAGCGTCTTTTATGTCTTCCGTGGTCGTTACTTCATCCATATCTTTGATATGGAGGACCTTTCTGCTCACACGAATGGATGCAGATACATTCCGGCATTTTCTCCTGGAGCCAGTACCATAGGTGCTATGGTACTTTTTTGAGAAATTTCAGTTTGTTAGCACGATACAGCCTCTGGAGTTCAACAAGTCACCAATTTTATGATTGAATATTATTCAGGAGATCACACAGATGAACCCTATTGATATTCAGCTCACCAGAGCCTGTACAACAGGTGCTACAATACTTCAAGTACGATATTTTTGTCATTTTTGGGGAAATTTCAGCTTGATAGCACAAGTATATACAAGTGACCAATTTTATGATTGGATATTATTCAGAACATCTCAAAAATGAACCCTATTGATATTCAACTTACTAACGCCAGTACAACGGTTGCCATGGTAGTTGAAGTTCCAAATTTTTGGAGAATTTTCAGTTTGTTAGCACGATACAGCCTCCAGAGTGTATAAAAGTGACCAATTTTATGATTGAATATTGTTCAAGATGTCTCACATATGTACCCTACTGATTTTCAGCTGACTAGAACGAGTACAGCAGGTCCTATAAATCCAAATTTTGGTTATTTTTTGAAGAAATTTCGGTTTGCTAGCACGATTCATCCCCTGAAGTATATACAAGTGACGATTTTATGATAGAATATTGTTCAGGGCCAAAGATGCGGAAAAGTTAGTTTTAATCTTTAAAACCGTTTATTTGAATATTGTTATCTGCATCGCCTATTGATATTTTTGAGTAAGTTTGATATTGTTGCATAGGTTTAGAAAAAAATCATTTAACAAACACAGCTGCAATTTCATTTTTTGAGAAAATTCTCGAGTGTATGGAATGCCCTGCTGGGAACCTTTGCGACCTCAACAGGGCGTTTGACTGTGTCAATCACCAACTTCTATTAACAAGACTGTGCCAGTACAGTATTAGAGGTACAGCTCTCAACTGGATCTCTTCTTTTCTTGTTCATCGTCTTCAGTTTGAGAATATATCAGAATATAAATATGAAATTATCACTCATATCAATTCTGATACTAGATTGGCTAACATAGGTGCCCCGAAAAGTTTGGTGTTGGGACCAGTTTTGTTTCTGCTGTATATGAACGAGTTAGGCAATCTATTGGCGAATGCTGATGAAACGATGTATGCAGACTTGATAATATCCGATAATATTACTCAACAAAAATGTGGACAAGTCTTAAACTCATTTCATGAATGGTGTAGTATGAACTATTTCTATTTGAACACCTGTAAAACCCAAGTTACAAAATTTCACAATTGACAAAAAATGTGTTCACCATTAGAAGTGAATGTCAACAATGTCCCAATATTTAATATAAGTGAAACGAAATTTTTGGGCTTAATGATAGTCGATAATATGAACTGGAAATATCATTGCGAATACCTAGCAAAACAATTAAATTCATTGTGTTTTTTGTTCAGTGACCTTAAACCGATTTTGACAGAATCTTAACAGTTATCCCTATATCATGGTCAAGTGTCATTACGGATCAGATATGGTATAGTTTTATGCTAACTCCCCTTTATTTAAAGTTTTCATTCTCCAAAAGAGAATTGTAAGGATAGTAGCTGGTTTTTTGCAGCTTCAATCTTGTACGGAACTGTTTTTAAAATGTGTGAAAATCAGCTATTGTTTTACATATTGTGTTATTGTATATAATTTTTTATTTCTTTATGTCCGTCTACTCTTTCTTTCATTTTTTCTTTCTTGTACTAATTTTATACAACTATTGCTAGAAGTTTTGTAAAATGTCTCTGGGAAAATTAATTATTAAAAGATGATTCCACATAAATATGTTCATTACATTTTGTAGTATTAGTAAAGTGATTAAAATTATACTTACTGAAATTGCTGCCATAATTTGTGAAAAATTGGCTATTTTATTGTGAGCCAGCACAAGATGTGTTAAACGACCAGCCATACTTTGTGTTAGATTAACTAATGGTTGTGCATTTATTGGGGATGTGAACTGAAAACGAAATAACTATAAGTAACACACCATTTAAATAAACTTTTAGAATAAACATTTATTAGCCAATAAGTAGACTGATAACTCATTTTTAAAGAACTTTCTACTCTATAACAAAACAGAAACTTCTCCAAAGGAACGTTTTGTCCTTCGTCGAATCAGCTACTAGTAGTTTAGATGGAACCATTCTATTATTGGAGTACTTAGCTTTATTACACACCCAACACCTTGAATGTTCAGCGATATACAAAGATAAAGTTTATTAATACCAACCCGTAAAAGTATAGGAAAAGACATTTCAGTTAAATAATCTTATAATTTAATAGTGAAAATTAGAATGTCGATACTTACGTTTATAGATGACAAATCTAAACGTTCTAGAGTTTTACTTTCGGTAGAAATACATTTCAAGTGATCAGGTGATATACCTTTCCAGCCACTTAAATTTAGACCTTTTAGTTTAGTACAGTGCTCACAGAGGGCTTCTAAGAATGATTGGATGTCTCGAATTTTCCATTCACCTGTTAAAAATTAACAAACATAACTCGTGTATCAATATCCTTTCCTTTTTAATCACAGTAGTGCACAAAAGTGATCTACTTACCCATGTTTAAATCCTGACATTCCACAAGTCTGTTTAATATGAGCCAATGAAGTCGTAGGTCAGTTCTATACTTTTCTTTTACATAGTTCAAATCAGCTTTATGCCACAGTTTTGGTGTTACTGAAACATCGCGCCATAAACGACAAACTTTACCAAATCTGTAAAGAAATAAAAAGAGTAGAGATAGTCTCAGACTACTGTAATAAATGAAAACTTACGTTATAAGTGAAGGCAGACAACCTTCCTGAATTACAACATGATCAAATATCCTCTCAAGTACACAAACTGGAATTTTTTCAGGATCGCCCCATACACTTTGTTCTAGTGGTTCTTGTTCCTGGGTACTCGATACATCATTTTCTGTGGTGGAAGGTTTAGAACGTTTCGACTTCTTTTCGCAGTCAGATGCGTCCGTATCCGAGTTAACTTTGTGTTTTTTCCGTCTACCAGATTTCTTTTTACTTGGTGGTATCTGAAAATGGTTATAAAAAATAATCAAATTAAATCAACTAATGAGAACCAGTATAACATATATTCAAAGTTTATTACTTACTTGTGTGCAAAAATTGCTTTTCTTAATTCGAATTTTTATGGCATTTTTGTCTCCACTGATCTGACTATGGTACATGGTCACTAGAGCTTTTCTTGGACGTCCCCTTCCCGGTCCACTAGATAATTTTTTCTTCTTATTACTTTTTTTCACAACACCATTCCTGTGCTCCCAAGGCTCATAATTGACATCATCATCAAAGGACTTATCATTATTAATGTTATATGGATCTTCATAATCTTCTTGCGAATCTGGATCTGGATGATATTTACTGAAAATGATACATTCGTAGGTTATTAAATAGCTATTAAATTATATTGATTTAATAGTAGTTTAGTTTTAATGACAATATTTAATGATTCCCCAATTGTTACAGATTGCAGAAATAATATGCATAATGGAAAAGCCAAATTAAATAAATTCATTATTTTAGTTACTGTACCTACACAATTATAAAAAATCCCGAATCACGTCAAATCTCAATTATAAATCGACATTTTTCAACGTGAAAATGTGATCCCTACCTTCAACCTCCTTCAAAGGACAACTCTCAATTTTTTAAATGGAAAGTATGAACTTATGATATATCGCTTGAAAAGTCTATTCATTCTCTATTCAAAAATGATATCACTTTAAAGTTTATTGCAAAAATTAACATAGAAAAAAAACATGTTAACCAAATTTCGCTACAATTTCAAAAACTAAAACTAGTTGATCATAATGTAAAAAACTATGAATGTCCATGAAGTAGATATTCAAAATGCTCACCGTGAACATCTTTGCAATATCCTAATCTTAAATAAAAATGTGAACATCTCAAAAAAGCATTAAAAAATCCAATATGCAAGTATTCTGTAGGCCAATGTGAACGTGTTTGTATGTTACTGTGATAAATTGAATGATTAATGAGTAAATATCATAGTCGATTAATGAGTAAATACCATAGTCGTAAAATAAAAATTATATCGATCTACATAGAAATTCAAGTCCAATCCTACAAATTTATACAATCTAAGGAAAAATACAATCTAAAGAAATTATGCAAATATTCCATGAAACTAATCAAGTTATTTTGTGGAATCTACTCATATTACTGTTTTAAATGAAACTGTTTCTATATAATCCCACAATATATTGTAATGTTAAAAATTCTAAGAAATTTAGACAATTTCGTTTGATACTAAATATCATCATCAGAATGCAGGGTTGGGCAAAATCTGATTTTTATTAAAAAAATCAAAAACCATTGATTTTCTCAAAAAAATCACGATTTATTTGATTTTTTAAATTTGAATATAAAGTTTGAACGTTTTGATTCTTTGAAATTATTGTTAATTATTTTAATGTATAAGTCTAAAAATTATAATACAATTTGCGGCTCAAAAACTTGTGGCAACGCATTTGTCGCGCTTCTTGCAATAAAATTCTTGTCGCGATTTGTTTTCCTTCTGTACTATACACTCACTATACAGTGCCGAGTACTGCCGAGTGAGACACGAACGCGTTTGTTGTGCTTTTTGCAAGAATATTCCTGTCGAGGCTTGTTTTCCTTTTCAACCTATAAATTGACGTTGCCCAACAATTTCACGCATTTCGCTAGTTAGGTTAGTTAAGTGAAGTGAAAACATATAAATAAAGTAAAATGAGTGGAAGAAAAGAGGACCCAATATGGCAGTTCTATATTAAGACAACAAATCCAAATAAATTGGGGTGTAGGGCTATTTTTTAAATATATACGTATTATATTATAAGTAGATACATTTTTGATAAATAACAGAATACAACAGGGTAACAAATGTTTCTATGCATTAAAAGACACATTTCAATCGAAGATATTGTCTACAAACACAAAAATTAAAATATACAAGACAGTAATTAGACCAGTCGTACTTTACGCCGCAGAAACCTGGAATTTAACAAAAAAAGAGGAAAACACATTAGAAATCTGGTAAAGGAAAATACTACGGAGAATATACGGCCCAATTAAAGAAAATGGAGTATGGAGAATATTAAGAAACTACGAAGTTAATCAAAAATTCAATTGCCCAATAATAACAAATGAAATAAGAAGTAAACGATTAAGGCGGGCAGGACATGTACAACGTCTAGGTAATGAAAGGTGTATCAAGAAAATACAGGAAGCTAAAAGACAAGGATGAAGAGCAAGGGGGCGACCGAAAACTAGATGGTTGGATGGTGTAGAAGAAGATCTTAAAGAAATTGGAATAAATGACTGGAAGAACAAAGCAAAAGACCGGAAAGAATGGAAAAGAATAGTAGAAGAAGCAAAGGACATACTTCAGAGCAGAAACTAAATCACCAATTCCACAAACTCCCTACTGATTTAAAGCAGTTGGGGTGGCCAAGCGGCTGGCCACCGCTGCCGGGAAAATGGTGCTAGGAATCCCAATAGGGAGACTATGGACATTAAGGTCTGAAAGTCAATGAGAAGAAGAAGATACATTTTTGAGATAATTTAAAAAAAAATTGATATTATTTTTAACAAAGATAATTTAATTTTTAAGTATTCATTTATAGATATTTTAGGATACAGATTTTAGGCATATAGGATTGTTTTTAAATGTTAGGTGAAATCTAACACGTGGCCTTTAATGTAACTTTTTTAACGCGGCCTTTCCCAGGTTAATTAAAGATTATCTTTACTCTTCTATACTTACTTAATTTTTAATTTTTTTCAACTTAAAAAATGAATTTGCTTTTACATCTCTATTGAACATTTTCACCTTATTTTAAAATCAATAATTCAATACTATATCAATATATCATCAATTAATCAATTTTCAATTATGTTTTTTCTCTTGCCGGAGAGTCGAATGTCGTTTGACAGTTTTGCTAGCACATCATCTGCCTCAAGTTGTAGTTCACTCAAGACGGATAGTTCATAGAACAACTTCACCGAAAGTACCAACAAGTCCAACAACTTTTGAGCCAGTCCAAAAAAAGAAAGCAATCGAAACTCAGCCTACCATGAGTGGCGGACTTCAACTGCTGAAAAACATAAAATTGACAAACAAATAGCAAAGGCTATTTTTGCTACTAATTCGAGCTTCAGATGTATTGAGAATTTAGAGGTGAAAAAAGCTATTAAGGCCTGGTTATACACCGCCCTCGAGAATAACGGTAGCAACAAGTCTTTTGAACGAAATCTATGAAGAGGAAAAAAATGTTTCTCCTCCCTGTCAGGACAGTCCATAAATATGTCAATTGATGGGTGGTCAAATGTGCACAACGAACCAGTGATATGTGCAATGATAACCACTGAAGATGGACAAGCCCTCCTATACGAAACTATAGACACATCAGGAAATCCACATACTTCATGTGAATTAAAATACAAGTGTACCGTAAAATCTTTTGTGACAGACAATGCCGCAAATATGACACTTATGAGAAAAACATTAGAAGAAAAAATGAGCGCAAAAGTTATAACTTATGGCTGCTCTGCACATATTTTTAATTTACTGTGCAAGGACTTTCAAGTTAAAGACGTTAAAGAACATGTGGTCCAAATTGTTGAGTATTTTCGAAATAACCATTTGGCTAGAGCTAAATTCAGTCAAGCAGGAGGCAGCGCTTTAGACCTTCCAAGCGATGTGCGATAGAATATCCTTGGCGACTGCTTAGAGATGTATGTCACTCAGTGGGACATCATTTTAACAATCTGCGAAGAAAATAAAAAGGAAATTGATTCCACTATTTACCAAAAAGTTTCAAATATTGCGATTAAACATGCAGCGCAAAATTATTTAAACATTTTAAAACCTATATCAGTTGCTCTTGATACTGTGCAGAGGAGAAATGCTGTAGAGCAGTGGAAACATTTACAATATATCTTTGATTAATCTGTGGAATTACCATTACAAAAAACACAACAATTTAATAATCGATATAAGCAAGCACTAGCGCCATATCATTTTATAGCGTATATGTAGAATCCACAAAAAACAAAATACCAGTTAACACCAGAAGAAAAGAATATAACTTTAGAAACAATTAACGAGTTATATGAAAACACTGGACTGTTACCTTTAGTAATAAAGTTAAATGCCCGCAGTGCTCCATTTAAGCAAGTTATGTTTTGGGACAAAGTAATGAAAAATGTAAACGGACTACAATGGTGGTTATCACAAAATGATGAGCCGGAAATCTTGAAACAATTGCCAATAATAAAACAGTTCCTGTGTGCAACTGCTTCTTCAGCTTCAGTAGAACGCGTATTTAGCTCTTTTGGTCTTGTACACTCGGATATCAGAAACAGATTAGGCGTAGAAAAAGGAGGAAAACTCGTGCTTTTGTTTAAATTCTATAACTAAAATGAATAGACTGAAAATATACAGTAATAAAATTTGGCTGTTACGTTTAGTTTAAGAATTTGGAATTATGTACTTCTTTTTTCTCGTTTTTGCTAAAAGCAGATACTTCTTTTGATTTTTGACAAAACTTTTATATTATGTTGTTATCTGGCTCTGAATAAAAGAGAAAAAAATTGATTTTAAATCATGATTTTAATTTTAAAAATCAAGCGATTTAAATCATGATTTTAATCAGCCCAAGAAGAACTTCGTGGGTCTAAAAGTGACACTGTAGTTTCTAACATATGAGACTAAAGTGACCACTTTAGTCTCGAAATTGCAAAAAATAAATTAATAAATCAACCTAAAAATCAATATTGTCGAAATCGCATTGCGCATGATAATAAATCAACAAGTATGTGGAAAACAATTAATAAATTCCTAATGGTCCCAGAAGCTGCTACAATAAATTTGATCAAAAATAATAAAAATGAATTAATTACTGAACATTCAGAAATAGCAGACATTTTAACAATTATTTCATTTCAGTAGGTAAAAATTTGACTAGTAATATTAACAAAAATATTAATTACATTGAAACAAAGAAAACCTGCAACCATTCAATTTTCATGTATCCATCAGACAAAGTCGAAATTAAAGACGCTATAACCCAACTAAAAAATGATAAAATATAAGATTGCTAAACCACTTAAATATTTAATAAATAAATCTCTACAAAATGGAGAATACCCAGCTGCTTTTAAACTTTTAATTGTGACCCCAATCTATAAGAATGGAGAAAATCGGGAAGCTACCAATTACAGACCAGTTTCCCTAGATTGGGGCACGATCAAAAGTTTAAAAGCAGAGGGGAAGTGTCCATTTTGTAGGGATTTGTTTATTAAATTTGTAAGTGGTTTGGCAATGTTTTCTTTAATGATTTTTAAAGTTTTAGCTTTTAAGCCATTATAACCAGGTGCTCTTTTATTTTTGAGTTGGGTTATAGCGTCTTTAATTTCGACTTCGTTCGATGGATACATGGAAATAGAATGACTGTAGGATTTATTTTTTTCAGTGTAATTAAAATAAAAAAGCTCCTAGTTGCGATGGTTTAAAAGAAGAAACTTTAAAAATTATTAAATATAACATTGCTAAACCACTTATATTTAATAAATAAATCTCTACAAAATGGACACTTCCCCTCTGCTTTTAAATTTTCAATTGTGAACCCAATCTATAAGAATGGAGAAAATCAAGAAGCTACCAATTACACACCAGTTTCTCTAATTAGTAGTCTGGCTAAAATGTTTGAAAAAATAATACAAAAAAGGCTAAATAAATTTTTGGAGCAGCACAAGTTGCTGTCTTCAGTACAGTAGGGTTAAAAAAAATCCACACAAGATACCATTAGGTATGTAACAGAAAATATCTGTAAGGTACTAGATAAATCTAGACCTTCTTGGATGTATCAAAGGCATTCAACACGGTCGACCATAGCATCCTGCCAAACACTTTAGAAGACTTGGGCATTAGGGGTATTCCACATAACCTATTCAGAACTTATTTAACCAATTAACCAATAGAATACAAAAAGGGAAAATAAAAGATGCTTATAGTAGTGGAAAAGTCATTTCATGTGGTGTACCTTGGGGGATGGTCATAAGAGCCATCCTCTTTAATGTACACCTAAATAATCTGCTTATGCTGGAAACAAATAGCAAAATAGTTTTGCAGACGATACCATATTGTTTTGCCACAAAAACAAATTGTTCAATCTAAAACATAAATTAGAACAAGATCTTCAACAGGTTAAGATGTGGTTTGAGAATAGGCTTTTATCATTAAATATTAATAAAACAGTATGTATACCTACTATTTAGTTCCTACGTTGATGCTAGGCCAAATTATGATTTAACTATTGAAAATATTACAATTTCACCTGTTAGCAAAATAAAGTATCTTGGTGTTAAGATAGACCATAATTTAAGATGGGATCAAGATATACAATATCTATTGAAAAAGCCATGTTACATATGATTTAATTTCAAAGAAATGTGTAAAATACTAAACATAAAACAAAAAATGGTTTATAAAGGTCTGGTGGAACCCCACCTTAATTATGGAATAGTGGGATGGGACAGAGTTTCTAAAATGTACCTACTAGCATTAGACATCCTTCAGAAAAATTCTTCACTGATATTACGATTGTCCAAGTAATACATTATACAGTGAATATTTGATCCCAGGCAAATATTGTTTATAAATCATCCAACATACACATAAGTCGGAACTGAGAACTCCATGTCACCATCACGAAACGCAAAATAAAACAACATTTATTACATCATCCATGCACAAAACTAGTGGCCAAAGAAGCTATACCTATTTGGGCTCTAAATTATATAATTCACTTCAGTGTGATATTAGGGAAATAATCATACATTTTTTATAAGTTTTGGTTAGATTTACGGTATTAGTTATATTTATATGAAATTCTATTGATACACTATTAAAATTGTTTATTATTTTTTACCACATACAAGTAATCTTAGTCTTACTTTGTGGTTAACCTGTTTATTTGTCCTATATTTATCTGTAAAATTTTGTATCTATAGTTTTATTCTACAAATAAACATTATTATTATTATTAAAAGATAAATAATCATCCATTGCTCAAAATCAAATGTGACTGACAGTAATTTTTCAAAAAACTCAAAGTTAATATGTCACAAAAAATTTTAATAATTTTCAAACAGCTACTAGTTTCGGCCTACATAAAGGCCATCTTCAGGCTACAAAAATTTTTGGTATAAGTTAGTATAAGTAACATTTACAAAAGTCTCCAACATTCCCTGACAAAACACTTTTCGATGGACAACACACATGAATTCTCAGAAATGTTAAGTTTATAAGTTAGGAGAAGTAGATGTGAGTAGTTGGAAGATGTTAAGGGAGGAAATTTCTTATTTGTAGGAACATGATTAGCCTCAATTCCTAGGAGGAAGAGTCCAGAATAGTCAGTTTCAATTCTCAGAGGGAAGAGTCCATAATGGTCATCAGCTTGGGTGGAAACAAATGGAACACCAGAAACAAGATTTCTTCTGTATGTATGCATTATTACAAACGTGCAACTGAAGAAAAAGGAATCCATAATGCGTAGATAAATTGTCCATTCCCCTATCACGATGAAATTAGCACATATCGAAAGGCACTTAACTCACACTATGTGACTTTGAATATAGTAGGTAAAGAACAATATGAAACGCATACCCAAGTGGAAACTGTTATACTTCAAAATGGCACTAATCACATTAATCAAATTGGTAGATGGTTAAAGAACAATCATATTGACTTTGAGTTTTATTAAAAAATTATTATTATTAAATTGACCGTTCCTCACCAAAACTAAATGAATACATTGTATACTTTAATATTCAAAACAGAAATAATTTCGGATCTTCTTTGCGAAATTCCATCGACAATTATTCTGAATGAGTATTACTTTTTTAAATTAAAATAACTGTTTCTAAACAATTCCACAATCTATTGAAAAAATGATAAAAATTCTGAAAAATTGACAATTATTTCGATATTACTATCATCGTCAGAATGACAAGTTACATTTTATGTGATGCCTACCTGATGTTTAATAATTATTTTTGGCTAGACCAAGAAGTGACCTACCTTGTGATTGACTTAATATATATGAAAATAAAAAAGGAGAAAGAAGATATTATATTACAGATATTAAAGCTTAGATATTATTAGCCCTATGGGGATATCCATCCTGGATATCTTTTTCCCATTTAAGATCAGAATAACTGTGCAATTATATAGAAAACCAGGAAAACTATATCTGCTGAGCTTTACAATTATTACTTATGAGTACAGTTTAAAAGTGGAGAACTCCCTGATTTATCTGTTCATTGTCACTTCATATTGTGGGTCTCGTAAGTGTCTTCTAATTCCTAAGTGTTCAAAGAAACCCAGTTCATGTTTCTTATCACAAATATGTAGTACTTCTAGATCTGTGTTAGGTGTCATGTAGATGTTTTGCGTAGTGGGATTTCTCTGATTGTTTTAATCTGTATGCTGTAAGTGTTCACTGTATCTAATTTCAAAATTTCTAAGGGTTTGACTCAAATAGAGAGCATTGCATTCTGGACATTTAAGTTTATATATACCAGACTTTTTTAATGGGGATATTTTTGTTTATACATTCAATAATTTTGTACTGTTTTATGAACAAATGTAATTTTGATAGAGAAATTAATAAATTAAACAAATAGCAACATCCAATGGTTATCCATTACATACGATAAATAAATAAATTAATAAAAAAGAGGAAAAAGTGGTATTACCCTCAGATTAACAAATAAAATAGATATGTTTGTTTTGACTTTTTCCTGCCCCAAACATTGAGTCACATTCTAAGCTCATTTGCGGACACTTCCACTGGAATTTTGTTTAATAAAGGCATATTCTTATATAAATTTTAAACAAGTATTTGTTGTATTCTTAGATACCTTTATGGTTATAACTAAAAGTGGCAACATTGCTCAAAATTTCAGTACATGTTTAATGTGTCAATAGTAATCTATTTAGTAGTTTTGTCCTTGTTTAATTACCATATAAAGAGAGATGCAAATATCGTCACAATGTGATTGACGATCATTTTAAATACGCCACAGTATTATAGTAAATAATGTCAAACTTGGTTTGTTTATACGAGCGCCATTACGACTAGTGAGTAAACATTTAGTTCTTTCGTTTTGATGTGTTTTTCAAGACTTTAAGTGACAAAATAAACTTTTAAGTTAATTAATTTAATGTTTTTGGATTATCATGGTTCGTCGGTGCCAAGTGTGTCAGAAAACCAGCCGAAATTACCAAGGCCATGTATCTACAATACCATCCCCACTTTTTGTAATTCATTCATTAATTCACTACTGGCGTTTAGAATTGTTGGCCACAAAAATAAAAGTGTTTATGAATGAATAGCCCTCTCTATGTTTATTATTACTCTAAGGTATTACCACTAATATTTCCAAAACAAACTAAAGAAATAAAAAATGATAAAACCTTAGAAATTTTGAAATTAGATACAGTGAACGTTTACGAGGATAGAGGTTAAAACAACCAGAGAAATCCTACTAAGCCAAATATCTACTTGACTTGACACCAAACATTCATTGACACCTAACACACAACTATAAGTACTACATATTTGTGACAAGAAACAAGAACAGTTAGAAATTAGAAGACACTTAAGGGACCCACAATATGATGTCGTCTCAGATTAACAAATAAAATAAATATGTTTATTTTGATTTTTTCTTGCCCCAAACATCGAGTCATATTCTAAGCTCATTTGCGGACACTTCCACTGCTTTGCCATATTTTCAAAGTCTCTTTTGTTGCAGGAAAAATGAAATTAGAATTGAAAATATGTTAAAAAGTTATGTAAATAAAAAAAGTCATTAATTTATGCATTTGAGTCGCTGCTTTTAAAATTAATCAATAATACTTGAATTTTATTTAATAAAGGTATATTGTTATATAAATTTTGAACAAGTATTTGTCGTAACCTTAGATACCTTTATGGTTATAACTAAAAGTGGCAACATTGCTCAAAATTTCAGTAACTGTTTTATGTGTCAAAGTTAACCTATTTACTAGTTTTGTCTTTGTTGAATTACCATATAAAGAGAGATGCAAATATTGTCAGAGTGTGATCGACGATAATTTCGAATAGGATGTAGTATATCATAGTAAGTAATGTCAAACGTGGTTTGTTTATACGAGCGCCATTACGACTAGAGAGTAAACATTTAGTTCTTTCGTTTTGATGTGTTTTTCAAGACTTTTAGTGACAAAATAAACTTTGAAGCTAATTAAGTTAATGTTTTTGGATTATCACGATTCGTCGGTGCCAAGTTTGTCAAAAAAACACCCGAAATTACCATGGCCATGTATCCACAATACCATCCCCACTTTTTGTAACTCATTCATTATTTCACTACAGGCGTTTAGGATTGTTGGCCGCAAAAATAAACGTGTTTATGAATGAATAGCACTCTCTATTGTAGGTAATACCTAATAACTAATAATAATCTTTATTTGCCTCAGTTACAGTTACAATAATTAAATATACATTCAAAAGATACAAGCATATTAAAATAAGTTGAGTAAATAAGTAGTCACCCATTTTCATCGCAAAAGAGCGTACATTCACAAAAGCAAGGCTTGTGCGTGAATGTGATAGTTCATTTATCATAAGAAGTAGTTGTATAGAATTTAAAAAGCCATCATTTACAAAGACAAACATCCTAAACATATATGGGAATATTTCAAAGAATGTAAATATGAGCTATAACATATAGAACACAGAACACAAAACAACAACAAAAACGTAAGCAAAATCATTCAGAATATCGATAAGACAAAAAATTTTCAGGTTTTACAAATCACGATAAAATTGACAGACTATAATAAGTTTCATTTCGAGGAGAAATAAAGTTTTGCATTATATCGGCCGGAAAAGATAGGATCCAGTTCTTTATTTTTTTTTGAATAAACTCTAAGGATGTCGTCAATGAACAGATTAATCTTGGGAGTTCTCCACTTTTAAACTGTCTTCTTAAGTAATAATTGCAATGATCAGCAGATATAGTTTTCCTGGTTTTCTATATCATTGCACAGTTATACTGATCTTAAATTGGAAAAAGATATCCAGGATATCCCCATAGGGCTAATAATAAAGCTTCAATATCTGTAATATCATATCTTCTTTTTTCTATTCATATATATTAAGTCAATCACCAGGTAGGTGGGTAGGAAATGTAACTTCTGTCATTCTAACGATGATAGTAATATCGAAATAATTGTCCATTTTTTAGAATTTTTAACATTTTTTCAATATATTGTGAAATTATTTAGAAACAGTTAGTTTCATTTAAAAAGTAATATGAGTAGATTCCACAGAGTAAGGGTCGAAACACAACATCACTAAAAAAATCCATGACTATAGCAAGCTGGATAAAACTAAAAAAAATTATTAATGAAAATTTAATTATTACTAATCAAATAGAAAATACAACACAGTTAACAAACATAATTAAAAATTTGCAAAATATCATCATAACTGCCAGAAATAATACAACTTCTCTTAAACCTAAATTCCAAATCAACAATACCTTACCCGATCATATAACCAAAATCATACACGAGAAAAATAAAATTCGTAAAAAATGGCAAACTACCAGACACAGCAATGACAAGATACTGCTGAAATATTACCAAAATTTAATTAATACGTTAGTACATGAATATAAAAATCATTCTTGGAAGATCTTCTTAGAGAAACTAAAACCAGTAGATAACTCTCTCTGGAAAATCGCTAGAAGCCTAAAAAACAAGAATAACAAAATGACCAAAATTATTGTTAATGGACAAGCTGTCACTAATAAATCTAAAATAGCAAAAACTTTGGAGCATTTCCAAAATAATTTCACAAATAACACACAAAATACACAACTACACAATAATATTACACAATTTGTTCAAAACTACCTACACACAAATCACACACCAAACACAAAAAATCTGGCCACATATAATGAAATTTATAACACCATACAATCATTGAAAAATAAAACAGCCCCTGGAAGGGATGGCATTCCTAGCAATCTATTAAAAAATCTTCCTAAGAAAGCTCTTGTACAACTCACATATATAATTAAAACAGGCAACTATCCCCATATGCTGAAGATTGCCAATATCATACCTATCATCAAAGCTAACAAACAACCATGTTATGTGGATAGCTACAGACCTATTTCCTTATTGAATAACTTAGCAAAGGTCATAGACAAAATAATTTTTAAAAGAATACAAAATTTCACAGACAAAAACCACATTATACCGCCCGAGCAATACGGTTTCAGGGAAGGACACAGTACTATTGCACAAATCATTAGAGTATTTAACCACGTCAGAGAGGGATTTCGAGAAAAGAACAAATCAGTTATGGTCACTATTGATATACAAAAAGCATTTGACTCTGTATGACTCGAGGGATTAATTTATAAATTAATCAAAATAAATTTACCTAAATACTTAATTAATATAGTGCACTCATATGTTACTAACCGTAAGTTTTATGTAAGCATCAATGAAGGCTCGGCTGAACATTTCCCCATCAAAGCCGGAGTTGCTCATGGCTCAGTTCTATCACCTTTGTTATATTCAATATTTACCCACGATTTACTAACCACACAACAAGTCCTAACAGCCGTGTATGCAGATGACACCTGTTTTGTAGCATCAGCAAAAGTCTGTGACACTGCACTACACAACGTACAGACACCTAAACACACAAATCATACCATACCTGAGAGAGACTAAGCTAACTATCAACACATCCAAGACAGAGTACTTGTTACTCAGATTAATCGCAAGGAAAAACCACTCATTGCAATATCAACTGTGCATTGACGGACAACACCTTTTACCCAGTAACACTTTAAGTTATCTAGGATATACTTTACACGGTAACACAAATGCTAATGCACATATAAAGAAGCAAGTTCAAAAAGCTAAAATTGCAATGAGCAGATTATATCAACGGCGAATAAATTAATCATATATAAACAAATCATCCAGATTTTACTGGCACAAAACACAATTTCCATGCCCTGCAGGTGGTACAAAACAAGTGTTCCACATGGCAATCAAATACAAAACAAGCTACCCCAAACATCCAAAAACCTCATGATTACACGAACAAGCCGACATACCCACACTGTCAAGGACTTCTTTTAAAAAATTTCATTTTTTACAATCACATCTCCCAAAAAATCTTCGTGAGCAACTCAAAGCTGCCAATCGCGCAGAAGACATCCGTGACAGTGGGTGTAGGCTTCTGCACGGGTCGCTATACAACTTAGGAGTTAACCTAGTTACTCCTAAAAACAAGTCCATATCATAAATCAACTAAAACAAAATTGTATCATTACCAACTTCAGCCAAGTTGCCGTCTCACATAACCTAACCCAACGTTTGATTTTGAAACCCTGTTTTTCAGCTGCTCTTCAGGGACATACCAGTCGAAAAAAAACTAGGGAGTCATAATTCTATACCAGTGACAAAGTAACTTCCCCACCCAGAACCAATTGGATGATGCCACAAGAGCAAGGAACCAACTCATATCCTCAGACGTACACAAGTGGTTCGGAAATGGCCAGAACATCGGCATTACTTACTTATTGTATATTTCTTGAGCTACATGTAATTAGGGATATAAACTGTTGTAAATAAATTCTTTCCAAATTTCAGTGGGCTGGTCTAATTTTAAACCTTTTTTTAGAGCAAAACTGGACCTCTTGGATTAAATTAAAAATAGACTTCAATAACGTATTTTCAAAATTTTTGGCAGGAAACAGCTCTTAATTAGGTCGTCCTACTACAAACTTTAGTTTTCAAACTGTTGCTATACAATGCTTATTATTAGAACAAGAAAATGGGATCTGCAGCAAAAAAAACTTAAGATTACAAATAAAATGCTTTTTAATTTGTTTTCAATCAGAACAAGGTTTATAATTATGTTTTATCAAGAATATACTGAAGATTGAAAAACGTAAGATAACAAGAGAGTGTCTTCAAAATGTTTAGTGAGAGAAATGACATTTTTTATTTTGAACTTTGTGAAGTTTGGAGGTGTACCTGTGCAGCTGATTCTCATTAAATCATTGATGTTGCTGTCAGTGACCAGAGACCTGTATTTGTTCTTGATCAAGTTCATCTTATAGAAAACGCAGACTCACATGTGTATGTGGATCCAAATATTATGCACAGTTTCATTGCCAAGGTTTTCAGATCAGACCTGTTGAAATTTGCCCTGCAAAGCAGTGTCTTCTTGGAAATCTATTATTTGCATTTGCTGGGCTGCTTTATTAGACCTAAAAACTGCTGCTGCTTCATCAGCCCACTCACTTTTAGGCGTCAAAGAAAAACAGTTGTTTATTTCTTGAACGTTTCTAATTTTGGCAAAGTCAGTAAATCGAGAATGAAACTCAGATTTCAAGTAGAAGTAGACGAACGGACCAATGTGTCGACACCATCATTGTCATCACGAATTGATTTGAGGCTGGGAAAATCATCACACCAGAGAGATCAACCTTTTTTGCTCCTAATTTCTGACAGAACTTCAGACACAAGTACTCATTTCTCCTGCAGCTTTAGATTTAAAAAAATCAAGTGTCTGAATACATCAGTCACAAAAGCTACCGTAGCTACATTTATTTTGATGTCAAGCAGAAAGCATAGTGTCCATTTGCATTGTGTTCACTACATTGGGAAACACTTTTACGCGTTCTTCAACTGCAAAAAATCGTTGAAGGACAAACCCTTTGCTGAGTCACCTTGCATTGTTGTGAAGGAACAAATCATCAAAATGTGTTTCGGTTTCCTCGAGAAGGGACTTAAATTCACGGTGCCTTAGTGAAGACTTTGATTGTATGAAATTAATGACTAAATTTTGCATTTTATTCTAAAACCCAGGACTCAAATTACAGCACAAAATACTTTGATGGATAATGCAATGATAGAATAGCAAATTTTCATTGCATTTAGGATCTGTTATCATTCGACCAACCAAACCTTCGTTTTTTCTTACAATTGCAGGTGCAATATCTGTTGTCACTGATATCATATTTTTGTAATTCAACTCGGATTTCTCAAAATATTCCATTACAACTTTGTACAATTCCTCTCCCCGAGTTTGTCCTGCAACTGCCAACACTGTTAAACTCTTCTACAATCTGTTCATTAGGGCTGTCCAAAAACCACAAAAAAACAACCAATTAAGCCAGTAATATCACATAATTCGTCAAAGTCTAAAGCGAACCAGTCTGTAGCAGCTAAATGTGGTCCAATCCAATCTATAATGGGGGTGTAACAAGGTTCGATACTTGGCACTCTATTCTTTATAATCTTTGTCAGTGATATCAGCAAATTCTGTTTGACCCAAATCATACAATATGCTGATTATACCAGTATATTTATGGCAAATGATCAAATCGAACAACTTATTGAAAACAGTAATAGGGCATCTTAGGAGTTTAACTGTTATTGTAAAGAGAATGGTCTAGCATTAAATGCAACAAAAATCCATTACATGCGTTTTCTGCAGTGAAATGTTTCACCTAATTATGAATTTTACCTGCATATAGATAACAAATCTGTCAAAAGTGTGGAAACTATAATTTTTTTAGGAATAACAGTATATTCCAAACTTACCTGGAAAGCTCACATACATACAGTAACTACAAAACTAAGCACTTACTGTTATATAAGAAACTTAAGGGAAACTGTAACATTTCACGCACTGAAACTTCTCTATTATGGATTAGTACAATCGACCCTTCTTGGAATCAACCACCCAAATACGTGGAAAAGATAAATATAGAGTTACTAGAGGACCAGACCACAAAATGGCTATATCAGAAAAGATTGAAAGAAAGATTTGAGACATACCCAGTAACAGACGAGGAAAATTTAAGTGAGATTTGGGCAAAAATGGAATCTAACATATTGCAAGCTGCGAAAGAAAGTATAGGAGTCAGGAAAATTAACGTAAACTCAACAAAAATATTGAAACCATGGTTCACTGAAGAAATTAGAGATCTAGCATATGGAAAAAGAATAGCATATCTGAAATATTGCAGTAACAAGACAGCCGACAGCTATCAACAATACAAAAACATAAGAAACAATGTAAACTCTAAGATAAGAATCCTGAGAAGAGACTATTGGACACGATTTACTAAAGAAATGGAGCACGAT
This sequence comes from Galeruca laticollis, assembly GCA_963921935.1. Lineage (NCBI taxonomy): Eukaryota > Metazoa > Arthropoda > Insecta > Coleoptera > Chrysomelidae > Galeruca > Galeruca laticollis. The sequence goes on along the minus strand of OY998181.1, from coordinate 22,138,646 downwards.
CTATACGGATCGCAACGTAAAGTGTGAAAAGTCATTGAAGGCAGAAAAAAACCAATCAATGAATATAAAAAACTAATAGGATAGAAAGAGAAAAATGGACATCCTATATTAGAGAACTTTATAATCCAGAAACGAATATACCTAGAAATTAATATACAGAGGAAGATGAAGAAGAATATGTCGAGAATGAACAAAACATAGAAATAACAAAGGAAGAACTTAAAAATGGCATAGAAAAATTAAAAAATAGAAAAGCCCCAGGACCCGATGGTATAACGAACGTGAACGAGCTATTAAAATACGGAGGAAAGATAATGGAAAACATAAGTACACTTTTTCAGAAAATCTTAGACAGCAAGAAGGTACCAGAACAATGGAAAAATAGCATTACAATACCAATATATAAAAAAGGAAACAAGAATAACCCTAGCAATTATCGAACCAATACCTTGCTAAACACAACACTCAAGCTATTAACGAAAATACTCGCCAATAAGATCAATAAAGAATATACAATATCAGAAGAGCAACAGGGCTTCCGACAAAACAGATCAACAATAGATGCCATTTTCATAGTCAGATAAATAGTTGAGAAAGCAATTGAATATAATAATCCTGTATATATGTGCTTTATAGACCTGACCAAGGCCTTTGACCGTGTCAAATTAGAAGATGTGCTAAAATTACTAACAGCAGGAAACAAATACAACACAATGGTAAAGATAATTAAAGACTTGAACACAAACAACAAAACTAAAATTAAGGTCGAGAATGAATTAACATCGTAAGTAAATATTACATCAGGAATTCGACAGGGAGATAGTTTAAGCCCATTACTATTCAATCTAGTAATGGACAAAATAATAGAAGTAAAAAACGTGGGACACGGATACGGGCTTGGAGGAAAACAAATAAAAATTTTGTGCTATGCAGACGATGCAATTCTGATATCAGACAATGAGGACAACCTACAACATATGGTAAATGCCTTCAGAACATCGGCAGAGAAATATAACATGCAAATATCAACCACTAAGACCAAAACTATGGTAACGGTAAGAGAACCCAGACGATGCAAAATTGTAATTGACGATGAAATAATAGAGCAGGTTACAAGGTTCGAATACCTGGGTATAGAAATATCCAGCTACGGAGAGCTAAAACAAAGTATACGAAAACAAGCAAATAATGCATCTTACAAATAATCAGGTCGTCTGAGGGATGTTATTTGGAAAAACAAAGATATGAGACTGGATGGGAAAGTTCGTATATATAAAGCATGTGTTAGACCAATATTGACATATGCAATAGAAACGAGAGCTGACACAGCGGAAACAAAAAGAATAGTGAGAACAACAGAAATGAAAACTTTAAGATCAATCGCTTGCAAAACATTGAAAGATAGAATTCCAATCAGATAAGAGAACCATGCAAGGTACAAGATGTTGTACAATGGGGAAGACGGGAGTGGAACCAGCATGTTACACAAATGAGCGCAGATAGGATAGCCCGAACAGCAAGAGATCTAAAACCATATAGCACCAGACCACCAGGAAGGCCCTTTAAAAGATGGCGAGACAGCTGGCAATCGACATCCCAAATAAGATTGCAGCACTAATCGGTATAGAACAGGCCCAAGAGCCTATATATAAGAAGAAGAACCCTTCTATATGGCCTGCTATTCTGGGGTGCATCACTACACTTCGATAGAGCCTTTAAAGCTCAGAAAAAAATTCTGAGGGCTATGTATAATGTGCCAACAGCAACATCGTGAAAGCCACTGTATCAAAAAGCAGAGCTACTAACATTATCTAGTCTTTGTATATGTCAATTGAACAAAACAAAATGAGCATTTGCTTAAGAAAAATAAAGACATACATACCTATAATACTAGGAATAAAACAAATATTCGTCAGCAATTTTAACGCCTAGAAATAGGTCAACATTTGCCAAGACACGTTGGAATCAAATGCCTCAACAAGTTCAGTAACATAGTGGATAGAAAGGTGGATATACATCCCAATAACTTTAATATCTTTAGAAAGAAGGTACAATATACAATAATGTACAATAATAATTTTAGATGTATTTATATTCCTCAATCACCTCTGTATTTTCTGTTTTTTTTTTAATTCCTTACTTATACTTTTTGTTTCTATTGTAATTGACTAGTCGGATAGGTTTGTACACTGTATATTTACATAAGTATGTAATCTATAAGTCTCAGAGAAGAATAAATTGATTTCTTTCTTTCTGTAGCTAATAAATCTTGTTTCCCGCTTGTGTAATTTTTTTTCGCCAAAACTTCCACATTTCTAGTGTTTGTATTTGCAGAAAGCGAAATGCGTTTAATAGTGTCAACAACATCTTGTTTATTATCAAATAATACATTTCGTGCCTCAATCATGCATTCTTTTACTATGTCAGCATCAGTAAAACGTTTCATGTGTTTTGCAAGAGTCCACGAAACACGTAAAGAAGCCTCTGCACATTTTTTTTGGGTAGTCACAGTTCGGTTCAATATTTGAGTACAAGCTGAGTAATTTGAATGCTCTCTTAATCTTAGACCTATGAAGGCTGCTATTTACTGGATACTTTGTATCAAATGATTTGTGTTTAGTCTCAACATGTCTTAACATTAGAAATTTTAATAATAGATACATTTTGCTGACAAATCAAGTAATAATAATAATAATATTTATTCGTATTTGCATACAGCAGCCATCCACAGATGGATATACACGTCAGTTTTAATTTTAAAAGTTAATCGAGTATGGCAGCATAAGCTAAGACATTTAAAATTAAGATTTATACATACAGATACATAGTATAACATTCCCATTTACATATTTAGATTTACACATAAATAAACTGAATAACATTTACACACTAGGTAAAAGACTATGAGCTGATAATTTGAGTAAATGAACCCCGATATACAATTTGGGGTGAACATGGTATGCCGTTATAGCAAGCTAGATTCATAGTACTCGTTTAGATTATAATAAGCCCCTTGCAACAATATGCGTTTTATTGACGATTTGAACTTGGTTAGATTCATTTTTTTAATTTCTCGAGGTAGATGATTATAAAGTTTGATTCCCAAATAGTCCGGTGATGAGCATTCCTGGTAAAATATGTATGATAATCAGAATGTGTTAGAAACTATCTAAGTGTACTAGTAGATGTCAGATTGAAACAGCAGTGTAGACACACAATACGACTCACAACAAAACAAAGACTACTGGGAAAAATGGCCGAGTGTCAGATGGTAGTGTGATGAAGAACGCATTATTTTGGCACAAGTTGTCTGAAAACCAGCTTGACATGTCTGATCCTCTTGAGTTACCAGGCACTTCTAATAAAAAATTTCCATTCGTGTTCATTGGAAATAAAGCTTTCCAACTTCTCTCTATTTTTAAGAAGTCCTACACCAGTGCTGCTCTGACCAAGATTTTTAACTATAAACTCTCCCGAGTAAGAAGAGTTGTTGAAAATGCATTTGGAATATTAACGAAGAGATTCAAAATATTTCAAAATTCCATTAAATTTGAGCCAGAAAAAGGTAGAAAAATCGTTATGACATGTTGCTATTTGCACAACTATCTATGCTCAAAAAACCAGAGCCAACTATTTGCCATCTCAGAAGATTGACAGGGACGACATTACTGGTGTTGTGGAACATGGGTCATAGAGGCAAGACACTCCACAGATGGCAACCTTTCAAAGTACCTAAGGCAAATCAACAGTAGAGACAAAAATAATAAGGGATAACTTCTTCAAATTTTTCAAAACTCTGGGTCAGTTCTGTGGCAAGACAAGTACCTAAATGAATAAGTAATAAATAGCTAATAGTATTCGTAAAATAAAATAATAATGTAATAATCATAGGCATATATTATTTACTTATTGTATGTAATACTTTTATAATTTTACGTAATAACTAATAAGACTATATGAGCCTAGAAAATAAATTAACAAAACGCCCCTGGCACTTTTTTACCCTTGAACTTCCTGTTGAAGTTTGTTCTGAGAACATTAATTTTTCCGTTCTATTGCTTCTCAGCGAAATCAGGTTTCACCACCTTCAATGCACCCACGATTTTCTCTAGCGCCACAGTTTTTTTATTTCCACTGAAATAATCTTTGTTCTTCACTTTTCACAATTACAACCAATCGCTATATAAATCAATTAATAAATTAGCTCAGTTTTCGGGAAGCGCGATTTCGGTAGCGGACGCCATGGTCTCCACCAAGTGACTGACACAATGCTTGACGGAAATTGCACTAAATGATCAAGCGCCCTCTTCGACCGATTGAGTCATTCAAACTTCCTATCAATCACCGTCAATGCTTGCTTCAAGTGTCAAACAGGTTTCTAAACAGTCAATCACGCTTGATATAATCGATTGACTCAAGCTTTTGATCAAAATGATTGATCGTTTAGAGCAGTGATCCGCAACCTTTCCTCATCTGAGGCACACCAAACTGCTCCCTAGAATTTCGTGGCACACCAAAATCTAAAATATATTTATAGCAGTGGCGTAGCTAGGTCGGGGGTCAGTTCACTCCATGTATACTAATTATTTATGGATGTCCAAACTACCTTAGTTTTTTTTATTGTTTTAAAATGTGAAGAACCCCCTTTCAGATTTGGGGCATCAAAATTTTCACTCAGGACATAATACATATTTTATTTTTTATTTTTTTTTATTATTCAGATAGAATGAAAAATACAAATAGGTACATACATGAGAACTATACTAAATACTAGGTAGGACAGGTAGGTATACTAAATTTACTTCTGTTGACACGTCAATAGTAATAAATATTTTGACATGATGATGACTGATTAATGTGATACCTGCGCTTGCTTCGTTGAACACAAAAGTTTTATATTCGGCTCAATTTTAGACAGCGCAACTCTTATTTCTTGGTCAAGATCTTTTAAGCATGACCGTTTATCATTTTTAATTAATACAAGCGTTGAAAAACTTTGCTCACATAAATATGTTGTGGAAAACGGAAGTAGTGTGAAGATGGCCTTGTCGGAGATGCGTGGATATTCTGTCTTGATGGAAATCCAGAAAACATCTAACGGAACTTCGTCGAATTTAAGTTTTAGGGTCATATCATTACTTAATTCTGTGAACTCCTCTCGAGTTTGCAATGGCAGTGCTTCCGTGGAACTTATTGCATTGGTTGCGAAAGGATTTCGAATCCAATTGTATTGTTCCGTGTTGATAGGATGGAAATAGTATTCAAATTTTTGTTGAAGCATACTTAAATGTTGTTGGGCCAAATCCACAATCAACTGCTTGTTTTCGATCGTACTGTGGTTGGTCCTGTGATACATTTCTAGACATCCTTTTTGCAACTGTTCCTGCCAAAGTTCTAGTTTCTTTTTGAACCCTTGTAATTTATCGGAGCACGTCAATATATTTTCATTCCGTCCTTGCATTTTTTTATTAAGTTCATTCAGATGTTCGAATATATCAGCCATGTATGCAAGGTTGGCTATCCAGTATTCATCATGAAGGTGCTGGCATAGAACGTACATATCTTGACTTGAAAGAAACTCACGCACTTCGTAGCGAAGTTCAAACAGTCGAGCTAAAACTTTTCCCCGGGATAACCAACGAACTTCTGTATAAAACAGTAAGGATTCATGTTCGCTTCCCATTTCTTCACAGAGTATTCCAAAGATTCGCGAATTTAAGGCTCTCGATTTAATTATGTTTATGATCTTAATACATTCATTCATTGTGATCGAAAGCTGTTCGGGCAAATTTTTGACCATCAATGCTTCTCGATATATGCAGCAATGTGTAATTTGTATTGACGGATTTTTTTGTTTTACACAAGATACAAAACCTTTCTTACTGCTCATCATTGCAGCAGCACCATCTGTACAAATAGCAACGCAATTGATCCACGGAATATTATGTATTTTAAAAAAATTATCAGTTACTTGGAAAATTTGTTCACCGGTAGTTCTCTCTGGAACCTCCTTACAAAATAAATAATGTTCTTTAATAGAGTCCTCATCAACGAAACGTACAATAGCCATCAGTTGTGCTTTATTTTTAATATCGGTTGATTCGTCGATTTGAAGCGCAAAAATTCCAGCCGAAATGATTTTTTTAATTAGTGTTCCCAAAATATCACTTGACATATCTTGGATACGTCTTTTAACAGTATCGGCCGACAAAGAAACTTTACTCACGTCCTTAACTTCGTTTGGCCCAAGCATAAGTCTAACAATTTCCATGCATGCTGGTTTAATAAGCGTTTCACCGATAGTGTGCGGTTTTTTTTGTTGTGCAATTAATTTTGCAACAAGGTAGCTTGCTTCTAATGCCTTTTCAGAAACCTTAACCGCCGATTTCATAAACTGCTTTTGTTTCTTATTTTGATCCAAGCGCCGTTGGAAAAATTGAATGTCTTTTTTGACGCAACTGGGATGATTTGTGATCAAATGACGGTTTAGTTTGCTGGGTACCATTGCTTCATTTGACAACTGTTCACCGCAAATGACGCATTCAGGCTTTGGAGCCGCTTCGTCGCCACACCAAGTGAAACCATATCGAAGGTAGTCTTGATTGTACTTCCTTTTCAGCACCTTTTTTGCTCTTTTTGCAGCACTTATGCTGGAGCTTGTGCTAGGTTCTTCGTCATCTGCTCGTGATTTCAGCAAAAATTTATCCATATTTGAAGCACTATAGTTATTTATAAAAGTAGATACTGCAACAAAACTTAGTCCAGTTTAATTTAATTTATTTAGACACAATATGGCCAACAACGTAAAAAAGAAAACAGGAACTCTAAAAATAACACTTAACTAATTATAACTAATTTATATTCACTTATTTATAAGGCACAAGAATTTATTTATATAGCAATTCACTATTTATTTCACTCTACGATTTATTTGTTTGCCCGCCTATTTATCTGATTCACTTGACTATTCGACTCTCTCTGAGTCTCTGAGCGACGACAGGCGCGCTTATATAGGCAGCGGCGATGTTTAGGAAAAGATCGAGTCGCGCCTCGAACGGCACGGATCTTTCTAGTTTAGTCGCCTTCGAGAATCAAGCCGCCGCTCCGCGCCGCGCCGATAGACGGATAGACGTTTACCATCGGCGCTGTTGTCAGATTGCTTTATTTTTCGCGGGTCCGGGTCTCGCTACAATACGAATCTGATTCGTATTGTCTGAAAGAGCGGCACACCTCAAGTCGGCTTACGGCACACCAGTGTGCCGCGGCACACCGGTTGCGGAGCACTGGTTTAGAGCCTCCATTACTTTAGCTTGAAAATAATGATATATTTCAATTAACATGGCAACACCAAAAACAAATTAATGTAATTCCTTTAAAATTAATGCACATACTGTAAATCTGCCTGCACATGTTAGCTCAATGCTTCTGGTAGGTATGTGTTATGTAAGTCTGTTTACATAAAACCTAGGAAATTATAACTCTTCTTGATGGATCAGTTGGCGGGCCCATTTGGACCCTGTATGCATTAACGAGTTAATGAAGTAACTGTATATGTTTGTATTTTAAAAATGTACTATTTATCTAATGTTTATATTTCTGTTTTAAATGAAACTAACTGTTTCTAGATAATTTCAGTTAGTTTCATTTAAAACAATAATATGAGTAGATTCCACAGAGTAAGGGTCAAGACAGTAAATTTCACTAATGTTTGTATATTAGACATGCCTATTTCAATAAATTACTGTATTCTAACATTATCCAACAGTGCGATTTTAACAGTTAATTAGTATAGACGTGTTTAAAGCAGCTCTCTTATCAACAAATCGTTTTTGTTAAGAATTCCAATTCTATTGAACAGGTCAATCCACCTAGTAGATGAGATAATCAAATTTATAGTTCAGTGAAAAATGTCTAGTGCAGATCCCCCTGACAAAGGGGGAACTTCAGAACTGTGCAATAATAATGATAACTCAAGGAATGTGCGTTACAATTCAACATACCAAACAAAAAACTTAGGAAAGGATAAAGAAAATAATAAAGAAACACGCTTGTCTGGTCAGACAGCGACAGGTATTTCAGTACAAGTAGCAAAAAAGTTCAAATTCGATAAACCTAATTTATATTCAATTGATAAAATTTACGTATTTATCGAAAAAATGAATAATGAGAATTTAGGAAATTTACATCCCATGTCAGTTGGACACTTATTACATAAAAAACTAAAAGTTCAAAACATTACTAAAATACAAAAGGTAGGTAGAAATAGAGTAAGAGTAGAGGTTAAAACTACTAAAGACGCTAATATGTTAATAGAAAACGAAAACTTGAAAGAGGAACAATTAAAAGCATTCATACCCAATAATTTAATAGAAAGGAAAGGGGTAATCAAAGAAGTAGATACCACATTCAGTGACGAGTATTTGTTGGAAAATATTGAGTCTCCAAACGCAGTCACCAGTATTCGTAGATTTAAACAAAAAATTGATATTGATGGGGAAGCAGTATATGTACCAAGGCAAACAGTTTTAGTGTCATTCGAGGGTAACATGTTACCCCCATTTGTTATAATTAATAGCGTTGTATGTCCTGTAGAAAAATACATTCAAAAGGTAGTACAGTGTTACAACTGCTTGAGGTATGGCCATGTGGCCAAGCAGTGTAAAAGCACTAACACACTATGCATAAATTGTTGCAAGAAAAAGGAAGAAAATCGTTCATGCAAAGATCCTGAAGACACATTTTGTTTTTATTGTAAATCAAACGATCATAAAACGATACATAAAAAATGCTCCGTATTTGAAAAACAGAAGCAAATAAAGCAACTCATGTCAGATAATAATGTAACCTATATAGAAGCAAAAAACTGGTCTAATAATTCATATATTAGTAAAATTAGCAATAATAGGTTCAATGTACTTGATAATACGTCGGAAAGCTTTCCATTACTTCCTAAGACAACAATCCAACAATACAAAACAAATAGGGAAAGTAATACATTTAAAAAAAATACACCATCAGAACTCTCAACATCACACAGTAAACACACAAACCAAAAAACGTAGGATACAATCACCCAACAATGAAATCACACAAGCGCCCATGTTTCCCAGATCCTTTGTTCCTAGTAAACCAGTATTTCAATTTAAAAATAATAGTACAAATGAAAATATGGAGTCAAATGAAGAAAATGATACAACATTTATTCAAACGTTCTTCCAAGTTTTCAAAAACATCTTGGAAGACATTAGTTCATTTGAAGAATTACAAAAAGTTGACATTCAATTTGTAACAGATAGGTTATATAAAATGAATCATAATCTGCCAAAAAATACCAATGCTTAATAAAATTAAAACATTACAATGGAACGCGCGCTCGGCGATTGCAAATAAATATAGTTTGATGAAGTGTCTGTCAGAGCACGATATTGATATTTGCGTTATATCTGAAACGTGGTTTAAAAAAAACAAAATCATCAACTTTCCAGGTTATAATCTAATTAGAACTGATAGGGATGACGGATATGGAGGTACAGCAATACTAATAAAGGTAAAAATAAATTTTAAAAAAGTAGATATTAACATTAAAGTAAATACTGACATCAACATATGTGCCGCCGAAATTAATTTTAATAAATATTTACAGTTTAAAATATTACCTGTGTATTGCCCCCCAAAAATAAGCATCAATAACAGCGACTGGAAAAGCATATTTAATATTATCTCTAAAGAGAACGGCATAATATGTGGAGATTTTAAATCACACAACAGAACATGGGGTTCGTACAAAAATGATCAGAGGGGTATACAACTTCTAGACGTCTTAGAAAATCATGACTTAATATTGGCAAACGATGGAACACCTACTAGATTAAACCGCAACGGGAAAAATTCCGCAGTGGACCTGACACTTAGTACACCCTATCTCATAAACAACATATATTGGAACGTAATAAAGGACACACTGGGTTCAGATCACTTTCCAATACTTATTAACATCAATATGCCTAAAAACAAGTGTCTACAAACAAAGGAATTAATATGTCCTTCCAATAAATGGAATATAAATAGAGCAGACTGGTCAATATTCAAAAACGAAGCAGAACTGCATTTCTCACAAACACCACCTATTTTAATGACATTAATGCAAAATATGAATATCTAATACAAGGAATAAACACAGCTGCCCAAGTATCCATGCCAACAAACAAACCATTCAAGATAAAGTCAAGAACACTACCACTTTGGTGGGACAAAGAATGTGATATAGCTATAACAGATAGAAAAAATGCGGTAAGTGCCTACAAAATTAACAGCACGTTGGAAAACTTCATTATAGTGCAAAAATAGCAGCAAGCACAAAAAAAAATTTGAAAGAAAAGGCAAGATCCTCATGGAGAGCATAATGCACCAATCTGAATAAAAACACATCAATGTCAGACATTTGGAAACAGGCCAAGAAAATGAAAAGAACTTTCATACAGACAGAGAACATTCATTTCAGCAGTGAGGATTGGAAAGAAAAGCTACTAGAGAGAATAGCACTGCCATCTACCTTCTACCAAAATAATTTAGAAAATGAGCAGGAACATGAGGAAACAATACCACAAATATTCGAAAATCTGATAAATATTCAAGAACTAGAAAACACAATAAAACAAAGAAAAAACACCGCACCAGGCTTAGACAATATCAGATATCCGATGTTATGCAACCTACCAAAAAATGCCAAATCTTTTTTATTGGAAATATATAACAACATACTACAAATGGGCAAATGCATAATACAAGATTGGAAAAACCTAATTGCAGTTCCAATATTAAAACATCAAAAAGATCCAAATGACCCTGGCTCCTACAGAGTCATATCATTATTAGCATGCCTATTGAAAACATTCAAAAGGATATTAAAAAACAGAATAGAATGGTGGTTAGAAGAACACAAAATATTACCAATTCATCAGTACAGATTCAGGAAAGGATATGGCACAATGGACGCAGTGAGCCAACTTGTCACTGATATACAATTGAATTTTGGAGAAAATGGGTATACTGCAGCTACATTCCTGGATGTAAAAGGCGCATACGACTCGGTAGAAATTCCAATACTGAACGGAATGCTGAAACAAATCGGTATGCCTACCAAAATACGAAACATCCTGTGCGATATTATGACAGACAGAAAAATTATAAGACAAAAAGATGCATTATTAGGACCAAGACATACATCTAGAGGTTTACCACAGAGCTCCGTTTTAGCACCACTGTTATTCAACATACATACCATCAAAATGCATCAAGCATGCAGGAATTACACACTTTTACAATATGCTGATGACTTTGTAATATATGTCAAGGACAAAAAATATGAAAATTGTCTAAATACTCTAAACAGGTGGCATCATAAAAGCTATTGTAGGGTTCGATCTATCAACGTCTAAATCAAATGTCACCATCTTTTCAAGGCACCGTATCCCAAAAACTCGGAACATCCAGTTGGGGGACCACATGATCCCATATAAAAAAAAATTAAGTACTTAGGAGTAACATTAGATAATAAATTCAATTGGAAACCATATATCGAAGCAATCAAAATAAAATGTAACAAAGCCATTAATTTCCTCAAAATGATCACCAAAACATGGTGGTGCGCAAGTACTGAAATATGCCTGTTATTCTATAAAGCATATATAAGGTCCATTTTAGACTATGGTTCCGTCCTATACGGATCTGCATCAAAACAATCACTGAAACAGTTAGAAGTAATACAGAATAAAGCATTAAGAAAATGCTTAGGAGCGATGTCAACAACACCAGTGGAACCACTAAAGGTGGAAGCACTCGAACCACCATAGGAATTGAGAAGAACATTTCTCGCTGAAAAAATGGTACTTAAGAGTAAAGCAAAAAATTCTACAGTGATGGCAAAAATATGTGAGTTAAATACATTGGACCTGACAAATAAATATTGGAAAAAAAAGAACTCGCCACCGATATGCACCGCATTTCGTAACACAAATAAAGAAGAAATTTTAACGTATGAAAGTTGCAATTACTTTGAAAACATAGAACACTCTGCAAAAATAATAATTCCTGCGTACTCAGAAATACCAGAATTAAACAAAGAAAAAATTATCAGACTTACAAAAAAAAAACATCAACAGTACAATAACAATATATACAGATGCATCAAAGACAAATAAAGGTACAGGCACAGCATTCTATGTGCAAGAGACGAAAGAAGGAAAAACCTTTAAGCTAAGCAACGACTATTCTATATTTTCAGCAGAAGCTGCAGGCATAATGAAGGCGCTAGAATACACAATCCACCAAAAAAAGAAAAATGTATCTATCCTAACGGATTCGCTGTCGGTCATCCAATGTTTGAATAATAATGCAGTAGATACCATCACTCACCTGCACATTAAGAAAATTCAATCCCTATTACACCAACTTACTAAAGAGAGTGATGTTCAAATAATATGGGTAAAAGCACATTATGGAATTTACGGCAACGAAAAAGCTGATCAGTTAGCCAAAACAAGTGCTGAAAAAGATGAATGTCAACCGAACGAAGTGGCACTACAAGATTGCTTAAATAAATACAAAAGAAAATTTCAAGCAGCATGGCAGAGAAATGGGACCACTATGTAAAAACAAAGCCTACTAGATACACACTACTGCATAGGGAAATACCAAAACAACAGTGGTATAAAGGAATTAATTATTCACTTTGGGAAATTAGTTGTATAATTCGAATGAAATTTGGACACGCGTCGTACCCAGAGCACTTAAGCAAAATAGGCGTAATCGAATCAAACTTATGCACAGCCTGCAATGTCATAGGAGACCTGGATCATATATTTTTTGAATGCTTGGAATATCGTAATGCCACGAAATAACTTTATAATAACATAATACATGTAAAAATATTCCCTCCCATCAACATGTTACACTTACTGGCGCTGAATAACATCAAAATATTAGACTGCCTAGTAAAATTTCTAAGGATGACTAACATATCAGTAGGGTATAATCTGAGTCAAAATAATGTTAGTACTTCATATAAACTTTTTCTATTCAGGCACTCGTTTTCGAGTTATAGGCCTCCAAAGTTTTAATTTTGAATTTATTTTTTATTTTTATTTTTTGTACTAGTTATTTGATCTTTATAAAATTCACGGCAAAGCTATAATGTACGTGTATGTTTATTTTGGTAAGGTAAACAGATTTACAGTAGTGTCTTGAAGCCAGGGACGGACTACTCGCAATGGTTAGTGATCCAAATAATTTGCAGGGATGGCACACCCTGTATGAAATTATCGAAATTCACTTCCCCACACATTAAGCTAACGAAAAGTTACTCTTGTTAGAATTCGATAAAATAAGCCGTTCGGCTAATATTGACAGTTTTATTAATGCACTACGTACATTCACCATTTTTATAAGTACACAACGAGGTAAAACGAACTTATTAATACGATGTCCAAGATTTACCTTCAGTACTACAAAAAAATAATTTAATGATAGCAGAAGATAAAAAACATTAACGATTCATTAATTGGAAAGTTGGTATAAACTTTTTAAAAGTGTTTTTACCGTTTATCAAGTAACCATAGGATTAGTTGTCAAACATTGTGTAGAATAGTTCGTAGTCAGTACTTGTCAATAATTCATAAGTCCTTAATTTAACAGTTACAATGGCAGAATTCACTTTTATTGAGTACGCAGATATGAATTTAATGTATGGACTGGTTTCTCGAAACTGTTTAGAGGCCAGAAGGCTTTATGCAGAACATTTTGCAAACAGAGCATTGTCAGACAGACGAATGTTTGAGCGTATTGATCTCAGGTTACGAGAAACAGGTATGAATAAGTAAATGTAATTTTCCATGTATACAAAACAAAGTTTTAAATTTTAGGACGTTTTTTGCCAAGAAAAAGGTGGAGAAGGTCCAGTACGAAGCGTACGTACTGTGGCAGTTGAACAAGACTTGTTAAATGCAGTTGATAATGAACCATCAACGAGTTTACGAAAATTATCAAGAGAACATAACGTCTCGAAATCAGTTGTGCATTGCGTTCTAAAAGAACAGCTATCCTTTTCACATGAAAAAAGTACACAGTATGACAGTGGCTGATCATCCTTCACGACTTGAGTGTAGCCAGTGGTTTCTGCGACAACAACAAGCAGACAATACATTTATTAGTAACGTTCTCTTTACGAACGAATCCGGTTTCAACAGAGATGTAGTCATAAATTCTCATAATATGCATTTATGGGATGATGTGAATCCACATGGCATTAGTCAAACTAGGAGCCAGCACAGATTCATGGTTAATGTTTGGGCAGGAATAGTTGGCAATCATTTGATAGGGCCATACTTTATTGACGATACTTTGACCGGTCAGAGATATTTGGAGTTTTTGCAAAATGAGTTATGGAACCTGTTTTATGATGTGCTACTACAAACTCGTAGGAATTTATGGTTCATGCATGATGGGGCCCCTCATTTCAGTTTAGATGTAGGATAGCATTTACACACAAGGTTTCCTAATAGATGAATTGGTCGTGGAGGCCCTTTTCAATGACCACCGCGATCAGGAGATGTTAATCCTATGGATTTCTTCCTCTAGGGTTATCTCAAAAGTAAGGTATACGCAACACCTGTGCAAACAAGGCAAGATTTAATAGACAGAAATGTGTTACACTGCAATGTTATTAGAAGTGCAAAGAAACAACCGTCGTAGACTTAGAATGTGCGTGGAAGTGGGAGGAGCTCATATTGAACATTTATTAGAAAAACGTTAGTTTTTGTTGTTTAGGAATTAGTTTCAGTCGATTGTTTTATAACTTGTGTTTTAAGAGGTTTTCTTAATGGTTTAATAATGTTGTGTTCGTAATTTTGATTAAAAGCAACTAATTACGTTGTCTGCGTACCTTTTTAATTCCCATTAAATAAGTTCTTAATGTTTTTATCAACTGCTATCTTCAAATTATTTTTTTTTAGTACATCGTATTAATAAGTTAGTTAGGTAAATTTGTACGTAGTGCATTAATAAAACTGTAAATATTAGCCAAACGGCTCATTTTATCGAATTCCAGCAAGAGTACCTTTTCGTTAGCTTAATGTGTGGGGAAGTCAATTTCAATAATTTCATACAGGGTGTGCCATCCCTGCAAATTTATGGATCACTAACCATTGCGAGTAGTCCGTCCCTGGCTTCAAGGCACTACTGTAAATCTGTTTACCTTTCCAAAATAAACATACACGTACATTATAGCTTTACCGTAAATTTTACAAAGATCAAATAACTAGTAAAAACAATAAAAATAAAAACCAAATTCAAAATTAAAACTTTGGATGCCTATAACTCGAAAACGAGGGCCTACATAGAAAAAGTTTATATGAAGTACTAACATTATTTTGGCTCAGATTATACGCTCCTGACTTTTTTCCCATTAGTCCCGGGACACCCTGTATAGAGCTTGTAACCTTTGTTACCCTAACCCAAATGTTTATACCTTCCATCCATGGTCTACCTTTGTATGTGTTCAAATAAAGCCCTGAACGACCCCTGGGCGAGAAAACTTGTAACCGTGTACCAATCCTTTGATCGAAAAGCAGTATTAACTTGAATCGCAGACGACGATAGTTTGATAGGTTAAATTAGGGCTCGCTTAAGTAATAGGATACATATCCACAACACGAAAATCAATAACAAATTCAGTATCGATTCTGATTGGCACTTAATTGAAATTGGATTCAAATATAAACTTCAAACACATCACTATATATACTGTATATATAACCTAACAGTTATGAAACGATAGATGTCCCGTCAGCTGAATTCGTGACCTTATATGGCATTGTTACATCGAACCATCATCGGACGATCGACTACGTCATAATGCTGAATTGCACTACTGGACACCGCATAGCTTCATTATACATATTTTATATTCAGAATGATTGTAGACTTTATATTGTTAACTTCAATAAATATTAATAAAGTGTAACTATTGTAATTAAATAATTTTTAAAAAAGTAAAGTTTTAACTTGAAAACATAAAGTAACACAAAGTATTTGGCTTCATGGATACCTCCAAACGCCATAAAACCAAAAAAAAAACATTATCCAACATATCAGGTGTGATTGACCTAATCAAAAACGTTTTTAATTATTTTAGGTCATCTAAATCAAGGGGTTTAGTTTTCTATACTCTTCACATATCCCCTTAAAAAGAAAGCTAATAAGTTAAGATCAGGTGATCGCACTGACCAATCTATCAATCCTCGCCTCCCTATCCACCAATTTGAAAATATGTCAAGGTACTACTAGACATTACGCTCGTAATGTGGTTGTGCTCCATATTGCTGTAACCATATCGTATTTGCTGGAACTTGAGGGTTTTATGGATCAGGATATAAATATGCCAAAGTTGGAACGACATCATTTTGAAGTAGTGCTAAGTAATATTCGCCAATCAAATTGCCCTTAATGAACAAGGGACCAATGATGTGGATTCCAACAATCCCTGCTTAAACATTAACCTTTTGAGGGTATTATGTGTGTTCTCATCTCATCCAGTGAGGATTTTCCGTTGACCATTTTCAGCAATTTTGATGATTAGCATGACCGTTAAAGGAAAAAGTGCACTCATTAGAAAACATAACGTCTTCTAATCTTCTAATTCCAACATGTCCATCACACACTCACAAAAATTACTACATCTATCAAAATTGTCTTCCATCAGCTCCTGAGTAGGTATCATTTTATAGGGATGCATTTTATTTTATTTCAATATATTGATGTATGGCTAACATTTTTTAATGATGTGAATGCTTGTCTACTGGATGTATGTGCCTCAAACTCAATCACCACTTCTAATTTGATATCGTCACATCAGAAATTTTTTAATGTAATTATATCGTTTATACCATCTAAAAAGAACACTGTAATGGATTTTGCTTACTTTCTTTTTATCAAGACCAAAATGGGAAATATGTTTTGAGTATATTGTAATAAGTTTTGAGGATTAATAAGTTTTGAGGATATTGTAGCGAATTTCAGTAATCACATCATTTTATTTTTTTCTATGTTAATTTTTGCAATAAACTTGAAAACGTTAACATTGTTGAATAGAGAAAGAAGACACCTTTCAAACGATATATCATAAGTCTAAACTTCCAGTTTATAAAATTGGGAGTGGTACCTGTCATTCGAAGGTTGAAGGTTGGGATCACATTTTCATGTTGAAGAATGTCAATTTGTAATTTGAATTTGACATGTTTTGGGATTCTTTATAATTGTGTACAGTATCTGAAATAATGAATTTCTTCCACTTGGGTTTACTCCACTGCATACTATTACACTAAAATAATGTGGACAAAGAAACAATACCGCCTATGTCACATTCCTTAAAAAATTGAGATTTTGTGTTTATTCGATAAATCTCATAGCTATTGTTTTTAGTCGATTAAGTAGATACCTGCCGAATAATTGGCACCAAACGGACCAAAATAATACCGTCTAATATTTTTGGGCTGAGAATTCCGCCTATGTCCAAGGTGTGAGCTTATATTACATTGCCGGTGTATTCAAGTATTTGAATGTGTTGAAAGGTAAGAAACATTTATTATTGCTGTATTATTTCATACCTGGATTATTACTTGACGAGACTGAAAACAGCAGTTTGTTATAGATTCAAAATTCAGCAATATAAAAATAGTCTTAAAGATAAATGTGCTGTTAGGGGATATTAAGATTAAATAATATAGGTCTTATAAGAGGGACTTAAGGGATTTAGACAGTATTTTCTCAAACTTTAAGTAAAGAACTTATTTTCCAAATTTGATTAATTTTAATATAATATAGCATTATAACAACATGTTCAATACTTTAGTGAGCAAAAGTTTCGTGTAAAACCATCAAATTAGATTGCACAAGAATACCCTTTTTTTCAACGAATCAGAAGGCACTGCATTTTTGTAGATATGGACTACCCAGAAGAAAGAGATCAATTCACAAATAATGAGGAGGAACAGAATGACGACAATATGTTTTCAGATTCAGAATTGATCCAGACCAGGGTTGGGCAAAATCTGATTTTTACTAAAAAAGTAAAAAACCATTGATTTTTTAGGAAAAATCACGGTTTATGATTTTTTTAAATTTGAATATAAAATTTGAGCATTTTGATTCTTAGAAATTATTGTTAAATATTTTAATGTATAAGTCTAAAAATTATAATACAATTTGCGGCTCAAAAACTTGTGACAACACATTTGTCGAGCTTCTTGCAAGAGTTGAGTTGATAATAACGTCAAAACATAAATGTGCTAAAAAGTGCTCCTCAAATTTTAACGTTTTAAAGTGGTTATAATACGTCTAAAATTGTCGCTTTTTGACTGGTGGAAAATCCTGGAAGTTTTCTTCCAATTTGTTATAAATTTGCGATTCCACAACATTTGTAACTAATGCAACTGATTAATCAATTCTCTTCATTGATCCAGCCACTATAAGAAAAACTATCAACAAAAACCTGTTCCTGATAACAACAATCGACTTTTAATTTATTTACTGATAGTCTGGTAGCTTACAGACAAATTTTATCAATCTGATTAAGCTTGTTCATTCGATATGGCTAGTAAATGTGAAACCTGCGGTGATGTTCTTGGTGACAAGTTTATTGCTTGCGACAGTTGCCATGTCTTGACGCACCCCTCAGAAGGTTGCACTGGCCTGGGGGCATCCGAACTGCGTGCTGTAGTTATACAAAAAAGGACTCTGGTTTATTTTTGTGAGGAGTGTCGCCAGGCTTTTAAAAGTGTACCCAAACTATTGAGACAAATTGATAACCTTAGATCGGAAGTAAATTCACTGAAAGATGAAGTCTTGAAGCTCAAGGATATGAAGAAAGATACCCCGATGAATAGTGAAGACATTATTAGTGAACTCCATGAACGCCAAAAGAGAGCCAACAACCTGCTAATCTTCAACCTGCCTGAACCAAGCAATGTCTCTGATGATCTTAACCAAGTTAAAACTTTGGTAACAAAAGCTGCTGGTGTCAGTATCACTGACATTAATGATATTAAAGTTTTCCGCTTTGGAAAGAAGAATAAAAATGGACATAGACCGCTTAAAGTTGTGCTGAAATCCAATCGTGACGTACACGCTGTTATCAAAAACAAACACAATATCAGCCGCGAGAAAAAGGTCTTTATACATCTGGACCAAACTCCCAACCAGAGGAAAACTCTGGAGACTGTCAGAAGCGAGTTATTGAGACGTCAGCAAGCTGGTGAGCAAAATTTAACAATAAAATATGTTAACAATATTCCCGTAATTATAACAAAAAACTAGATTCGGGCAAGCTATCTGTCTACTACCAGAACGTTAGAGGACTTCGAACAAAACTAACTCAACTATGTCTTAATGTTACAAATTGCTCTTACGATGTAATTATTCTTGTTGAAACTTGGCTCACAGCTGATATCAACGATGCTGAACTTGGTCTAAGCGGTTACAACATTTACAGACAGGATCGAACACCCCAGTCCAGCATCTTTAGCAGAGGTGGAGGTGTTTTGATAGCTGTTAAGAAAACAATCTCCTCTAGTACTATCAATTCCAACCCGTTAATTGAGCAACTTTTTGTTCACTTGGACCACAAAAATTGCAAACATATTTTAGGAGCGATTTATCTTCCCCCTAAATCTCACCCTAATCTATACCAACTTCACTATGATCAACTTCTAATATTAAATGAGCAACATCCAGACAGACAATTTTACATATTTGGCGATTATAATCTACCTACAGCTACATGGGATATTGAAGATTTCTGCTCTTCAGCTTCTGCACAACCTAGCTCGTCAGCATATGATGAAGATGCTATCGAAATAGTTTCGAATATTTGTGTGTTTTACAATCTGTTCCAGTCCAACAAAGTGTTCAACCAAAGGGGAGTCATCCTTGACCTTGTTTTGTCCCCAGATGAACTTAAAGTGTTGACAGCCGCAGACATTTTGATCCCACCTGATGTTCATCATCCTCCTCTTGAAACTTCAATACAATATAAGTCGAACTCAAGTGCGACTCCTGTTGAAGATTTTTATTATGATTTTCGACACGCCAATTTTGAAGCTATACGCCAATGTTTGGAAGCTATGGACTGGGATGGGCTTCTTCAGGGGAAGGAACTTTCAGATATGATTTTTACTTTTTATGACGCTTTGTACTCGGTAATTGAGTTATTTGTTCCCTTGAAGAGATTTGTTATTGACAGATTCCCACATTGGTATTCCTTTCAACTTAAAAGCCTGGTCAATGATAAAAAGGTTGCACATGGGATTTATAAACAAAACAGAACTCCCCAAAATTATGAAATATTCAGTCAGTTAAGAGAACAATGTAAGATAATATCTAGAGAATGCTATTTAAATTACATACATTCTGTTGAAACCTCCGTTAAAAGTAATGTTAAAACTTTTTGGAATTTTGTACGTACTAAAAGATCAAATAACTGCATACCTGAAAATATGAACCTTGATAACTCTTTTGCTTCTTGTGGTAATGAAGTTTCAAATCTGTTTGCCAAGCATTTTTCATCAGTTTATACTACTCAAAATCTGAATCTTAATTTAAATGATATTGAAATTGAACAGAAACTTAACGTCTCCTCTTACCACATTCCAATTTCGACCATTTATGAGAAATTATCAAACCTTGACACAAAGAAAGGTCCTGGTCCTGACATTATTCCTCCAATCCTACTTAGAACTTGCAGCTTCATTTTGTCTCGCCCTCTCTTCTATATTTTCAATAAATCTTTGGAGACAGGTGAGTTTCCTGATTACTGGAAACTAACTTTCGTTGCCCCAATATACAAATCGGGAAGCAAGACTGACATTAAAAATTATCGACCCATATCTATTCTCAGTACTATACCTAAGGTGTTTGAGAACATTATAACAGACTACCTTACATATGACTGCTCTGGCATCATAACTGAACAACAATATGGCTTTTGTGCTGGGAAATCGACTGAATTAAATCTAGTTACCTATGTTGATTTCCTGTCTGAAGCTTTGGAAAGGGGTTGCCAGATTGATTCTGTGTACACTGACCTCTCTAAGGCTTTTGACAGGGTCAACCATACTCTCTTACTTCAAAAGCTTGATAAATATGGTGTAGGTGGGGTGTTACTACAATGGATTAGCAGCTATCTTACGAACAGGACTCAAATGGTTAGAGTAAACCACCAC
Source organism: Galeruca laticollis (assembly GCA_963921935.1). Classification (NCBI taxonomy): domain Eukaryota; kingdom Metazoa; phylum Arthropoda; class Insecta; order Coleoptera; family Chrysomelidae; genus Galeruca; species Galeruca laticollis. The sequence continues at coordinate 22,117,374 of OY998181.1, read as the reverse complement.
TATTCTAACTTATTTCAAGTAACCTCTGGTGTTCCTCAGGGGTCACACCTTGGTCCCTTATTATTCAACTTATTTATCAATGACATTATTCATTGTTTTAGGTATGGCAAAGCACTACTATTTGCAGATGATTTAAAACTTTTCCTAACTATTCAAACATATTTTGATGCTCTCAGGCTTCAGTATGATCTTGATAATCTATCAAACTGGTGCTCCTTAAATGGCATGGACTTGAATGCTATTAAGTGCCATGTCATGCGCTTTTATCGATCCCATGTACCTTCTACTACTTTCGATTATACCTTAAATGGTCATGTCTTGGAGTCTGTTAATCGAATCAAGGACCTTGGAGTTATTCTAGATCCCACCTTAAGCTTCAATCAACACATACCTACAGCTATCCTTAAATCCATGAAAATGTTAGGTTTTATCAAAAGGCTAACCCACGATTTTACTGACACATCTGCAATTAAAGTCCTTTATTGTTCACTTGTCCGACCCCATCTTGATTATTGTTCTTCTGTCTGGTCTCCTCATTACATAACACTCAGCAGGAACATTGAAAATGTCCAACACAATTTTCTTAGATACATGGCCTATAAATTGGGTATCTTTTGCGATTATGAATTGTTAGAGCATTTTCTGAACATCCCCTCTTTGGAAACTAGGAGGAAACAGAGAGACCTGACATTATCAATGGCAGATGCAGTTGTGCTGAACTTCTAGCAAAAATTAATCTTCATGTTCAAACCCGATCAACCCGACAGCAACAAACATTTTATGTACCTTTTTATCGTTTAAACAATACTTTCAATAGCTGTATTCCAAGAATGTTAAGATTAGCCAATACTCATAATGATCTTGAGATGTTTAGCACCCCCTTTCATCACTTTAAAACTCAGTTACTGAGTGCTGAGCTTTAATGTTCTGATGTTAATGCTTTATTGAAGTTTATTGTTTGTTGTCTTTTGTCTTTTTAAATTTTTAACCTTTTTACTTATTCTTTATTGTATGACATGTAAATATTCCATATCTTTTCATTTTATTTTAATTATAATATTATAATTGTAATTTATACCTAAAATGGGCTTGCCCGTAAATAAATAAATAAAATTCTTGTCGCGATTTGTTTTCCTTCTGTCCTATACACTCACTATACAGTGCTGAGTACTGCCGAGTGAGGCACGAACGCGTTTGTTGTGCTTTTTGCAAGAATATACCTGTCGAGGCTTGTTTTCCTTCTCAACCTATAAATTGACGTTGCCCAACAATTTCACGCATTTCACTAGTTAGGTTAGTTAAGTGAAGTGAAAACATATAAATAAAGTAAAGTGAGTGGAAGAAAAGAGGACCCAATATGGCAGTTCTATATTAAGACAACAAATCCAAATAAATTGGGGTGTAGGGCTAATTGCTAATAAAGATTTTTATTATTAACCCGGGAATGATTGTGTGGTTAGATTTTGACTGACATTTTTTGTTGATTCTCCCAGCACTTAATATTTTATTTTTGAGATAATTTAGTGAAAGTTTTGAGACATAAATATTAATTAAAAGTTAAGTAACATAGTGTAATTTTTAATAATATATTCCGAGATATTTTGAAATATTTTTTTAAATATATACATATTATATTATAAGTAGATACATTTTTGATAAATAACATAATACAACAGGGTAACAAATGTTTCTATGTATTAAAAGACACATTTAAATCGAAGATATTGTCTACAAACACAAAAATTAAAATATACAAGACAGTAATTAGACCAGTCGGAATTTACGCCACAGAAACCTGGAATTTAACAAAAAAAGAGGAAAACACATTAGAAATCTGGGAAATGAAAATACTACGGAGAATATTAAGAAAATACGAAGTTAATCAAAAATTCAATAGCCCGATAATAACAAATGAAATAAGAAGTAAACGATTAAGGTGGGCAGGACATGTACAACGTCTAGGTAATGAAAGGTGTATCAAAAAAATACAGGAAACTAAAAGACAAGGGTGAAGAGCAAGGGGACGACCGAAAACTAGATGGTTGGATGGTGTAGAAGAAGATATAAAAAAATTGGAAAAAATGGAAAATAATAGTAGAAGAAGCAAAGGACAGACTTCAGAGCAGAAACTAAATCACCGAATTCACAAACTCCCTACTGATTTAAAGCAGTAGGGTTGGCCAAGCAACTGGCACCACTGCCAGAAAAATGAGGCTAGGAATCCCAATAGGGAGACTATAGACCTTAAGCTCTGAAAGTCAATGAGAAGAAGAAGATACATTTTAGAGATAAATTTTAAAAAATTTTGATAGGTATTATTTTTAACAAAGATAATATAATTTTTAAGTTATACACCGCCCTCGAGAAAAACGGTAGCAACAAGTCTTTAGGACGAAATCTATGAAGAGGAAAAAGAAAAAAGTTTCAAATACTGCAATTAAACATACAGCGCAAGATTATTTAAACATTTTAAAACCTATATCAGTTGCTCTTGATACTGTGCAGAGGAAAAATGCTACTATCGCAGATGCTGTAGAGCAGTGGAAACGTTTACAATATATCTTTGATGAATCTGTGGAATTACCATTACAAAAAACTCAACAATTGAATAATTGATATAAGCAAGCACTAACGCCATATTATTTTATAACGTATATGTTGAATCCACAAAAAACAAAATACCAGTTAACACCAGAAGAAAAGAATATAGCTTTAGAAACAATTAACGAGTTATATGAAAACACTGGACTGTTAACTTTAGTAATAAAGTTAAATGCCCGCAGTGCTCCATTTAAGCAAGTTATGTTTTCGGACGAAGTGATAAAAAATGTAAACGGACTACAATGATGGTTATCACTAAATGATGAGCCGGAAATCTTGAAACAGTTGCCAATAATAAAACAATTCATGTGTGCAACTGCTTCTTCAGCTTCAGTAGAACGTTTATTTAGCTCTTTTGGTCTTGTACACTCGCATATTAGAAACAGATTAGGCATAGAAAAAGGAGGAAAACTCGTGTTTTTAAAAATCAAGCGATTTTAATCAGCCCAACCCTGTTCCAGACTCAAAGAATATTGAAGCAAACAAAAATCTGTTCTCATATATTAAAAACTTTTCTTCAAACCTTGATGAAAAACAACCCTTAGTCACAGGCAATGCTTCAACTACAACTAGAATACCAGCCAACGATGCAACAGAGAAATCTTCAGAGCCAGTTCATCCAGCACAGAAGATGTCAAGAATAAAAACTCTCCTATAACATTTTTTTAACTATAAACCTTGACCACGGATGATGCTCAAATCACAATTAATAAAATTTTAACCGAGATATTTCCAATGGTAGATTATTCAGGGCCAGCTCATCCAACTACAGAGGGCATTGGGAATAAAAACTCCCCTCATATATATTTTGAACCACAAACCTTAACCACAGATAATGCTCAAGTCACAACTAATAAAATTTTAACGGATATATTTCCAATGGAGGATGATAAATATTACGAGCCTGAAGCAGAAGCTTCAGACTTTGAAACTTCTTCGGATGAAAGTTTGATCGATGATGTACCACCCTTTGATGTAAATGCACATGAACAAAAGAAGCAGAAGACTAATAATAAGCAAAACTGGAATGTACATAAAAATAAAAAATTGAGGATGCAGGGAGAGGCCTATCTAGGCTTTCATCGAACTAGAGAAGGAAAGGTGTTGCATGATGTAGAAAGAGAGGAATGCAAAATGGGCACGGCTTGTAACTCTCCACTGTGCCGGAAATCGAAAAAAGGGCATACAATCAGATAACAGAAGAAATGTGTTTCATTCATTATGGAAAACTTTAAACTGAGACCAAAGAAGAACGTTTATTGTAAACTCAGTCGAAAAAAATGCAGTGAAGCATCACAAAACTCAGAATGAAGAGTTCAGAAAAGGAGCTTCTTTGAACTATCAACTCACTATCTATGGAGTTTGTAAAAACGTCTGCATGTTGACGTATTTTAATACACTTGGTATTAAGAAATGGACAGTGTGCTACTGATCACAAACCAAAAAATGACTGCATTGCTCCTTCAACTAGTGTGACCACAAACTGCAGATTAGTGTCCGCTAGGAAAAAAAGTACATAGATTTTGTAAAACTATTTTTTGGCTCTTTACCGAAAATACCATCCCACTACTGCCGCAAATCAACAACTAGGAAATACTTAGACCAATTTTTACTTCATTGGCTAAACTTATCAGTTTATATTTGGAAAAGTTTCCACAAAAAAATGTATACAGTGTCAGTAGATATTCTTTTGAATCAAGAGAAATCCTTATTTAGGAAAGATCAATGTGATTTGTGTTGTTCCTACCAGGCTGGAAATGTAACTGAAGAGGAATACATAAACTCATGTGTTCACTCAATATTTACAAGCAGTAAAATTAGCTCCTTTTACAAACACAAGCATATTTTATTACATAAAAAAACTAAACGTACATAATTTCACTATGTATAACCTCCTCAATCATGATGGCTCATGCTATTGGTTTGACGAAACTGCTTCTGACCTTTCATCCTTGACATTTGTGTCATGTATTATATACCTAAAATTTTAGAGGAAAAGAGATGAAGAGTTATACTTTGGTCTTATGGGTGTAACAATCACAATAGAAACACGGTCCTATCTAACGTGCTGTTGATACTAAGTCAGGAATGCCAAATCACCGTTGAACAAAAATTCTTAACCAAAGGTCACACTTATATGGAGTGTGACTCAGTTCACAGCTCCATTGAGGCAAAGCTGAGAAACAAAGACATATCCCTTCCAAGACAGTATTCTGATATAACAAAAGAGGCAAGATCTAAACCAATGCTTTATAAAAACCATTTTCTAACATACATTTTTAAAGAAGAAATTCCAAATTTATGACTCAATAAGACCAGGAAAGGTTGTTGGAAATCCCACTGTAGTGAATTTAAAAGGAATAAAATATTGCAATGGGGAAATCTCCGTTAGAATAAATTGTGATGACGAGTACACTCCACTTCCTAGATGCCAGAGACAACATTGTTGAGTGTTCTCTAATAAACGCCCCACCTCTACCACTAGAAAGATGAAAAATCTCCAAATCAAAGTGCCTGCATCTTCAGAGACTGAAGAGTGTTTTGACATTTGACTGTCACTTGTTTTACGAGTAAATACCTCATGAACAGTCAGGTTGAAGATTACTTCGCCTTGAATATTTATCTATTTCTTGATCTCGAATTTTACTTTGTTCTATTTATTTGTTATTTTCTAGAGTTTTTTGTACAATAAAATCCACCCAAGTTAAATTTGTTATCATTGATTGTTCCTAATACTGCCTAAGTGACATATAAATATTACAAATAACAAAAGTACGCCAATTTGTCATTACAATAACATCAATCACGTCATTTTCATGACCTAGTATTTTTTTAGAAATAAAATCTCATAATTTTATTGAATTACGTAGTTTTTTCGTCTCCTGAAAAATTTGACATTTGCAACTTAGGCAGTATAGTTTCTTCGCCGACTATAAGGTCGATTGTTTGGCAATTTCTGCACCATGCCCCTTACATAATTAATAAGTATTGTCCATCATGTTGGATGAAATATAATATTTTTGTACCTAAAACACATTTATGGTTTTATTTTTAAAGGAATACTAAGAAATATTACACTTCAAAATATGATGTTGCCTACTTACCAATTACTCATTTTGATTTATTTATCCCAAAAAACATATAGTTTTAATCAAAATATTATTATTATATATTCACCTGTCAATACTTTCATCTTCAGTATCTTCTTTTATATCTTCCATTCCTTCTTCTCGCTCGCTGTACTCTGTTGTAGTCTGTGGTGTGTCACACTCCGTGTCAATGTCAGTATCAAATTTAGCACTGTTTGAAGACACTATGTCCTCACAAATGTTATTGTTAGGCAAAAAGTTGCACATTTCACCGTTAGTTTTTAACTCAATGTCACTTTTTAAGATTGTTGAACAACTTTCTGTTGAGGGCTGTTCATTTAATAAGTTTATCTCTGACATTATACACACCACTCTTATTACATTTTATGAAATAAATGCACATTAATTAGTTGTGGATATTATGTTGGCAGGAACATTTTCGGAGATGTAGGCATTCCCCTGAAATAAAGGAAAAAATAAGAGACAATAGTCCATTTCTTTTTTGCTTCAAGAAGAGTTCCTATGAAAACATATTTTTTTGTTATCAGTACCTACATTAAGATTTTATTAAATCGCAGCATTTCCAGTAACATTTATAAATATGAGACTTTCCAAACTACTTGATACATTCTTGAATTCAGTTTAATCAAAATTACTATTTCAGAATGACTCGCTAGCAATTAATTCAAAATGTGCGATGGATGTTTTTTGCAATTGTATAAAATGTATATCATTTTTTCAGCATTATTAGCACTGAACTTATTTAGACACATTTTAATTCCTGTTTACCTGTATAGTAATTGCTATGTGAATTTGTTTATCTTATAAACATTAACATCACTTTATTTTATACTTCCTTTCATGATACAAAAATAAAGAAATATTTAATGATGCCTTGAGTTCCTTGTTCCCAATTAGAAATTTGTTAAGTAGCCAATTTTACTCCATTATATAGTTTGATTTACCTACAAATTTCCTGCATTTATATGTTTGTGTGTCTTTTTGTAATAGGAGTAAACCCATATGTAAACAACTTATTTTACACTTTAAACATTTATATTTCATCATAGTCTACTTGTTCCATCATAAAAAAGTCTTTACATCATTTTTATTCAAATTTTTCTTCCAAATTTTGGAATATAATAAACTTTAATTTTGGTCGTTCCAAATCTTGAATGAAAGAATGAACATTTTTTAAAATATCTAGTCAATTATCACAAAGCGCATACAATAGTAAGATATCTTTTCTTTTTTCGCCATAACAATGTAGTTTCCACCCAAATTCAAAATCGACAATGCTATTCAGAAGTTTTATGAAGTAATTCATATGGCAATAAATCTATTTATAACTTGTATGTTAATATAGAGACTTATATTTTTTTAATCTAGTAAAGTTCTAGATTAACATATATGATTAAATAAAATTTTTAGTAAAATTCTAATCATTGAGTATCCACAAGTTCCTAAATAATTTTGCAATAGAAATTAAGGCGATTATAACAGTTTCAATTTTAGTAATTGAAGAGAAATACTCAATGGGATACTTCAAAGCACCATTCTATGCCATTTTTATTACTCTATTCTGAATACTTCTATATATTACTATAACAAATTGAACATATTGCATTAGTGAAAACTGTTTAACTACTAGATGTTATAATCGACAGACTGTGACGTTTGTAAGAACTTTCAATGCAGTTCTTAAAGTTGCTTTTTTACTCTCAAGGTACTTACCAATATATAATTTGATAAATTCTGTTGAAAGCCTTCACAAAGTCCGCTAAACAAATATGCAGGACTTATTGTACTCAGAGACTTTTCTGTCAGTTGTCTCATTGTAAATAATATATGAATGATAGATAAGTTCCTTTGGAAACCCTGTTCTTCCTCTCTCATTAGTGTTATTGCTTATATAATAAGCAAGAATCTTGGTTAATAGTTTCAGTGCTTAGTTCGATCCTCTGTATATGGTACTCTTATAAATAATTAAATATTTTTTTATATAGCATATTCAGCAACTGCAATACATCTTGTATCTCAACTAAAGGTTTTGGATGTAGATATACATTCGGAAACTTAAAATTTGTATTTTATATTTAATTTAAGGAGGTTGTTAATGTTTTCACAATGTGAATTTCACAATTATTCAATATAACAAGGTATATCCTATTAAAAACAAATATGTGGTGTGCAAAATTGTCCTGAAAAAAGTTAGACTGGCCACAGTTAGCTAAGAACATTGTATTCTTAGTTCAGTTTAAATTATCCTTCAAAATATAATTTGATAATCTTAATTGTATGTAAATTCAAACACATTTATATTTGTTGTTTACAACTTACCTATATATGTTACAATGTCTTCAAATATTACAAAATTTTCAGTTTAATTTAACGAATTCAATAAAGTACTTTCTGCAAATTGCAATAAACAGTTTTCACATTTTTAATTTGTGTATCATACATCCAGAATACATATACACCTGTGCTGAAGATGTAATATTTTCCATAAAAGTTTAGCATTTTATCAAAAATGACTCAATTACTTAGCGAATTGAATAAACAAACATGCATAAACGTTTTAATTACACAGGGGAAATTGTTAACAAAATTACCATAAATGTTGTTTTGGTTAAAAGTTTCAAACATATTCTGAATAGAGTATACAAATTGTCATAACCAATACTTTTAAATAAACAATAATGTAAAAACTAGGTTATTCAGCTAAGTTATGTGTATAATAGAGTCTAAAGTGTCCTCTATTTTACCAATAATTGGAACATAATCAGAAAAATATGTTGCTTGTGGGGGGTCTGCCAACGACACAAATTTTGCTAGTATTACAAAAGTTTAACTGAAACAATGTAGTTAACTATATATTTAATAACAAATGAAGTTAATCTAATAAAAGAGTAGACAGGCAGATTTGATTTTATAAGAAATTTAATATAACAAATTTTGAATTCGGCGCAACTTTCATATAAGGACAAGTGGTAAACAATTATAAATACCAGATTTTTTTAAGAACTGAAATTGATTTCACACATTCACTCGTTGTCAAATTCGTACGTGACTATCCACTAAACCATAAATTGACCATTTATTCAACATATTTACGATTATTGAAAGGTTTAAAGTAAAAAATCGTTATCAATACAAGGAATCCATTGCAACATTACAAAGAAATAACATTTCCCATAGCACTTACCTGTGATATTTTATCACAAAATTGTAAATCACACTTATAATTACATGTTAACCACGATTTAAATACTTAGTAGTTGAAAACTTTTCGATCTCATCAAAACCAATGTTGATGACCTTGTTACCCAAGATGCTGATATATTTTTTTATTTTTGTGAAATGAAATGAAGTCGACTACAGCGACCTCAAGCTAGCTTATTAGTAACTATCTTCTAGATTATTCCATCTTTTAGTTTAAAAGTTCATTACATAAAGATATCTTTAATTATTTACATACAGTTTTCTGTAGCTTGGAACATTCCTATAAGAATGTGTTTTAAAATTCACTATAGAATAGTAATATACAATGAAAAACAAATTAATATCTTATTTATTTGCTTATTATGTATTAAAATCAATAATTAGCTATTATTTTATTATGAAGACGACTTACTTGACTGTTGACTGTTAATGAAAATACATTATTCATCGACAGAGGGCACTTCATTAACCCCATAGATTAGATTAACCCTGACAAACCTTTCATAGATATATTTAGAAATGGACCCCAGATTATATATACTAAATACGCGAGATTAGTGTGACGAGATTAGTGTGACGTCACAATTTGAAACTGTATCCAAACAAAACTTGTTGCCATAAGAATTTCCATTTGAGTGTAGATTTTTGATTATTTAAGCGTTCCATACGTGTTTTTTAAAGGAATAAATTATTGAAAAGTAAGTAATGGTGTCTACTCAATATAAAAAATAATAGTTTTGATAATATAAGTTATCCCGCAATACGTATTTTTGATTTTAAAAGCTATATTTGAGGTTATGTTTACTGGATTATTTGATGCATGTGAAAATATAAGATAAATAATAGTGATTGTTTGTTCTAGTGTCATCAAAACATGTTTCAACATTCTCTTGAAACCTTTTTTAATGATAATATGAGCTTGTTAGTGAAAAATGCTTAATTGAAGTGAAGTTTCCTTTTAGTATCCTAATGACGAAACATTGAAACCACTCTCAAAAGACAAGAATTACATAATTCATGTTGATGAAAATATATTAGTGACTATTTCACTCACCTACGAAATGAACCAATCAGAAGCTCTAGTCAAGTTCGGCTTACCGATAATACCAAACTTGACTCTTGACTCTGATTGGCCTATCAAGTTCGGTGTTTTCAGATTTGTTTACAGTGCATGTGGCAGTTAAACGTCAAATATAAGTGATTACGCTGTGCACGCATTCAAAAATGAGTAGATTTGGGATGAATTCTATCGAATCAATCAACGAAAAAATCGATGAAAATGTACCGAAAAATACGAGGAAATCGAAGGAGTACATTTGGAAGTAATTTACCAGATTTTGCGATTAACGAAAATACCTATTAGATTTTTTATCTTTCACTCTGTTTGTGAAATAGTCTAATAAAATTCCACTCGTGATTGAATTTATCTCATAAGTCTGTCTTTCATTTATGATCTCAACTGAATTGATTCGAGAAAACACCAATCGTCCTGCGGACTCGTGGTGTTTTCTCGAAACAATTCAGTTTCGTTCAAAAATGAATCGACAGACTTATCGCGAAAATTCAATCACTTGTGGTATTACTACTGATAATTGAAAAATATAACTATTATCACCAGATACAAGGTGCATTACATATTGCATGAGAGGGCATGTGCTATTTAATATTATGGATACCAAGTGACATTATTGTGTGGGAATTGCTCGACATCAAGAATGGAAGAAAAATTTACATGTGTTAATAACATTCTACCTTTACAAATTTGTACCATTTATATTAACATAATAAAATGTTTTCATAATTATAAATTTTGATTTGTTTTGTGCTATGAAAATTAAATTGAGTAAACGTTGCAAATTTACATGATTGAAAATATGCCGTTTAGTCTGAAAACTCAGAACATCATGTCACAACTTTGCCTCAATCAAATCATATTTGTACGAGGTTCAGAGTTTCTGTTGGTTGTTTTCAAATTTTATTTGATCTGTAGGGCTCTTCAACTACATGTGTAAACATATTCAATTTTATCTGAAAACAAATAATATAAACAAAAACTTTCCAAATTTCTTTATTACACAGAGAAGTATTTACTTGTAATACAATGGTTTACAGTTAATGGAAAGAGGAAAGTAAGGTACAATGTGGAATTTCAATTTAAAATAGCAAACGTTTAAAAAATCATACGAAGCAACTTATAAAAAATGTAAAGCGAAAGATGTGTAATGACAAATAATAATGTATATGTTATAGGGAGGTCGATATATACAGTACAAAATCAAATATACAATGAACACGTACAAGTTTGCTTCTACCTTGTTTGCAAAGATTGATCATGTACAAAAAAATAGTTGGCTAATTTTCTTTTCTCCGTCCATAAAATGACAGCTACACAAAAAAGCTCCGGGATCTGGTTCTATTGTTCTACAAATATTGTATAAACACACAAAATAAAATGTTATATTTATCATTATGTAGGTACCTTGTCAGCTTCATCCATTTGCTTCTTACTTTTGGATCCTTTGGAAATCTATAAAACTTACAGTTCTCTCTGACATTATAATGCTTACAACCTGGTGGCCAGGACAGTACCATTATTCTTTATGTGAAGAAACCTAAAATTAGATAATACAGATAGAAAAAGAATTAAAACAATTGTATTTCATAAGTTTATAATAGGGTGTTTAGGTTAGATAACTCTTTTATTAAAATTATATTGTTATACATACTTATTTTGGCTGGAATCGAATATATCTCTTTGTAAAAGTCTTAGCGTATATCTAAATGCCTAAATCAGCAGTTATATTCAAAATGTAAGGGAATATAATCTGGTCCAAAATCACACCAATGGTATCTAAATGGCTAGTTATGTTTGTTTGGATACAAAATTGACATAACCTAAGATTATGATGTCACTACTAATAGCGAGTATGGACTGAGTGATCCATATTCAGTTGTGCAGTGTGCAGTGAAAACAGACCGAAAAGTACGAGAGAGACAAAGCGAATGTGTGGCCAGTAGTTGATTGGCAGATATTGTAAGGTATTGGTACCACAGTTGCTTTGTCTCTTTCTAGAGAGTGGTTACTTTTGTGAGAATATGGCTCAGTCCATTTCTATATGTCTATAGTAAATTTTGAATGATGTTGGTTCCTAGATTGGTCCGTCATATTTGGACCAATCGCATTTGAATGACAAATTGATGACGTCGTGAATCGTCTGGTTCAAGGTTGGTTAACCTTAACTTGAAGCGTGCTCTTGAGCAGGGTCCACTCTCTGATGAAAGAATACACGTTGGTTGTTGGTGTCTTTGGTTCTATCTCTTTCTATTCTCCCAACATTACTGTTTTGATTACATTTGTTTTGAGTTTAAAGTTTTGTAAACAGAAGTGGGTTCGTGTTTTTTGAAAATGATGACGGACTCAACAAGTGCAGTGGGCTACGAAATTAATCAAAAAGTAATTCATTTTATAGGTGATGAACTTACTTTTAAATGATGATAAAGTTACCACACTTATCACATTATAATAGCAGCACTTAGTGGAAACTTATCTGCTTATGGAATAATAAATAAAATGTTTCCCTAGTCACACGAAAATGAAGGAAAAAATCATAGTCCAGATATCTGTTGACCCAATTTTCAAAATAATCTAAAATCTTTGTGTGCTTCCCTTTAACAAATGTTTTTATGGTCATTAAATCAATATTAGAACTTTTATTGGCACTATTTTTTTAATATTTGATGAATTCATCTGCATTTTAGTATTTTATGAAAATTTGGTTTCCACTTTATTCAAATACAAACTGAATTACACTTGTAAATAAATTGTTAAGTGAAATGACTTACGTCAATTTTTACCCAACAGCCGTTTAACCAACCGTTTCATTTAACGAAGAATTCAATGGTCTGACTTCATCGTTTATGAACCGACCGGTTATCCATTAACCAACCAAATAAGCCATTCTGAATCGCAATATGTATTCGTTTTTAGTTGGTTGTCTTTTGTTATTGTCTTTTGTTGACTTTTGGTTTTTATGGTTGGCATTTGGTATAAATAAGGCGCGCGTACACGTACCCAATCGCTTGCACGGATATAGGAATACAAAATGGATTGCCAGCCCTTAAAAAAATGTTTTACAAAAATGACTGTGGCATGCAAGTGTTAAAGTAAAATTGTACTTTATATGTTAATTGTTCTAAAAGACAGTCGGTAGTCGTTACCTTGACTACAAATAAATGATTTAATTTTTAATTTCAATTTTTCTAACTTGTCAGTCAAAAGCGAATAGTTATGTTAATTTACTGAATAAAAAGTTCACATCAAGATTAAACTGCATTCCTTGTATTTATTTTAATTGGTTATGGGCCCAGTACGCTTAATTGTGTACTAGAATCGTTTTTATTCAAGAAAGAATAAATTCGTATAAGAAACGGTTGGACTGTGAAGTATCGTTGAATAGCCACAGATGGATTTGGCGAAGCACATCAAACCCTTGGCCGGTGAGGCAGACTGGCCGATCTGGAAGCGGAAGATTCGTGATCTGCTCGATTATCATGAAGGTGCATTAGACGTTATCGATAACAAGATTAAAAAACCAGAACCTCTAGCTGACGGCGCTAGTGCGGCTAAACAAAAAGAATTCAAAGAGAAGTATGATTTCTTTCGAAAGGCAAATAGCTACGCAAAGTCTATGATTGCTAGCTCAGTTACAGATGCGGTGTATGAGAAAATCATCGATAAAGAAACCGCGCGTGATGCTTTCGAGGCCCTTAAAGAGCAGTTTGAAGCGACATCCAAGGATCAAGTTTTTCAAATTTGTGATTCATTTTTCGCTTTTAGTTGGATGTTAGGTGAGGACGTGTCTACACATTTAGCTAAGTTGAGAAGTCTTTGGAGTGATCTCAACAACGGTCTCACTGCTCGAAATGAAAACAAGTTACCAGACTTAATGCTTGTGTGTAAAACGCTCAATATTTTACCTGCTGCATTTGAGACATTTAGGTCCAGTTGGATGCTGCTCACCAAAGACACAGAGAAAACCTTCGACGAGCTGACTACACAGTTGTGTATGTTCGAAAGAAATTTCAAGAAAAGCACCAACAACGACAAATTTTCTCAAGAAGCTCTAGTGGCAAAAGGCGAGACGCAAAAACAAGACGCGAAAAAGAAGTCGAGAGCAGGTACAACCTGTAATTATTGTGGTAAGAAAAACCATTGGGTCAGTGAATGCAGAAAATGGATCGCAGATGGACGACCATCCAAAAATAAGTCCGTTAATGACTCTCAAAACCAAGCTAACCACAAAAATAACCAAAACAAATTTCAGAGCAATGCTGTTGAGGTTAAGGAAGGTCTTGTGTTGTCATTTTCAGAGATTTTCAATACTGAGATCAACACTACAGACTGGTGGATCGACAACGGTGCTACAAGGCACGCAACGAATAATTTCGATTTCTTTGTAGATTTTGAAAAATTCAAGAATCCGTGTGGCATAAAGGCTGCAGGAAAAGAGCTTTTGCAAGCAGTAGGGAAAGGCATCGTAAAAGTTGTATCAACAGTGAACGACGAGCGATACATCCTAACCTTGCACGATGTTTGGTACGTTCCCGACATATCGAAGAATTTGTTTTCTGTTCTAGCAGCTCAAGACAGAAACCTAAACAGTATGTTTGAATCAACAGCTACGTGGTGCTCGCTCAAAGTGAATAACAAGATACTGCTAAGTGGAGTCCGAAATGTTCACGGAACACTATTCAAAGCAGCTATCAAACCGATTTTTCCCGCTGGTAATGTAAGTTTCAATGTTGCTGTTACTGATAGTTCTCAATTACAGCTGTATCACGAGAGGTGGGGACATCAGGACAAGCAGCACGTGAAAAACTTGTTACAAAAAGAATTGGGTATTAACGTCAAGTTAGACAGAGAAATTTGTGAACCGTGCGTTTACGGTAAGGCCCATCGTTTAGCTTTCGGTACTAGAAGAAAAGCAAGCCAACCTGGAGAACTGATTGCTACAGATTTATGTGGTCCTTTTGATGTATCATTTAGCAAGAAGAGGTATATGGCCATATTAAAAGATATGTTCACTAAATTTCGATATTGCTACATAATTGCAGAGAAGTCTGACGTCACAGCAGCTTTACAGTCAATGATTGCTCACGCAAAACAGCAAGGTCATTCGATTAAGGCGCTGCTGAGTGACAACGGCGGCGAGTTCGACAATGTGGAGGTCAAGGCTATTCTAGAGAAAAATGGAATTACGCACAGATTGACAGCTCCGTATACACCACAGCAAAATGGTTGCGTTGAACGAGAAAATCGCACAATCGTTGAAATGGCTAGAACATTCAAGTACTCCAATCCCGACGTGAAATTTCCTGAAGCCATTTGGGCAGAATTAGTCACTACAGCTACGTACGTATTGAACAGAACAGGCAAATCATCAGTAGACGGTGTGAGTCCTTACGAGCTGTGGATTGGAAGTAAGCCGAGAATTAAGCACTTACGCATCATTGCATCAACTTGCTACGTTCATATACCTAAAGAAAAGAGAAGAAAAATGGACGAGAAAGCAATCAAGGGTTATTTGATAGGTTACGATAACGATGAAAGATGCAGAATTTATGTCAAGGAAGAGCACAAAGTTATTGTCTCAAGAGACGTTCAATTTCGCGAATTAACGAGAGATTGCGATCATGAGGTTCAGTTACCACTCAAAGACTCTCATTTACAGAAAGATAACACCGAGGAAAATCCTGAGGTTCCAGTCGAACTAGAAGAGCCTTTGGAGTACCCCGAGATACCAGTTCAACAAGATGAAACACTTGAGTACGAGTCGGAAAGCACGGAACCTGAATCGGCAACCGATGACGAGGAAGAGCCAGCGACGCCCTCGCCAGTACCTGCAAGAACTTTGAGAGATCGCTCGAAGTTGAGAAAGCCAAGTTACCTACAAGAATATGCACACATTGCTGAAAACACTGATTTTATTGACACGTATGTAACTCCTCAATCATTCCAAGAAGCTGTTTCAGGTAGGGAAAGTTTACAGTGGAAACGAGCCATGGATGATGAGATGAAATCGCTCAATGAAAATCACACATGGAAGCTGTCAACTTTGCCACAAGGAGCAAAAGCGATCCCATGTAAATGGACCTACAGAGTTAAAACCAATCCAGATGGTTCGGTCAATCGATACAAGGCAAGACTAGTTATGAAAGGTTTCAGTCAACGCTACGGCATTGACTATAGCCAGACCTTCAGCCCAGTAGCAAGAATGGCAACTATTCGGTCGATTTTAAGCATAGCTGCAAGTGAGCAGATGCATCTAGCACAGTTTGACGTATCTACAGCATTTTTATACGGCGAACTTGAAGAGGTTATTTACATGCAGCAACCAGAAGGCTACAAAAACGGTACTGATCAGATTGCAAACCAGTCTCTACGCCAATGTTGAAAGCTTCTGAGATTTCTCAATCAGGGAAAGAAAATTCCAAAGCACATAATTTCCCTTACAGACAGGCGGTCGGAGCTCTCATGTATTTGATGCTAGGAACTCGACCTGACTTAGCATACAGCGTTGGATTTTTATCAAGATCACTGGAAAATCCATCTTTGGAAGATGCAGCTCGCGTTAAAAGAGTTTTCCGCTATGTAGCAGGCACATTGACGAAAGGAATAACCTATACTCGTAAGGTAAAAAGGGGTATTCTTGAGACTTTCAGTGACGCTGATTTTGGAGGATGCACGAAAACTGGTCGCTCTACTTCTGGTGTCGTAGTTAAGTATGCAGGAGGGGCTATTTCATGGATGAGTCAAAGACAACCTACGGTAGCCACTTCCACTACCGAAGCTGAAATTATTGCAGCAAGTGAAGCAGCTAAAGAAATTATTTGGCTCTCAAGATTGTTTAAAAATATTGTAACTTTAAAGCAAGTTCCAATAATTGAGGTCGACAATACAGCAGCAGTGCGTTTAAGCGAAAATCCAGAGTTTCATCGACGAACAAAACATATAGCCATCAAGCACTTCTTTATTCGAGAGAGGGTAACCGAAGGCGAATTAGCAGTTCAACAAATATCTTCTGAGAATCAACTGGCAGATATTATGACGAAGCCTTTGGGTGCAATACGATTACAAATATTACGCGATAAATTGGGTTTAAAGTAACATAGTGGGTACTAAGATGTTTTGTTTGTTTATTTCATTATTATTACAACAATTAACAAGGGAAAGTGTTAAAGTAAAATTGTACTTTATATGTTAATTGTTCTAAAAGACAGTCGGTAGTCGTTACCTTGACTACAAATAAATGATTTGATTTTAATTTTAATTTTTCTAACTTGTCAGTCAAAAGCGAACAGTTATGTTAATTTACTGAATAAAAAGTTCACATCAAGATTAAACTGCATTCCTTGTATTTATTTTAATTGCAAGTCGCCATCGCGCGACTTTTTATGTTGGCTACATTGAATTTGCCAAAAAATATTAAGCTGCTGACACAGAATAAGTCAAAACATTGAAACTGTTGATTGAATTAATGAGCATATGATGGGTGAATTTTAAGTGTTTCTTAATTTTCTGTTTGTTTTACAAAAAACTAATAGTTTTTTATATAGTAATTCAAAACAAAGTGTAGCAGCAATCTTGTGTTTACTAAATCAACTGCCTTTTCAAGAAAATAAACCATAGCTGTGGTTTAGAGTATAGTTGACGTAAGAGATATAGTGCGAACTTTAAGGTTTCTGCATATCGTTTGACTCAAATACCGTTATAGTCCAGTCAATATTATAATTTAAAATTGTTAACAATTCAACGCTGCCTATAACCTTTTTTCCGACTAGGAACATATTTTTTATTTATTTTTTGTAATTAAAATTTAGAAATAAATCTAAATGTAGCGCGCCTATGGCCATTAATGAATTATTCCTCACTATTAAATGCGTAAAAATGCACAGGTGGAAAAGGACAGAGCGAAAACCTGTAATCTCCCGTAAAAAGCGGAAACAATTATTGCAAAAGGCGACTTGCCGGTAAATAATCGTCGTGTTCGCATCGAAAAATACGAGTAGTTCGAATTCATTGTTTTTACCTTTGTTTTTCTAAAGAAAATCAAAGTCGTCTTTCATCTTAGTGAACGTTGCACTTCGGAGCATCTGGGGCCCCAAGGAAGCAGTGGAGGATCAACAGGTGAGCTCATTTTCAATTCTTCCTGTGCAATTAGTAAGATAAAATTTTAATTAATACATGTTTTCATATTTTCCGCATTCATTAAAAATGGCCCTTCTTCGCAAGGATTGAACTAACATAAGCCTTTAATCTGTAATAATTTTGCAAAATCTTAAATTTCAATACATTTATTTATTTTTAAAATAAATCTACAGATTTTTTGTAACTTGTTTATTGTTAAGCGATAAAGCAAAATACTAGTTTTTGGTGTTATTTACCAATTCTATTTTTATTTTCGAAGCAAGTCGAAATACAAATTGATATTTCTATTATTTCAATCGTTAAAATTTTGAGGGTATCGTGAAATATAAATATAGTGTCGCTTTTTGCCCGGTAAAGAGCATATTCGTTTAGGTCTGGTGATTATAAACATTTTTACTTTTCAAGGATATTAATTGAATTTCATTTGCAACATTTTTCAGGAGTTTTTTCCTTTTTGTTTTAGTTGCAATACAGATTATTATCTATAGAAAAAAATTATTATAGGGTATTGATTTAATACCACCCAATCAGTTTATAATAAGAAGATACAAACATATAAAAATAACCGTACCAAAGCTATAATCAAGTTCGTACTGCCTTGTCTGAACTTCAGTTTTTTTTCATTTTTATTTTACAATAATTTAAAAGCCAGGTTATTTCATTACAAACTATCTTTGTTATTTGTTGGGTGCTTTTGTTTTTACCTTTTGCTTACCTTAAAATGGCATAGAAGTTAAATAAAGCCAATTTAAATCTCACTACTGCGTTCAATAGATTGCAGGAGTGCTACGATTTGGGGCAGAATGCAGCTACTGATGAGGCCCAGAAAGCGGAATTTTTGGCTCGTTCGGAGGAGGAGTGTACGAGGAGTTTAAGACTCAACACAATACTGTGATTGGTTTAATTTCTGATCAGGAATTTAAAACCTATGACGTCATGCGTATTTCAGCCGATAAGGCTTATTACGGGCCTAATAAAGGTATAAAACAGGATTTTCTTGTTAAAGACTCTGCCAGATTTCTCATAATAATTCAGTGACCGGTCAGAGTCAAACGCCATCCAAATTCTCAGTTAATCTTCACAAATTGATAATGCCCAAATTTGATGGAGACTACAAAAATTGGCCGGCTTTTTATTATTTTTTCAATAGCGTGTTTCATGAAAATCCGGACGTTCCGGATATTGATAAGTATAAATTAGAGGATGAACCACTCACTCTCTTTAATTAAGGGTCTTCCAATAACGGAAGCCAATTATAAGGTGGCTTATGATATTTTGGAAAATAGGTATCAAAACAAACGAATTCTTGCGACTCATTATTATAACGCACTATTTAACGCACCTCCTGTTAAAAGGTCCCCCGCGGCTGAACTTAGATGTTTATTGAACACTTTCAACGAAAATCTTACCGCCTTAAGAGCTTTACAGTTTCCAGTTGAGCATTGGTGTTTTTTGTTTTTCAATTTATTCGCAGGAAAACTAGATGAAAAAACTCGAACCGATTTTGAATTAGAAAACGGTTTCAGTTCTGAACTTCCTACGTATAGACAGCTTAGTCTTTTTGTAGAGAAGACCTGCAAGGCTCTAGAATCGGTGCAGTTTACTGCCAATTTACATACGCAACCAACCAAGTCTCGCAATAAAGACAAGTCTAATTTTTCTCGAAAGCCATCAGTTTCCTCATTCTTAG
The DNA here is from genome assembly GCA_963921935.1 of Galeruca laticollis. NCBI lineage: Eukaryota > Metazoa > Arthropoda > Insecta > Coleoptera > Chrysomelidae > Galeruca > Galeruca laticollis. The sequence continues at coordinate 22,097,564 of OY998181.1, read as the reverse complement.
CCGATAATTCTTCTTCTAGCATCAGTCAGCAATGCGTTCTATGTTCTGGCAGTCATAATTTATTTAAGTGCCAAAAGTTTTCGGCAAAAACTCCTCAAGACAGATTTTCTATCGCGAAACAAAATAAACTCTGTGTTAAATGTTTAGTTTCTTCACATGCAATTAAAAATTGCAGTTCCAAATTCAATTGCAAGGTCTGCAAATTTCCACATCATACGATGCTCCATTTTAATAAACCAGATAACCCCGTTTCTGCTTCCGATTCGACCATTCATCCAACTTGTGACCCTGAGCAATCCACTAGTACTACTAATACTCATTGCAACACGCCCATACTATCCCAATCTACATATTTGTTATCCACTTGTCAAGTAGATATAAAGGATGTTAGGGGCAACTATCAGACTACTAGAGTTCTATGTGATTCGGGATCTATATCAAATTTTATTTCTGATAAATTAACTCCAATGTTAAAATGTCATATACCTGGAAATGTTATTGTCACTTTGCCATCGATAAAAAAGGTGCATCCTTTTTTATCGCGATAAAAACTTCTCTTCCTCAATATCTAGTAAGCGGACGTCACTTTTACACAATGACAATGAGTCGCAATTATTGTTGTTGTTCATCCATATATTCTGTCGTTAATTTATCTTGCCAAAAAACACTCGAGCTTTTCTTTTATTAGATAAATTCCTCTTTGACTCAAAGTTTTGCCAATCACTAAATTTGCTCGAAAAACTGACATTAGATAAAATCGCTCCACCTTCGGTGTCGCGATTTTATCATGTCAGTTTTTCTCGTAAAATTAGTGATTGGCAAAACTGTTTCGTTGCAAAGAGAAATTTATCCGATAAAAAAAAAGCTCTTGTGTTTTTACTGTTGATAAATGTGCGCAGAAGCTTGGTTTGTCTCGAAAATCATATGCTATTCAAGTTGACGGCTTAAATGGAATGTCAACTGTAGCTAATCGTGGCCTAGCACATTGTGTTATAAAACCAAGTGGTCAAAATAGCCCCATTTTTTGAGTCAATTATAGTTCCCAGGGTTGTTCCGATTTACCAAAGATAAATGTCAACCCGAGTGACATTTCTCACATTCGGGGATTGAGACTAGCTGACGAGCGATTTCATGTGCCAGGGCCAGTGGACATGTTGATTGGGTATGAAATATTTCCACGTATTTTACTTTCTGGTCGCGTTGTGAGTGGCGCTAACCAACCGGTAGCTTTGGAGACCGTTTTCGGATATATTATTCAGGGGAACGTCTGTCAGTCGGAGCCTGGCGTTCATTCTCTGGTAAACTGTCATGTGTCGGTCGAAAATCTCGATTTTCAACTGCAAAAGTTTAGGAAAATTGAACAAGTTCCTAAAGCGCCTACTTTATGTGCTGAAGAACACCAATGTGAACAAATTTATAAGTCCTCCACTTATAGGGAGACTTCGGGCAGATTTTTCGTGCCGTTGCCCTTCAAACAGTCCAACCCTACTTTTGTTGACACTTACTCAAAAGCACTTCGACGTTTTTCTAAAAATCCCGATTTGCGGGAAAAATATAAAGAATTCATGAAAATTTATCTTGACAGCAATCACATGTCATTAGTTCCTTTACATGACTATAAGTCTATTTCGGGGTATTATATATGTCATCATGCAATTTTTAAGGAGCAGATTTTTGGTCCTTCAAAATTACGTGTCGTTTTTGACGCAAGCGCTCGGGATGTTTTGGGAACTTCTCTTAATGACACATTATACGTAGGACCAAAACTGCAAACGGATATTGTAGCTATTTTGTTGACTTTTCGGTATTATGCGGTTGTATTTATTTGTGATGTAGCCGCTATGTACAGACAAATTAATGTCCACGAAGAATATTGGTATTACCAACGAATCTTGTGGCGTTTTGATTACTGACCCTCTTCAAGAGTACTTTCTACGTACTGTGGTCTATGGTATCTCGTCTTCACCATATCTAGCTTTAAGAACTCTGCAATACCTTGCAGATCAAGAGGAATCCTCTTTTTCCAATGCTGCCTCAGCTTTACGCAATCAATTTTATATTGACGATGGATTAATTGGAAGTCATACAGTCCGCTTTGTCGCTCCAATCCGAGCTTATTCAACTCATGAAACGTGGGGGTTTTGAGTTGTCCAAATGGGCAAGTAACCATCCAGACTTATTAAAAAATGTTGATGCTTCCGATATTCAACAGTCATATAGTTTTGACAAAGAGGAGCCTTCATTTATAAAGGTTTTAGGTTTTAAATGGGACCCAAGCTCTGATGTTTTTTCTTATTCTGATGTACCCATTGAACGACCTTGTACGAAACGTAACCTTTTGTCAGAAATTAGTCGGATTTACGACCCTCTAGGATACGTTTCACCGTGTTTATTATTAGCAAAGCAACTCTTGCCACTGCTATGGCAATCTCAAATAGGACGGGATCACACACCCTCGCAAAAGATTCTCGATATATAGAATAAATATAAATCCGAACTGCCAGTTCTAGCGGAGATTAAAATTCCTAGATATATCGAATCAACCACTATTTCAAGTATCGAGTTACATGTGTTTATTTCCGAGTCATTAATACCTTTGGTAGTATTAATACATTTCTAATCTGCGCCAAGTGCAAAGTGGCCCCTTTGCACACGCAAAGTATCGCTAGGCTTGAATTGATATCGGCCAAGCATTTATCGGATGTTTTTCATTTTGTCACGGAAAGCTACACTAACTTGACTACCTTAAACCAAGTCTACCTGTGGTCGGACTTCATGGTAACTTTAAATTGGTTAGCTGCTTCACCAAATAAGTGGAAAACATTTGTTGCCAATAGGGTAAGTCACATTCAAGAGCTTGTTCCCATTTCCTAGTGGCATTATATTCCATCATCTTTAAACCCGGCCGATTGCGCCAGTCGTGGGCAAACTCCTGTGCAGCTACTAAATAACTCCCTGTGGTTGGTCAGGTCCAGGTTTTGTATTTTCTGAAATACCTTCGTGGCCAACTAAGCCTAACATGCAATCTCAATTTGCCTCTGAGGTTGCTGAAGAGGAAAGAAAAGAAAATACTGTGTTGCTCATTTCAAACGTCACAGATAACTTCATCTTTTCCATTTTAAATAAATATTCATCGCTTGAAAAAATTAAATCTTTGTTTGCCAAAATTAATCGCGTTGTAATAAATTAAAAGGCTGGCAAATCTGATAAAATATGTGGTCCTATTACTGCCTCTGAGATAACTGCTTCATTTCGAGTGTTATTGATCCTGAAGGTTTGCTTAGAGTGGGTGGTAGGCTAAAAAATGCACAACTTGCATATGAAGTCAAACACCCCATCTTGTTGCCCAAATCGCATCGCATCACCGCAACCCAGGTTTAAAAACAATGCAGTACTTGTTGCTACAACAATACTGGATTTTGGCTTCACGTAATGCCATTTATAAATGTTTGTCTAATTGCATACGTTGTTTTCGTTGTAAGCCAAAATCTTATAACCCTTATATGGCTAATTTGCCGGCTCTCAGAGTTTCCCAACTCAGAGCTTTCACCTCTGTTTGTGTAGACTTTGCTGGCCCTTTCACTCTTTTACTAAGTCGTCATAAATCCGGAGTTCGAACTTATAAATCCTACGTTTGCATCTTTGTGTGTACTAGTGTTCGAGCTATACATTTGGAGGTCACCTCAGATTTAAGCTCCGATGCTTTTCTAGCAGCGTTTCGACGATTCATTTCTCGTCGCGGCAAATGCATCTATATCACGAGTGACCAAGGCACTAATTTTAAAGGAGCGAACAATCAATTGTTAGAAATGGCCAAACAAGCATCCGAAAACTTGCTATCACTTGGCGCTTTAATGTTCCAGGTAGCCCTCATATGAATGGGTTAGCAGAAGCAGGTGTAAAGTCATTTAAAAGCCACCTTTATCGCGTTTTAGGTCATAAGATCCTCTCTTACGAAGAATTTTGTACTTTAACTACGCAAATTGAAGCAATTTTAAATTCACGGCCCTTGTGTCCCATATCGTCCGATGCTAACGATTTACAGCCTCTCACTCCAGGTCATTTTTTGAACCTCGAGCCTCTTCATAGTTCCATACCCGAGGTAGATCTGGACCACATTAAAATGAATAAATTAAATCGTTGGCAATTAATTCGGCGTCTCCAGAGCGATTTCTGGAAGAGGTGGTCGTTTGAATATATTAGTAGTGAATGGGACACTAGACCCACGTTTTAAGAGGGGGGCGTGACGTCACAGCGGTCAGTTTTTATCCGCCGGCCATTTTTTATCCTGTAATTGTAGATTTCTATCGCTAGATGACGTATGTCATTTTTTGTAGATTTCTATAGTGGTGTCGGCCATTTTTTAACCGTCGGCCATTTTTTATCCTGTAATTGTAGATTTCTATCGCTAGATGGCGTATGTCATTTTTTTTTGTAGATTTCTATAGATGGCTGCGCGTCGTCCATTTTTTATCCCGTAGATTTTATTTGAAAATTCCCATAGTCCTGATTGGAAACACTGACCTAAGCATACGTAATTTCTAGAACCAAAGTTTTTTATAACGCCATTAGGGCATTAGAAATTTATCTCTGTTATTATTGGCCATCATCAATCAATCGTCATTTGTGATAGAGCTTTTTTTTATATACGGAATGTACCAAAAAAGATGCAATAAGGGTGTTATAAATTTGTGAAAAAGATATATATTTCTTATATACAGGGTGTAGTCATAAAATATGTTTAATGCACATTCGTTATGGTATTATTTTGGGTAAGCGACGCATCAGTTGGATGGGCAGAGAGAAAAATAGCATTATTTTGGACAGGCGCAGTGGTTACAGAAGTGCTTATGATTTTTTTATTATCAGCGTTCTTATCTCTTTTGATGTTCCCCAAGAGATAATAGGATGAGTAAATGTCAGCTGAAGGTCGACGGGGTTGACATAAAACAACGTTACTACAATCAATATACAGGGCGTGGACAATGCTATAAGGGCACTCTGCTTGGATTTTCAACGAACAAATCAGGATGTACCAAATCGCCATTAGGTCACTACGACGACGATCAATATATAGGATGTCATTGGACTCAGACACGTTCGATCGTTATACAGGATGTACAAAGATACCATAAGGGCGCTACAATGTATCTCTGCTATTATTGGACGGATTGAAGTCGAACAAGCGCCATTGTGATAGGTAGAGCATTTTATAGGATGTACAAATATGCCATAAGGGCACTTACATATATCTCTGTTATTATTGGTCGGATTGAAGTCGAACAAGCGCCCTTGTGATAGGTAGAACATTTTTATATACAGGATGTACAAAAAAAGATGCCATAAGGGCACTTGCATATATCTCTGTTATTACTGGTTGGATTGAAGTCGAACAAACGCCATTGTGATAGGAAGAGCATTTTACAGGATGTTCAAAAAAGATACCATAAGGGAACTTACATATATCTCTGTTATTATTGGTCGGATTGAAGTCGAACAAACGCCCTTGTGATAGGTAGAACATTTTTATATACAGGATGTACAAAAAAGATGCCATAAGGGCACTTGCATATATCTCTGTTATTATTGGGCGGATTGAAGTCGAACAAACGCCATTGTGATAGGTAGAGCATTTTACAGGATGTACAAAGAAGGCATAAGACGCTACGATGTATCTCCATTGTTATTGGTCACATTTCAAGGCACAAACGGCGTTATAGATTATTTTTTATATATAGGATGTCAAAAAAGGCACTCTGTTGTTATTGGTACGATTTTCATCGAACAAACGGCGTTATAGATTATTTCGATATACAGTGTGTACAAGAAGATGTTATAATGCGCTACGATGTATCTCCGTTGTTATTGGCTAGATTTTCATGGGACAAACGACGTTATAGATTATTTCGATATACAGTGTGTACAAGAAGTTGCTACAAGACACGCGTTCGTTACATTTTAATAATTATGGAAAAGGCATAGTATATTTTTTATAACGCCATAAGGACATTAGAAATTCATCTCTGTTATTATTGGTCAACATAGATCAATCGTCATTGTGATAGAGCTTTTTTATATACAGAATGTACCAACAAAGATGCAATAAGGGTGTTATAAATTTGTGGAATAGGTATATATTTCTTATATACGGGGTGTAGTCATAAAATATGTTTAATGCACCGTCTTTATGGTATTATTTTGGGCAAGCGACGCATCAGTTGGAGGGGCAGAGAGAAAAGTAGCATTATTTTGGACATGCGCAATGGTTACAGAAGTGCTTATGATTTTTGTTATCAGAAGAGTATAGACGCACATTGAAGGAATTTACTAAAAAAGTAAAGATCGGTATAACTGTGCAATGATATATAAAACCAAGGAAACTATATCTGCTGATCATTATAATTACTACTTAAGAAGACAGTTTGAAAGTGGAGAACTTCCTAGATTTATCTGTTCTTTGAAGACTTCATATTGTGGGTCTCCTAAGTGGCTTCAAATTTCTAACTCTAAATCCAATTCTTGTTTCTTATCACAAATATGTAGTACTTCTAGTTTTGTATTAGGTGTCAATGAAATTCCATACATTGTTAAAATCTCGAATTGAGGAATGAAATCAATAACGTTACTTTTTATAAACAGAGAGAGAATAGTTATGAAATTTAAATAATATTCTTAGAAATTCACGACGAACGAAATCAAGGTGTATATTAACATAAGATTCCAAATTATGTTAGCATGATAACACCCAAGCTTATCAACGAGTTTTTCCGTTTTCGTCATTCAAGCGATATCCTAGGAACTAAATTAACGATATACGAGTGAAATCAAAAGTGTCTATTAATAAAAATATTATTGAAATAGATCTCTATCATTGTAATAATTTTTACGGTGCTGAATGATGTAATCTAAAATTCGATATACAGTGTGTACAAAAAGATGCCATAAGACGCAATATATGGGCGGCCTATATTGCAAGTTTCTAGAACGATTGAGACAAATACATCGATTTTGGGCATAATAAAGTTCAGTTTTCGTTTTCTCCCATCTTTCGTCGATATATGCCATATAAGCTATGTTTAGCGGTTTTGTCATTTCTCTTGATATTTAGCACTGTTTACCGAGAACTAGTAACATTAAGCGACGACAGATTCAACCTAATCTAGTTTATTTACGTAAATTTCCGCTATATTTGCCTATTTTAACAGATATATGGCTAATATTGGAAGTTTATAGAACGATTCAAAGAAGCATCAATATTGGGCATAACAAAGTCCAGTTTTCTTTTGTCGATATATGCTATATAAGCTATGTTGAGCGCTTTTGTCTTTTCTCTTGATATTTAGCACTGTTTACCGAGAACTAGTTACATTAAGCGAACATAGATTCAACCTAATCTAGCTTATTCACGTAAATTTCCGCTATATATGCCTATTATAACAGATATATGGCTAATACTGGAAGTTTCTAGAACGATTTAGACGAATGCATCGATTTTGAGCAAAACTAAGTTCAGCTTTTGTCATCCCATCTTCTGTCTTTATATGACATATAACTAGGTCTACTGAGCGATTTTGTCATTTCTCTCGATATTTAGCGCTATTTACCGAGAATTAGTAACATTAACCGACATTTAGATAGATTCAACCTAGCATTATATATGTAGATGTCGGCGATATCTACCAATAATAAGAAATATATGGCCAACATTACAAGTTTCTAGAACGATACAGACAAATGCATCGATTTTATGCATAGCAAAGTCCAGTTTTCTTTTATCGATATATGCCATATAAGTTATGATGATCGATTTTGTCATTTCTCTTGATATTTAGCACTGTTTACCGAGAACTAGTAACAATAAGCGACGATAGATTCAACCTAATCTAGCTTATTCACGTAAATTTATGCGATATATGCCTATTATAACAGATATATGGCTAATATTGGAAGTTTCTAGAACGATTCAGATAAATGCCTCGATTTTGAGTAAATCTAAGTCCACCTTTGGTTATCCATCTTTTGTCTTTATATGACATATAACTAGGTCTACTGAGAGATTTTGTCATTTCGCACGATATTTAGCACTATTTATCAAGAACTAGTAACATCAACCGACATTTAGATAGATTTAACCCAGCATTATATATGTAGATGTCCACGATATCTACCAATAATAAGAAATATATGGCCTATATTGCAAGTTTCTAGAACGATTGAGACAAATGCATCGATTTTGGGCATAATAAAGTCCAGTTTTCGTTTTCTCCCATCTTTCGTCGATATATGCCATATAAGCTATGTTTAGCGGTTTTGTCATTTCTCTTGATATTTAGCACTGTTTACCGAGAACTAGTGACATTAAGCGACGATAGATTCAACCTAATCTAGTTTATTTACGTAAATTTCCGCTATATTTGCCTATTATAACAGATATATGGTTAATATTGGAAGTTTATAGAACGATTCAAACAAACATCAATATTGGGCATAACAAAGGCCAGTTTTCTTTTCCGGTAGCATTCCAAGTTTTTGTAATTATGATCATGATATTAGAAGTTGATTAAATTCAATCTTACCCCATGTTTACAACTGCGCTATTCACTAAGTAATTAGCTTGGTTTTTAGCATCAAATTAATTAAAAGCACAATAAATACTAAAATTTAACGGAGGACGTGTATTCTTTTTGGAAGTCCAAAAGATATCTCATATTAGGAGAACTTTTTTTTAAAATAATTTCAACGAAAGCTATTTGCAGATGCCTAGATACAATAAAAGAAGGAAACAGTGGGATAAAAATGCCATGATAAGGGCTGTTAAAGCGGTAAGGAACAAGGAGATGGGGTACCTGATGGCCTCTAAAACGTTCAATGTTCCGAAAGGTAAGCCTAGCTTTTTTAGTTATTGTTTAATTTTTTTAACATTTTTTTTAATTTTCAAGACACATTGAACGATATGTAAATGACAACAGAAGCGTAAAGGACCTCGTAAAAATATCTTTGGGTAGGAAACAAGCTTTACCTGAGGTTTTGGAGAAGCAGGTATTACGGTCTTCGGAGGAGAGATGACAAATATATGGCGTTTCAGTTAGCAATCAGAAATGGCTTAAATCATCCTTTTAGCACAGGAAAGGAATCTGTAGGCAAAAAATGGCTCAGGGGGTATTTAACCAGGCACCCGCAGTTGTCTGTACATACACCACAGGCAATATCTGCTGCGAGAGTTAAAGGGTTTAACGCCGAAAACGTTGCGCAGTTTTTTGACATATTTCAAAAGAGATGGAAAAATTAATTTTTCTCCACATAGATTATTTAATGTCGACGAAACAGGCATTACGGTTGTGCAGCATAAACAAAGCAAAATCATCGGCTTGAAAGGAAAAAACAGGTTTGTGCAATAACATCACAAGAGAGGGGTAAACTCGTCACCGTTGTGACAGCCCCGAACGCTTCTGGTACTTTTGTTCCGCCCTTGATAGTGTTTCCTCGTAAAAATATGTCGGAACATCTAATGCATGGCTCCCCTCCTGGATCAATATGGACCTGCCATCCATCTGGATGGATTCAGACAAATATTAATATGCAGTGGTTTTCACATTTTGATAAGTTTACTAAACCAACAAAAGATGATCCGATCTTGTTACTTTTAGACGGTCACTATTCATACGCGAGAAACATAGTAATTATAGACATGGCTAGACATAATTATGTTTCAATTGTATGCTTACCACAACATGCCACTCATAAAATGCTGCCACTTGATGGCACCACTAAAAACATATTATGCTCAAGAAATAGAGACATTTCTCAAAAACAAACCAGGAAAAGTTGTGACACACAACAACATCTGCTCACTATTTGGGAAAGCTTATAATCGGGCTGCAACAATGGAGGCATCGATTAATTCATTTATAAAAACAGGTCTCTTTCCTTGTAAGAGAAATGTTTTTAGAGAAATCGACTTTTTGGAAGAAGAGCAAAATCTACCTACACAGGAAAGAACTGATATTGAAAATGAAGGTGCAGATATTTCATTAAATGACAACAATATTTCAAATATGTCTTCAGATTTAGTTGTGGATGTTCCTGCAGAGTCCAGAAAAACTAAGGCAAATCCATCAATATCATCAGGCTCTGTCCACAACAATTGCTCTGACAAAAGTGATAAACTTTTGCTAGTTTCTCTTTTAGGTCGCATGTAACACTCTACATTTCTATTCAATATTACTATTTTAATAAAATATGGTTGCCTATTTTCTTCAATAAAAAACCTCCAAAAGCTACAGTTTTAAAAATATTATGATTCGAAATGATATAATTATATATCATAAATATTATAACAATAATATATTTAAATTTTAATATCATTTATGTTGTAAGTATATTCATTATTAATGAGGCATTGTCCAGAGAAATATGGCTTAGGTCAATGGAAGCCTCTTTCCTTAAAAATCAGCGCTCTTTGAGAAGGTGGTGAGGTTGTCGTTGCAAGGGCTGATCACGAACATACGACTGGCCACTAAAATAGTAATTTGCTTTCATTAAACACAATCCTGTAAAAAAAGTAATTTTCTTAGTGATAATGTCATATTTTTCCAAAACATCTAAAAATTATGCACAGGACCATTTTTGTTTCCAATTTGATGTAGATTATTTTTGCATACGGACGTTTTTGAGTTAAACCGCATAGTTTTTAAGAAAAACTGATAAAAACCACTAATTCGTCAACTTTAACTTCCCTCCCCTCCTATTCTGTCGCTCAAAATGTTGTAACATTTTACCATACAATATGTGGACTTTATATAATAATTTGGAGCTGGAGGGAAACTTTTACGTTGGATGTTGGAGTTTGGGTCTAATTGCATCGTACTAATTGTGAGTTAAATCCAATAGAACTTGCATGGGCTCAAATAAAAAATGTAGCAAGGAACAATGTTACTTTTCCAAATTAAACGACGTAAAAAAGCTGCTTAATAGTGTCGTCAGCAATGAGACTTCACAGTCGTGGACAAAATGTATAGAACATGTAGTGAAACAAGAGCAGAATATGTGGAATCTTGATAACTGATTGAAATTACCATTGAACCTGTAGTTGTGCGTCTAGGCGAAGATACTAATGATGAATCTGAATATGTCATAGACGACTTAGATAAGAATAAAGCTGATGTTAATGTTAATTTATATCTGATTATATTTTTTATGGTTTATGCAAATAAGGATTCAAGTATGCTGAACTGTTTATTACATCTTTAAAATAAGAAAATAATTTTTGTGACAACCAATTCGTTCTAAAATGCGGGAGTTTATTTAACCGCATGTCTATGACTCGTCGATTTCCTTTCCCATCAGACCCGCAAAGGTCTATGTTAAAAATATATAATTGTGGTACTGGACTATAGGAAGTACAGGTTGGCAAATTAATTTTGGCAGTCGGAAGTTTGGCAACGTCCGATGCGCCGTAGCAAAGACGTATGCGGATTGCAAGAGCTCACTTCGCTGGCAGAATTCGTTTCGTTTCGACAGTACAGTTCAGAGAAAAGTGTGATTACCGGGGTTGTGCAAAACTAACTTGTTATGACGACTCCAGAAAGTAAAGTTGTTCATAAACAATTGAGTGAGCAGTGTCGTGGAATAATTATGAACGTTTTAAATTTTATGACCGAAGAGGCAAACATTGGCAAGTCAACAATTACATTAACAAAGGTAAGTTTTCATTATTGCAATACAATTTTTAAACCAAAGTAATTATTTAACAAATTTACACTCGATAGTAAATTTTACTTGTCCGCCAAACCTATCTAATATGCGAGAAAAGTATTGATTTACCCCAAAAAAAGTTGGAATTTTGAAAGAAATTTTTGAGTTATTTTCACGTTTTCCAAAAGAAAAAAATGGTTTTTAGAACAAAAATCCTGTGTGTATGTCGTCGGCCACTTTTCGTTACATGTCTTGTTAGCACGATATAGCCTCCGGAGAGCAACAAGTCACCAATTTTATGATTGAATATTATTCAGAACATCTTACAGATGAACTCTATTGATTTTCAGCTCACCAGAGCCAGTACAACAGATGCTATAGTACTTTAAGTACGACATTTTTGTCATTTTTTGAGAAATTTCAGTTTGTTAGCACGATACAGCCTCCGGAGTATATACAAGTGACCAATTTTATGATTGGATATTATTCAGGGCATCTCAAAGATGAACCGTGTTGATATTCAGCTCACTAAAGCCAGTACAACGAGTACTATGGTACTTGCAGTACCAAATTTTTGTAATTTTTGGAGAATTTTCAGTTTGTTACTACGATGCAGCCTCCATAGTGTATAAAATTGACTTTTATGATTGAATATTATTCAGGACGTCTTATAGATGAAGCTTATTGATTCGCTCACCAGAGCTAGTACAACGGGTGCTATGGTACCTGAAGTGCCATATTTTTGGTCCTTTTTGGAGAAATTTCTGGTTGTTAGTACGATACAGCCTCCGGAGTGTATACAAGTGATCAATTTTATAATTGGATATTTTCAAGTTGCCTCACAGATGTACCCTATTGATTTTCAGCTGACTAGAGCGAGTACAGGGGGTCCTATAAATCCAGATACTTTTGGGGAAATTTCGGTTTGTTAGAACAATACATCCCCCGATGTGTATACAAGTGACCAATTTTATCACAGAATATTGTTCAGGGCATCTCACAGATACGGAAAAGTAACTTTAATCTTTAAAACCGTTTATTTTAAATCGATTTTCGTACATTACGTACATAAAATATTTATTTGTTAAACGATTAAAAAAAGTGACATTAGGGTGAGACAAAGTAGTTTATGCACTCATGTGTCAATTTTATGCACCGTTATGTCAGCATGACAAACAAATAGACGCCATTTTTAGTCCATTTAGAGCAACCTAATTGAGACATTTTTTGGTTTCTGCATGTCTGCGGCTCATGCGTCAATTTTTCCATTCGTGAACAAAGCACCACTTTATGCACTTGTTGCATAAATAACTATTCTGTTTCTGTCTACAGGAGTATATAAAAGGGCACATGTTTATTTTGTGTAGGATACCTATTTAAGTGTAATGGGTTTTTTAACTTATAGTTATAATTGTTATACTCATTTCATACCTATCTCTATTACGTTTCGGTTTTATTATATGCTTTGAACCATCTTCCGATTTCAGTTACAATTGCGGTTTGGTCATATTAAAATGTTTGAAATAAAATCTAAAGATCGTTTAAAACAACTAATGAACTGAAACGTAATATAGTATTTTTGAATTGAATACTTCCTTTAAATGGCCGAAAACCACGATAAATTTTTTTATTTCAATGAACGGTCACTGAAAACATTTATATTGACTTATTTTATTGTCAGGTCATTGAACGAGTTTCTACTGCTATCAAAGTTAGCCAAAGAACGCTTGGCTTCTCAGGAAGTCGCGAATCTCTGCGGAAACAAATACATTATTTGGGTTTTCGTCGGACCAACTTGAAAAACAACAGAAGTTTGTTAATGAAACGTCACGAAATCAGACATTTTACGCCTACTATATATAAGAAACATAAAAACGTGCAGAAAACAGAACAAACCTAGGATTAAGAAAACCCATTTCAAAAGGCTCATCATTGTGCATGCAGGAAGTGAAAATGGTTTTATATCTAATGCTGGTATTATGTGGAACTCCCTTCAATTTTACAAAGGTTAAAGAATTCTGTAATTAATTTTTGTTAAAAAGATTGAAGATGAATTTATGAGCAATGAACCACTTTTAGATACTGTTGTAGATAATATTAATATTAATTTGGCCGCAGACTGAGATAGCGAGGATGATGAAGTTGATATTGAAAGTGATTTTGAAGAATCATTTGTAGATGCACATCATTATTTTACTGTTGATGAGTCCTATTTTTTTATTATAGTGTTTGTTTGTAGGTGGTATGACTGAATACATTAAACGCAACTAAGGTAAATAGGTGTTATAAAATTGTAGATATTATTGTGTTATAAAATTGTAGATATAAAATTGTAGATATTAGAGACGAATTCCACTAGAGTAATATAATATTTGTAGCACATCTGTACATAGTACTAAATAAACAATAATTGACGGCACCCAGAACCAAGATTTTCTTGTTTTGCCAGTCCTAACTCTGTAAAAAGTGTGAAGGGATGTTCTAATTTCATAGTAAATATTTGCAAAAAACCCAAAAATTTACATATGAAAATAGAAATATCTACCACAAAAAAGTTTCATATTTTATTTATATTATTAGTATACTTATTAGACCATTTCTAAAGGCGATTTCCCCAATTTGTTTTTCAAATTTTATGTATAAACCCGAATTTTTACATTATTCTCTACTACATATTATTAAGAATAAAATTTTTAGAAAGCTTAACAGGTAGGTATGTCATTAACTATTGCTACGAACAGATAGGAAAAATTGTTGGCCATTGTTAAATTTATAAAGTCGTTTAAGAATCCTTATCATATTGTACGCTTTATCTACAAAATCTACCTGACTTCCAATTTATACACAAATAAACCTCAATGACGAATATTATGAAGGGACCAATTAAAGGATATTAATTTGAAGAAAAGATGAAAGTTTATGTCTCTTGGAATCTATTTATTATTTATATTACATAAAATAATAAAAGGTAATTATAGAATTCCCCGTATGGTTTTTGAAGCAATAAATAATTATGTCTGTACAAAAAAAACCCAATTTTCGTATAAAAATCTAATGGTTTTTATTTCCTTATTCATTTAATTAATAATAAAGAACACATTAATGTTATTTTGTTTTGTGAACTCGATTTTATATAGCGTTATACATGTGCCACAATTTATTATTTTTAAATCCTAATTCAAAATATTGTGTTATCCTCGTACGTATTAGCAGCCTCACAACCTTTAAAACTTTGCATACGGAATGTACGCTGCCTGCTTTTCCCGGTTACTGCGTTTACAACGTTGTCAAGTTGTATGGATTTCTCGCGCATCGTCAACTGCCGAAATGAATTTGCCAACCTGTATGCAATTAATGGACAGGTACATATTGAAATTGTAACATTTATTGTTATATGTCTTTATTGCTTATACATAATTTCAAACTGCATACTTTTTTCATTTGAAATTACATTGTTTTCTTAGATGCGCCTAACTTATAAAAATATAAATAAATTAAATTATTAGCTTCTGTTAACTCTTCCGTCTTTTCATAGTCAGATTGAAACAAAAGAATAAATAGCATTTTGTTCAGTAACTGGTATAAAAAAATTCACCGTTATCAATTATTTCATACATATTTGATTTTTTTTATTAAATTTGATTGTTTAGAGAACCCAACTAGACAGATCAATATCAGCATCTCAGAGGTAAAATGTGTTAAGTGACATTTTCCAGAGCAATGAGTTATCTTCAATTTTGGCTCCGCCGTATTAAATCCTGTCTAGTGGAAAACAGAATTAACTCCTAGTTTCGTCATATTTTGTTTTAATAGACCAAAATCTGATCGTTAACGGGTGTCGCCCTCTGTTAAGTCACAAGTCCAGTATTGGAAACTCGGAGATGATAATGTTAAGTCATATCAAAGTCAAAGTATGGAAAAAAGTGAAAACAATTTGGGCAATCATTTAACTTTTGCAAAGATGCCAATATTTGGTCAATTACCGCGGTTTATGAAAATTCATATGAACAATAAGTAAAGTTTATAGTAGCTCTCTCCAAAACTTTTGACTTAGCACACCTTACCTCTGAGGTGCTGATGTGGATAGAGTGAAGTTTGAACACACTGCATTATACCTAGTAAAACACACCCTTAGAACTTTAAAATGTGGACAATGAAAGTTTGTATATTTTGAACTATATACATACAAAACATCAAATGTTTTGCTTCTACAATTTTTGTGTGTGTTTTGTCTATACCATATTCTGAGAACAGTTTAACAATGTAAATAATTCTCATAGTAGATATGGGTTTTTCGGGGTATTAAACTTGTTCATTCGTGCTAAGTTGGTGTACATTGAAGATTAGTTCATAGTGTATTGAAAATTTCTGAAATTATCAATTATCGTTTATTATTAAAAATTTGCCGTTTATAATTGTGCTAAGCTCAGACCAAAATTAAACGTTTAAGTTTTTTAAAATTTCACTTTTAAAATTTGTCGTTTAAAATACTAATCTGTGCATAAAGAGAATGTTTTCTATTTTTACAAAATGGATGATTTTATTGAGAAAATTATGTTTCCAAGTAGAACAATCTTATTGAATTTTTTGAACATAATAGATATTTTTTAAGGTCTGTTAAGTTGCCCCCCCCCAATAGATATTTTCAATAAAAACATATATGGTCGTAATGCACTCCTAATGCACCAATGTGCTCCATGAATGATTTTCTTTGCACCACATTCCCCAAGAGACTACAGCTATTTGTTTACGGAGAGGGGCAATAAACGCTACCTACTCCCCCCCCCCTCCCATAATCGGAATTTTAAAATTTTGTAAATTGCACTATCAAATGCTTGTGATGCACCGTAATTCTCTTTCAAATAAACATTTGCGCCCCTCCCCTCAATTAGTAGTATCACATTATTCAGAGTAAAGTTGGTCTCACCCTAATGACAATTTGTAGAAAATATATACTGCAGCCGAATCCACTTCTAATGCACTCATATACACCACCAAGAAAAACAAAATCCCCTCTCCCTACTTAGTTAAACCTCAACATATAAAGTAAAGTTGCCCACCCACCCAATGTTAATTTCCATAAATGGCATCGGAATCCACTTCAAATGCACTCCTATGCACCACCAACAAAAACAAAATCCGTTCTTCCCCTAATTAGTTAAATTAGTTAAACCTCATTATACATACGACAATTTCCGAAAAAAGTTTAGGGCAGTGGGTTCCTCCTCTAATGCACTCAAATTCACCACCAACAAAAGCAAATCGCCTCTTCCATTACTTAGTTAAACCTCATAATTTAAAGTAAAATTGCCCCCTCCCCCCCAATGACAATTTCGGAAAAATATATATGGCAGCAGCATCCATTTACTACGCACTATTATGCACCACCAACAAAAACAGAATCACTCCTCCACCTAGTTATTTAAACCGCCTTAATGACAATTTCCGAAAAAGTATAGGTTAGTGGAGTTCACTCCTAATGCATTCTTATAAATCAGCAACAAGAACAAAATGTTTTTGATATATAAAAGAAATATTAGTGTTTTTAAATGAAACTCAAGGTCTCTAGTTAATTCCACAATATAATACAAGTTATTGAAAATTCTAAATAATTGAAAATTGTTTCGATAAATCAATATCATCGTCAGAATGACAGAAGTTACATTTTATGCCTACCTGATGTTTAGTAGTTATTTTTGGCTAGACCAAGAAGTAACCTAACTTGTGATTGGCTTAATATATGTTTATAGAAAAAAGAAGAAGATGTGATATTACAAATATTGAAGCTTAGATATTATTAGCCCTATGGTGATATCCTGGATATCATTTTTCCAATTAAGATCAGTATAACTGTGCAATGATATAGAAAACCAGGAAAACTATATCTGCTGATCTTTACAATTATCACTTAAGAAGACAGTTTATTAGTGGAGAATTCCCTAGATTTAACTGTTCATTGACAACTTCATATTGTGGGTTTCTTAAATGTCTTCTAATTTCCAGTTCTTCAACGAAATCCAGTTCTTGTTTCTTTTCACAAATATGCAGTACTTCTAGTTCTGTCTTAGGTGTCAATGAATGATTGGTGTCAAGTAGATGTTTTGCGTAGTGGGATTTATCTGGTTGTTTTAATCTGTATGCTCGTAAGTGCTCACTGTATCGTATTTATTGAAGTGAAACTTTTTATGAGACACTAGCGTTTTGTCATGAGAGTTAACTCGTCGAGCTAACAAAACTGTTAAACTCCTTGTGAGAGAGGCGGAAAAAATTAACGAAGATCCGCACAAAGAGGAGACGCCGAGAATAGTCGCAGGGCATTGTTTATTGATGGCGATCATATTATTCCGTTTATCAATCCCCACTTCGCTGCGCAAACGATAAAGTGAGAACGCATTCGGGGGGAAAAGGATACCAAAAGCGCTTAATAATTTCTGCCGATATTGGTATAATCCAGTGCGAAATTAATATAGAAATTGTTTACCTTTAAAATTAAGGCGATAAAAACTAGGAAATTTCTTTGCATTGTGTATTTATTTGTATTATTTTGAAAAAAAATGTAATAAAACGTAACAAGAGTATTGAAATATATTGAAAAAGGAAATAAACAGGTATACTTGTCCGTACAGATAAGTTCTGTACTCATTAAAGTTTAAGCATAAACTGTGTTATCTCCTACTTTCCGCATTGAGACCAACGCGCATCGTGGGCGTGTCCACTTTCAAACTTTCAGCTATATTTGCTAACCTGTACGTAGAAGAGCAAGTAAGTCTCAGTTCATCAGAGAAAGTCGTTGTAACTAGTGTTGCTTTATTTATGGAAATATTTTTTTTTGTAATTGTAACTTAAAATTATTTTTTGATAAATGAAAATGAATAGACAAACTAAATCAGAAAAAGATAAGATTCCAATGATCTTAGCTGGAGATTTTAATGTAAATTTTAGTGACAAAAGTTCAGAACCACTCATTTCATTTTTATATGATAAATTACAATTAAAAATAAACAATGACATTCATATTTCAACAACAAGATATGGAACTTGCTTGGATGCTGTTTTTTCAAGACACTTGAATTCATTGAGATCTGAAGTATTTGCATCCTACTCTAGCTATCATCAGCCAATTATTTCTATTTTGCCAAATAAAAATGACAGTGCAGATAAAGATATTTGAATCTGTGATTCATTAACATAAGTCATATTAATTACTTATATAGTTCTTTTCTTAATGTAGAATGTTTATGTATATGTAATATATATATATATATATATATATATATATATATATATATATATATATATGTATATGTCTATTAAATTATTTCATATTAAAAATTTTTTAATATTATTTTTATTCTCAGTTATTGTCAATGAAGATACAAAAAATGTATGCGTCAGTCCAAAACTAACAGCGTCAAAAGTGAAACTTTTCATGTAATTCAAAAACTGTCAATGAGTGTACAAAAAAATACATTGCAGCAAAGAAAAATTGACTGGAAATTATAAATAAAAATGATTTATAATAAAAATCAAGAAAAATCTACAGACTATCCCGAATTAATTACTACGGAAGTTTCACTTGTACGTATATGTATATAGTTTTATGTATATGTAAATAATAGTACGTACAAGTGAAACTTCCGTAGTAATTAATTCGGGATAGTCTGTAGATTTTTCTTGATTTTTATTATAAATCATTTTTATTATAATTTCCAGTCAATTTTTCTTTGCTGCAATGTATTTTTTTGTACACTCATTGACAGTTTTTGAATTACATGAAAAGTTTCACTTTTGACGCTGTTAGTTTTGGACTGACGCATACATTTTTTCAAATATAATATCTTCAGCGACGAATACAACAATTTCTTTTAAAACAGAAAGTAACGTTAGTACAAAATTGTTAAATGTAAAAACAAAAATACCACTAATAAAGAAGTCAGGTATATATAAACTCAAATGTCCAGAATGTAATGCTGTCTATTTGGGTCAGACCCTTAGGAATTTTGAAATACGATACAGTGAGCACTTACGAGCATACAGATTAAAACAACCAGATAAATCCCACTACGCAAAACATCTACTTGACACCAATCATTCATTGACACCTAACACAGAACTAGAAGTACTGCATGTGAAAAGAAACAAGAACTGGATTTCCTTGAAGAACTGGAAATTAGAAGACATTTAAGAAACCCACAATATGAAGTTGTCAATGAACAGTTAAATCTAGGGAATTCTCCACTAATAAACTGTCGTCTTAAGTGATAATTGTAAAGATCAGCAGATATAGTTTTCCTGGTTTTCTATATCATTGCACAGTTATACTGATCTTAAT
Organism: Galeruca laticollis; assembly: GCA_963921935.1. NCBI lineage: Eukaryota > Metazoa > Arthropoda > Insecta > Coleoptera > Chrysomelidae > Galeruca > Galeruca laticollis. The sequence continues at coordinate 22,077,538 of OY998181.1, read as the reverse complement.
TGGAAAAATGATATCCAGGATATCACCATAGGGCTAATATTATCTAAGCTTCAATATTTGTAATATCACATCTTCTTCTTTTTTCTATAAACATATATTAAGCCAATCACAAGTTAGGTTACTTCTTGGTCTAGCCAAAAATAACTACTAAACATCAGGTAGGCATAAAATGAAATGTAACTTCTGTCATTCTGACGATGATATTGATTTATCGAAACAATTGTCAATTTTTTAGAATTTTCAATAACTTGTATTATATTGTGGAATTAACTAGAGACCTTGAGTTTCATTTAAAAACACTAATATGAGCATATTCCACGAAGTAAGGGTCGAGACAGTCAATTTCATAAAGAAATATTTATTACTTTTTTATTGAAATAAATTCTCCAAAAATAAATAACAAAAATAAAATCCCTCCTTCCCCTAGGTGGTTAAAGCTCATTATTTAAAGTAAAGTTGCGCACCCCAATGATAATTTCAGAAAAAAAACATGGAGCAAAATCAGGTTGAAATTGGAAAAATATGGCATCTAAAAAGAGGAACCAGTAGCAGAGTTTTTATCGATGGACTTTTCGAACAAAAAAGTGCCAACTGGTTGGGCTAATGCGAAATGGCAACCTAGAAGGCCTCAAACCTATAAAAACCAATAGAAGCTATGTTATATTATCCAATACCTGTGGATTTGATTCACTAGTTCAAATACTCGCCAGCGGTTTCTACGATAGTCAAAGCGAGTTTATACAGACAAATAAAAATAAAAATAAGAGTTAAAATAAAAATAATCAAAAATTTGATGTTTATACAGAAATAAAATAAAAATTAGAATAATTTTTGCGCGTGCTAAATAGGAAATGTTACACTTTACTTACCAATTGCAAGCTTTTTATACTTGTTTTTTGGTTGAGACGCCTGAAACAGCACAACGCAAAGATAAAAAGCTTAAAAACAACACCAAAAGCTATGGATACTCTACGCTAATGTCATCATCAGCTGTTCAATCGCATCCAGGACAAACAAAGGGATTGTTATAACAAAAGTGAATAGGCAGTTATTTTTATTTTAAAATTTTTGAATCTTTTGACCCTTAAAATGCCTAGTTTTTGTGATGTCGTTGATTGTGGAAGCCGTGGAATAAGGGATAAAGGGAATTTTTATTTATTCATACCTTCAGTGTTAAGAACAAACATAAACCAAAATTGAATATTTTGGAAAAATACGGAAAAAATGGATTGCAGCCCTAAATATAGAAGATTTGACTGAAATTAAATTAATGTACGCTCGAATTTGCTCAAAACATTGTACAATAGGTGAATTAATAGATATATACCACTGACTTTGTTTATCAAAATATGAAAATGACAGAATCCTGAAGAATCATTATATTACTTTTATTTTAAAAGGTGAACCATCCGATATAAAAGACGTAGGTCACACCCTGACTGGGTCCCTTCTATAATATGCAAAAACAATCAACTGCAGTTGAATGTTTATTACAAAAATAAAAAAAACTAGTAAGACTTTAAAAATACTAGAACAGTCTCAAAGAAAGGAGAAAATAGTGTATTAGATAAAAAATTGTTACAGGATCAAAATTTTGTTGTGCTACTCCTGGGGGCTAATCCTTGACCTTTTGTAACCTTACTAATACTCACTAATATCGTTGAATACATAGAATACTGTATGCGGAATGGTTAATTGTGAAAATAACGAGTACTTGTTAAGTTGCGAAGGAGTAATTGGGCAGTTTATTTAGATATTTTATAGGTGGTGATTTATTCAATTCATTTAGGCTAATAATGATCTGCTCAAGATATAGCTGATAAGATCTGATCGTTCGTAATGCTGTAAATTATCATTCTTCCTCACAAACTAACTTGCACATGGTAGAACTAAGCCTTCCTTTTTGTAGAACTCTGCACTTCAAAATAAAATGTGAAAAGTTTGCAAATAAATATCAAAAACAATGAACACCCGTGTTTTATTTATTTTATTTCCCAAATATTGAAACAATATAAAAAAAAATGTATACACAACAAAATAAAAGAAGTGTGAACTGAAACAAACTTATTTTAAACACAGCATAGACAATACTTCGTAGAATTGTAGAGGAACTTCTGTCATTCCCAAACAGTCCATGTGGTACCATTCTATTTTGCAATTACCATTATCACAGACAGTCAGTCAGTCATATGTCGTTTGTCAACAATCGAATCTTGAGATAACATTCATATTTCTTGTATAATACTACTTATTAAGGAGTTCAGGCATAATGACATTTATGAAACAATACATCTTCAGATTTCTAAGCCCAAAAATCTTCATTAAGTACTACTCGCTCTATAAATAGTTCTTTAGCACTCCAGATCACAAAACAATGTTGATTCACATCCATCTGTTGTTGAATTTGATAAAAATAAGCATAAATATGTGGGATCGAACAATCTTTTATTACGGACAAGATAAGTAACAATGTTCAAATTGGTTAGTGGAGGAAATTTCTTCGCCACTTCAGAATCCTTCGTTGATAATCATATGAAATACTCACTCACGATGATAACTTATCAAAAACAAAAAGAAAGAATCCCACAAATAAATGATTCTTTGCAAAAATCGAAAAACTCTTTGTTTGTTCTCTGACGGTCATATTGAATTCAATCAGCTGTTTTCGTAGAGTGCCCTATACCAAAACAAGTCCAAAAGAGGTTAGGTGGCATAAAACGTGCGAATCGCGTTGGTTTTGGTTAGGCGCACTTCTATTTTCAGATAAAAATAAAAGTTGAAAAATGTTCATCTCTTGTTTTGTTTTTATCTTTATATGAGCTGTATAAACGCATACATCGTTACCCATATGGGCAAGTTTTATTTTTATTTTAATTCTTATTTTTATTTTTATTTGTCTGTATAAACCCACTTAACATCCAAAGGAAGTTAAGTTACGGGTTACGTGGGAAGCGAGGCGATTGACACATTTCAACATGCGCATTTCTGTTTTCAGATAAAAATAAAAGTAAAGTTGGACATCTCTTATTTTATTTTTATTTTTATTTTTATATGAGCTGTATAAACGCATAAATCGTTACCCATAAGGTTAACTTTTATTTTGATCCTTATTTTTATTCCTATTTTTGTCTGTGTAAACCCGCTTTCAATCTTAAAGATTTTCTTAACCTCATTCGCTATAAATAACTAGCGAACTAGCAGCAATTGTATGTAGGTACTATTGTGAACGAGGGTGTAAATACAAACATTTACTGGCTTCGAGATGAGTTAGTTTATAAAGTTTTTGTATATAACAAAAACACAAAAGATATTACCTCAATTGTGTACAAATTCAGATGTTAAATCTTTTGATTAAAATAGAGGACTTTTATTCAGGACCAAAAAAACCTGCTCAATTTCTGGATGTGGAATTGGAAAACATTTATAGTTTAGAGGCGCAGATCAAATAACATTTTAAGCCGAACTACTTTTTCTAACGTTGTAATAATGAGAGTACTTCGAAGTCTCTATTTAAATCCAGTTTTCTTTTTTGCCGAACTCATATGAACAAGCAATAAAATGTGTGAGGTCACCTGCAAATTGGAGGAAATAACAAAAAAGATTCACGTGTGAAATTTCTTGAACAAAATTTCGCCGGGGTTAATATCTTCTTAATACTTTTTACTGCTTCTAATAATTTAGTTTATACTTATTTTGTTTTAGATATTTTCAATTTTTTATTTTTTCATTGTCAGCAGCCACACTAAATCGTAGAACATTTTTTCTTAGGCGTTAATGCTTAGTGCTTATAATGTTAATGCTTTGAAACCTTCAAAGAAAATGTATCATCAAGGTCAAGATCTTTAGTATTTCGGTAGTGCTTCTTAGTGCTTCTCATTGTGTCTACTTTATTGTTTTTTTTAACTTATCGCCATTTATTTAAACTCATTAACTGAACGTGAAGCTCTCTAAAATTAAGAAATTTTACATATCAACCGCTGATTTCACGGATCATAAAATTTAATCTGTTCGCTAAATTATTTTTGAACTATCGGATCAGCTATTTACCCTTCGACTGATGTAGATAACCTGTAGTAAACACTTTACATGATATTTTTTCAAAATGTTACTTATTTTTTAAGAATTTATTTCAATAAAAAGGTTATAATAATTTCTTTTGTATACTAAGTTATTTGTTTATTCCTCTAATTTGCAACTTCAGGTACGGCGTCATTGGGAACCGAGAGAGCAATATACATATACAAGCACATAAATTATATCCTCGTCACCATACGATTAATTTTTTTTTGGATATATGTAAAGAGTTCAATTGAATCACTTTAAGAGAGATGAAACCCGTAGGCACCAGTATGGTTTGCAAGACATATTTAGGCGTTGTTTATTAGTCGAAATTCTGACTTCTTACATTTTATAGTACTTCACCGAAGCAGTGCGAAAGGTTACGCGCATATTAGGTTAACAACAATTTTCCTGCTAGCATACGAAAACTAATCACTTGACAAAAAAAGGATTTTTATTCAAACAACCGATAAACAGACACTTTTTGTCCTCTAGATAATTTTCCGGACCCTTTTTCATTAAGGTTTGACATTATTTTGGCCATTTTCGAAATTTTTTGGCTTATGGGAAGGAATATACTTTTTATATTTGGGGGAAGGGAATATTTTGTTTTTGTTGTTGGTGCACAATAGTGCATAATAAATGGATATTGCTGTCATACATTTTTTTCGTAATTATCATTTAGGGGAGGGGGCCAACTTTACTTTAAATAATAAGGTTTAACTAATTTAGCAAAGGGGGAATTTTGTTGGTGGTGCATATGACTGCCCTATACATTTTTCTGAAATTGTCGTGGGGGGGGGGGCAACTTTACTATGTATAATGAGGAATAACTAATTAGGGGCAGGAGGGATTTTGTTTAATGTTGGTAGTGCATAGGAGTACATTTGGAGTGGCTTCCGATGCCATTTATTTTTTTGAAAATTATGAGGGGGGGGGCAGGGCAACTTTACTGTATATATTGAGGTTCAACTAAGTATGGGGATTTTGTTTTTCTAGGTGGTGCATTAGAAGTGGATTCGACTGCAGTATATCTTTTTTGTAAATTGTAATTGGGGGGGGGGGCAACTTTACTCTGAATAATGCGATACTACTAGCTGAGGGGAGGGGTGCCAACTATTTTTTTGATGGAGCGTTATGATGCATTACAAGCGCTTGGTGGTGCAAAGTACGGAATTAGACAATTCCGATTGAGGGTTGGGGGCACTGGCGTTTATTTGCCCCCCCCCTTAACAAACAGCTGTAGCCTCTCGGGGAAAGTGGTACAAAATCATTCATGGAGCATATTGGTGCATTAGGACTGCATAACGACCATATATGTTTTTGTTGAAAATGTCTATTGGGGGCCAACTTAACTGACCTTATTTTGTATGCTATAAGGATTAATTATCATTATGGTCCTAACCATAAATATTATCAGACGACGCGTTAGCTGAGTCTGATAACATGACATGTGCCACAATGATTATTTATGATCCGAATTTTATAAAAAATTTTATATTCCGACGAATTCTTTAAAAACAAATTTCTTGATGCATTTGAGTAAGTAATGTAAATATAGCTTAATTTCAGTAACGTGCGTAGCAACCTAAGGCGGCAGCGGAATTGTTGGCTTGTATTTTCATGCAATTGTCAAAGCTAAATTTATAAAAAGCATTATGAAATGAATGATTTACCCCCAGGAATTGTAAATTTAGCTAATTTTCCAGTTGCTGGATTAATGCCTGAAAAGTCTAAGAGTGTATAGGAAAAGACCAGTGTCAATTATGAAAGTTGATGTCACAACAATAAAATAAGTAAAACATTTCTTTTTAAATTAAACGGTTTTATTGAAGAAAATAATAATAATGATGTGGGTAATGTACTAAACGCTAACAAATGAAACGGTAGATTTTAGTTCCCAGTCAACACACCACTCGCCTCATCAATCTAGTAGTTAAAATTAGGTAAGTATCTTGGAATTTGAGATACTCAGCTATAAACTCGTATAAACTTGTGTTTTGACATCCTAAAAGTTGTCTCAAAACCTACATATGGTAGAGTGTACGCGACTATTAAAATCTAAGGTTAAATGTTACAAAAATCGATTTTTTGAGCTTTTTCAAATATCTCGTATCCTATGGGTTTCGCTATTTGTATTTATTATCAATATTGTAGAGAATATTTCATACAACTGCTACATTTTTGTTTAAAACATTTTTTATACGTTGAATCGTTTAAGGTCAACCGGTAGTCCCGGTCAAAAACATACCATTTAGATTAGATTTTAATCTAAGGTTTATTGTGCCCCCCCCTATCAGAGCTGTTCTCGCTACTACTACAGCTCGCCTTCCAGTTCCAGGGTTCAAATGAACTCTAGTATTTGGAACGGCTTCAGCGAGGTTATATCCTCACTCTTACAAGTTTCTTGTCTGAAGCATTTCTTGCATTGGCTTGCAATGGCGAGGCATACCAGAAATAGGTGATCCGGAGGTTCATCGTCCTCCCCACAGAATCTACACTCGTCATTTTCTGCTAGATCTATTCTCATTAGGTGCTTCCTAAGGCGGCAGTGTCCTGTAAGAAAGCCCGTGAGGAGATGTAGCTTATTTTTACTGAGGTCCAAATATTTTTTTGGATCTAGCAGTGTCAAAGTTCCTCATAAACTTTTTGGAAAGTTCCAGCCCGGGAAGGCACCGCCAGAGTGCTTCTCTTTCGGTTTCCTTCTTTTTCCGGAACCCTTTCTTATAGGAGCATTTTCCTACATCACAGAAAGGCTCCGGGCCAATAAAGGGCGTTTGTGCTCCTTTCCTGGCAAGTGTATTGGCCTCTTCATTTCCTGTGATTCCCGAGTGGTTAGGAACCCAGACTAAAGAGACCCTGTTATTCTTGCCTAATTCATCAAGTTTTCTTCGGCACTCCCATGCCAACTTTGAGTCAATGACATGGTAGCTCAATACTTTGATAGCTGCTTGACTATCAGAATGGATCGATATGTCACATTTCTGATAGTTTCTTTCTAGGTTCATTTCCACGTATCTTTCAATCACAAGTATTTCTGCCTAAAATATGCTCGGGAAGGAGCCTAACGATAATGAGTATCTAGTGCCAGGCCCAAATACTCCAGCGCCTGCTCCAGTGATCGTTTTTGAACCATCCGTATACCATCTAATGGTGTTTTCTTTGAGAGTTTGGGTTGTGTATTCCCTTTCCCAGTCTCTCCTCGTATTTAGCATCGTAGTGAAATTCTTTTCGATACTTACTTTCTTGATCATTTCGTCACTAGGAAGATTCGCTGATTTTTAATGCTTTCATTGCCTGAACCTTCCTTAGATATTCTAAGAATTGCATATAAAGTTTATTAATTATTGATAAATACATTATTATTAATAATTTCTTATTAACTATTATATTATACCTAATAATTTTTTTCATTAATTAAATATCTATTCAATAACACTTATAACCGATTCCTAAAATAAAAAATAATTTTGGGACAAACTCTATAATTACATTTTAATTATATCTTCATTTCCACTAATTACATTTTAAATAGAACGTTATTATTACTCTTCCAAAGAATTACTGCCAGCAAACAATTTGAAAGTAATCTTGAAGAATGTCTTCAATATGAATTGAGTCCGTATCCAACAACACTATTTGATAATGGCTTGAGAAAAACCACAAAATGTATGACAATATCAAGACCATCGACTTTGTTCGCAATGAAAATAATGAGACGTTCATTATTGTAGGAGGATTCCTTCTGCAACGCGTTGTAAGGCGTAGAGATGATACTTTGTCATAAGAACTAAAGGTGTGCATCAAATATCAGATCAATCTGTCAACAGGAAGGGGGCAAAATTTCAATTCGTAAGTTTGACACAAACAAAAAACAACCATGTGGAGGTTACTTAGCAAGTGTCCCTCGTATTTACTTCTTGAACCATCCAACCATTCATCTTCGGGAAACTCTTACCACTTGAACCTTTCTTTACGGTTAAATAAATACCATCGTTTATCAAAACTCACTGGGACAACATATATTTAAAACTACGTATACAATTTTCTGACCATATGTAACACAGAATATAACGTTTGTACTATTAATAATAATAATCAAGAGAAATGAACTCTCTATATATAGGAAATTCTATTGTTAAACTAACACAGTCAATGATCTGTTCCTCGACCTTGTTGACGCATTATTTATAAAATATTCGTGATTCCTTAATACGCTATTCACTTTACTACACCTTGCCAGTGACCTTCAAGTTCACTGGCCGCTAGCAATATTTGAAATTAATATCTAATTAAATTTAATAATGTCTTTTGGGATCATCACAACCAGGCCAAAACTGTTTAAAAATGTTGAGAATCTTGGACACGAAAAGGGACTTCCTGCCTATTTTAAAGAACAGTCAATGACGAAAAAGTCTTCAAGTTTATGAATGCTACGAAGCACGTTGTTAATTAAAAAAAAAACGTAAACACTTTGAAAGCAACCTTGAAGAATATCTTTAATATGAATTGAGTCCGTATTCAACAACACAATTTGATAATGGATTGAGAAAACCCACAAAATGTATGACAATATAAAGCCCATCGATTTTGTTTTCAATGAAAATAATGAGACGTTCATTATTGTTGCAGGATTCCTTCCGCAACGCGTTGTATGGCGTAGAAATGATACTTTTTCTATTATTTTAGAGAAATATGTAAAGTATTTACAAACGCATTACAGTTCAAAAATTATTATTGAATTTGACGGATATTCAGACTACAGTAAGAACGTAAAAGCAATGGAGGAGCTGAGAAGAACTGCTGCATTTTCAAAAACATATGAAGTTTATTTCGACGAAGCAATGGTTGTATCAATTACGCAAGAAAAATTCTTATCAAATCCAAGTATCAAAGAAAAGCTCATTCATTTGCTGATTTAAAAATTATATTACTACCAAACAGGCCAGATGTGATGCATATATAGTTATTATTGAAACATCAATTGAAGAATGAAAACTTGAAAAAACTGCAGCTATAATAGGAGAAGATATTAATTTACTTGTCATTATAATTGGACGTACACTATCTCATCAAGAAGAAATTTTCTTTAAAAAAGTCGACTAAGGAAAGGTAAAAACAAAAATATACTCTTCCAAAAGTTTTGATAAGTATCCTCGTTCAAAAAAAAACACATTTTGTTTGTATACGCATTAAGTGGCTGTGATACGACTTCGCTTTTTAAAAAAGGGAAAAACATTTGAGAAACTGCCGAATTTGGATCAACTTGCAACAGTATTTAAAGAAGAAAACTGTCCGGTTCAAATATTATTTGAGAATGGAATTTAAATCTTGTGGGCAGTCTATAATGCTCCAAAATCTGTGGACAGTATCGATCTTCTTCGTTATGCACAATACGTCAAGTCTACATAACAGTAAACCTGTGCAGTTATCAAATATTGGAATATTTGGAACACCAGAAATGGGGTTGGACAATGCGTAACGATTTCGAAACATATCACGACAATTCACGATCTAGAGGAATTACTTATCACAATATTCTGCAACTGTAAGAGTGGTCGTAGTTCACGATGTGGATGCAGGAAATCGAGGTTGCAGTGATGTTTAGCTTGTGGCCAGTGTAATGGGAAAGCTTGTCTCCATGCTTTACCATATCAGAGCGATTAAGAAGAAGAAGAATAGATACGTTGGTAAAATAATTACTAAATATAATGTAATAGTTAATAAAAAATGAAAACTATGAATAATTATGAATTTATCAATAATTAATAAATGAAGCTCTAACCGCGCGTTCTCCGCCCTCTATCTCGAAAACTATTCAACGCATAAAAAACGACAAAAGTTGTAGGGAATTTAATCCTCTACAATATTGATAATATATACAAATAGCGAAAAACCCATAGGGAACGAGATATCTGCAAAAAATGTGAAAAAAATCGATGATTGTGACCTTATATTTCAATAGTCGCATACACTATATGTAGATTTTGAGACAACTTTTAGGATGTCAAAATACAATTTTTTACGAGTTTACAGCTGGGTATCTCAAATTCCGAGGTGAACTCACTAAGATGATTCTACCATAGGGCATTGATCAGACAAAAAATAAAATCGTGGGGCGCACCAGCCTCGGCACGTTCTAACCTTTTACTTTAACTTGGATGGGGTACCGCTAACGACGTATCGTTTTTAGCGACTCTAACACCTCACAGTCCTTGACTTGGGTAGAAGATCCATGCTTGAATCCCGATTTTATGTGGACGAAGTTCTTAGTTTTGATTAGATGCCTGGAATTCAGTTTTAATGTAAGTATAGATCTCAGATTAACAAATAAAATAGATATGTTTGTTTTGACCTTTTCCTGCCCCAAACATTGAGTCACATTCTACGCTCACTTGCGGGACACTTCCACTTGCCATATTTACAAATCCTCTTTAGTTGCGTGAAAAAAGAAATTAGACGTTTAATTGAAAATTTGTTAAAAAGTTATGCAAATAAAAAATAAACTGTTTTAAAGATTAAAACTAACTTTTCCGCATCTGTGGCCCTGAACAATATTCTATCATAAAATTGTTACTTGTATACACTTCGGGGGATGTATCGTGCTAACAAACCGAAATTTCTCCAAAAATTTAGTATATCTAGTTTTATAGGACCCGCTGTACTCGCTCTAGTCAACTGAAAATCAATAGGGTACATCTGTGAGACACCTTGAACAATACTTATTCATAAAGTTGATCAATCATATACTCTCTGGAGGCTGTATCGTGCTAACAAACTGAAAATTCTCCAAAAATGACAAAAATTTGGTACTTCAAGTACCACAGCACCCGTTGTACTGGCTTTAGTGAGCTCAATATCAATAGAGTTCATCTTTAAGACGCTCTGAATAATATCCAATCATAAAATTCATCACTTGTATATACTCCGGAGGCTGTATCGTGCTAACAAACTGAAACTTCTCCAAAAATGACAAAAATATCGTACTTAAAGTACTGTAGCACCGGTTGTATTGGCTCTGGTGAGCTGAAAATCAATAGGGTTGATCAGTGAGATGCCCTGAATAATATTCAATCATAAAATTGGTGACTTGTTGAACTCCGGAGGCTGTATCGTGCTAACAATCTGAAATTTCTCGAAAAACGACAAAATGTCGTACTTCAAGTACCATAGCACCCGTTGTACTGGCTCTGGTGAGCTGAAAATCAATAGGGTTCATCTGTGAAATGTCCTTAACAATATTCCATCATAAAATTGGTGACTTATTGCACTCCGGAGGCTGTATCGTGCTAACAAGACTTGCAAGGAAAAGTGGCCGACGACAACGACGACGACGACGACGACATACACACATGATTTTTTTTTTCTAAAAACCGTTTTTTCGTGTTGCTGTTGATGGATAACGTAAAAATAACTCAAAAAAATTTTTCAAATTTCCAACTTTTTTGTGGGTAAACCAATACTTTTCTCGCATATTAGATAGGTTGGCGGAAAAGTAAAAGTCATACTAATTTCTGCATTTCAGTCGCAGCTTTTAAAATTAATTAATAATAAAGGCATATTCTTATATAAATTTTAAACAAAAATTTGTTGTATCCTTAGATACCTTTATGGTTATAACTAAAAGTGGCAACATTGCTCAAGATTTCAGTACCTGTTAATGTGTCAATAGTAATCTATTTAGCAGTTTTGTCCTTGTTTAATTACCATATAAAGAGAGATGCAAATATCGTCAGAGTGTGATCGACGATCATTTCGAATACGTCGTAGTATTGTAGTAAATAATGTCAAACGTGGTTTGTTTATACGAGCGCCATTACGACTAGAGAGTAAACATTTAGTTCTTTCGTTTTGATGTGTTTTTCAAGACTTTTTAGTGCGAAAATAAACTTTTAAGTTAATGTTTTTGGATTATCATGGTTCGTAGGTGCAAAGTTTGTCAGAAAAACAGCCGAAATTAGCAATGCCATGTATCTACAATACCATCCCCACTTTTTGTAATTCATTCATTATTTCACTACTGGCGTTTAGAATTATTGGCCGCAAAAATAAACGTGTTTATGAATGAATAGCCCTCTCTATGTTTATTATTACTCTAAGGTATAGATTATCTAAACTCTATTATCCACCATGTACTTTGTTCTGCTTGTAAATCCTTTTCATTTGATACCCGTTACCCATATTGAAGCAAATATGAAATCTGGCATGTTGTGCCGTCGGCCATCTTAAATTTGTCGTAGTGCACAGTATTCTACGAGTCAAGCCCATTCCTTTGATACCCATATTGAGGGAGTTATAAATATGTAATATATTAAATTGTACTGTTTATCAGCTCCATGCGCTTTAAAAATATTGAGAATCTTGGACTTCCTGCCTATTTTAAAGAATAATCAATGACCAAAAAGTCTTCAAGTTTATGAATGCTACGAAGCACGTTGTTAATTAAAAAAAATATTGACACAACTAACACCAGATTGCTTTTTACTTTTCCGCCAACCTATCTAATATGCGAGAAAAGTATTGGTTTACCCACAAAAAAGTTGGAAATTTGAAAAAAATTTTTGAGTTATTTTTACGTTATCCATCAACAACAACACGAAAAAACGGTTTTTAGAAAAAAATCCTGTGTGTATGTCGTCGTCGTTGTCGTCGGCCACTTTTCCTTGCAAGTCTCCTCCGGAGTGCAATAAGTCACCAATTTTATGATTGAATATTGTTAAGGACATTTCACAGATGAACCCTATTGATTTTCAGCTCACCAGAGCCAGTACAACGGGTGCTATGGTACTTGAAGTACGAGATTTTGTCGTTTTTCGAGAAATTTCAGTTTGTTAGCACGATACAGCCTCCGGAGTTCAACAATTCACCAATTTTATGATTGAATATTATTCAGGGCATCTCACTGATGAACCCTATTGATTTTCAGCTCACCAGAGCCAATACAACCGGTGCTACAGTATTTTAAGTACGATATTTTTGTCATTTTTGGATAAGTTTCAGTTTGTTAGCACGATACAGCCTTCGGAGTGTATACAAGTGATGAATTTTATGATTGGATATTATTCAGAGCGTCTTAAAGATGAACCCTATTGATATTGAGCTCACTAAAGCCAGTACAACGGGTGCTGTGGTACTTGAAGTACCAAATTTTTGTCATTTTTGGAGAATTTTCAGTTTGTTAGCACGATACAGCCTCCAGAGAGTATACGATTGATCAACTTTATGAATAAGTATTGTTCAAGGTGTCTCACAGATGTACCCTATTGATTTTCAGTTGACTAGAGCGAGTACAGCGGGTCCTATAAAACTATATATACTAAATTTTTGGTTATTTTTGGAGAAATTTCGGTTTGTTAGCACGATACATCCCCCGAAGTGTATACAAGTAACAATTTTATGATAGAATATTGTTCAGGGCCACAGATGCGGAAAAGTTAGTTTTAATCTTTAAAACCGTTTATTAAAAACGAAACACAGATTCTTACAAACCTTTAGGGCTTATACACGCCAAAAGCAAGTGTCAACTGCAACGCAACAGCAACGCGACTCAGTGCTAATGTTTAAATGCTCCTTAAGTAAATATGGGATTAAAGTTATATTGGAAGAAAACTGCTAATATTTTCAGTAGAATTAAGACAAAAACTCATACTTTGGTATATTTTTTGTTTATTAATATAATGGTTATACAGTGTGATTCCACTGATACGGTATAGCGCTAGCAGTTGTAATGAAATAATCACAAAGTTTTTCTCTGATATTCTGTGCCTAGGAATAGTTTTAATTAGTTTGAAGTTGTGGCGTGTCATTAATAAGAGCCGCTACTTGATCCTGAGATGCATCAAATTTCGTTTACCTTGTTTTATCCGAATAAAATTGTGTAAAACACAAACTGCTTTTATTACAGAATTTATGCTTTCTACTTTACAGCAAATTGGTTTTTCGAAGAGACGAAATTTAGATATTAACATCCCAAATGCACATTCAACACGTTTTTGCCCTTTTGATAATCGGCAGTTAAAACTCTTTTCCTATTGTCTAATATGCGTTTTAAATAATGTCTCATTAGACATTTTTTAAGCGAAAAGGCTTTTTTGAAGAATTAAGGGAAAGTTTCATTTGTTGAAGGTCTAGGTTGTGGTAACTTCACAATCCTAATTGTACAATAAGTACAATTGAAAAATATCCTTTGTAGCTATAAAACGTTGATCCTGTTCTTGAAAGACACTTTATTCGGAAGTGTTTGCCATCCAAAGTACCCAACCAATTCAGTATGTTCCAGAGAGTGTAGTAGCGGTCAGCAATTGATATCATTGATATCCATGTTTCTTGTGTTGATTTACTCGTATAATCAGGTTGTAAAACTGCCAAGATTGCCTCAGTAGTGGTGGCAATGATAATATTTACTGTTGAAAGATCTCGCATAAAATATTATGTCAAGGCTCTATAACTATCTCCTGTTGATAAATAAGTGAAACAGAAAAATAAATAAATAAATAATTACAACAGAAGAAATATCTAAAACATATAAATATTGTTTCAGTGCAAACGCTGGAAAAAAGACAAGAACTGTATTTTTATGACATCTTCTTAAAAAAATACCGAGTGGCTCAGTTGGAGACATCAAGAAAAAGTATTACCTAGAAGATGCTCTCCAGTTTCTAATATCATCCGTTAAAAGTAGCAGAAAGCAGAAAGGGAATTTAAACATAGACTGTGAACAAAACATTCCAGGAGTCCAAAAAACTCAGGAGATTGATCAGGAAGTAGAAATTACTAATACTCAACCGCAGTTAGATGAACCTAAGCTGCCTGAGACACCAAGAGTTTCTCGACTAAGTCATAAAGAGGATAATCGATCCACCTCTATGAAAAGGAAATATACATACACAGCTGCAGAAAAATCCCTGGTGGAATAATTTGAGGCAAAAAAGGCACGTATTCATAAATCAAATGAAAATGCAGATGAGAAATGCCTGTTCAGCCTGCTCTCTGACATAAACATAATGAATTCTCATCAAAAGGGAATACTGAAATGGAAAATGTTGGAGCTTATAGACAAAATACTATTAGAAGATAATAGTAGTAATTTTGGAAATAGTTTTGGCTCTCCTAGTGTTGGCAGTTTCGCGCTATGTGACACTCAATCTAGGCCAACCAGGGCATTGAGTTAGCAGTCGGCATCAGATAACCTACATCGATGTGGGTATCTCATGTTTCAGATACTCAATAATTTACAATATGAGCGTACTCCCCCTTTCGCATTGCAATTCCAATGAGTTATTTATCATGGTTATTAGTTTAAGTTAATTTAACCGGCATATTTTGCATACTTAAGGATATTTTCATCAGTTAAAAATAAAAATATACATTTACCTTAATGTGACAAGAAGATTTTCTTCAGCACTTTGGTGTCTTTTTGCGTTTTTCAGGCTTCAACATTTCTACTACAATTTCAAAAGTGTCTGCTCATACGGTAAAATCCATGGAATTTAAATGGATTCAATTCCTGTGCTACTATATAAGAACTATGTCCCAAATTTATTGTATAAAAAGGGTTAAACCAAAATTTTCGGTATTTCTTTTTTCGCATTTTCAATAGCATGTATGCAGCGGCTTTATCTTCGTCAGAGGAGGACATTTTGTTCGCGACTACCGAAACACTTGATTTCAGTAAGAACACAACAGCAACTCAACTGAAGTTGCGGTCGCATGCCGTTGTGTTGCAGCTACCAGTTGCTTTTGGTGAGAACACGGCCAAAAAGTCCGGAATTTTGACAAAAGAGAATATTGCAAAGATTTTACAAGAGGCGGAGAATGAAAAATAATTCTCTATTGAAAGTGTCAATAATAATGGTATAAGTGTAGCACAAGAAACCGAAAATTTACAAAAAACAACCAGAATAGTGGGACAATATCGACACCTATATCAAACAATAATTTAACAAATTGCATTATTTAGTATTTAATTTTAATCGTTACATTTTGTTGTTTTCAATAAAGTTTTTATATTTTTGCCTAGTATACCTAGATACCATAGTCCTCTAATGAAAATGAAATCATAGTACCTACTCAGTCTAATATAGTATGTCATTTTGTCACTATGATGAAGTCCATAAGAATGTCATTATGATATATCGGAATATAAAATTTATTATATTTCTAACAAAAAGTAAATAAACATCAAAAACTTAAATACATTATAAAGTTTTAATTCAACAACGTTTATCTCTAATATACAGTGCGCTGGAATAAGTGTTATCCCTCCCCCCCTTAGATGTAGCAGTGTTTCGTCCTGTTAAGGTTACGTGGCGAGCAATAGTTAGTAGTAAACATAATTTAACAAAATTAAACAAACGGATTTATCCATGCTAATAAATGAATGTTTTGATAAAACCTTAAAACCTGAAATAATTCAAAGTACATTTGAATGTACTGTATTATATCCTTTTAATGTCGAAAAAATTAAATTCAAGAAACTTCAAACAAACAGAAATCCAGCTCCACACGTCAATTCTCCACGGGCTTGATCCGAAATCACTCCACTAGAACCAGATTTTAGAAAAGAGTTTGAAAGTGAAACTATCGCCTGAAACGTTACGTCAGAATGTTAAACAATCTTTTAATGCAGGTTGACCGGAAAATTCATTTTATACCAAACTTTTTGAATTCTGGAAATCACTTAACCCGAACGAGGAAGTGGACGATCAGCTATTAACGAATTCGCTATTAAATGAAACTGCACAACATCTTGTCAAAACCTTGAAGAACTCCTGCCTCATGATCAGTTAGGTGACTCAACACTAATTAACAACATAAATAATGATGAGGATTTTAGTATATTTAGCATTGGAAATGATGGCTTTTTAGAGCTGGTCGCTGAGAATAACTGTTGGTATTCTATGAATAATAATATGTGATCCCCAACGTTGGTGTCACTTGTCAGTTTTGTTTGGTTGTCAGTTTTTCAATATATTGTAAAATCATACTCCTGTTTAAAAATTGTAAAAAACATATTGTTCCAATCAGTCTGTTAAAGTTAGTGTTTTTGTATTTTTGTGTTGTTGATTCTAAATCAACTCCTAGCATATAAAACAACAGGTTATGGGCCCAGAAGCTAACACATGGTCCCTGTATTAAAAAATTGATCTCAGTCATTAAATATGGGTGAAAATACAGTACAGGTTTTACCAGCTCAAAAGTTAAAAGGTAGAGAAAACTATCACGATTGGAAATTTCAACTGCAAAATATTTTAATTTTGGACAACTTATGGACTGCAGTAGTGGGTTATAGTTCAGATGATTTAACGGCTGATGATGTTCGCAAACGTCGTGTTGAAAAAGCGTTAGTAAAGATCAATCTAAGTGTTGACAGATGTGTGTTTCCATTAGTCATAAAAGCAAAAAATGCCAAAGAAGCTTGGGATGCACTTTCAAATGCATATGAAGACAAAAGTTTATATAGTCGTTTAAAGTTGCTGAAACGTCTGTGCAACATAAATTTGATTACGTTCAAATCAATGGAAGATTATGCGAATGAAATATTAAACTTATGACAACAACTTTCTGCCATGAATAAACCCTTAGATGGTGAGTTTCTCGCAGCCATTATGTTATGCGGTTTAACCGAAGAGTATGATCCAATGGTTATGGCATTAGAAAATTCTACACATACAATACCTAGTGATTTTGTAAAACAGAAGCTCCTTCAAGATGATAAATATAAAGAACAAAAATCATTAGATTCGGTATATTTCACTTCAAACAATTTAAAGAAAAAGCCTTGGTGTTCATATTGTAAAAAATCATCTCACTGGAAAAATGAATGTAGAAAACTTGCTGCTAAAAACACAAATTCCGAACAAATAGGAGAAGCAAGTAAGGAACAAAAATTCAATAAAAATAAACCTGGAAATCAAGTTCAACCTTCAAGAAATAAAGCACTACAAATTTCAGATAATTCTTTAAAATCCAGTCTTTGGTACGTAGATAGTGGTGCAAGCTCTCATATGACGGGCAACAAAAATTTGCTAATAAATTTTAGTGATAAGCACAATGGTCAAAACATATATGTTGCTAACAACAATAAATTGAGATGTGGTGGTACAGGTGATGCACTTGTTAAATTGTTACACAATAATCAAACAAAGACAATCTCAGATATTATGTATGTTGAAAACCTAACTGCCAATTTACTTTCCGTTAGTTCAATAGTTCAAAAAGACCATAGTGTTATATTTGATGAGCAAGATATATCCAGTCCAGGGAAAGATTGTGGCTATAGGTACAAATGTTGGAGGGTTGTTTATTCTGAATACTAAACAAAAAGCTTTAAATATATTTATTCAAAACTTTCTAAAAATAAACTGGATCTAATTCACAAAGATTTATATGGACCAATGCAAGTAGAGTCATGGGGTGGAGCCAAATATATGTTTACTCTAATAGATTACCATACCCGTAAATTATTTGTCTATTTCCTTAAGACAAAAAGTGAAGTTCCAGATATTTTTCAAGAATTGAAAAATATGGTTGAAAGTGAATGTGAAAGGAAAATTAAAGCTGTCCGTTCAGATAACGGTAAAGAATATTGCAACCAAAAGTTAATCAATATTTTCAAGAAATCTGGAATAAAGCATCAGGTAACAGTTCCATATAACCCTAAGCAAAATGGATTGGCCGAAAGATATAATCGAACAATCAATGAGAAGGTACGTTGCATGCTCCTTGATTCAAAATCTGATCAGAAAATGTAGACAGAAGCAGCAAATGCAGCTGTCTATATTATCAATAGATCTCCAGCCAAGAAAATTCTAGGGCAGACTCCAGAAGTACGGTGGTCTAACAAAAAAAGTGGATCTTTCTCATCTAAAAATTTTTGGGTGTCCAGCATATGTCCATGTACCATCTGAAAACCGCAAAAAATTGAATGCCAAGAGCAAAATGTATATATTTGTAGGATATAACCAAAGTTCATACAGACTAATAGATCCTGTTACACATAAAATAATATCGGCATGCAGTGTGGAATTTTTTGAGCATGAATTGTTAAAACATTCAACTAATTCTGACAGTAATGTTCAATCTACTGAAAAAATAATTCGTACACCTAATGAAGATGTGACAACGAAAATTGGTGATCTTGGTGAAGAATCCCTTCCAGATGATGATGCTCTGTTGGAATCAGATCCAGATGAAGAAAATCGTCGCTATCCAGTAAGATTAAGAAATCCTAAGGTCTTTCCTGATTTTGTAACTTATTTATGTAAACATATTTAACCTTTAACTTATGAAGAAGCTTTGTCTTCTCCTAATCATAAGAATTGGCAATCAGCTATGTTAAAAGTGTTGTAATCAAAAAGCAGGGTTGGATTATAATGAGACCTTTTCTCCGGTTATACGCTATAGTTCACTTATATTACTTTTTGCTATTGGGGCTAAATTAAATCTAAAAATAAATCGTTTAGATGTAGAAAATGCCTTTTTACATAGTCAGTTAAAGGAATATATTTATATGACACAACCAGAAGGTTTTATACAATCAGGGTCAGAGAATAAAATATGTTAACTTCACAAATCCATTTACGATTTGAAACAGTCATCACGTACATGGTTTGAGGAAACCAAGAATATAATTTTATCAGAAAATTCTATACAACGTAAATATGAACCTTGTATTTTTTATAAAATCAACAACCAAAATGTTATAATAATCGCTGTCTATGTCGATGAGTATCTTATATTTTATAACAATGAAAAATATTTTAATGAAATAAAAATTGCATTACAAAGTAAATTCAAAATTAAGGAGCTAGATCCAGTTGCCCATATTCTAAGTATGAAGGTATAACGAGATAATGCAAATAACACTATCAACTAAGTAATAAACAATATATTTTAAAGTTTTTAGATAGATTTGGCATGCTAGATGCAAAACCAGTTGGTACACCACTGGAAGCAAACATTAAATTGAAGAAAGGAACAAAAAATAATTCTAATAATAAATATCAAGAACTAATTGGGTGCTTAATGTATTTAAGTGTTACTTGTCGTCCTGATATTACTTATGCAGCATCTTATTTCAGTCAATTTAATAACTGTAATAATGAAACTCATTGGGTTGCGGCTAAGAGGGTATTAAGATATCTCAAAGGCACTTTCGACTTGGGGTTAGTATTTGGCAGAACTGTAGAACCCTTACAAAGCTACGTAGATGCTGACAGGGGTAACGATCCAACTGATCGCAAGTCATATTCGGGTTTTGTTCTAAAACTAAATGGTGCAGCTATAGCATGGGAAAGCAAAGAACAAAAAATTGTATCTTTGTCTTCAACTGAAGCAGAATACATTTCTGTCTGTGAAGGTGCTAGACAAACTATATTTGTTTGCGACTTGGTGCAAGAATTGATGAAAGACTCAAAATATCTTAATTTTATAATATCTCCAGATATAATAAACATTTTTTGTAACAGTCAAAGTGCAATAAGCATAGCCACAAGTCCATCCACTAGTAAAAGAAGTAAGCATATAGATATAAGATTTGACTGTGTAAGAGACTTAAATGAAAACAATTTAATTAAAATTTCATATGTATCAACTAAGAATATGCTGGCGGATTTTCTAACTCAAAGTGTGAATAAAGAAAAACATATGCTTTGTGTTGTGTAGGAATAGGATTATTATAAAGTAAACAAATCATTTGTTTATATTTCCTTTTTATTGTTACACAACATTAGTTTATTTTATAACAATTTTTTTCTTTGTATCTACTCATATGGGATCAAGGGAGAGTGTTGGTATTCTATGAATAATAATATGTGATCCCATACGTTGTTGTCACTTTTGTCAGGTTTGTTTGGTTGTCAGTTTTTCAATATATTGTAAAATCATACTCCTGTTTAAAAATTGTAAAAAACATATTGTTCCAATCAGTCTATTAATGTTAGTGTTTTTTGTATTTTTGTGTTATTGATTCTAAATCAACCCCTAGCATATAAAACAACAATAACGAATACATGGCAACTAAAAATTCAAACAACAACCATAAAAAATCAACAAACGAAAACATTGAAACAATCTTAGAAGCTCATTCAACAGCAAAATTAACGTCCTCTTTAAAACCATGTCATAGTAACACAATTGACAACAATACCACAAACAAAATTCAAATTTTAAAAATAGAATACCTTGAATCAGCCAAGCTTCCAAACTATTCAGTCAATGGCATTAATTTTCTTGTAAAATCTGTTGCTAATGACACTACAGTTCATGATAAAGAAAATATTCTTCTAAATAACAATTTGCTTACACCTTCCGTAAAATCCATTGTTATCAACCCATCATTTTCGGAAGTATCTCCGCAAATATTTAGTAGTTAATAATCTTCGTCATATTTTAGAGCACCGCCCACGTTTCCTAAGCCTTTTAAAAATTCCTTTTATTTTCCAAACAGTAAAAAAATTACTAACAAAAAAAGGTAACATCGATTGTAGTCAGAACAAAGGCGACTAGACGCCTAAAAAAAGGAAAAGAAAAAAGAAATACTTGCCAACAAAAACGAAGCGAAAATTGAGACTATCCCTAAGAAATGAAATGGCAAAAAAATAAAAGAGGTAGACCAAAAACGAATAACCCAAGAACAACCAGCAGAAGAAACAAATTTATAAACAACAGGAGAATGTAACGAGCGAACAGTAAAAAATAAATGCAAAAGTGAGCGGTTATCAACAAGATGATTACGTCATTTTTATATTTGCAAATATAATATATTGTGCAACAAGTGAGGAAAGTTCAACTTTTCTCACGAGTCTGGAAGTTTGTGGTACGAGCCTGAAGGGCAAGTGCCGCGAACACACGAGTGAGAAAAGTACTTTTCCCACAAGTTGCACACTATATTTTTTCTACAATGGCACAAATTTAAAGAGTACAAGTAAATAGTTGTGTAGAAAAAGTCTAGGAGGATCTCCCTACTGGATTCTCCATATGTATTTAGTGTGGGCAAAGCTCCGTGAGAAATGATATTTCTCACAGTATGAGCAATATATGGCTTTGAAATTAAGTAAGCTATGGGAAATACGCTACTTTTCACAGCAGTTGTAAAAAAAATATTTTTCAGCACAAGTTATTGATAAAAATAAAAATAGGTAAAAAAACTTTTTAAGTTAAACGGTTTTATGTTAAACATACATTGCAATGTTTAAGATAAATGTACTAAAAACCAAAAAATAATAAAATAGATACAGTCGTGGGAATTATAAACATATGCATAGACTAGACTAAAATAAAACCGTGGGACACGTCAATTGTCTACAATCGTTGATTAAAATTTTTGTTTTGTAATGTTACACTATAATTAGGCAGTTGTTCAACCGACAACGATGGACGTGTGATAAGTAGGGCTAGAATGTGGAAACAAGCTAGCAAGCTCGATTATAAGCGAGTTTTAGGGTTTCATAGTGGTGAGCGAGTAGTATTTTTATCATATGTTTTGTCGATTAAAGACAAACTACGAGCAGTGAAACGATTCCTCGCCAGCCAGCAGTGTGAATGTCCAACGATAAACTAGTTGAAACATCTCTTTTATTTACATGGAGTGTATAACTATTGGAATTTCCATGAGCAAGAAAACAGTAAGTAATTTCCTCACCGTCTGCGGGCCAACTGCCTAACGACGAATTAAACGATTCTTCTATCGCACATTAAGTCAATAATTTGTAGACAATTGACGTGCCCCACGGTTTTATTTTAGTCTAGTCTATGCATATGTTTATAATTCCCACGACTGTATCTATTTTATTATTTTTTGGTTTTTAGTACATTTATCTTAAACATTGCAATGTATGTTTAACATAAAACCGTTTAACTTAAAAAGTTTTTTTACCTATTTTTATTTTTTGGTCTTTAGTTTTTATTTCGCATTCTGTTTAATTCATTTAGTGCTTCATTATTGCAAGGTTTCTTGCCCGTTAGTTTATTGCAGTCCAACTCCTCTATACGTAGTCCCTGCAAAGATCTTACTCTACTAAGAGCCACGTAGGCTTGACCTTCTTCAAACAGTTTCGCACCTAAGTAACCTACGTTATCCGCCATTTTGTAGAGGCCGTTATCTTGGATTTTAATTTTATATAGTATATTGTATTCTACTGGTTGAGCACTTTCATTTGATACCCATATTGATGGGATTGATAAAACCTACGTTATCCGCCATTTTGTAGCGGCCGCCATCTTGGATTTAAATTTTTTATA
This sequence comes from Galeruca laticollis, assembly GCA_963921935.1. Classification (NCBI taxonomy): domain Eukaryota; kingdom Metazoa; phylum Arthropoda; class Insecta; order Coleoptera; family Chrysomelidae; genus Galeruca; species Galeruca laticollis. Next base: position 22,054,237 of record OY998181.1, on the reverse strand, counting down.
GTATATTGTATTCTGCTTGTTGAGCCCTTTCATTTCATACCCATGTTGATGGGATTGATAAAACCTACGTTATCCGCCATTTTGTAGCGGCCGCCATCTTGGATTTCAATTTTTTATAGTATATTGTATTCTGCTTGTTGAGCCCTTTCATTTGATACCCATATTGATGGGATTAATAAAACATAAATTATCCGCCATTTTGTAGCGGCGGCCATCTTGAATTTATAATGATAATGAATGAACATAATTGTATTGTCACCAAAATCCAAAGTGTATACAAAATTTCAGATTAATCGGTTGACAGGAAGAGGGTGAAATTTGAATTACTAAATTTGACCCAAGAATAAAACAAACGGGGTGAGCTAAATAAAACCGTTTAAATAAAACCAAATTTCGCCTTATAAATAAGAAGGGATTTTATAATGTTCCTGAGATAGAAAATATACACTAATATTCGTTCTAGCGATATACTACAATTTCCAGTTTTACTTACCAAAGTTTAATTTTATATTTTTTGATGTAAGTTCATAAAAACCTATATGTATAAGTTGTTACAAGTTTTTATTTTTCTGTTATTATTAGCGGATTTTTTCGAATTTACTTTAATAAATTAATTACAACCATATTAAAAAAAACAATATAAAAATTTCCGCCTAAATTTGGAACCTCTTATGTCGGAATTAGGGTATTAGTTAAAAATTTACGTCCAAATAAGGAGATTCTGAAATTTTTTTAAAATTTTTTTAAAAAATATGTTTTTTTACCAAAAAACACGTTAAATTTAAGAAAAAATATTGCTATTCATTTCTTATTAATTTAAGATGAATAATATTTATTGAATATAAATATTCTCTGAGATTCAAAGGATATTAATTATTGAGACTGATTAACAGGTGAACAATAGCGAACGTTGATTGTGGTAGTTATTAAGAATGGGGGTTTGAACTTGTTTTTATTATTTTATATATGAAAGTTCGTATAATACCGAACACTGGCATATTTGTTATTAAAATACGTTGAAGTTTATTAAAAATAAATTAATTAAAATTTATGATGACGTCACTAAGGGTTTAATGAGTATCAAAACAATTGAGAAGATTTGGTTGTATTTCGGGATAGGTCAGGCGGAAGTCAATCAGTAAAGAAGAACGCGAATATTGGTTATGCTCAGACAGCTGTCATAAGTAAACATAACCTAATCCGCTTTTAGTGATTGTTCAAGCACGTTTCAAGTAAGGTAGTTACTGTATTTCTGTAATCCGGGAGTTTTGATTTTTGGCAGGGTCATTGCGTTCTAGGTCAGGAATGATTCCCTGAGCTTTTGACGATGGCGAGTTCGCGCTTGCATCGCCATCTTGGAAAAATGGCGGCCTAAACCGTTGTTTTCGCAATACCACCTTACCAGTTTTGGTCCTACTATGAAAATGTCTAAATAAATATTATAGTTAAAACAGTTCCCTATAACTTTTGTATTAAACATTTTTTTTAGATGGAACAGTTTACTCTGCAACAACCTAAAGCGAAGATGATTTCCATAATTTTTCAAAACGCCCGATTACAACGTGATGCTTTAAAACAGCAAGCTACGGAAGATGCTGACGTGTTAATTATCAACACCGCTATCTCCTTCTCATCAGCATACGATTCCGTTATCGTAATTAATTGTTGAGAAGTCATTGACCTCTTAGTTTTACTAACATGATTAGCAGGAGTGTGCCCGAATGTTAATTTTAGAATGCCAGGAAATGGAAAAGTTCCGGAAAACTGTACTCGGCTTCAAGTTTACAGTTTGGCAAAGCAGCAGCAGATAACATAATGTTTATCTATGCATTCAGTGGCTGCGACACAACATCGGCTATATACAATAACAGCAAATCCAAATGTTTAAATACCGTAAAAATAAACCCGTACTTAATAGATATCTTTACGCAAAACCTGTGACAAAAATATAGTTCAATCTTGCTGTATTGTCCTCTACTCGAGAAGCTGCACGATTTCGTTCATTAATGACGTACTACCAAGTCCAGACATGGTGTGGCGACATAGCAATGGGGTTGGCAGAGTAGCAGTATTAGGCTAAATACTATCCAAAATACAGAAGATCCTACTCCTCAGGTTTTGCGGCATGTGGTTGCAGGAAAGCAGGCTTACAATGCTCTATTATCTGCGGCTATTGTAACGGACAGAGCTGCGAAAACATGCCACAGACTTTGTACGACTTGGAAGATGACGTAAGTGAATATATCGAAGACGTCCAGTGTAATGAAAATTATACATCAACAAACATTGACATAGAACAACCTGGACTTTCCAAAAGAAGCAGGCTAGAATGACTACCGAACGAAACAAGTGTATTAGGCCTACCAGGGAACGACGTTAAGAAACACCCTGGTGACTCTACCTCAAGATGACTGTATCCTAAAGTAGTGTGAAAATGAGTAACAGCGGATTTAGGATATGATGAATACAATTATAGTTCGTAAACTGTTCAACCTAAAAAAAGATATTTAGAACAAAACAGTTTTGACCGCCATTTTTCCAAGATAGCGACGCGAGCGGGAGATTGCCAAGGTTAAAAACTTAAGGAATAATTCATGACCTTGAACCCAACGACCCTGCCAAAAATCAAAACTCCCGGATCTGATGTAAGCCAAAAATATACATTGGCTGGGCTATGAACTTGCTAACGTTTAATATGAAGACTAGTTCCATAAACTCCCGCTCCTACACCGTTCTTTCTCTGGGATTATTCCGAGTATGTAGTGATTACTGATTTCACTCAGCAAACCCATATGATATCTTTGTAGCTCCTTGTTGCCACTACTACTTGACGTTGTAAGTCTATAGGTGACCATCATAGCTTCCCTCTCTAGCTCAATATGCAGAGGTGTTAGGTTTAGAATGGTCCCCACGGCAAGTGTCGGTATCATCGATATAGCTCCCGTAATGGCGAGACACACGAGGAGCTGTAGACCACACAGCCTCATTTTGGACATCAATTGCTATCCTTTTTGCTACCAGACGACCGAGCCATGTAGTACCAATCGGTTAATAACCGTTTGATATATCCAGCATATAATATTGGGTCTTATGGCCCAGGTTTTGCCACATATCCTTCTGATGTTACAGAGGGATAGTCTGGTTTTGTTGATTTTGTTTTCCAGGTGGGAGTTAAAGGTCAATTTTTTTATCCAGTATAATACCTAAATATTTGACCTCTTCCTCAAACTGGATTAGTACTCCGAATACTACCATCAATAGTTTATCTAGTTTCATCGGGTCGTCTACCGGAATCGTTCATAGAAGGAGTGAAAGTACATCTCCTTGTGGACATCTGCTGGCAGGCCTAAATCTGACCGTCTCTCCTTGCAGTGTAGTTGAAAAGTTGCAGTGGATCAACATTTTGTTGATCCAATTGCAGATTAGAGTTTGTATCCCTCTCCTTTGAAGAGCCGTGAATAGAGACTGTGGGAGGGCGTTATTGTTATCTATTATTTAACCTTACGTAAAAAATGTGCTCTTTCAGATTTCCCAATAAAGTTTTTGAGTTGCCGAATCAAAAACGTAAAAATAAGAATAAAAATTGACCGAGCGTGTCTCTCAAAAAGTATTTCGTTAAGGTTATAACGAATTTATACACTACTTTCATTGAATACAATCGGTTTCAAAGCTAGAGCATACCTAAATCAGTTTCCGACAACCTGTATAACAAAAATTAGCCTATCGTACTTAAAAACGTAAAAATGTGCTTTTTCAGAATCCGCAATAAAAATTGGGGGTTACCATAAATAATTGTTGAATATCTCCTACCCACAAGTATCACCTTGTATATTTAATTTTTTTTGGAAAATACGCAACAAGTTGAACAAAAATCGACCTGCCCGAGCGTTTTGCTAATAATATAAAAATAAATAGGTTAATAGGGGGGTTGGTGGGTTATCACTATTCCAGCGTGCGTATGAATAAAATGTGTGGAATTAAAAAATTTGTTCTAATTAGTCAATATACTCTTTATAGGTATTTAGTAGTTTAAAAAATTAAGTATTATGTTATTATTATTACATACAGGATGTTTATTATACATTTATTATAAACTTTACATCATTTAGTTATAGTATTTTTCACCGTGTATGACCCTTACAATAAATAAGTAAATATCAATGCACCTCATAACTGGACTATGTTGCCAAACGATATAATAGTATAAAAAAATTGGAATTACCCTGTATGTATATAATATTGTTAGTGAAGGGATAAGTATATACGACCAGATAACATGCCTGGCATTTAAAACAAACTGAAATAAAATTCTTCAGCCTTTACCGCCAAATGTTATACATTTTTATATCCTCCAACACATCCTGAAGCTTTTAGTATAAATTCAATTAGATATATAAGTAACATTATTGTTTTAATAAAATTACCTAAAATATAAATTACAACATTTGCCTAAAATATGTTTACAACAAACTCAAATCAGTCAATACTCTTAGAAATGAGCAACACCTTAATTATACTTAAAAGAAATTGGCAACGTTGGATCTGTCATGAAATTACATCAGCTGAGTACTACTATTTAGTAAAGCATTTCAAAATGGGTTTTCCAAATACACTGTGAAAACAATTTTTGAAAATACACTTATACAAACTACAAACTATATAAACTTCAAGACAGCAAGATATTCCAAATAAACATTCTCAGCCTAACTTTCATGCTACATTGTTTGAAGTTTTGTTTAGTGAAATTTAAGTGATTAAGTCGTTTTTCATTGATCTTACTCATTGATTTCACCATACCGTCGCCGCCTACAACGGGGTCTATCACCACAGGAATTCCAAAAACCGAAGAAAGTCACGACGTTTAGTAACATTCTCAAACTTAACAAAAGAACCACAGCAGTAGAGACGTCAAACAAATATGACTCTCTCTCTCTCAGACTCCACCGATGAAGATTTAATAAAAATACCGGAAACCAGTCAAAAAAAGGAAGACACTGAAATTCAGAAAATCTAACAACGATGTCTCAACCTCCGAAGAAGAAGTCGAAGCACCACAAATTTCCAAAAGAAAAAAGGACAACCCAAAATCTCCCTCAAACAAATCCAGCACCTCATGCCCTCCCATCATTATTGATGGAAACGTGTCTGCACACAGGGACATGGTGAATAGGCTGAAGGACGAAATCAAAAGTACTTTCGAAATCAAATATACCAATAACTCCTCGATTGTTTTCACGAAAACTGTCGAAGATTTCGAAAAATTAAAACTGGCCCTCAGAAGAGAAAAAAAAGAGCACCACACGTACTCAAGAAAAGAAGATAAAACTCATGCCTTCGTCCTTAGAGGGTTGGCCGAAGGAATCCAGCTCACCGATATTAAAGAAGAGGTGGAGAAGACTTATAAAATCCAAACGAAAGATATATTTCGTATGAGCACAAAAGGACGACCATTATACCTAGTTGTGACGGACTCCAAAATAACTCTGGACTATCTAAATAAAAATGCCATAGTTATCGAGCACACCAGAGTCCAGTGGGAACACCGCAGACAGAAAAAGCCGATAATCCAATGCCACGTATGCCAATTGTGGGGGCACGCATCGGTAATTGTGGAAGATCACCACGATGCCTGAAGTGCGCAGGCCCACATCTCACCCCGGAGTGTACGAAGGACCGTTCCAGACCCGCCAGATGCGCCAACTGCAATGGAGACCACCCCGCAAACGCAGACGTCTGTCCAGAATATGTCAAGCGAAGGGTTTGGCTCGAAGAGAAGAAAGCACAAAACCAAAAATCATCAATTGTTCCCCCAAAGTTCATCCCAGCCCCCATCCCCTCAGTAAATCCCTGGACCAACAAGACAAACTCTATCCTCCCTAGCCAAACCGAATTTCCCAGTCTTCCTTCAAAACCATCCCTAAAACAACCCTCTCAAAATCAATCCTCTCAAAATCTACCCCCTCAAACCCAAATAAGAGCACAAACGAACCAAGCCCCAAATGACATAGCCAAATTCTCAGAAATAAACAACTTATTCTGAGAGCTTCACCATCTAGTAAACCTGGATGAACTATCCCGAGCCGTTTCGGACCTTATTCTGGAGATGAGGAAAGCAACAAACAAGATCGAAAAATTCCAAATATACAACAACTTTGTTGCCGGCATAGATAACTATGACATCTAGGCAGGTAGGTGGTAAAACAGTCTCTCAAAAACGATACAATCTTAAAATGATATTCTGTAACATACAAGGAGTTCTAAACAAACTCCATTTAATTCGCCACTTTCTCGACACTCAAAAAACAGATACTTTCTTTCTAATCGAGACGCTCCTAAAACCAAACAAAATTATAAATTTCAAAAACCCAGATTATCGTCTTTTCAGACAAGACTGCCCCTCCGATGCCCGTGGTGGCGGTATCGCTCTACTAATCAAAAAAGGCATAAATTTCAAACTCTTGCAGCAAAACAATTCTTCAATTGAGCATATCACTATACTTTTCAACAATAAAATTAAAATAGTTGGTGCCTACAACCCGCCCACAAATAAACTACGTGATGTTGACTTTCATAATCTTATGAATTCTCATAATAAAGTCTTACTGGTAGGGCATCTTAACTGTAGACACCCCCAATGGGACAAATTTGCACAGTACCCCAACGTAAATGGAAGTACTCTCCTGAAATTCTGTGATAATACTGAATCCAACATTTTTAACACAGATGATCCACCCACTTTCCTTTCTCTAACCACGCCCCCAGCACCATCGACATTTCGATTGGAAAAAACATAAATAATATATCAAAAATAAAAACCCTAAATTCCGATCATGATCCCGTCCTGATTCACTTGAAATTTTCCCATACAATACAACAACCCTCAAATCACACCCACGATTACACCACCAGTAGCTGGTTAAATTTTAGAAAATACATTAACAATAACATAAACATTACAGACAAAATAATAAACTCAGAACACCTCACCAAGACAATCAAAAACCTACAAGACACGATCATATCCGCTAGAAATCACACAACCACCCTTAAACCTAAACCATCCCCTCAAAACACCCTTCCTGACTACATAATTAAACTTATACACTACAAAAACAGATTAAGAAAAAGATGGTAATTTTCTAGAAGTGAATAAGATCGAACCCTACTGAAATACTATCAAAATACAATCAACACCCTCATCATAGAATACAAAAACCAAAACTGGAACAATTTCTTAAAAAATGTAAAACCAGAAGACAATTCACTCTGGAAAATTGCTAAATTTTTCAAAAATCCAAAAAAGGACATTTCTAGCATAGAGATAAACGGACAGACATACACAGACATGAAGGAAATTGCGCACAATTTCGGGGAGTACTTTCAAAATAATTTCTCAAATAACTCACCTCACACAGATTTTCATCGACACATATCACATACAGTAAAACAACACTTAGATTTAATACCCTTACAAAACACAAACAATTTAGCGTCATACATAGAAATTTACAACACTATACAAAAACTACACCAGGATATGACGGTATACCAAATATACTGCTGAAAAATCTGCCAAAAAAGGCTCTTGTACAATTAACTTATATAACCAATTTTATAATCAAAACTGGCTTATACCCCGATATGCTCAAGATTGCAAATGTTATACAACCCATAATCAAAGCTAATAAACAACCACGTTATGTAGATAGTTATCGACCAATATCATTACTAAACAATATCGCAAAGGTGATCGACAAAATCATTCTTAAGAGAATGCAAGATTTCATTGAAAAACATAACTTATTACCCCCCGTTCAATACGGTTTCCGAAGTGGCCACAGTACTACAGCACAGACAATTAGAGTCATAAATTACATAAGAGAAGGCTTTCGGGACAAAAACAAAGCAATCATGGTCGCGAGCGACATACAAAAAGCCTTCGACTCCGTATGGCTCGAGGGTCTAATCTTCAAGTTAATTCAACTGAAAGTTCCTAATTATTTAATTAATTCATACGACACAAATAGAAAATTCTTCTCAAAAATCAACGATCATACTGCTGGTCCCTACACCATACAGGTGGGAGTCCCGCAGAGCTCAGTGCTATAACCTTTGCTGTATTCCCTATTCATCCATGACATCCCAACATCCCCAAACCTGCTAACTGCCATGTACGCGGACGATACTTGTTTTGTAGCATCTGCAAAAAATCTGCAAAAAATCCGAACACCGCACTCAACATTGTACAAACACACATTAACACACAAATTATACCCTATTTTAACAAACAAAAACTTAACATTAACGCCTCCAAAACAGAGTATTTATTACTCAGGAGAATCACGAGAAAAGAGAACCCATTGCAGTCTCAACTTTGTGTAAACGGACACTTCATCCCCCCGAGTAACACGTTAAAATACTTCGGTTACACCATCCAAGGTAATACCAACGCCAAAGCGCACATAAACGGTCAAGTACACAAAGCTAAGACTGCAATGAGCATACTCTATCCCCTCATCTGCAAACACAGTCATCTCACCACTCACAACAAACTACTCATATACAGACAAATTATTAGACCAATTCTCACATATTCAGCGCCAGTCTACTACACAGGAACAAAACAAAACTTTCACGCACTGCAGGTGGTACAAAATAAGTGTCTGAGAATGGCAATTAAACACAACGCAATCTACCCCAAATACCCTAGAAATATCTGGTTGCATGAGAAAGCCGACATGCCCACTATCAAAGACTTCATCACTGAAATATCCAATTTTTACAATAATTGTCTGCCAGATGATCTTCGTCATGCTCTCAAAGACGCAAATCGCGCAGAAGGCATCCGCGATAGTGGGTGTAGGCTTCTGCATGGATCGCTAATTACATAATATAGTTGTTAAGTCACAAACCCACATCTCTTCAAACGGGGGTATCTTCAGGGCGGTTTAAATAACCAAACTGAACTACCCCAATCACTACCAAAAATAAAACAAATTAAAATAAATGTCTGACATGCTGCCTCTCCAAATCTAAAAACCCCCCTTCAAGTATTGAGACCCTGTTTTTCAGCTGCTTTTCAAGGATAACCTAGCCGAAAGATGCTGGGAGGCATATCTATATGCCGGGGACAAAGGAAGTTAAATCAAGGAAAAATATTGGATAATGCGGTTTCCGCAAGGAGCCAAGATCTCACCTGCAGGAACTACACAGAATACAGGATGAATAGCCAGACCATCGGCACTCATATATTTATTTATTTCATTCTGCATTCTGTAAATTGGGAATCTAAATATTTTTAATAAATGCTTTAAAAATATGGTATCTCACTAATTGTTTGATATTTGACAGAGCATATGACATTATTTATTTTGGCTCCCCAATATGTTTGAAAATCTCAAAACACCGTGTGTATTGGAACAAAACACTCTAAAAGCTTGGGAAGAACTCCAAGCATATTCAAAGCAGAAATTTATGCCATTGGGAGATGCGCCCAGTTCAACATCAATAAGAAATATATAAGGCAGAGTATAATAATAATGTCGGATACCCAGGCAGCCATTAAAGCGCTGAGTTTGGGAATGCTTAGGCATACTCAATTAACTAGATAGGAATAACATAGTTGTCCTGTTGTGGGTACCAGGTCATACTGGGCATACTGGAGTAGAAGGGATCGAGATATCTGATGAACTAGCAAAGAAAGGGGCACAAACACCCTTCTGGGGATCAGCACCGATACAATATTGGAAGAAATGAAAAAAAAAGAAACAATGAAAATATTAGACTACTGGGAAAATATAGTAGGACAAAGACAAGCGAAAATACTACTGGGAAACTATGACCAGAAGAGATCGGAAGAGTGCATTAACCAGAGCAAGTCTGCACTAAGGCCCGCGCATATTGAAAATAAGGAAGATAATAGCAAGTTATAAAACTTTGTCGTATAACACGCCCCCGACTTGTCTACACTTAACAACATGTTATTGAAACATTTCTCTTGCACATACTACTTACTACCAGTTAATATGGTGCAAAAATTATGCGCACTATTTTGTTTTGTTTTTTGTTATATAGCCTAGATGCTTCTGCTACATCATAACAAGTTACACAACAAAGTTGTACAACAAGTTTGTTGTTGAACTTTGTTATTAACATGTTTTGTTACATGGTATAGACCCGGCTTTAGACTTGAAACAGGTCAGTTGGCTAGAGATCTTCTCGCTGAGTAGTTTGCTAGACGGTACGTCCGGGTAAACGTAATAAAATCGGTTGAAAAGTTTTGGCACAAATATGGCCGGAGCATCAAAACGAGCTCGCTTTAGTGATGTAAATTATGAGGAAACACTTCAAAAGTGGTATGATGAAGCATATAGTGATGCTAGTGATATTGACAATGTCCTAGAGGAGAATTATGAGAGTTCTGATCATTATTGCGTCTCAGAACAAACAGCGGATAGTAGTGAGGATGACGAGCCGCTAATAAATCGTGTACAAAATTTTTATGGTAAAAATAGAAATAAATGGAACCAATCTGAAGTATTTCCATCATCTCGTACCCACTCCTAAACATAACATAGTGATGAAAGTGCCTATTTTGAAAGCAGATCCATCATCAGTTTGGCAAATGTTATTTAACGATGAAATTAAAACAAATATTATGCGTTGGAGAAATGAAAGTCTATTAAAAATAAGATCCTATAGCACGTATCAAAATAGAACTGAGCTACAAGATCTTGACATTGTCGAATTGAAAGCTTATATAGGATGCTTTGTGTATACCTTAATTTTCAGTTCGAATACAAATCTACAGACCCTATTTGCAACGGATGGCACCGGGCGGGAAATATTTAGGGCTGTAATGAGTCGTGTAAAGTTTGGTGTCCTTTTATCATCTTTACGCAGTATCAGAAACATTTATTCAGAATTGTCAAGGTTGTTATGGAATTGGTGCAACTGCATCTATTAATGAAACGCTTGTTAGTTTTCGGGGACGATGGTTTACAAGACTACCCCCGATTTGAACGACTCTGAAAAGAGCTGGCTACTCATTAAAGTACATCCTAATAACGTAAAGATTATTTAGAAATACCAGTTACAAAATATATTTAAGTCCTTTAAGGCTTTATGCCGCGATATCTGTAGTAGTCTACCAAACGGCATGTCCGAATTTTAACTTCTCAATTTGTAATCAAAAGAGCTGTACACTCCACCCACGACCATTGGTTGGGCGTGGGTTAGGATCCATTTACGGTACCCTACTTTAACCCAATGTTTACAGAATAGCACACGTGTGTGTTGTCCGTGGGCTGTGCATGTGCTGGGTTCAATATGCGGCGGGTCTAAGAGTTTTAACATGTGTTCTAACAGGATATTGTCGCCTGAATGGATACCTCAAAAAACTATAAGTGGTGGAAAGAGACGACTGCAGATTCTGTGGAATAGAGGAGGAAACATCCATCTAGATACTCGCTGAATGCAAGGCATTACAGAATCTCAGGGCACGACACCTGGGAGTATACCGGATAGAACAGGAATATTTACCCAAACTGAAGCCCACGAATATTACAAAATTTATCAAAGGATTAGGAATAAAAGAACTACTAGATTCAGAGACAGAACTCGGAAACTGAGTAGAGAATGAGGCACAATAGATCTTTTAGGTCTCAGTCTCATCAAGCATATGCATATACACATTTACGAATCATCAAGAGTTTTGACCTTTGATGTTCGTTAGTTGAGTTAACTAAGGATTTATGAAGAAAGTGCAACAATTCTTTGACAATGCCATGTTGTCGCTTCGTGTATGACGGAAACATAGCTCTTTGTTTAAATCATTGTAAAATGTTTAGTCTCCTTTTTAAATGGCTACATGTCAATTAGTGTATTTTTGGAATGTTTTTAATATAAATTATAATTTTTACACGTTATTTAATGTTGTCTAACAAAAGAAATAACGTGCAAAGCTTAAAGTTATAGTTATATTATGCATATCGTTGATAATGATCCAACGTTGTCAGTTTTCATCTATTAAATACCATTTACATAAAAATGTAGATTTGAAAGCAACAATAGAAAAAGATAACATTTATATTATTAATCGATCTCTTTATTAAAATTTACAGTAGTAACAAGCTAGAATCACAGGAAAAAGGGTATCAAGAGTTGTTTAACGTATAAATAGAGCGGTCTTATAGTATAAAATAGAACAAGAAAGCACAGTAACACATGTACACAGTGGACTAGAGTTATATAAATTAATGGTTACATCTCAAAATATATCCAAAAATAAAGGTATTTTGCTTTTTTTAAAAGCAAAACTATACTGTAGACCACTTTATTTATAAGTATTATACAGTATGGAACAGCCAAACGAAATACATGCAGTAGCTCCATTATTATGCATTCTTAATTTCAGGTGACCCCAACAACCCCTTACTTTTTAAATTGGAAGTAGGAGCCTGTGATACTTCATTTGAAAGGTATTTTTTAACTGCCGTTTTTAAATTTTATTGCAGAAATACAAGAGAAAAATCGTTACGTTGAAAAAACTGAATAAATAATTACATTTCGTAATGATAAATATATAATATTTTTTTTATTGATGCCTCATATTACCTTTTTAAAGCGTGTTTAAATCGAACTTTCAAACACGCGCGCGTTTTTTAAAGTCCCCATGGTAACAACAACAACTTGAGAAACGTAAGTATCAATGACAACTTTTTTTATTAGTTTTTAAATTGTATATTTTCATTGGGAACCAATGTCTTATTTGGTTTTTTCTGCAAAATGTATTTACATATTCATATATACACTGTATCCTTTTAAATATAAATAAATAAACTTTTTGATTATTGATCTGACAGCAGTACCCCGTAACGTCAAATAAAAATAAATACTATTTGACGTTCACGAAACTTGGCTGGGCATCGAGGATGGACTTCCATTTTTTTGTAGTAATAATATAATAATATTATTTTATGATTCCAAAGTGCACCAATAAAAAAAAATAGCGTAAAGTATTCGTGGATAACTGGTCTTTCAAACACTTGCTCTATTTCGAGCACTCGGCTGCGCCGTTGTGCTCGAAAAATCGCGCGTGTTTGAAAGACCTCTTTATCCACTTATACTTTAATATACTAATATAAATAATAAAAAACAAAACCCATTATCTAATAATACAGCAGAAGTTCAAAATGCACGCCTCCAACTTCTTAGTAGCATCCTAGACGCAAACAAGAGTTATTCTGTTGGATTTGTTTTTGTAGACATTCCCCATTGGAAAGACTCTCCCACTCTACTATTTCATTCTATCCAGTCAACTTCGTAAAGTTCATGTTTGTGTTATTTGCTGCTTGTTCATCTTTGTCCTACGATTTTCGAGCAAAAATTTCAAGTATTTATAAGTAATCTTTTATCTTATTGAAGGGAATGTCGGCAATTAGAGACATTTTTGTTTTTTACTATAGTTATGTGATTCGAGTGGACCTTTAAACATATTACTTATAGTGGCTTATAATTTAGTTTGTATACGTTATATCTAATATTTACGGCCTTACAGGCACCAGAAATAGTTAAGTGATTTAAGTGGACTATTACTCTTAAACAGATTGGTTTATCGATGTTCATTATTTTTGTTTACATTATAATTCATTATTTAATGTCTTCTAAACAGGAGAGCAGCATTATTGACGTTGATCTTCGCAAAGTGTGTGAATCAAATTGTTAAGACTAAAATAACTACTTGAATTCTCGGTCAATTGAATAAATTGTTTTAAAAAATAAACATTGTGAATAGAGTTATTTAATTTTATTATTAAGACCCTTTGTTACACAACGGCACTTCGAAGTCCCCCATATTTCAATCCACTCTTAATACTGTAATATAGCTAAGTAAATTGCCGCTTTATAGGACCATGAAGTACACTATTTTGACAAGTTATGCAACTAACAATACACAGTATCAAAAGAAGAGTAGCTTACGATCCTTGAAAATAATGCCCTATATATAATTTAGGATTTTCGAGAAGATGAAAAGTAACGATTATTTCAGGTATCTTATAGAATTGATTTTTCCCACAACTTGATTAACACATTTTCCATTGCAGTTTCCATAGAAAAGTCGACGATATTTTGCTGTTGGTGACGAAGTCCTACGTACTTATGGTAAAACTTAGCGTATTCTTCGGTGATAACAAACTTCCTACTTACATAATTTTTTGTTTGATTAATTTTTACTATTAATGATGTTCCTAAATCTTCTATGTCATCTATTGTCATCTGGTATAATTCAGTAGCGCAACATGCTCCCGCAATTCTAAATATTGCGACAACCTACAAACCAATATCAAATTTTAGTTAAATTGACTACTTTTAACATACCTTGATCATTAAATAAGATTTATCAGAAGCATTACTGAAAAATTGATTAATATGTGTTCCAGTACAAATCATTGACTTTTTATATTTGTAGGTATCTTTTGAATTTTGCTTTAAGAATTAAATCAATTTAAAATATTTCGAAATATCTACATCGTTGTTAATTTTAACGTGCTTTTAATCATAGAATACTGGACCCACAACGTCGACGACTTGTTGAGACGGTTCTGAGAAATGCTAACAAGGTCTCTGAGAATGAACTGCATTTTCTATTTGCTTGCCATTTTACAAATTTTGAATAGGTATTTTCATACACTTTTCTTGATTTGCTTGACAATTTTTTTAATGAAGCTTCCTTTGCTGCTTTTTTAACTCCGATGGAGTACCCGAAAACTCAAAAACGCTTGCCATTCTGGCGCTTATAAAATCAAAAAGCAAATAAGATTAAAATTTACTTCTTTAATGTCAAGTAAACAATAAAAACTGTTACCAAAACCAAAACAACGTCTTCAATAATTGTCGTTTCCACAATCTACCAGATCTAATATGCATTTTTCACACATCACCTAATTTTCGAATTTCATTAGGTTTATAATATTTTGTAGTCATCATTATACCGTCATAGAAAAAAATAGTGGAAACACTGGAAAAAAGTAAGATTTGAACGCTTGCTGTTTTTGTCTCGCGTTAAAATCTACTAGTTTTCTCCCTTTTGTTATAAATAACTATTCTAGAAACAAACTGTCATGTTCTAAACAGTTGTTTTATTATTATCGAAAATAAACATTTAGTATAGTTCATGATGAAATTAGCCAATAGAAATTACGAATTGATCATGGTAACGGCGTATAGATAAGCGATCATACGCTTGACGGCGTGGTTCTATCACTTCGGTTTTTCGGTGGGTCCAACAATGTGTGTTGCGATAGTAACTACCTTTTGCAGTTTCTCAAAGAGTCAGAAAACGTGTTAAAATCGCAATGAATCGCTTCGAAATATCTTCAAGTTTAGAAATAAGCGAAGCAATTTCATATTTAACGGCTCTGATCACGCTGAAAACGCAGAAATGCGTTTGGAGGCAGTTTTCGGCATTCTGTGAAGAGTCAAAAAAATAAATTTCTTGAGGAGACTTCGAACGAACACTTGGCAGGTATTTTTATTATTATCGGTCCATTCATTATATAATCGTAACAAATGCCACACGAGCAATCCAAAAAATCGATTATTATTTTACAAGTAACTCGACGTAAACCTTAAAAAAACCGCTCGAGCTACGCTCTCGTGAATTTTCGCAGATTACGTCTCGTTACTCGTAAAATAATCGATTATTTTCGAAGTTCTTGTGATGTTATAACTGATTATTTTAACTTTCAAAGATGTCCAACTGGCGTAAAGGAAAATATTTGAACAATGAAGAGCTGCTTTTACCCTTGGATAATCATAAATGACAGATCAAGAAGAAAGCGATGATGAGGCAGCAGTTTCAAAAAGACGTATTGCAAAAGAGCAAAAGACGGAAAAACTAGGAAATGGCAAAAGAAGGAAGCAACTACTAAGATTCCGGAATATATTGATGACGAAAAACCGATAGAAGAACATTTCGCAAACTGCTCTACTTACATTTATTATTTTCTTACGGCTCTTAGATCAAATATTCCGAAACCTATTGTGTACCCGTCAAATCTGTACACCATTCAACGAGATAAAATAATGAATTAGTAATCAAACGAATTAATGGTTTCTTTTCGAATCAATTATTCAATGGGATATCACAAACTACCGAGCCGCAGACATGATTGATCAATATCAGATGATATCGAGACCAGATAACTGACAGTGGACGATAACATGATAAGCAGCCTCAAGCAATACAACCTCAAAAAACTGATCAAGAGAGGTTATACCGGAGGGGACACTGACAGTAATGCTCAGTACGCACTTCCCGGGATCCACCGAAATACAAGTCGAAGCAACGAGCGAAGTCAGAGAAGAACGGCAAGTTGCCCGCGGTCTGGCAACTCGTGATAGCTGGACTTCTGCAAAGTCCATAGTCACATATGGGTCTGTGACATGGGCTATTCGATCCCTTCAAGGCGTCTGGAATGGACGGAATTTAACCTGTACTACTCCAAAAAAGCCCCGACATAATAACTCCAAGACTTGTGAATCTGTTCAGACTAAGCCTAGCCACAGGAGTTATACCTACGGTGTGGGAAATCTCCAAGGTGGTATTCATACCAAAACCTGGAAGATCATCTTACGATACTGCAAAGGCTCATCGTCCGATAAGTCTCTTGTCATTTCTTCTTAAGGCATTAGAGAAGATGATAGATAGGCATTTGAGGGTCACGGTGCTGGGTAACAAGCCGCTGCACCCTAATCAACATGCCTACCAAAGTGGCAAATCATGCGAAACAGCCTTACATAGCTTGGTGAGCAAGATAGAGCAAGCCATTACTCACAAATAAGTTGCACTTGCTGTGTTCTTGGATATCGAAGGAGCATTTGACAATACGAGCACTCGCTCAATGTTCTCAAAGCTGGAATCCAGAGGCACAGACAGGACAATCACCCGATGGATAGAGAACATACTATGCAGCAGGAGAGCACAAGCATCCTTGTGTGGTGTCACAAGAGAGGTGAAGACAGAAAGAGGATGTCCACAGGGAGGCGTTGTGTCACCAAAGCTGTGGAATCTGGTAGTCGACGACCTTCTTGTCAAACTAAACGAGCAGGGGTGGTATGCTCAATGATATGCTGACGACATCATCATTCTAATACGGGAAAAACACGTGGGCATCTGCCTGGAACTAATGCAGAGGGCAATGTCCGTAGGGGAGAGATGGTGTGATGCGGAGGGATTGTCTGTCAATCCCTCGAAAACCATCATGGTACCATTTACAAAACAGCGAATCGCAGAGATTACTAGTATGCCAAAGCTCTTCGGCAATCAGATAAAGGTTGCCAGGGAGGCAAAATATCTAGGAATCCGGTTAGATGACAAGCTAACCTGGAACAGTCATCTAGCGAGCATCACAAGCCGTTCTCAGATTACGCTAATGACGATGAGACGAGCAATTGGGTGCACCTGGGGCCTAACTCCGACAATGGTGAACTGGTTGAACACCAGAGTAATCAGACCAATGATGGTGTATGGTGCGATCGCATGGTGGCCTAAAGTTCAGCAAAGCACAGCCGCCAAAACGCTTTCTAAAGTGCAGCGAGCTGCGTGTCTGAGCATTACAGGCGCCATGAAGGGCACGCCAACCGCAGCATTGGAAATACTGCTAAACATCCCACCATTAGATCTTTATATACAGGGGGAGGCTAAAATGGCTGCATACAGAATGCAGTGCAATGGCAACTGGTGCAAGTACCATGCTATGAAACATACTAAAATACACGACACCATGAGGTGCGACATCATCGAAATGTCACCTGACAGAATGCCCAAGGTCGTGAAACCTGAAATACCATATCGTGTCAACTTGAGTGGCAGATCTGAATGGGCCCAGGGAGAACCTCAACGAATGTTGAACAGTATCACCTGGTGTACACCGACGGGTCAAAGACCCTAACGGGTACATGAGCAGGCGTTTACGGCGTCAGAACCAGGCAAAGCATAAGTGTTTACCTTGGCAAAATGGCGACCGTATTTCAAGCAGAAATAGCTGCACTAATCGAATGCGGCAGAACATGCATCGACAGGAAATATAACAAAAAGACCATTTATGTGAACACGGACAGTCGGGCGGCCCTTTTGGCCTTAGCAAGCCACAGCTATACGTCGAAGATAGTGTGGGACTGTCACAATACCTTGAAAATCTTGGCAAAAGACAATAGAGTAATTCTTACTTGGGTGCCAAGCTATACAGGGGTAGCTGGAAATGAGGGAGCTGATAAGTGTGCCAAGAAAGGAGCTCCTCTCACCCTCATGGGACCAGAACCAGCATATGGCGTTTCATACAGCGCCGTACGAAAAACTGTTTCCAACTGGGTGTCGCTTGAACACCGAAAGCGCTGAAACAAAATCACGGGACATGCTCAGTCCAAAAGAATGCTAAAAGGACCATCGAGTTCCTACGCAGCAAATGCTTTTAGACCGGGTAGAAAAAACTGCGAAAAGTGGTAGGATTCATAACTGGTCACTGGATATGCAACACACACCTAGTGAAAATGGGGATCGAAATAACAAATCCCCATTGCAGGATGTGTGGAGAAGCAGAGGAAACCGCAAAGCACGTGGTCTTCGATTGCCCTGCCCTGTGTAGGAGTCGAGTCTCCTGTCTAGATATCTTCCAGTACACAAATCAGGAGGGAATGCAGGAAAACATAGTCTGACGAATCTCAATGTTCGCTAAGAATTTAGGATGGGACTCTGCTTAATACCTGTGAGTGGGGGTAATAAGCCAATTAATGGCTGAGCGGCAACCATTAGGGCACCTGAACCCTAACCCCCTCGTGACTAAAAAAAAGAGAGGTTATAAGTGCACTGATGCCTGGCGGACCAAAAGGGTTATGTTAAATAATTTGAGGTTTATCGAGGAAAAAACGAGGTGGCAGAAACTAGAAAAATTAAAAACCGAACAGACGTTAGCTTGTTGAATAATTCAACGTAGAGATGAGGATTATAGGATTTCATCTATGGAACTATCCTGTTTCATATTAAGCGGCAACCAATTTGTCCAATTCTTGTCTCCAAGTTTCATGGCCACAAAAACAGCAAGGTGTGAAGAGTTTTCATCTAATGGAGTAGAGTCAAGACATTATCAATGTTCATATGGCTCTTTTATTTTATGTATTAACGGAAAAAACTACTTTCGCAAATATAATATCGCTAAATAAAACAATACAATTTCTGGTCTCGATTATTATTACCAAATACATTTTTTTCCTGACAGTCCCAACCCCAAATTTCAAAGGAGGGAGTAGTAAAATTTTTTAAAAAATTGTATCTTATACGGCTCCAATTAAATGTATGTACATAACCTTTTTACTATTTTCCAAAAAAATTTATTGGGTAACAAAGGGTTAACATTTCAGAACCTAAAATTGACAAATAGTACCTATTAGTTACTAAAGTTTTTATTTTAATATAACAAATTTACTACACTGCATAAACTAATCTTTTTTCTTGATAATTTTTGCACTAAAATTTAAGACCATAGTAGTTTTGAAGAAATAGTGAAACCATCTTTCAAATAAAATATCCCAAGCCCCTCCTTCCAGATCTAAGATTTATGTATTAAAGCTGTCACCTGAAGGGGGTTCCAATCAGGCATGACATTTTTAAGTCGCAAGACGTTATTTTAGAATTAGAAATTGACCGCGTCTCGGGATTTTCTAAAAAAAATACATAATAATGAACCTACTTAAATTATTCCATTTGGCTGTACCACACTGTATAATATGGACTATGTTTGTATAAAACCCCTGATTTTAAGGAAAAAGGGGCACAACAAACGTCAATAAATTGCTTCGACAGAAGGAACGACAGCTTATATTTATTAAATAGAAATATTCAAAAGTTTGTAAATTAATATAAAATAAAATTTGTTATATTCACATGAAACAAACATTAATTTCTAATATTTCTCAATCCGCGCCTATATTTTTCGTTATTATTTTCTGATTCAAATAGTGTTGTTATTGTCATATTAACCAACATTTTAATTCAGCGTTAATCTTATGTCAAATTGTTTTTAAATGAGATGTGAGCGAAAGAAGCGCATATTATTCAATAAAACTTTCAAGACCTGTTTTCCTCATAGCTCAAACAACCCTGCTTCTTTTTAAATACATTCAGTTTTCAGGCACGCGCATAAATGCTGGTCCAGATGAGGCTATTAACGCGTAAAATGCGTCATCTGGACAAGCTCTAGAGTCAAAGTAAAAACAAGAAAGAAGTGTTTGTACATTTGTCGCTTAGTATAGTATGGAGGTTAGAGACCAGCATAATAATACTGTATGGGAGTAAAGTTGAAAAAGTGGCCATCTGTACGAAGTAAATAACAGTTCAAAAACCGTCTAAAATGGCGCTAGTGTAGACACAGGGTATATCGCGAATGTATCGAAATAATTTAGTAAATATTACCTCAAAGAATTGTTATGAGAAAACGTGAAGGATGATTTAATTTTGTGAGCTTTGAATAATACGCTTAGTGATTTTTTAATATTTAATTTTATAAAAACTTTGTGAATAATTGAACGATTGTAGGTAAAATTTGTGTTGTGAAAAGTTGCTCAAGTGGGCGTATTTCCAACCTACAGTATGTAAAATGATTTTCTATGAAAAATTTACTTTATTAACGATTATTGTTCATTTTTATAATTTAGTCAACCAACGTATCTACCCTATTTATTGCTCGATCCTATCCTAATAAGTTTTAGCGATTTCTTTAAAATTTACCCTGATGCTACTGTGGCGCCACCCTAATTTAATGCATTTAGACGCAAAATTTTCATATACAGAAATTACTCTCATAATGTCTACACTCCATAGCCTAATAATAGAAGGGGTTTTCAGCACATGTTCTGAAAACAGTTGGAATATCATTAATTTGTTTTAATTATCGGCACATAAAACAATCGAATTCAAGCGCCAGTGGCGGGGGGATCTGAATTATTTATAATATTCAAATAAAATTATAATTTAAAATATTGGTTGTGTTTTGTTTCATACATCAATGCTATGTTTGATATTTGACGTATACAAAATTTTTATGGTAAAGTAGTGATTCAAAGTACCTCGTTAAATGATTTAGTCCGCATTTGTTGCCATCATCGAGACTGATATTATCGGTCCCAACATGAATAACGACTGGTTCAATAACCGTATCCACTAGAAAATCTGATGATTCCCACAAGCGGTCTCCTCTTTTCGAACGTAATTTATAGCGTTATTCCATGCCAATAGGGTAACTTCATATATTACAGTACATAGCCAACGCTCCACGTCTGCAATTTTGAATGTTACATTATGGAACGCCACCTAACTTTTCGTCTGTGCCCAAATAAGTTCTAAGGGTTAAGCCTTGCTATGATACGGTGGCAGACGTAAAACAATAATACCGCGTCTATGAGCCATTTGATCGACAACGTATTGAATGTAATTCGCTCGATGTAGTTTGATAGTTGCCATTAACTCTGCTTTAATTGCAGTATCAGCGGATCTAATCCCCTTTTCACGTGTCCATTCAGCATTTCTCGTTATGACAACTCCTGTTTTAATTTTCAGCAGGTATTTTCGGATTCTTATACCGGAAAGGAAAGACTGGAAGGAAGGTCCTCCAATTAAAGCAGACCAAATCTGGTACACTGATGGCTTCAAGACCAACAAGGGTTAGGAGGGGTTATCTACGGAGACAGACCGAGGGTGAAGGTTACCATAAGCCTCGGACATCACGCCACAGTGTTTCAGGCGGAAATCGCGCAATAATGCACTGTGCCATGCTGATAAAACAAAAAGAAGTTAAGACTAAAAACGTTGTTATTTACTCGGACAGCTAAGCGGTTCTAAAGGCTATCAGCTCCAAGAAGAGCAGTTCCAAACTGGTCAGGGACTGTACACACGCCCTTGAGGAAGTGGGCTTGTCTAAAAAACTCACCATAGACTGGGTACCAGGCCATAAAGGCCACCTAGGAAACGAGGAGGCCGATGACTTAGCCAAAGCAGATTCGGTCACAGATATGATAGGCCTAGAACCATTCTGCGGAATTTCAGCCATCATGAACTGGATAGGCAGAGAGTTTCAGAGCTGGTGGTTGCAATCTAGGGCATTGCCCGGGAGACTCCGGTAATAATGGTATAACTTTGAAGAACTTAGAAGATCCGAAATACCCAGCAATGAAAATTTTATCTCTAATAGAACCAATCACATGGAGAGGCATTACTATACTTCGGGAACTATTAAATATTGACTTAGAAAGTGACAAACTGTACGATGAAGTTGGACTTTTGCGTGAGATGCAACTACATCTCGTTGAAGAAAATCCAGTGGATTCACGCTGGGTTGACTTCTTTACGAAATCAAAAGTCAGAAATCCCTGTGCTGAATTGAATACATTTGTCACGTTTGCACTTTGCAGTTCTGTTACTAATACCTCTTGGGAGCGTGTATTCATCGTGATGAAACAAGTATGGAGCAAGGAGAGAAACCAGATGAATAGTTCTTTAGTAAATGCAGAGTTACAAGAAACAAACTATAAATTTTTCACGTAAAAATTTCTATGATTTTGTGGTAAAAAACCGTCAAATATTAGATATGATCGAGAAAACAGTAAATATAAATTTAAAAATCAATAAATGTTTGAGATTTTCTTTCAACACCCCCTACTCAATTTCTTAAAATTCTCCCGGGTTGTAAGGTTATTGGTAGGTCAATTAACGGGGCTCTGTAGATACAAGCACCTGGAAAGAATTAGCTTGATAGAAGATACCCTGTGCAGGTTCTGCCAGGAGACGGAAGAAACTGCCGTACATATATTGTGCCATTGCGAAGCACTATGAAGTGTAACGAGCTATTTTTTTGAAACATTTTGGATTGATTTTATTTTGTCTCGGATGGTATTTTGATTTTAATAAGTGTATATAACTCGTTACTTATTTTACAACTTTAATTTCTGGTACCGTTTCAGTCCCGTAGCATTAATTTAAGTATTTATTTTATTAGTAATTCAAAAGCCATGAATTACCATCTAAAGAAATATGTAAAATTTATTAAACTCCGTTTTTCAAAATTCAAATTATCGAGGACGTCCGGTATATAAACTATTTTAATTAAAACCTAAGCCGCCCGGTATATTAGAAATATTTCTTGTTGTAAGTAAATCGATTTCAAATTAATTCCCTCACCACCGTTAACGCAAAAATTTTTAGGTAGGAATTAAATTATAAATTCCAAAAACCGAGCGTTTTGGGTCTCTCTGTCTGTCGGCTGCCGTTTGGAAATTATTGCATTTTGCTACCGCGTGTCACAAAGTTTGTTAAATTGATCATTTTAAAGTCAAGTGAATTGTTAGTGCCCGACCATCCCTTCTTTTCTGAGTAAGTAATTTTTATTACGAAACACGGCGTGAGACAGTAGTAAGTGAAAAATTATTTTAGAAAACCGAATAAAATAATACGTTGAGTTTTAAAAGTTTTATATTTGATTTCAGTAAACGATTTAGTAGTATGACTGTTTAGAAATTTAGTACCGTATTTTGGTTAGCCGGTTTTTTTTCGAAGCGATAAGAAAATTTATTTACAGTTTTTATTATTGTGTTCTTTATATTGTTCTTTTGGAATTCGTGACTGAACCTTCAATACATTGAAATCGCATTTTGATTGGAATTTTTAGATTTAGATTGTTATACCTATTATCCTGTCCCAATTTACCCAAATACATTTTAAAATTTTATCGATAATTGGAAATAGAAAACTGATTGTGGGGCAGAGCAGAGGCTTTTACCACCAGCTGTCCCATTTTCAGCCGGTAGAAACGTTGTCTATTGCGACTGTGATCTTTTATTTTTTTATTTCGGAATTAATGTCTCTGCTATACAGTATTAGGTCGCCGATAGTGAAAAGAAATTAAAACCGATTGTGAGGCGGAGCAGAGGCTGTTGCCACCAGCTGTTCCACTTTCGGGCGGGCATAATTTTCTCTGAATTACCTTTAATTTATCTTAGTTCTAAATTATATATAGTTTTATCTGACCGACAATTTGAAATATTTAAAACTGATTGTGGGGCGGAGCAGAGGCTGTTGCCACCAGCTGTTCTACTTTCAGCCAGTAATAATCTTGTTCCATTCTTTTTTGATTATCTATTCTGTCACATTTTTTTTGGTTGTATTTGGGTAACCGCTGTTCTATCTTCCGACATAATTTTAGAATAATTTTAACCGATAATTTGAAGTTTAAAACTAATTGCGGGGCAGAGCAGAGGCTTTTGCCACCAGCTGCCCAACCGTCAACCGGGAGTAATTTTTCTTGAGTTCACTAATTTTTTTTGTTAGAAAAGTATATTTTCTCTTACAATAATAAGATTTTCAACCAAGTCTGAGGCTGTTGCCACGGCTTGATTGATAATCTAGTTTATGTTCATTAGATTTTTTTTTAAACTAGTCTGGTCGCATTTTCCCTTCTATCCCGATTGACCGTCCCTACCGTGAAGATAGTTATATCCCGTTTACTACTGTGATAGGTATTTATTGTTTTATTTTTCTGCTTCTCACCGCATAATTATAAACTGCTTATACCGCTTACACTGTTATTACCAATTGCATTTGCATGCTTAAACCTGGTTTATTGTGCCATTGCTCACGTCCCTTAATACCGGCAAATTTCGCATGGTGCATAATAAAATAAGGCTTTAACACATTTGCATACTGTATATATTTAACTGATTTGGTACCGTTGAAAATACTCAGAAATTGTTTTAAGTGTTATTTTGTATATATATTTTAAATAGGACAAATCTATACAATTAGCGTTTTCTTCATATCCCGTAGCATCGCCGTGTAAGGGTTATAGTTTTCTAGAAGTGTTAAATTCAACGAGACTCCAGGAATTTTCCGTAACCTCCATTTGATGCTACCAGGAACTCTTGACGCTAAGGGTCAAGGGGCTGTGGCGTAAACCGCGTAAAAGAAATCTGGCGCCCCAGCATTTGTTTCAAAAACTTTGCATCGAGGGTGTCCAAAGTGACGCGCCAGTTGGTAAGAACCTGTGTGAGGTGAAGTACGCGTCACAGTAGGCTTAGGTTTGCGAAGCTGGGAGGGGAAAGTCCAGCTATTTGGAGTGGCTAGCGTTTCGGCTGCGGAGTCTAATCAAGAGGACGGGCCTACTACAGCACACTCTAAAGCCAGATAGGAGAAATCACAATAAATCCGATAGGGTTGAAGTGGTGGAGGACGCTTCGGCGCCATTTCCGTTCAAACAAATTGAATTTACTATAAGCCTCTGTCGATAAACCTTCAAGAGCAGTTTCCCGACTGCTTGTGATGGTTGTGTGAAACTATACATTTTCAACCGTACGTCCAGCATTTACCCATGTTTCGTCCAAATAGTATATTTTTCTCATTTATTTTTGAAGTTCTGCCATTTTACGGAGGTAGCTTCGTCGCCAGATTATTATTTCCTGTCTTTCGGTCAATGCCAATTTCCTGTTTCGCTTAGCAAAGGTAAAGTTAAGTTTGTGCAATTGTTTGTGCAAAGGTTCGCAACTAATGTTGGGAATTACGTCGTTGTTCTTAATTGCAGCAAATATTTTGTTGACAGTCGGAATTTCTTTATTACAATAACAATTATGTACTGTTCGTCTAATAGCAAGCACACCTGTTAATGTCATCAAATTCAATACATCTTCGTACTTTCTATTGTACCTGAACCTCGTCCCAACGTTATTTTTGACGTACAATTCTATAAATAGTGGACAATGATACTCCTGTCATACTTCCACAACGACTTAGTGCTTCCGCCTGTGAAAATGTCTTTCTCAAATATTCATATACACTATATGTTTGGTTTGAAGTCCTAATTGTTTGCGACCACATTTCAATGTATTTTTATCGTCAGTGCTTGTACTAACTTGGGGTACCATCTTTAGTGAATAGGCCCTGCGAAATATTTGTATTTACTAACTATTAGAATCACGCTGTTAATATATGTATTTACCTTATTCTTTGTCCCAACGACAAAATAAACATATAATTATTTCTTCGATATTTAAACAAAACTTTAACTGTTTCACTAAAGAACACAAACAAATATGAAAAAATCAATAAATCGTAAACAAAGCAGTACCTACCCCTCGTAGTTTATAACACATAGGTACTAATAGCTGCGAATTCGATTGTTTTTAAGTACCGATAGTGTAGCTAATTTCATTTTTATTAGTCTTTTAGTCTACAGTAATTATATAGTAAAATATATAGGTCATCCCAAATTTATAGTAATCGAAGATTTCAATAAATAAATAGTAAAATCAAATAACAGCCACTGATAGTGCGAAATAAATACTGGGCTAATATTGTTTAACCTACAATTTAGGATATACAAAGATATTTTGTTTGAATTTAGTAGTAAAAAATCTAGTGAAAGGGCTTTTATTGTTAGAGTTTTCTGTGTAGTTTCCCGGGGGTCTCAAGGAGTAGGTAGATTGAAATCATCTGACGTTGCCAGAAGTAGACAGATTGTGACCAAAGAATCGGATCACTTTGTAGATCAAAAAACGAATAATCAACCTGTGAATCTAATTCATTTTATCAGTTTGACCTCAGTAATAATATTCAGACAATACAATAGATCTTATCAATCACATAACATTGTTTCACATAAGAAATACAACCGACTGTTGCGCTTTTTGTCTTACAAAAGTTTAAGTAATGTACAGATATTGAGCAATAACGACATTATAAAATTCAGCTAAGGAAAATTCAGTCGTTATAAAAATCTTTTAATAAATCAATTGTTTTAACTTTAACGCCCGCGTTTTCTATTTCTTTCACACTTTCTTGGTTAGCATCTAACATAAGTATACACATTAAATTTTTACCAGAAACGTTATCTTTCGGGTACATCGTAACAGGGGTAAATTTCGTACTAATGTTGGAACAATACTCCACCAATTGCTTGTGTATTTCGGGTTGTTGTCTCTTTAAAGAAACCCCTCTATTTCTGAGATGATCTTTTAGATTTTCTACGACCTTTTTTCTAGTTTCTTTAACTGTGTTCGGATCAGTTTCGATCGGAGCGGATGTTAGAATCAAGGTTTCGGTATTTTCAATGGGTTCTCTTTCTTGTATTTGTATATCTCGGCTGAGTCGCATTTTCGCGCATCTCGATACAAGCTGTCGTTCCCATTTAACGGAACCCGTCGCTGGCGATTCCGAAATCACACATATCGATACATAAAGAACAAGTTTACTATTTGGATTGTAGCTTTTGCACATTTTTACTAATTCGGCATACAACTGAGAACCCATCTCTGATGGTAGTAAGTCTTGCCAGCGTACGTAAGTCAGTTCGCCTAAACTGGGCAGACCTTTTGAAAGAAATTGTTCGGCCGATTCCGGGTTTGGAAAAAAACACTTTACTGAACCTATACCATGGGATAAGTATCCCCTTCTTGCTATTTTTGACAGATGGAAGAGGACATCCTTCTTTTCTTTGCAAGCTGCTATGACTTGACGGCAAAGGGTACCTATCCTAGAGAACAAACAAGTTCTTCTGTGTTTTTCCCAATGAGCTCTTCTGCAGGCTCTCGAGCAATACGTATATGAGCAGTTGTGGCAGTTCTTGAATGCGCTAGCCTCGGCAGTTGAGATCAGTACCGTTCTTCCACATCTAGAGTATCGGCAGCGAAGCACCGGTGATGAATTGAAGGATACTCTTCGTGAATTTGAATTTGAGGCTGGTTCTGATCCCTCTGATCGCCTCCTGAATTGTTCTGAAGGATCTTCCGTATTGGATTTATGACAAGGGCTAGTATTAGCTGACACCGTCTCTGGAAAAGTTCATAGAGTATTTATAATAAGTACTTTCAGCTTTAACTATGATGCGTGCACAAACATAACTACTATTTTAATATACAGTACGCATCACTACAATATTATGTTACATGATATTCATGAATATGTATAATTATAGGTCTGTCAAGCTGGCCCTCCCCGGTTTGATTTTTTTTACCAAAATGCTAGCACACATAAAGGGCACCTAGCACAACAATTTTTATAGCTAGCACAGCTCACAATAAAAATGCTTTTGAATTCGGGTGGGGCCAGGTTAACGTTAGCCCCCCCCCGTTGGAATTTTCTCGCCAAAATGCTAGCACAGATAATGGACACCTAGCACAACCTAGCACACCATTTTTTATAGCTAGCAGACCAACAGCTTACAATAAAAATGCTTTGGAATTCGAGTGGGGCCAGGTTAATGCTTTTATTCAAATGCACTGAAAATATTGAAATAAACTTTTACTATCCACTTATAACGTCATTACAGAATTTATATGATATAAAAACTTGTCGCGAGATTTAAGTACTCGTTTTGACTTAGTTTGAATATTCTAAAATTTAAAATCAATCAGATCAACTTATTTAATTTACTTGTTTGTCTACACAGATAAATCTCACGACAAGCTTTCATATTATATAAATTCTGACGTTATAATTTGATAGTAAACGTTTTAAAGGAAAAGTTTATTTTATTTTAGTGCATTTGAATAGAAGCTTGTTTTTAAAATGTCTTTTACTTTTAATTAATTTTTTACTTTTTAGTTACCGCTCGACAGGTTTCTCAGTATTTTCATCTCATTCAACACACCATTGCTGCATTGTCGTTTGCCAGTTAATTTCGAACAGTCCAGCTCTTCAATATAGGGTTACAAACAAATGCTATTGACATCTATCTCGGCAAATAACACAAGTCAAAGTGAACCAATCGATGCAACACAGTCGAACAATTCGACCTCAATGTCATAATAGAGGACTCAAAAAACCCAAGTACACCAAAATTGTAGACGGATTGGAGCAACGGACTATAACTCACATTCGTATTCTTAGCAAGTCCTTCCATTTCATACCCATATTGTAAGAAAGCATAAAAAAATTAGTCCACTTTCTTTAGTCCGCCAACTTTGGTGATCCGCCATGTTGAATTTAGAATGACGTCACATACCTAATAATGGATTGGCATGAAACTAGACGTATATACAGAATTTCAGCTCAATCGGTTGAATATATCTGCTTCAAAACTGAGTTGCAAGATTGCAACAGAACAAACATACATTGCCAGTTACATACTAAAAATTTTGAAAAATTCATAGTAGTGTTGGTATCTTATGATATGCCACAGAAATATTCGAAGCTCTGATTAACCGGCTCTACGAATTAAAAGCTGCACGTTCTAAGTAAACTTGGGAATTTAAAAAAAATCTGATAGTGAAATGCAATATTTATGTTATCATTACAATGGTTAATTAACCATCAACTTCGGCAATAAATATTCTGGCAAATTTAAATATAAAGTTTGAGTGTTTCTTTTAAATAAGGACTACAGTGAACCACGATCAGTCTAAAACATGTATTCTCAATATATTGGAACATTTTTAGGGATCACAGCCCCCCCTTCCCAGATTGCACAACTTTGTCCAAATGATATGTCCAACGGCTTCGATTTTTTGGACATTTAATTATCCAACATGTCTGTACGTTTGTCGTTGCCTCTTTTATAGTGTGACGCAATTTGCAACTTATTCGTGAACGGATTGTTTCTGATTCCGTGACTAAATGGTTGAATTTAATTATTTTGTTTTATTAAAATTACTATTATTATAACAAAATTATTTTTAAAAGTGAAGGGGGGGGGGCTAGCGTTAACCTGGCCCCACCCGAATTCAAAAGCATTTTTGTTGTGAGCTGTTGGTGTGCTAGCTATAAAAATTGTTGTGCTAGGTTGTGCTAGGTGCCCTTTATGTGTGCTAGCATTTTGGTAAAAAAAATCTAACCGGGGGGGGGGGCAGCTTGACGGACCTTATAATTATTTTATTTTAAATTATGTTCCGTACCCCGTAGCACCCCTAACACACCGTAGTAATCTTTGATTATATATCGCTGAAAAGATATGTAAGTAACACCTGTATTAAGATCATTATGGGAAGTGCGCTCAACATCAACAGGTACAAATCGGTAGTGCGAGGTGCGTGTTCTTCAAAACCAAAACCATTACCAGTGGCGGCGTGACTTTTTAATTTACCAAGTTTAGATTACTCTTTAATTAAACTGTCAGATTTCGATAAATAGAATATGTACGTGTTCTCAGCTCAGCATTGCGAATAAAATAAATGAATTTTCTTCAAACTTTGGAATGTGTTTCTTGTCGTACCAATTGCTATATTAATAAATTATGATTATATATTATTTTTTATTCTTTTAATCGGTTAACTAGCGACGTACAGAAACGTCGTAAATGGAAAAACGCTATCTAATAATGGATATTTCAAACATTTTTGTCGTTTGTGACATGTTACATTGCCTGATTTTTAGTGCAATATTCATTTATAAACACCATTCAGAATGAAAATACCTACAAAAATTTATTATATTGGCAGTAGTGTTGTATATGCAGTTATATACTATTGATTTTGATACAAAATGAGACGGGTAAGAACACTTCTCACTCTATTATTATTAGAATCACTCCTTTTCCTTGTTTCGTGGTGAATTATAATAGTAAAATTATTTCGCGAATACTAATTTAATTAAGGAAATTTCTAAAAATTCACCATCATAAACATGATCTCCAAATTGACGAAAAATTTTGTCAGGTAGTTCTAAAGCGATTTTATTTATAATTATCTCCATTACATTTTTATATTTTGGAGTAAATATACGATCTCCAATTTTGCGATTAGTGCGCTCTCCATAAAGACTTATGCTGGTTACAAACGAATAAGCTTTTATTATGTTGCAAAAAGTTTTTCTTTTTTTTAATAAGGATGTTGATTCCTTACTTTCCAGAGGAGCATAAACGTTTACCACAGGTTATGCATCTTTTCAAAGATTTAACCACAATACCTGAAACTTTTCATTCCCAATAAAAATCCTATGAAACCCGTTATCCTAGAACTTGTAATAACTGGTACATCCCTCAAAGCCAAACTTGAAATTAATCTCTCATTTCATTGAATTTTTGTAAGAATGTGGTTTGTGTTTCAGAAGAAAATCCTCTCTTATAAATGTAACTAGCCAACTTACTTCTGGAATTAAGGATATCAAAAACTCCTGTGAAACTATTCAAACCCAAGTCCTCCTCCAAGAATAATAAAGCATCATGCACACTCTTGCTAAATTATTGGTTGCAATATTCACTCTCATTTTCTCTTTAATATACTGCATATTTTGGGGCAGCACTTAGACCTTCATTAATTTGTATATTGACTAGCTCATCGAGATACTACCAATTTATTGTTATTATTTTTGGCTTTTAAAATTATAAAATCTCCACCACTCCACCAAAAAGGATAAACATGTGGCAATTCAGGTACCATCCGTTGTACTAGCTCTGGTGAGCTAAAAGTCAATAAGGTTCATCCATAAGACGCCCTGGACAATATTCAATCAAAAATTGATCACTTATATACACTCTGGAGGCCGTATCGTGCTAACAAACTGAAAATATTCCAAAAATGACAAAAATTTGGTACTTCAAGTACCATAGCACTCGTTGTACTGGCTTTAGTGAGCTGAGTATCAATATGCTTCGACTTTGAAACGCCTTGAATCGTGCTAACAAACTGAACTTTCTCCAAAAAATGACTAAAGTGTCGCACATAAAGTTCTATAGCACCTGTTGTTCGGGCTCTGGTGAATTGAAAATCAATAGGGTTCATCTGTGAGATGTCCTGAATAATATTCAATCATAAAATTGGTGA
The DNA here is from genome assembly GCA_963921935.1 of Galeruca laticollis. Taxonomy (NCBI): domain Eukaryota; kingdom Metazoa; phylum Arthropoda; class Insecta; order Coleoptera; family Chrysomelidae; genus Galeruca; species Galeruca laticollis. The sequence goes on along the minus strand of OY998181.1, from coordinate 22,022,443 downwards.
CTTGTTGCATTCCGGAGTCTGTATCGTGCTAACAATCTTAAATTTGTCAAAAAATGACAAACATGTCGTACTTCAAGTACTATAGCACCCGTTGTACCGGCTCTGGTGAGCTGAAAATCACTAGAGTTCATCTGTGAGATATCCTGAACAATATTCAATCATAAAATTGCTGACTTTTTACACTCCGCATGTTATATCGTGCTAACAAGACATTTAACGAAAAGTGGCCGACCACAACGACGACGACGACATACACACATGATTTTTTTCTAAAAACCGTTTTTTCGTGTTGTTATTGATAAAAAAACAACTTTTTTTGGGGTAAACCAATACTTTTCTCGCAACGATAGGTTGCGCGGAAAAGTGATATTTGTATAAGACACCCAAATCACTTTTGCAATTGCGGAAAAAATACACCCAATTGAATCAATTGATAATGGCGTTTGTTCGAAATAAAATCACTCGGATTTCTGTCGGATATATTCGGTAAAATCTTACACGCGTATATTCGATATAACCAATAGAATGCAAACCAACGTAAATAATTTGTACCTTTCCCTATGTGGTTATGGAAGGCTACAAACAATTAGCCCTAGTTGTGCATCATTTCACCGATATATAATCTAAGGCACTAATAGTTAAACTAAACACTTGCCTAGCGACACAGAACGTATTTTGTTTCAAAATACTTTAATATTGGATATACAGTGCGAGAAAGGTACTTAGGTCACATGGTAGTTTAACATGGTCCATAAGCGATAATGTGTTAGAAATAAACAAGTATAAATTCAGTGTATCTCCTCTATTCTTTAACAGTATATCATAAACACGCGAAGGAAGTGAAATTAAATCTTTGCCGGTTTTAGTTTTTGGTTAGCCCTTTGTACCTACACTTATATTCGTTATATAACCGCTTTGTTTTAGCATGAGGAAAATTTATAGAATCTTTTAGTTATGACAAATTTCAAATCTAAGATGGCCGACAGCACAAAATGCCAGCTTTCATATTTGTTTCAATATGGGTAAGGGGTATCAAATGCATGAAGCTGATAACAATACAATTTAATAAAACCAGTATCATTGTAAATCCAAGATGGCCGCCGACCCAAAATGGCGTATTACATATTTATAACTCCTTCAATATGGGTATCAAATGAAAGGGCTTAGATATAATACAACAACTAGAATATCATACTTTTGAATGGTATGATATCATGTTAAAGAAAAAAGGTGATACACTGAATATACTTGTTTCTTTCTAATACATTGTCGCATATAGCCCATGTTAAACTTCCATGTTGTGACATAAGAACATTATACGCATTGTAAACATACTTAAATTGACTTTTGAGATACTATATGAAATTTCATGAATATCCTTAAGTACTTAAAGACAGATAGAGTAAATGACACAATCTGTAGACTTACCACCTTTTTACAAAAAAATCAGTGAATAATGAATGTCACATTTAGTTTAAAAATATTTCAGTGTCCTTCTAAAAATAATTATATTAAATTTAAAATAAAAACAAAATCTTCCATTTTGTTTTTGCAAGCAATAAGGTCAAATGTTTCATGCACATTATGTTTATTCGTTTAAAAACTATATAAATATAATGGGACATATGGTATCAGATTCCACACATTTGTGTTTTCTACCAACTTAACATTGTATAAAACGATCGTAAGTAATTTGTCTATAAAAAGACGGAATGTGTATTTATATCAAACTTTCATTTGGTTAGTAACGCCCTTTTTAATTTTAAATGCACATATACATATAATGTCGAACCATAAATTCTCACAAATAATAAAATAAAAAATTATAAAACCATCACATATGCAGGTAATATTTCTAATAATATTTCAAAGATAAAATCTTCAGCTACAAATACAACAATTTCTTTTAAAACAGAAAGTAATGTTAGTACAAAATTGTTAAATGTAAAAACAAATATATCCACATTAAAGAAGTCTGGAATATATAAACCTAAATGTCCAGAATGCAATGCTGTCTATTTGGGTCAAACCCTTACGCAAAACATCTACTTGACACCAAACATTCATTGACACCTAACACAGAACTAGAAGTACTACATATTTGTGATAAGAAACAGTAAACTGGATTTCCTTGAAGAGTTAGAAATTAGAAGACACTTAAGAAACCCACAATATCAAGTTGTCAATGAACAGATAAATCTAGGGAGTTCTCCACTTTTAAACTGTCTTCTTAAGTGATAATTGTAATTGTAAAGATCAGCATATATAGTTTTCCTGGTTTTCTATATCATTGCACAGTTGATCTTAATTGGAAAAAAGATATCCAGGATATCTCTATAGGGCTAATAATATTTAACCTTTAATATTTGTAACATCACATCTTCTTCTTATTTCTATTAAAATATATTAAGTCAATCACTAGGTAGGTTACTTCTTGGTCAAGCCCAAATAATTATTAAACATCAGATAGGATTCAAATAAAATGTAACTTCTGCCATTCTGACGATGATATTTAGGTAATATCGAAACAATTGTCAATTAGTTTAGATTTTTTAAAATCTTTTCAATATATTGCGGAATTAACTAGAAACAACAAGTTTCATTTAAAACAGTAAAATGAGTAGATTTCACGAAGTAAGGGTCGAGGCAGTTAATTTCATTTACCGATTTGGTTACTGGACACTGTACCCTAAAGAAACATATAAACAAAATGGAAAAAGTTAGTGAACCTATCTGTAGGAAATGTGAACTAAGGGATGAAAAACCTACTCACATACTCTGCTTATGTAAGAACTTACAAGAACTCGGGCAGAAGCATTTTGGATAGGAAATAATACAACTATTAGAACTACTCAAAATCCTCCCAAATAAGTTACTAGCCGATATTAAAGACACGAATCTTCTGGAGAGGAAGTAGATAATATTGGGAATGGTACAATGACTTAGGTAAGGTGCTCGAGCTGTTGAACACGACCCAAACGAATGAATGAACCTTACTGTTGTTAATCCCAAGCCTATAAAAGTGTGAAGGAAAGTTTTTAGTTTGTAAAAATAATTTATTTTGGTTACTTTACAACCCTCTCACAAACTAATACGCACGTCTTTAGTGTCTACGTGATAATCGAGATTAAACTCTCAAGAATTTATGGTTTGACTTTAGGCAGATATATTATTGTTGATATGTACAATAATCGATCAAAATAAGATTATTTGTAAATGACCTGTTTCCTGATGTACTAATATGCACTTCTTATATTATTTCTTAAATTTTCACAATCTAGTTTTGAGAATGGTCAGCGTTCTAAATCGATTTATTATAAATAATGATACTGGAAATACTCGTATTTGTTTTTTCAATTCCGTTAAAGTTTCATGCTCTAAGCTTCACACTTACATGCTAAAGATAATTATGTGCTTTATTATGTTGAAATTAAGTCAAAAAAATTATTTATGGGAGACTGGGGATGGTTAAGCCACTTTTTTTCAGCGACCTGGTTTTTTGTCGTATTTTAGTAATCCCATAAAGTTTTTCACATATTAATTAACTATTCGTTTTAATTTTTTAGCACAATACCAAGATTATTTTAAAAATTGTTATATAAGCAATAAATGATGGATTTAAACAATTTGTAACTGGCTAACGCCCACGCGAATGGGCCGCCGGTACCAGCGCTATGACCATTATTTTCGTTTTTGTTCTTACGTTGCTAGACCCCTGAAGGTTAACATACTTGGTACAAATGACCAGAATTTTTTGTTTTGTATAGGTTTGCTCGTACGTCTGTCTTGATTTTTCGGGAAGTAGTAAATTGACGACGTCTTGCGCAATGCCTTCGATATCCAAAGGGACACTCTCAGAATCAGAATCACTCATATTAATACTTTTTCTATTAAATTTAATGTTAAGCACCAAATTGAACATAAATAATCACGTGGTCAAAATAAAAACATGCACACTTAATAATTTCAATTTTTATTTACTAAAACGTTTCTGATATCTTAAATAAATCGAATCTATGCAAAGAAAATCTATTTGGACTGTCGTAGATTAAATTTTGGATGATACACGTTCCATATGAACTCTGTTAATGAAACCTGTGTAAATAACTTCACACGCGTTTCATTATGATGTTGCTTCAGTATCATTAATAACCGACTATGAAAAGTTGTCTTCAAATAGACTTGATATACAATTTGAACTGACAACTAGACAACCTACCAAGTCGTTATTTGAGTTTCATAGACTTGCTGGACAGCTAGCATATAATACGCAGTTTAAACAATAACGTGCTATATTATACTTAATATTGCCAAATAATTACAAATTATTATATTATTTATCTATAATTTATACAAAAATATCGAGGACAGCCATTTTTAAGAACACAGTCGCAATAGTTGCAGTGGCTTTGCGGTTGTGAAACGAAATTGCGAAGCTAAGGATAAGAAAAAAGCACTGTACTCAATACAAAAGCGTGAATCTTCTAATTCTATAGAACAAAACCAAAAAAGTAAATAAAAAATGTGTGTTGTGATTGTTTTATAGTGTCAATTGTTACTGAATCAAAAATATATAATGCTCAAAAAGTGTAAGTAAATCAAACGTGTAAGATACCTGAAAATGAAACTTACACATGTCTCCTACCTTGGAGACTGGGACTTGGTGCTCGACCACTCGATGGGAGTCCCAGCAAGGAATCCAACACATCTTCCAACGTTGTCGAACTAGGAGACGGCTTCTGCATCGAAGTGGTGGTTGACAGATGAGCAAAGTCTATGAAAATATACGTACTACATTTTTTGCCTCGCTTTCAATTATCAATTAAAATTTTTGTTAATTTGAAATTAGTGAGTTAGAATTACTATTGGTCTGATTTGATAGTAAGTTATTAATTTTAGTTTAGTTATTCAAATTAAAGAATGATGATGAATATACACTACTATGTGTATTACATGAATAAAAATAGCCGTAAGTTAAGAGAAATAATTGAAATTGTCGATTTACTGTCGGAAATAGTTTTATTTAGAATAAAATTGAAAAATACATGTTTAACTCAAATTAAAATTTTTTAAAACTGTCGAATTTTTTTATGCAAAATCGTGAGTTTCACAGGCAGTTCGATTTCAGACAGACATGATTTTCTTACAAGATATGCGACAATATCGCACTGTAACGTAAATTTTTGTATAGTATGAATGATATTTTGAATGTTATGAAGAGATTAATATAAATATTTGAAATTACTATTAATTAGTACAGGAAATAATTTATACAAATAATAATTATAATTTGTCTGTTGTGTAACCCTCTTTCTTTGGAATATAATGCGCTCTGGTTAGATTTCAAGTAACCAGCAGGTTTTAGCCCTACCCCACAGGGATGCCATGGTGACGTTGCCATGGTGACGTTGCCATGACTACTCTTGGTACTGAATGTCGCCAGAAACAGTCATCAAAAATGAGTCGCCAAAACTATCGTCGCAGAAAAAATATTTAGACTGACAGAGTATTTTGTTTCCATCACTCCCACATGGATATGGAAGATATTGTACATACGATCTATGTTGTTCGCCGAAAAAAAGCCCTATGAAAATACAATGGTGGGTACATCCCGTCATATGTGATCGCAGTACAAGACGTATTTTTTTCAAGTTGTATGCAGATTTAAGAAGCTGCCCCCAAAATTCTTTAATTCTGTAAGAATGTCCGTATCGTCTTTCGACGAATTACTTAATTTCTGCAACTAGAATCTGCAGAAACAAGATACGATATCAAGAAAATCCATATCACCAGACCTAACCTACCTACCTCTTTTTTTCCTGAATCGTCATATCTTCCTTTTCTTTGAAAACTTCAACAATTACCTCCCAACATTTTTTGTAATTCCCGGCCAGAATATTCCTTACAAGCAATATTCCACATATATGGTCTATTTTCTATTTTGACAATGAAGTATTCAGTATCAAATGCTGCCATTTTGCTGAACATACTTCATATACAACAACTTGTTTCTGACAAAATAACCTCATCCCACTGAAACTACCGACCCAGTGTGGCACCGACTAACTGTTTACAAAGACTATACTACCTGTCGCCAAGCAGCCACCAAGTCAGGTACCTCACATTACAATACGTAGGTATGAAATTGACTGTCTCGACCCTTACTTCGTGGAATATGCTCATATTAGTGTTTTTAAATGAAACTCAAGGTCTCTAGTTAATTCCACAATATAATACAAGTTATTGAACATTCTAAAAAATTGACAATTGTTTCGATAAATCAATATCATCGTCAGAATGACAGAAGTTACATTTCATTTTATGCCTACCTGATGTTTAGTAGTTATATTTGGCTAGACCAAGAAGTAACCTAACTTGTGATTGGCTTAATATATGTTTATAAAAAAAAGAAGAAGATGTGATATTACAAATATTGAAGCTTAGATATTATTAGCCCTATGGTGATATCCTGGATATCATTTTTCCAATTAAGATCAGTATAACTGTGCAATGATATAGAAAACCAGGAAAACTATATCTGCTGATCTTTACTATTATCACTTAAGAAGACAGTTTATTAGTGGAGAATTCCCTAGATTTAACTGTTCATTGACAACTTCATATTGTGGGTTTCTTAAATGTCTTCTAATTTCCAGTTCTTCAAGGAAATCCAGTTCTTGTTTCTTTTCACAAATATGTAGTACTTCTAGTTTTGTGTTAGGTGTCAATGAATGATTGGTGTCAAGTAGATGTTTTGCGTAGTGGGAGTTATCTGGTTGTTTTAATCTGTATGCTCGTAAGTGCTCACTGTATCGTATTTCAAAATTCCTAAGGGTCTGACCCAAATAGACAGCATTACATTCTGGACATTTGAGTTTATATATACCTGACTTCTTTAATAGTGGTTTTTTTGTTTTTACATTTAACAATTTTGTACTAACGTTACTTTCTGTTTTAAAAGAAATTGTTGTATTCGTTGCTGAAGATATTATCTTTGAAATATTATTAGAAATATTTCCTGCATATGTGATGGTTTTATAAGTTTTAATTTCATCAGCTTGTTTAGGATATATTAGTTGTAATGCCACTTTTTCCTCTTTTTTACTAATTAGCTTATTTATCATATCTAATGGATAACCGTTAGATGTAGCTATTTGTCTAATTGTATTAATCTCTCTATCAAAATTACATTTGTTCATAGGAACTGAAAAAGCTCTATGTATCATTGAATTATATGCTGCTAGTCTGTGTGACACAGGGTGGTTAGAATTGAATGGAATTGTTACATCAGTTTGTGTTGGTTTTCGGTAAATTGAATAATCAAGTACATTATTAACTCTTTGAATTTTTAAATCAAGAAAATTGATTGAGCTATTTTCTTCAATTTCTAATGTAAATTTAATTTTCGGGTGTAAATTATTGATGTGGTTGAAAAATACATCTAATTGTCGTTCACTGCCCATAAAACAAGCTAATATGTCATCTACATATCTATACCAAAATAAAATATTTTTCGAAATATTACTTTCAAAGATCTTTCTTTCTAAATTGTCCATATAAATGTTTGCTAAAATAGGTGATATAGGGCTTCCCATTGGTAAACCTTCATTTCGAATATATATCTTATTGTCAAAAGTGAAATAATTCTGATTAATGCATACATCAAATAAATTAAGTATATCTGATATTATTCCTGGATTATTATTTTTATCTTCTAGTAATTTTCTTACAAGTATTAGACATTCTTTAGGAGAAATTTTAGTAAACATGTTAGTTACATCGAACGATATGAGTTTATAGTTATCTTGTAAGTGGATTGCTTTCAACTTTTTGATTAGTTCTATTGAATTTCTAATTGAGTACTGAGATTCATGTCCGTAAGTATTGAGTATATTGTTGAGCTTCTTTGCCAATGTATTATTAGGAGCATTAACATAAGAGACTACAGGTCTAATTGGTTTCGTTATTTTATGTAATTTAACTGTTCCATATAATTGTGGACAATGAGGATTCTTATGTATCTTTTAAATGATTACGAAAAGAGGTCTATCATACATAAGAATCCTCATTGTCCACAATTATATGGAACAGTTAAATTACATAAAATAACGAAACCAATTAGACCTGTAGTCTCTTATGTTAATGCTCCTAATAATATATTGGCAAAGAAGCTCAACAATATACTCAATACTTACGGATATGAATCTCAGTACTCAATTAGAAATTCAATAGAACTAATCAAAAAGTTGAAAGCAATCCACTTACAAGATAACTATAAACTCATATCGTTCGATGTAACTAACATGTTTACTAAAATTCCTCCTAAAGAATGTCTAATACTTGTAAGAAAATTACTAGAAGATAAAAATATTAATCCAGGAATAATATCAGATATACTTAAATTATTTTATGTATGCATTAATCAGAATTATTTCACTTTTGACAATAAGATATATATTCAAAATGAAGGTTTACCAATGGGAAGCCCTATATCACCTATTTTAGCAAACATTTTTATGGACAATTTAGAAAGAAAGATCTTTGAAAGTAATATTTCGAAAAATATTTTATTTTCGTATAGATATGTAGATGACATATTAGCTTGTTTTATGGGTAGTGAACGACAATTAGATGTATTTTTCAACCACATCAATAATTTACACCCGAAAATTAAATTTACATTAGAAATTGAAGAAAATAGCTCAATCAATTTTCTTGATTTAAAAATTCAAAGAGTTAATAATGTACTTGATTATTCAATTTACCGAAAACCAACACAAACTGATGTAACAATTCCATTCAATTCTAACCACCCTGTGTCACACAGACTAGCAGCATATAATTCAATGATACATAGAGCTTTTTCAGTTCCTATGAACAAATGTAATTTTGATAGAGAGATTAATACAATTAGACAAATAGCAACATCTAACGGTTATCCATTAGATATGATAAATAAGCTAATTAGTAAAAAAGAGGAAAAAGTGGCATTACAACTAATATATTCTAAACAAGCTGATGAAATTAAAACTTATAAAACCATCACATATGCAGGAAATATTTCTAATAATATTTCAAAGATAATATCTTCAGCAACGAATACAACAATTTCTTTTAAAACAGAAAGTAACGTTAGTACAAAATTGTTAAATGTAAAAACAAAAATACCACTATTAAAGAAGTCAGGTATATATAAACTCAAATGTCCAGAATGTAATGCTGTCTATTTGGGTCAGACCCTTAGGAATTTTGAAATACGATACAGTGAGCACTTACGAGCATACAGATTAAAACAATCAGATAAATCCCACTACGCTAAACATCTACTTGACACCAATCATTCATTGACACCTAACACAAAACTAGAAGTACTACATATTTGTGAAAAGAAACAAGAACTGGATTTCCTTGAAGAACTGGAAATTAGAAGACATTTAAGAAACCCACAATATGAAGTTGTCGATGAACAGTTAAATCTGGGGAATTCTCCACTAATAAACTGTCTTCTTAAGTGATAATTGTAAAGATCAGCAGATATAGTTTTCCTGGTTTTCTATATCATTGCACAGTTATACTGATCTTAATTGGAAAAATGATATCCAGGATATCACCATAGGGCTAATAATATCTAAGCTTCAATATTTGTAATATCACATCTTCTTCTTTTTTCTATAAACATATATTAAGCCAATCACAAGTTAGGTTACTTCTTGGTCTAGCCAAAAATAACTACTAAACATCAGGTAGGCATAAAATGAAATGTAACTTCTGTCATTCTGACGATGATATTGATTTATCGAAACAATTGTCAATTTTTTAGAATGTTCAATAACTTGTATTATATTGTGGAATTAACTAGAGACCTTGAGTTTCATTTAAAAACACTAATACGTAGGTATATCTGTTTGGCGACGTCGACATGGCGTCTCAGTGAGGTATTGCCTTTAATGCATTGTAAAGATTCTAGCTGGCTGTGTGGTTGCCATATTTTCTTGCACATGGATAAACATTTCTTACGTTTTACTTTCAATAATTAATTATTTTGTATTGATAACCACGAAGTTTTGACAGTCCAATTCCTCGAAAACAGTTCACATTACATGTATGAAATTTGGCAGCCATAAACAGTCGAAACTGATGCTTATATTTATTATAAAAAGACTTCCGTTTTTCCGATCACGTGACTCCAACACATTTTTTTTAAATGGGACTACCGGTATAAAATTTCATTTTTTGTTATATTTTTCAAAAACAAATTTAATAAGACCACACTTGTCATCATTCTACTGTTTAGTAATGTGAGTAATGATTATAGGGGCCATTAAATGCACAGTTGAATAATTTCAAATAGTAGATACCAAAAATAAATTATTTTATTAAAAAACATACCATAGGCAATTAAAAAGTACCAGTTATTTAAGAAAATGATACCTTGTTAAAATAAAAGATTTTTTGTATATGTTCCTGCAATCATGTCGGGTGTAACGGTCTGACATGCCTATAATATTTTATCCTTTGAATCATCTAAATAAGTCGGGTGTGTGACTTAAACTACACTTTTGAAGTAACCCCAGAGAAAGAAACCTAAAGGTGTAATATCCACATAATGTACCATTTCATCCAATCCATTTTCCAGTAAATCTGTTATCACGATATTCTTTAACTTGTCCAAAAAAGCTGCTACTATATTGTTTGCTTTTTATTTAAGGGAATATCTTCATATACCAAGAGACTTGCGACAGAAGTTAGTGACAGTTTGCAGCAAACTTGAAATCCCCTTGATTTGATAATTTGTACTCTGAAAATATTAATTTCACTGGTCTGGCTAGTTGTTAGCGGTGCAAAGCTTATGTACAGGGATGTAGAGATGACATAATAAAATCAAAAATGTACAAGTACAGCAAAGTCCACTCTTGTGTAATTTGTTAGTTTATACAATTATTAAAAAATAATGGGTCTGGCATTGGTTCGGCAGTTCAAAAGCTGTCTGCTTGGTCAACAAATGCTGCAGATTGGAAAAAAACATTACGAATCCAGCAAAGCTGAAAATTTTTGAACTTCATGGCATTGCATAAAAGAGGAAAACCTTCTCTGGCTTTGTTTTGGGGGTGGAAAAGTTGTCTGGTGAGCGATGGAAGGATCCGCGCATTGTGTCAGTTACTCACACGCGTGCTCCCTACAACCACGCATAAATCCTATTTACGAAGAATTGTTTTGCCGCACAGCCAGAATAGGTACCGTAAAACGGGGTTACTTCGACAGCGGGGGTAACTTCGACACGTATAATATCATGCATGTTTTTTGCATACAAATTGACTTTTTAGTGTTTTTTCGGTTATCCATTTATTGTTTATTGTTACGAGTATCACTATTATTATCATTATTACTATTTTTTTGTTTTTATTATTATTATTATTTCTAGTTTTGTTTTTCCTCGTTGTTTCAGGTAACACGTACCTAATTTTTTTGTAAGATGCCGCGCACCTACGTCAAAAAGCTGGGAGGTAGACCGTACCTCAACTATAATAAGGAGAGCATTGAGAAAGCCATTGAAGCTGTGAAGAAAGGCATGTCCAAATCTAGAGCAAGTCTAAAGTTTAAGGTTCCAAGAACAACTTTGATCGATAAAATTAGTGGAACCCATCTTTTAAAACCGGGTCGTCCATGTATACTGACTGTCGAGGAAGAACAGATGATAGCAAAAACCCTTGGTGCAGTTAGCAACTGGGGCTTCCCCATGACGCACCAAGATATTCGCATATTTGTGGCAAAGTTTGTAATGAAGCAAGGCAGGGATATTCCGGGATGGAAGAACAACGAACCAGGTTTGGATTTCATAAACAAATTTGCTGAAAGAAACAACCTGACAACCCGGTTGGCTTCAAATATCAAACGTCAGCGCTCTGCGGGGGGTAAACCGGAAATAAAAGAATTTTTCGACAACATTAAAGACAACTTGGAACATGCGTTACCGGAACATGTCTATAATTACGACGAAACTAACATCACTGATGATCCTGGTGCAAAAAAAGTATTGGTGCCCAGAGGAACTAAGAGAGTCGAGCGAGTTCAAGAGCACTCTAGGACATCGATCAGTATAATGATTTGCGGAGCAGCTAAGGGCATCCTGCTTCCACCCATGGTGGTCTACAAAGCCCAACACTTATACGAAAATTGGACGACAGGAGGTCCTGCGGGCACAGTATATGAGGTCACGCCAAGTGGTTGGTTTGATATGACAACATTTGAAAAATGGTTCTTCGATATTTTGATCCCTCACATAAACGCCAATAGCTCCCCAGAAGAAACAAAGGTTGTGATTGGAGATAATCTTGCGTCACATTTCCCTCCTCGTGTCGTCGAAGCAGCAATAGCGAATAATATCTACATGACGCCTCTGCCACCAAATTCGACACATCTGATGCAGCCTTTAGATGTGAGTTTTTTGCGCCCATGAAGCGAAAATGGCGAGAAGTCTTAGATACGTGGAGGAAGGAGTGTCGTCGGAAAGGAAGCATTCCAAAAGAACAATTCCCCAACTTGCTGAATCGCTTGTGGTCTCATATAGCAGAAAACGCTTCCACAAACCTGCAATCTGGCTTTAGGGCAACAGGGCTAAGCCCATTTGATCCAGAAAGAGTTTTCGCCAAACTTCCTGGCAACGAATTGAGTTCCGAGAGGGTGCTAGATTCCAGTTTACTAGAATTTCTAAAGGAATCTAGAGGATATTCTAATGCGCAGGCAACGCCTCGCAAAAGAGGAAAGAAAATAGCAACACGGCCAGGTCAACAAATGCAGATGCCAGTTGCAACAAGCACTCCATCCGGCTCGGAAGCAGCAATGGAACAAGTTGATTTACCAGAAATTGTTCATGTTGAAACAACTTCCATCACGCAAAACCCGAAGAAAAACTCAAAGGCAAGTCGCCCTAAACCACTGAAAATGAAAATCGTTGAACCTGATGCACCTGGACCATCGAGAAATAGATCCACAAAAAAAGTCACTGATTCTGATTCTCTTTGCTCTGTATGCAAACGTTCTTACGCACACTATACTGTAGACAAAGACTGGATTTGTTGCATTTCGTGTTTGAAGTGGGTGTGCGGTATTTGCAATCTTGGCTCCAATGACCCTCAATATGAATGTCCTGCCTGCAATTGCTGTTCCATTTGTCTAATAGAGTTTTCCGAATACACGAACCAAAAAGCTTGGATTAAGTGTGTGACTTGTGGAAAGTGGGTTTGTGGACACTGCAACGGGGGTTCCAACCAAGCGAGCTACGAATGTGCCTCATGTTTCGATGATGATTAAGCATTTGTCCCTGACTTGTTCCTATGTTCTTAGCATATTTAGATTTTTTTTTACTTGTGTTACCTACTTTATTTAAGAGTTTTTGTTTAGTTAAAAGGATGTTTTTTAGTTTAGATTTATATGCCAAATATGCCTTACCAAAGTTGCTAAATATATAAATGATTTTCTGCAAGTATTATTTTTAACAACCCATTTACTATTATTATTATTATTGTTATTATTATTATTATTATTATATATTTATTTTTACATTTTTCGGTGTCGAAGTTACCCTGGAGAAAGCTAACTTCGATTTTATGCATAATTCTGCATGGTGTCGAAGTTACCCCCAACCCGGGGTAACTTCGACATCAAAAAGAAATTTAAAAAAAAAAGATGAAGGGGAGGTGGGGCCACAATAATTTTTTTAGTGAATAGAAGCAAGGCTTCAATTGTTACAATGGAATAGGAGCCAAGGTTGTCAAGCGTATAGTTTCCTTTACAGAGCAACAAAAATGCCAAAAACCTGTCGAAGTAACCCCGTTTTACGGTATTAAATGACGCAGAACATTAAAAAAAATAATTTAAGAATTTCATATATTACTTAAATAATACCGCCTTCTATGTTGACATTCGCATATGTCTTCTAACATTACACGTCAATGTTGCATAAATATTGTACTGATTCGTGTATAAATAAATTATTATTATTTTTTATACAAAAACTAAATTCTTTTTGAAAGTTATACTTTAGAGATAAATATAATACGAGTACATTATTACTTCACAACTATCCATACATCTTACGCTTTGTCACACATCTTATTAACACCTTTTTGTTTTGATTTTGAGAAAATTATGGTCGAGCAAATGAGTGATTTTGTTGACTGCTATAATTTGATACCCGAGGACCAATATTCAGGACAAAATACAGCTGCACCACAACGTACAATAGCGACGAGGGATTCACCGTAAAACATAAACGGAAAGAGTTACCAACTTTGGAGATTTTAATTTCCTAGTTCTTTATTTAAATAAAGAAAACAATGTTATGTAACGCGTTGTTCGAACCCTCCTTCTGCCCCTGTAACGCATCGTAGTGTTTTATAAGAACCCCCTCCCCACAAATTCCGTTACGTTATACTTTAACGCCCCCCAAGTGGTAGGCTGTGATAAATCAACAAACTGCATTTGACGTTTGACATTCAATAATAGTATATTAAGTACAAATTGTTAAAAACGTTACTTGAGTCACGGGTTTTATAGGAACGAGTACCTTATGAAACTTACGACAAAAGAGTTTCTAATATGAGGTGCTTACTATACTTTTTCTACGCCTGTAGGAATAAAATAATAAATCTGAATTAAGTCTTAATTATTATATACATAACATTGAGGAAGATGGTTGACAGCTGACTGACAAATCAATTGACACTGAACAACACAATTATCACGGAACATGAAATATACGTGAAGAGACGTTTAAACGACAAAAGATAAACGAGATGTGACTTTTCGCATTTTAAACACTAGTGTTTAAAGAGTCGTTTTGCGCATGTCAAACCCGTGTTGTAAAAACAAAAAAGCTGCAAGGAGAGAATATATGACGTTGCATGTAGATCGTCAATCTACAAGTAAAAATAGATTTTTAAATATTTAAAACTGTGTGAAAGTCTCTAAAAGTTAAGAGAAAGAAACGTATAGTCTTAGAGATTGAAAATCTAGAACTCCACATATTGCTTTATTTTGAAGGTATTGTTGCTATAATTGGAAATGTATTCAATTTTTAATGTGGACGTATGAATCATCGTTTTCCACAGCATGAGTATTCAACAGAAAAAATACACATTCTTGGGGAAACAACAATCGAAGACAACGAAAAGTCATTCATATTAAAAAATCTGGAAGAAAGTCTGTTAACGTTTGGTACGGCATTGTGTATAATAAAATTATGAGGCCTATATTTCTTGACTACACATTAACGCGAGAAAAATATTCAGAAAAGATACTACCAGACGTAGCTCAGCTTTTGGAGCAACTGTATTCTGCTGAAGAATTGGAGCAAATAATGTGCACCCATTTCATGGCCATCAAATAGTTCGGAAAACGTATCTACTTTATTAATATTAAAAGAGTTAAAATTATTAAAAACAAAATTGATGTATTAATTTATAAACTAAACCAAAACTATAATAATACTATCTCAAATAATTTAACCAACTTGAGGAATCGATATGAATTTTGTATATTAAAATAATGTTGCCCATTCTGAGCATTTTTTTTAGTTGACACTGCTTATTTCATACCACCATACTAACAAAAATTTTTGTTGTTGTTATTTTTATTGGTTATTTACTGAAAAAATTATTCTTCTAAGATTGTCTGAATGTATACATTTTTTGAAATTGTTTCACATATTTTGTGTATTCCGTATTTTTATTCAAAAGCTTTGAAAGCCTGTAGTTTTTAAAATAAGAAAGATAGACCAACATATGCAAGATCAGGAGAAAAATATCTACCAATACATAGAAAAACATTCAGGGTGTCTCAATTGAAAAAATGAAGTTGCATTTAATATGTTGTCCACCCTGTATATATTTCATTTTCTAAAATCATTTTGAAAAAATTTAGTTGATTAAGAGCAACTTTTGTATAAAACATTTTTGCTTATCTCTATTTGTAACAAACTTAAGGGGGGGGGGTCAATTTATAGTGAATACCCCGGTACATATTTTATTCTATTATGTCATCCCTACAGCCCTGCAGATAAGCGTTGCACCGCTAACAACTAGTAGGCGAGGAAATTTAGCAATGAAATCCTCAAAACCGAGGACAATTGCGCATTGAGATATAGTTTTTTGAATTCTCTGTTTAACTTACGGATAAATCAAGAAAAACTTGTGACCCGAGGGTTTTTTACGTGACTCGTCATGAATTTGACATCGGTAACCCGCCCCGGAGAACCTGGGGCTACGAACGACATCCCTAGGAGTTTTGTTGGAAAAACTTACCGAATCGTTGCAAAGTCTTCTGCCGGGGGTTTTTCCTATCGCTCGTCACGAATTTGACATCGGTAACCCGCCCGGAGGACCTGGTGCACCGGACGACCTGACTTGTAACGTCATCCCCTGGAGTTTTGCTGGAACAACTTACCGAATCGCTGGAAACTCATCGTCTGGGGGTTTTTTAGATCGCTCGTCACGAACTTGACATTGGTAACCCGCCCGGAGGACCTGGTGCACCGGACGACCTGACTTGTAACGTCATCCCCTGGAGTTTTGCCGGAAAAACTTACCGAATCACTGGAAACTCATCGTCCGGGGGTTTTTCGGGTCGCTCGTCACGAACTTGACATCGGTAACCGGACGAAAGTTTGTAACGGCGATTGCGGTCCTTCTTCTTTGTGCGGCTGTAGGGAGAATGGTCTCTCATGCAACATCGTATGTATAGTTTGTGCTAGTACGAACTGTACCAATGTCGACATGGTTTCCGAGAAAAAAAAGTATTTTAATTGATGATGCGTGCGATATTTATAATGTATGTAAGTGAGGGGTTTGTAATTAAAAAGTTAAATTATTTTGGAAATTATGTCCATATATCCTTTGTATTGAGCTAGTGGTAATGTGAAATTCGTGACGAGCGACCCGAAAAACCCTCGGACGACGAGTTTCCAGCGATTTGGTAAGTTGTTCCAGCAAAACTGAAGGGGATGACGTTAGAAGTCAGGTCGTTCGGTGCACCAGGTCTTCCGGGATAGGTTGCGGATGTCAAATTCGTGACGAGCGACCTAAAAAAACCTTGGGGCACGAGTTTTTCTCGATTTATCCGTAAGTTGAACGGGAACTATAGATGATGTCGTTCCTAATGCCGTCCTGACCTCCAGGTTTACCTGAGGATAATTTGGACATTCTATTCAGATTCCACGACTCGAGAAACCCCTAGGTGCAAAATTTCGCACTTGAAAATATGCACTTTTCGATGCACAAATGCGTTTTCAATCCGTTGCAAACAAAAAATTGTGCACAAAGTTTTTAAATGCGGTAACGAAGAGAATGCAAATAACCGCATCTCAATCCGTCTTAATGCGCAAATTTCCTGGGTTGTGTGCCAAATTTTCTAGCCTATGAACAAATCAGTGAAATTAACATTTTTAGAGTACAAATTATCAAATCAGGGGGTTTTCAACATTGTTGCAAATTGTCACAAATCGTCTGTTGTTAGTTCCGGACCAACAAGTAATTCTGGTAGACTATTTTGACGAAAATCTAAGTATCTATGTCCCGCTATTGTTCCTTCATAAAATTAGGGACCAATCAACCGATCGTAAAACAAACCACACCAAACATTGATTCCCCATATTGTTTGAAAATTGGTTTCTCGCATCAACTTTGGATTTTTCTGCCACCAATAATGACAATTATGGCGATTAATAATACCATTGTTATGAAATCTACCTTCATCACTCCATAATATTTTTTCTAAGAAAAAAAGGTCATAATTACCTTGTACTGACATTTCAGCAATAAAATTTATCCACCTTTCAGGATCTGCAGAAACTAAACATTGTGTTAAATGTATTTTATATGGAGGGTACTTGTAATTTTTTAATACTCTTTATATTGAACTTCTACTTATTCCTAATTCTTTTTCAGGAAATCGTATTGAAGTATGTGGATTTACTTGAAGATAAGTCAAAATATTTATTACATTGTCATCTGTCTGAGCGGCCTTTTGGTGAAGAACTTGATTTTTACCGCTTGGAAAAAACCAGTTCTTACCTTTCGTTCGTATATATGCTTTGAGTTATACTATGAAGAAAACGATTTCTGGCCAAGATTGGAAATTCTTGAATTGTATGTTATGGTTTTTTTTAAACGTGTAAAATATTTGTAGATATGAAACTCTTTTTGCAGCCGTTTACTATTGTCGGCACATTCAAAGCGCAATCTTTTTGTATTTTGTAGCTTTGTTAAATATTTAGAAAATATCACGTTTTACACTATTATTTATAAAGTAGGATTGTTTAGACTAAAAGAAATATCACGTTGTGAAATTCGTAAAAGACTTATTGTAACATTCTATTTGAAATTCTATAGTTAAAAATTTAGAAAAATGTCACGTTTCACACTATTATTTTATGATGTTAATAGAATTGTTTAGAGCAACCGAAATAACACATTGTAAAATTCGTAAAAGATTTATTGTCACATTGTATTTGAGTTTCTATTGTTAATTAAAACGAAATCTTTTAATAATGGATCGGCATCGGAAGGTTTGTAATAAACATTTGAATAACATTTTGAGTGAAACGTTTCAATATAAGTTGACGTACAATAGTAATTGAAATATCTATTGTATGCGTCCATTGTTGGGTTTTGTCAATGGTTCAATCCGGGTTTATTCGCTTTAGTCCCACCAATCTACGTGTAAGCACGCCTCTTTGAATATTTCTATTTAACACGTCTCACAACGTGAAGGAACCAGTCGTCGTTCTTAGTCAGTATTCTGTTAGCACCAAAGTAGAGATATACAGTCGCTACTATTAGTCTCCTCATCAAGTCAAAACATAACGTTTCTCCGAAGCATTAAGTTCTTGTTTACCTTCCGATCTGAAACCCATCGAAGTTCAAACATTCATTAATTTGTACCATTAATTGTAAATTTGTATATAATAATCTATTAATTTCGACGTTAACGTTGTCAGATTAAGATTATTAATATAGTTGAATGTCTGCGCCTGTTGACGAAGTTCAATTAAATTATAATTAAAATCATTGGTGCTTCGAGAACCGGATATAACAAGTATTGTTATATAACATTGTAAAGTGCCAGTACCAAGAGAGCAGTTCAAATCGTAGTTCAAGTAGCAGTTCAAATCGCAGTATAGCAGTTCAAATCGCAGTTTCAAGGATTCATCACGGCAGCGACCAGGACTATCAAGGTGAGTTGGTCAGTTATCTATTTAAATGAGCCAATTATCCGTCCTGTTTCCGTATTACTATCGCATAAAAATTATTAAAATTCCTTACCTTATTTACGCGTAATCCTAATTTAAAATGGCTTAACTTAAGAAATTAAAACGACAACGCGGTTATGTACAATCGACGATTGCGACATTAAGAAGTCACAGCGGCCAAGTAAACTATGAACCCGCGATACTCAATAAACCTTTGATTCAAGCGACATTAGATCACACAATCAAAGTATTTGAGAAATTTGATTCAATTCAAGATAGCATAGAGGAGTTATATTAAGCGGAAATTGATCATCGTATCTCCTACGCCATGAATTTTATTTGGGAAACATCGCGTGCTAAAACGCTTTTCGATAAATTCACAGCACTACCAGGCAATACCTTTCATGTGGTACAACCAGTAGATACCGTGCAAACGGATACCAACAAATAGCGTTTAAACCCTGATGAAAAGACATCAACCGTTGTAAACGTACCGATTATCTCTCACGTTATGACGTATGAATCGATCCAACGTGAGCATATAAAGTTACCTGCTCACATCAAATTAGCAGAACCAGAGTTTCATCGACATGCACCGATCGACATCTTAGTAGGAACAGGCACTACACTTCCTGTAGAACAAAGCTAATTAGTAGGAACTGGCACTTCACTGCCTGTGGAACAAGTGAAATTATCAGACACAGAATTTCATCGATCTGCGCCGGTCGACATCTTAGTAGGAACAGGCACTACTCTACCTGTTGAACAGATCAAAGTAGCAGAACCAGAGTTTCATCGACCTACACCGGTCGACATATTTGTAGGAACAGCCACTACTATGCCTGTAGAGCAGAGCAAATTAGCGGACCCAGATGTCCATCGA
Source organism: Galeruca laticollis (assembly GCA_963921935.1). Classification (NCBI taxonomy): domain Eukaryota; kingdom Metazoa; phylum Arthropoda; class Insecta; order Coleoptera; family Chrysomelidae; genus Galeruca; species Galeruca laticollis. Next base: position 22,002,314 of record OY998181.1, on the reverse strand, counting down.
CCTACACCGATTAGAAGCAGAGACTACTATGTCTGTTGAAAAAAGCATATTAGCAGCTCCTGTTAATCAAGAATCGAACAAACGTCACATGTCCCCTGTTGTGGACAATACGTTGATATCAGGTGGTTATTATTTATATCATCACGCAATCAGTAAGAAAACGAGTCCAACTACGAAAGTAAGTACGACGGTTCTTTAGAGACTTCTACAGGCGTATATTTGAATGACATCCTGTATACCGGTCATAATAGTCAACCTAATTTATTCACAACTTCTAGTCGAGTTCGCAAACACCCTATCGTGATTGCAGGTGATTTAAAGTGAATGTATCAACAATTTTTAGTTAGAAACGAATACCGTAAATTTCAATGTCTCATTTGGAGAGATCATATGAAAAACTTACGACTTTTTGAATTAAATATCGTCACATTCGGTATTACCTGTGCTTCGTATCTAGCAATTCAATGTTTACATCAGTTAGGTAAAGATGAATGCAAAAAATATACCGTGCGAAACGACACGAATATGTATGTAGTGAATCCTATTCAAACTAGGATTTCCAAACGGATAGCACTATCCGGAATTTTCAAACTGTTCGAATCGTTAGGATAATTGGCTACCGTGATTGTACTCGGGAAAATAATCTTACAAAACTAGTGGAATTATAAGCTCGATTGGAACGAATCTTTACTTATAAAATTGTATAGTGCCATTACCGTCAAATGATCTGTTGTTATTTCGACGTACCGTAATTACCGCCAATGCTAAAGGCGTTCAATTACATGGATTTTCCGATGCAACTGGAACGGCATCCGGCGCATGCGTTTACTTGCGCACACTATATCACTTAAGAAAAATTAAAGTGCAATTATCATGTGTTAAATCTCGTGTTATACCTATCGAGACGAGACGTTGTGAAATTCGTAAAAGACTTATTGTCACATTGTATTTGAAATTCTATAGTTAAAAATTTAGAAAAATGTCCCGTTTCACACTATTATTTTATGGTGTTAATAGAATTGTTTAGAGCAAACGAAATAGCACATTGTAAAATTCGTAAAAGACTTATTATCACATTGCATTTGAGTTTCTATTGTTAAACAAGACGAAATCTTTTAATAATGGATCGGTGTCGAAAGGTCTGTATTAAACATTTGAATAACATTTTGAGTAAAAGGTTTCAATATAAGTTGACGTACAATAGTAATTGAAAAATTTATTGTAGGCGTCCATTGTTGATTTTTGTCAATGGTTCAATCCGGGTAACTGATACTGACCAATAAGAAAGGTTTATTCGCTTTAGTCCCACCAATCTACGTGTAAACACGCCTCTTTGAACATTTCTATTTAACACGTCTCACAACGTGAAGGAACCAGTCGTCGTTATATATCGACGTAATCTTCACTCAAATTCAAACAGTCATCAAGTTGAAACACATCGTTTCAGAGATACTAAGTATAACATAGCGTTACTTAGTTGCTATTCGAGCAAGTGCGCACTCATAAGTTAAAACACACCGTTTCAACGTGTAGTCAAGTTCAAGCATACCGCTTCTTAATTAGTGTTCGAGTCTAGTGTGCACTCAAAGCCGAAAAAATCGTTCTTAGTCGACGAAGTTCAATTAAATTATAATCAAAAACAATTTCTGTAAAAACTTCTACTTCTACATCTCCATAAATAAGTAGCATGTCAACATATTAATCGTAAGTAAAAATTAAAGGCATTATTTACTTATTATTATGGTGTCTTCACAAGATTATGACAAATAATTATTAACAGTTCGTGAATCAACTTCACCTAACAATAATGAATGACAACATATGTTGGTACAATATTTATTTAGTTCATAGTAATTTTGGAGTGCTAAATATCGCTTTAAAGAATTTAGTAAAAAGAAATAGGCCCTATTATCATTACTACACATTACAATGATGACAAGTGTGGTATCGATGAATTTGTTTTTGAGACATATAAAAAATGCAAATTTATGTTTAGGTCACGTGACCGGAAATGATAGGAAAAACGTAAGTCTTTTTATACTAAATATAAGTATCAGTTTCGTCTATAGTTTTAGAGAAAATGGACCGTCAAAACGTCGTGGGACAACCCTGTATTAGTACTAAAAAATATCTTATTATGCATAAATTTCTATAAATGATAGATATACTCCTTATGTATAAGAAATACATAGTCTCATTTATGTTAATTATTATCTTTTTTAAATGTTTGCAGACATTATTAAAAGTTACTATTGCGTCATATGACAACTGTCAATTTCGTATCAATATTTACGGATTATTCATCTGTTTTAGTGATGAAAATGAAAGGAAAATTTAGTACTAGGTAAATATACAGGTCATTCGACTTGTCTTAAGTATGTTCAGGAAGCATTGATTTTAGAATCGACTACATTTCTTGCCGCGAAATCTCTTATGACTTCTATCGATTGCAAACAAGTGCTTGGATAGTCGACCGGAGCCATATAACGGGTTGTTTGATATGTTTTGTTGAATTTCTGAACAGAAATTCGCTCACAATGTTATTGATGCGATATCATATGTTCGAAAATTGTTATTCACAATTGTTTATAATGTAAGTTGGTTAGTATTGTATTTATTAATAAAAGAAACTTTATATAATTATACAAGTTAGGTGAAACAAAGCAAAAGCAGCATTCCAAAAATGAAAAAAATAGTTACCTTAACGAAAAAATCCACTATCCATCAACTATAGTAATTGAAAAAATTTGACATCAAATTGGGTGAAAATTAAAATGTCTCTGCGTGTGTTGAGTATGTTGTGAACTATAGTATCCTTGTAACTAGGTTAATAATAACTTATAGCATTGAAAATATCACCAAACTTCTTGGAAGAAAATTTCAACGTTATATTTGCCAAAAGGACTGATAAAAACAGGTCTGGCCTTGAAAATTTAACATTCAAATTGGTTCTGTTCAATAAGGTTATATCGCATTGTACTGTTGATAATTGCACACGTTTTTCCAGAATATTTATTTTGTATATAATACTATATCGATTTATTCTCGTCTGCAGAATATGATGCGCTTAAATTTTTCATTGTTCCTGTATAGGGGAGGGTTGAGCAAGTTCGGCATATTGGTCAAGTCCGGCACATGATGTTTCTCTTATATGTATTTATGTGCACCACCGCTGCCAACAATATTAACACGTGGCGACGGCACCTTATTTTGGAAGTAATCGCTGTAACCGAAGATTTTTATAACTATATTATGTGAAATCTGTGGGATATTTTGTGACAATAATTTTGAGCCAAAACCTGTTTTTTTTTATTTTCGAGTGCGACACCGATCGTACACGTCGGCTCTAAGTAATAATAGTAATAATTTTAACTTCCAGCCGAAGTGTACCACCGGTGGCTACTGATAAAAAATGCTACAATTTCTTCAATTTCTTTTTTTTGTTACATATATTGAGGGAGAATGACATCTAGAGGGAAAAATTTGTTCAGTTAGTTGTGGCTGAGGGACAACAAAATACTTCAAGGAATTTTATTGAAGAGGAGGATAGGACATTACCAATTGAAGAACATCAGAAAAGACTGCCAAGCCGCTCGATAGTGGATGAGAATGCTAATCAGCCATCCACGTCAACTTGTCAAGGAGTGGACGCATCTTTGTGTACTAGTTCACGTCTTCGTCATAGAAGGCAACCATCAACTACCCAATTTTCCTCTTCCAATGAAGAGGATTCCGATCCATTTGCAGATTCGGGGGAATCATACGCTCCTTCTGATAAGTCAGTTTACGAGAAGGATAAGATTGTCGAGGAGGACGAAAGCTCTGACACTGACGAAAATGAGGACGACGACAATGCTACTGCTGGTGAGGAAAATTAACTTACACAAAACAATTTGCCCCCAGAAGCGGATATACCTATTAGTTTCCAATTCTCTGGACAAGGGGGTTTGAAAAATGATGCTATGAATGTGACAGATATGTATGAGATATATAGGCATTTCGTCACCAATGAAGTATTAGATCTCATAGTCACAGAAACTAATCGCTATGCTGCCCAGTTTTTGCATCCCAAAATCTTCGACAACGATACATTCTTCGTCTGTTGAAACCTATTGACAGAACGGAGATAAAGAGGTTCTTTGCCGTTCTCATGATAATGGTCATTAGTCATTTACCATCAAACCGTTTATATTGGTCGAAAAATGATATTTATGGGCATAAACTTAAGCCAACCATTATTTCACGGGATAGATTCGACATACTTCTGAAATTTTATCATTTATCAGACAATGATCTTCCTGCAAATAATTACAGGCTATTCAAATTACGAAAAGTGACAGAAATGGTACGCTAGAATTTCAAAAACATCCTTTCCCTAGGTGAAAGAATTGTGATAGATGAAACAATGGTACCTTGGAGGGAGCGCTTAGTATTTAGGCAGTATCGTCCGGCAAAAGCTCACAAATACAGGATCAAGCTATACAAAATTTGCACCCCGGGGGGTCATATGTATGTTTTGCGTATTTATGCAGAAAAAACAATGCAAACGTTCCTGAACAAGGACATACCTACACTATTTGCCTCGAGCTTCTACAGGAATTCCTACAGGAGTGAAGAACATTGTACATAGACAATTATTACACAAGCTTGAAACTGAGTTAAGAAGTTCTTTCATCCAGTACTTATGTTTGTGGAACGCTGAAATCCAATAGAAAAGGAAATTCCCAGACAATGTGCCGAAAGAAACTTAAAAAAGGCGAAATATATGGGATTAAAATCAGGACGGAAAACGTGTAGTGAAATGGGTTGACAAACGTCCTGTTCTAATGATGAGTACAGTGTCTAGCTATACGGCAGATTTACAAGCCACAGGTCGGAAAAATCGTAAAGCAGAGGATGTTGCAAAACCTCCTGCTGTGTAGCGTACAATAAGGCGAAAAAGGGAATAGACGTGTCGGACCAAATGTCATCATATTATACCTGCCTCAGAAAAACAGTCCAATGGTATAAGAAAGTTTCTTTCGAAGTATTTCTTGTCACATGCGTTGTAAATAGTTGGGTGATTTACAACAATTTGGGTAACAATCTGAAAAATTTGGACATCCTTCAATTTCGGGAAAGAATCATTCGAGGACTGCTACAAACACAAGAGGACAAGGTTGAGACCGAGGATCAAGCAGTGGTGGTGGAAGATACCCCACAACCTCCAAAAAAGAAAGCACGACTATCTATGGTAACACAAAAAATGTTGAAATGTGAAGGAACGACTAGGCAAAGCCGAAAAAGATGTGGATCCTGCTACAACAAAATGTATGCTGAGAAAGGGGGAAGCTCGCAGTAAAGCAAAAAGGGTTATTACATTTTGTGACGATTGTCCGGGTAAACCGAAGCTGTGTTTGCCATGTTTCAATGAAATTCATAAATAACTCTCTTTCGGTTAATTTCTTATCTATTTTTTATTTGATTTATTATGTACTTTTATTTGGTTTTTTAATTTTTTTCTTTGTTTTTTTATATGTTAAAACTTGACATATAGAATACACTTATGTACTCTAATTTCTTAGGTGCCGGATGCGCCACCGGTGTAACACCCACTTACGTGTACCTATTCTACAGCCGTAGGCTCGATAATGCATGTCTCTTGTCCGTACAAAATAATCGTAGTTAGAAATAGCTTATAGCAATGTGCCATCGGTGGACACTCCGGCTGTAAGTAATACATGTGGTGTTCCACCAGTGGCGAACTCCGTCGCGAACGTGTTAAGCTTAAAATCAAGTTGACCGTTTGTGAGGTTAGAACGTTACGCCTTCAAAAATTGTGTGAGATTTTGTGTTTAGGACCATCTGATGCAAGTTAGTATTATATTATTTTTCAACCTAGCGCTTCTTAAAAGTAGGTGTTTGTCGTTTTTATGACCTTCGTTAATCATTTGTTTAGTTTACTATGATAGATGATTGGTACAGTTCTATACAAAAATGTCATATTAAATTTTGTTTCCCAACTGCAAAGCAGATCTGACGAACTTGCACTCAAGTATAAAAGAAAGCGAGATGCTGCTGCTGCTGATGAAAATCTAAGGCATGCTGTTGTGGAGTTTAAGAGTTCGGAAAAAGCCTAACTGATATATCTAAAAAACGTAGTAATCCGAGGACGACGTTACAATATTGGCGGAAAAGAATTCCCAGATATGCACTCAAAAGGCCGATATAAAACAGTTTTTAATACAGAGATGGAAAATGAGCTAAGACAACATATAGTAAAATTACAGAAAATATTTTATGGAATGTCTCCAGTCGACATGAGAAGGTTGGCCTTCCAATTTGCCGTCGCCAATCAAATAGAGCACAATTTAAGCACAACTAGAAAGATGGCTGGAAAAGATTGGCTACGATCCTTTATGAGAAGGAAAAGTTTACGTCTAAGGACCTCGGAGGTAACCAGCATGGCTAGAGTAGCCGGTTTCACAAAAAAGCAAAGTGGCTACAATTTTAACTCTCCTTAAAGATACTATAGATGAACATCAATTCCCTCTAGACCAGCGGTTCTAAACCGGTGAGTCGCGACCCACTAGTGGAAAAGGTAACAGGTGGGTCGCGACTCGATTCTTAAACTATCAAAAACCATCCAGTAAATTAACAGAAAAGATAAAAAAATCAAAATGTGTTTTTACTTTTTTCTTGGTTCTGATTCAATCCTGAAATTGACGTGTTAGTTCAATCGAAACAGTCCCAAAAATCTCATTAATATTATATTCTTACTTAAAAACAATAATTTTACATTCTGATAGATTGTGATAAAAGTTTGCTTAATTGTGAACAAATCAAAGCTGTATAATTTTTTTTCTCCGATTGGCAGCAAATATTAATTTTGCTGACACATATCAATCAGCAAAGTATTACTTTTCCTGCCTAGGCAGCAAAGTGGGTACTGAACTGAACAGCCTACAAAGAAAAGTAGAGCTTACAAATTCAAGAAAACAAACAAGAAATGAAAAGAAGATAGAAAAATAAGAAGAAGAAAGGAACATATTCAATGAAAGTCCAAGAATTGTTGCTTTCTAATTCAAGACTTCAATTTTGAAAACTAACAAAAGTGAAAATATAATAGGTGATTATGCCTATTATCAATAATAATAATTGCAATTTAAACGCAATTATGCTCAAAACAATGTAAACAAAATGCAGTAAGTAATTGCAGTAAAAAATTAATCAAAAATTAAACGATATCAGTTATTGGTACCGTACTGAGATTCAAGAATAACCAAAAGATTAAATTAGAGGTAGCCTCTACCAAAATATGAGACGCTAAACGCCCAAAAAAAAAATTAGAGGAGTAACCTCCACTTAGAATAAGAAATGCTAAACGCTTTAGCAAAATATCCAAGAAAAAATTAGAGAGGTAGCCTCTAATAAAATATGAAATGCTAACATCTCAACAATATGACAAGAGAATAACTATATTCTTCGTCTACAAAAAATAATCACTAAATGTGATATAGCGTGGTTAAGATCTCAGGTACACTAACCTCAATAGAAAAAACTAAAACAACCAAGAAGAAATAAGGAAGAAGTATTAGGAGAGCAAGACCAACTGAGTCATAGATGGATGAGAGCATCAATCGTGGTTATTTATTCCCCACAATCAACTTCGCATCCCTATAACTACCGAAGTGTAGACATGATCGTCCAACTACTACATTCCTTGCAACTGGAAATAAAAGAATTAACAAAATCAAAAGAGAAAATAACAAAGAAAAAATTAAAAAACGAAGAAATTTTTGAGCAAGCTCGGGTAATTAACAGACCCAGCGTTATGTAGAAACGCCAAAACTAAAATGGAAATTTTCAAAGAAAATTCCAAAGAGAAAAAATGACTGAATCTCTAGATTTATAACACCATTAAAAAAATATACGGTAATGGACAGAAATCTACTAAGAAAAAATTTTTTAACGTGACTAAAAATGTGTGTGTGTGTATTTAAAATACAGTACGTAACTATACGAAAAAAATAAAAAGAAAACAAACAACAAGGCATGGCCTTTCCCCCCTTTCTTACTGTCGGAACGTTTGGAGAGAAGAAACCCACCTAGACAGAACCAATTGCTAAAAATTTAGCGATAACACACATAGAATACTCAATAACCAAAATAGAAAGTTATATAGAACTTAAATCGGAAACACTTTCGCCATGAAGTACGAAATTATAAACTATGGTATTGCAAAACACATAAAAAGTCGTCCACAAAAATAGTTTTGTCAACAACGGAAAGAGAAAACAAAAGTATGCCGCCAAAAAAAATACTATCAGTATGTATCAGTACACCAAAATAATCCATAAATTGCCATGTAACAAAAAGAACGTGTTTTACTCGTGTCAACATACAGGGACGATAAAAATCAAGCGTATACTGAGAACGAAAACGCTACCAAGCAAATAATTTCTCAGTACACACAACAAAAGAGATAGGGGACTACTCAAAATCAACTGAATTCAAAATTTGCCTACAGCAAGAAATTTCAGAAAATATTTCAGTATAAAGGTTGATCCAAACTAAACTGATTTCTAAAGGTGCATAACGCAAGAAAATCTCAGAAAATTTGAAACATTCGCGGGTAAAATTATTGGCGTTTTTGTGAAAAACCCAAAAACAAAAAAGAGATACGATAAAAAACACAAACATAAGGATTCAAATTAATGTACTCTAGATACAACATCAAGAGAGAACATAAGGCATACGAAAAATAAAGATATTAGTGCTTTTGCACAACAGTAAAGATAAACACAAGAAATAGTGTATAGAGGTACCATGACATATACGATAGTAGAAAAGCAAATTCCACTAAATCAAGACACAAAATGCCTTTGTGACCTAACACAATTGTTGACAACAACAAGTACAAAATACTTAAGAAATATTTGATATTAAATCAAAATTAAGATAAAAAGAATAGTCACGTCAAGAAATTTTAATCCAAAAGCTTAATATAGAAATACGGTATAAATCAACAAACTAATCAGAATCACTTTCTGATCTGATTTGCAACTTATAATCATGGCCAGATAAATTCGTATCAACAGAATGTTGATCAGAAAACTCACCATCAGGAAGATTTTCATCTGCGTCAATAAACTGATTTTTTAAATCTGTAACATGCCAATTACCTAAATCATTACCGGAAAGGTCTTTTAAATTATACATCAACTTCGAGATCACTTTGTTGACAATACAAGGTATGTATTTAGGAGCAAATTTAGCTGCAAAATTGTTACATTTTGATGAAAGAACATAATTCTTTTTCCATAACCTGTCACCAACATGAAATTGCAAATCTCTTTTTCGTAAATTGTAATGTTGTGGATTTTTCTCATATGCATTTCCTAACTTTTTACGAACCTCAACAATAAGTTTAGGAATTGTTTGAACATCATTAATTAATTGTAATTTTTCACCAGTGTTAATAATGTTATTCGCGTTTTCAGAAATTGCACCGTAAAAATCTCCACTTACCGGAACGTTTCGAAAAGCTGGGGAATAACCCGTAACGTCATGTTTCGCGGTTCTAATTGCTTGTGCAACCTTATGTAACGAAGTGTCCCAGTTATTGTGAGACGAATTTTCATGAATATAACACCTTAAAGCGATAACAATTGTCTTATTTGTTCGTACTGTGTGATTTGCTTGGGGATGACAACGAGCGTTATAAAAAAATTTTTTGCACTTTGTACTGTGACATTAGATTCTTAAAAAGGGAAGAAGTGAAAACAGTACCATTGTCAACAGAAAAGATTTGATGAACACCAAAAAGAAGAAAAACTTGATTTTCTATAAACTTCACAATGCCCTTAGCAGTTGCGTGTGGTATTGGATGAACAAGACATAATTTTGTAAACCAATCGGTAATTATTAAAACAAATCTGTTACCAAATTTTGACTTTGGATATGGACCTATAAGATCAGCAGAAATCCATTGCCAACGAAAATTAATATCTTTGTATTTACCCATAACACCAGCTTTAGGTAGATTTTGGGTTTTACAGGAACTACAAACAGAACATTTATTAACGTAGCGAGATACAGAACTTCTGAGTTTTGGCCAATAATAAATTTCAGAGATACGAGAAATGGTTTTAGATATGCCTAAATGAGCACTTAATTCATTGTCATGAAATAAACCTTAATATGTCAATTTGGTTGGCGGTAGGAACAACAATTTTCCAGTTAGATAAATTACTAGATATTGGATTAGACGAAAACATGTGTTTATACAAAACATCATTGTCAACCTTAAATGTGGGGTATAAATCGGGATTATTCGAAACTTTGTCAATCATAGAAGTATACCAAGCATCTGGTTTAAAGGTACTTACGTCAGTAACAGAAATTTCAGATAAAGCATCACTGACCACCATAGTGGTTCATTTTCTGTGTTTGATTTCAAAATCAAACTAGGAGAGCCTAAGAGAAAGACGTGCTAAGCGACCTGAGGGATTCGAAAGTTTAGAAAGATACTGCAAAGAAGAATGATCTGTCTCAAGAGTAAAATGAGTGCCTTCAACATAGCCTCGGAATTTTTCAACACCAAAAATAACTCCTAAAAGTTCTTTTTCTGTTGTACTGTACTTTATCTCAGTTTTATTCAAAGTACGACTTGCATAAGCAATAGGGTGTTCGAGACCGTCGCATTCCTGATACAGGATTGCACCAAGACTAGTTACGCTAGCGTCAGTTTGAATGATAAAAGGTTTAGGAAAATCAGGGCTTGCAAGAATTGGACCAGAAGTAAGACGTTTCTTAACTTCAGTAAAAGCATTTTCAGCTTGCGGAGTCCAAGAAATGGATTGACATTTCTTTCTGCCATGAAGAAGATTAGTGACTGGAGAACAAATAGTAGAAAAATCTTTAATAAATCGACGATACCAACCAATAAGACCTATGAGATGTTTTATCTCAGTAGTATTTTTTGGAGCTGGAAAATTTAAAATAGCAGAGACTTTGTCGTCATCTGTGCGAAGACCATTTTTGTCAACAACAAAACCTAAAAACTTAAGAGATTCACGACAAAATTCACATTTTCAAGATTGACAGTAAGATTGGCTGCATTTAGCCTAAGATACAATTTATTGAAGGTAGGGGTAGCGATAATGATGCCACCTAAATAACAAAAACAATAAGGCCTAAGAGAAGGATCTATAACTATGTCCATTAGACGAGCCATAGTTTTAGGAGCATTGACTAAACCATAAGGAGTTGTAACAAACTCAAAAAGTCCTACACCGTACACAGCGAAAGCTGTTTTCGGATGGAAAGATTCAGAAAGAGGCTCCAAAATAATTGATGAAAATAGGAACATGTCTCAGCGACATGTTACACGATATAACAAACAAAAATGGCCTAATAGACTTAAATTCACCATCTACATCTCGTGTTCCATTGGTTGACATATCTCCCTTGCTACAAACGAAGTCTTCATCCACATCAAAAGGACGTAAACATGAAAAGACTGAAATACTAACTAGTACCCCGTACCTGGAGGAACTGGATGATAAGGTAACAAATAAAGAAGAAAAGTCAAAAAGAGAAAAATGGTTGACGAAAATTTTACCTTCAAGACGAAAACCAATATCTATCGGAGAGCGGCAAAGAAGTACTTTTTAATATTTAAAACACCATTTGGATACAACAAGCTTTTCTAATTTAGTGGACTGAAGCAAGTATCCTATCAATGTTAAAGACTGGTAAGAAAGCAACAAGTACGTCTCTTAGAAAAAAATTATTAATAATCGTTTTATGTGGGAACTTGAAAGTCGCAAACTAATTAAACCAGAACAAACTGGATTTAGGAAAAAGAGAAGTACTGTTGACAATATTATATCAACAAAGCATTCGATACTGCATGTAGAATAAATGTATTGAAATCGTTAAAGCAATGGAATATAGATGGACATACGTTAGCATTTATTAAAATCTTTCTATGCCATAGGATTGTTAGAGTGAGAGTGAATGGTAATTTATCCGACCAAACAATGTCAAGAAAATAACACTCCTCAAGGTTCTGTTATAAGTCCCACATTATTTCTAATTGCTGTTAATAACATTACAGAAAATGTACTTAAACTAATTAAAATAAGGTTAAATGCTGATGACTTAGTGGTATACATGGAAAGTAATAACATCGATACAATGCAAAATATACTACAGAGACAACTTAATGGTCAATACAGTCGGGTTTTACTTTTCTGCATCCAAAACCAAATGTTGATTATTTTCGAAAAAACCTTATAGACTCGCACTATATCATGAACAACTACAAAATGGAACTGCCACGACGCTCTTAGGTATGATATTTGACCAGATACTGAGCTGAAATGATCATAGTTAGATATCTTACTGAAATTAATGTATTAAGACCTTTGTAAAATAATCTTTGTCGCTAATAACCAACATGGTTGATGCCACAGTAAAAATGAAATTAAAAAAAGAAAAACAAAGATAAACTGAAGACAATGGAGAAAGCTGAAAACAGTGTCTATTTGTGTTTATATTGCAATAAAGTGTATTGAGATGCTCAAGAGGATTGGATTCAGTGCGATAGGTGTAAAGAATGGGCGAATGTACAGACTAAGGGGGTGAAATAGGTGGTTTTCTCTGCGATATATGCAGAAATTAAATACACATGTCAAATTTGCTCACTATGTAGAGCAAATTCGGCAATTGTAATTTTTTTCTTTTCTTGGAAATATGTCTAATGTTTTTATCAAAAACATCTATTCTGTTTCATTAATTTAGTATATTTCAAGCTACAAAAGCTTAACATGCCGAACTTGCCCGATAGTCCCATATACCAACAAATCGCTTCTAAGCTGGAATTTGGATGATATGTATTCTAAACACACTGTTTACTACCACAACACCAACAATTACTCTGTCTGACGCGCGTTTCGATAACCAAATTATAGTCTTCAGAGACATCGAAACTCGCGTTAGACTGTGTAATTGTGAATGTTTGTGTAGTAAACAGTCTGTTCAGTAGGAATAAATCACTTTATGAACAAAAAATCATCTACGTTCTGCAGTAAAATGCAAACGTCATCACGACTGAACATTAACAAATCCTTGCAGTACATTTAGTGCTTTTAGGCTTCTTAACACGTCGATGAAGCCGACGAAAAAATCGAAGACTTATATTCTAGCTTATGTTGCCCGTCTGTCCATTTTTAAGCTTCAGCAGACGAACGGTAAATGCTAGAGCTTAGGTATGATGGATTCAGAATCATATATGGTCTGAAACCTCTCCGGTGGAGAAAATTTTTACTATTCAGAAGTTTACATACGTGCCAAACTATGGCACATTTTTACTTGTTAAATTGCTACTTCAATTTTACAGATATTCGTTATTTGCATTTCTAAGCAAGCGTTATCTTCGGTAACTCATGGACTTGGAAGCAATATTCAATTTAGCAAATATGTGTGAACATGGCAAGCATTTCAGCAACGCAAATTGTGTCTAAAAATGTATGGTGGTAAACCATTCACCAGTAGATTTATGGTATTAGATACAGATAGTTCACCAATTTAATGTTTCAAATGGAGGTATGTGTTATTATAACAAAATGAAAAAACAAAAAAAAACAAAAAAAATTGAGAAAATAAAACAATTTATTGATGAAATAATTATATGTGGTTTTTACAGACATGCATCTAAAATAATGATACGTAACACATAAACAAAAATAATAATAAAACTATAATATAAACACTGGAAAAAACAACAGTACAAAAATTGCACTCTTTCGTTATAATTATAGTATATTATAATAAAATCTTCTTATTGTCTAATTGAGTTAAATATTTTAAAATTAAAACTGTACAAGGTTAATCGAAATATACTTTTCGTTTTTTTGTCGATATAACATAGACACTGAGGTTACATTAAATTCCGTTACTTGGATATAAATTAGTATTTTATCAGAAAAATAACTTCACCAAATGCCTGGGCGTTGTATATTATCATTTTTTAATGACAATAGTTTACATAAATATCTTAAAGTTGTCCGCAAGTTCTAAATAATTTGAAAGTATTGTATTTTGCAAAAAACAACAGTACAAATGAATATTTTCATATTTTTTGTCTAAAACGGCTTTGTTCAGCTTTTCTGCTCACTAGCTCCATCTATTGGTGTTTTTGATTCATTTCCAGAAAAAGAGAATCGGCAACTGTAGGTGAGTGAGTGAAGTCATATCGCCACAGCTCTCTAATCATAATGATGAAGCTCTGAATTTATTATTTTTTGATATTTGAAGTCCATTCATTAGATCCAATAAGTATTCTACACTTAACGTCTTATCAAAAGGAGTGTTAGATTTGCTATGCCTGATATTAATTATTTGTGGATCAACTCAACTGTAGTGGAAACTTCGTATTTGGCAATTATGTATCAAAAACAAAATTGAAGAAATTCTATCAGATATTTGGGGTATATCGACTGCTAGGTCATTTAGCACCCAAATTGAGTTATACGCCCTTGTGATAAATTTTTATATCGATTACGTTCCCTAACATGATAATGGTATTCAATACGTTTTTGTTTGTTAAATAAGTAACGGAATTTTGAATAACCTCACAAATCGTCCATCGTATATATTTTTAGTAAAAAACAATGTTAAATAATATACAAATATTTTTTTATCTTTCAGAAATTAGAAGGAGCAGTTCTATTTGAGACACTTAATCATTTTGAACAGAACCATTAGTACGTGATATATTTTATATTTACCCTACAAAAAGAAAAATATGTATCAACAGCCATTATCAAAACCATCACAATTTACCAAATACCGTAAACCGTGAGGTGACATGAAGCGTTTTTTATTGTGACATTTAATTCGCCTTTCTCATCATATTAAATAAAAAACATTTCTCAATATACATTATAAACATAAACGTTCCATAATATACACTGTGTCCGTAAAGTATGGAACAAATTCATTTTTAGCTAAACAGACCATTTTATGAAATAATACTGAAACACGTCGATTTTTGATTTTAATTTACCGTATTTTAAAATAATAATCTAATATACAGGGTGAATTACTTTCGAGTAATGACGTCACCGTCATTTTTTTTAAATGGAACACCCCCCTTTTCTCTCAATTTTCGGATTACTCTAGCTGAGCTGATTCCAAAAATGTATCACATGTTGATTCCAATTGGTACAGGTTGGACAAAAATACAATAGTTTTGTGTGTGCTCATAAAGTAACGCCTAACATTCTTTATTAGTTAAATTAACAATATTATCAAAAATACTTATTATCTAGTGGCAATTGGTTTAATTATAACACCCTGTAGTTTGTTACATTTTTAGATTAATAAAAATGAGCTGTTTCCAAACATGTTTGGTACTTGTGGTCTAGCAAACAGAATATGAAAGAAATTATTTCTTATCAATTTTAAAAAAAACATAGTCGTCTAGTTTTTGTGAAATGTCATTATTTGTTTACTAATTTATTGATGTTCAGTGACAGTTTAGTACTACAATATTTTTGGTATTCGTGAATGTTTTAATTATTGCTTAGATTTAATTTGAATTAGAAATGGAGTTAAGTGTAAAACAAAAAATTGAAATACTTGGGATGATTGGGTATGGAGACAGATCGCGAACTCAGATGGAAGTGTGTAATTTGTTTAATAATAAATATCCAGAAAGACCTATAACGCGTTCAACAGTCAGTAAGATTGAAAAGAAATTTCGAGAAACTGGTACGGTTGAAAATGTACGCAAATCAGGTCGTCCCACTGCAAATGCTGATACATCATTAGATGTTTTACTTAGTTTTGAAGAAGACGCGCACACTTCCGTGCGTAAAGTTAGTCGCGATATCGGTGTTAGCAAAACAACGGTACACAAATTATTAAAGCTTGAAAAATGGCATCCTTATAAAATCAAACTTGTGCATGAATAAAACGAAGATGATCCCGATAGAAGAATCCAATTTTGCGAAATAATGATGGACAAATGTCACCGAGACCCTCTCTTGATACAAAACATTATTTTTTCTGATGAGGCCACTTTCACGTTAAATGGCGAGGTTAACCGTCAGAATTGTAGATACTGGGCCAAAGAAAACCCCCACTGGATGCGTGAGCATCATACACAATACCCGCAAAAGGTAAATGTATGGGCTGGAATTGTAAGAAATCGAATCATCGGACCCTACTTTATCGAAGGTAATTTAAATGGGGCAACGTACCTTGAGTTTTTAAGGGAGTATCTCGTACCTACTTTACGTAATTTGTTTCCCAGCAGACGTAATCCTGAATGTTGTGATGAAAGTTTATGGTTCCAACAGGATGGTGCACCTCCACATTATGCTGTAGATGTTAGAAGGTATCTAGATGAAATTTTTCCGAACAGGTGGATTGGTAGACGTGGACCTATTGAATGGCCAGCGAGGTCACCAGATTTCAATCCTTTGGATTATTTTATGTGGGGCCATCTGAAGAATGTTGTGTATCAAACGAAACCAGCAAATATTCAAGAATTAAAAGAGAGAATGCGGATAACAATAAACAATATTTCTCAAGACACAATAAACAAGCTTCAACAAGAATTTGTACACCGTTTGGGTTACTGTCAAATACAGCAAGGGCTGCAGTTCGAACATTTATAAAGTCATGTATTTCATCATATTCTGTCCGCTAGACAATAAGTATTTTTGATAATATTGTTAATTTAACTAATAAAGAATGTTAGGCGTTACTTTATGAGCACACACAAAACTATCGTATTTTTGTCCACCCTGTACCAATTGGAATCAACATGTTATACATTTTTGGAATCAGCTCAGCTAGAGTAATCCGAAAATTGAGAGAAAATGGGGGTGTTCCATTTAAAAAAAATGACGGTGACGTCATTACTCGAAAGTAATTCACCCTGTATATTAGATTATTATTTCAAAATACGGTAAATTAAAATCAAAAATCGACGTGTTTCAGGATTATTTCTTAAAATGGTCTGTTTAGCTAAAAATGAATTTGTTCCATACTTTACGAACACAGTGTATAATTGCATCAACTGATAAGTTCCCGGTCTAACAAATTAAAAATTAAATTAGTCAGCTTGATTATCGGTATTCAAATTCAAGCGCCAGCGGCGGAGAGATCGCAACTATTAGTGTGTGTTATAAATTACGAAAGATAGGTACTGCTTTGGTATTTTGTTATTTGTTTGTGGTTTTTAATGAAACAGTTTAAGTTTTGTTTAAATATTGAAGGAATGAGGACAATAATTATATTTTTATTTTGTCGTTGGGAAAAAGATGAAGTTAAATACCTATTAACAGCGTGATTGAAATAGTTAATACAAATATTTCGCAGGACCTATCCAGTAAAGATGAAACCCCAAGCCAGTCCAAGCAATGACGATAAAACTACATTAAAATGTGGTCGCAAAGAATTAGGACTGCAATCCAAATAGATAGTGTGTAACGTTTATGGATATTTGAGAAAGATATAGAATTTAACGGCAAAAAGAACATTATGACGAGGTTCAGGTACCATAGACACATTTATGGGGACGAAAATTTATTAAATTTGATGAGATAAACAAGAACACTACATAATGTTTATAGTCAACAAGATATTTGCTAGAATTAAAGTCAGCGACGTAATTCCAAACGTGAGACGTGAAATCTTGTGCAAACAATTGTACAAACTTAACTTTACCTTTTCTAAGCATAATAGAAATCGGCATTGATAAAAAGACAGGAAATAATCATCACCGTATTGGCGACACACATCTTGTCGATGATATTATCCTTTTACAAAATCTCGAACAACTTTATATTCTACAAAACGTCATAATTACTGGAGATTTTAATTTTCCAGATATCACTTGGCCTTTGTTGCGTGAAAATGTAATCCCAAACTTCCAAAACGGTTTCATGAATGGCTTAACAGCTCTGACCAATTTACTACACTGTATCAACGATTGGTCTAAAAAACTCGATGACATCCTATAGACATAATTTACATTGACCTCTCTAAAGCCTTTGACAGTCTGTCAAAAGGTAGACTTCTACTAAAGCTTCATCATCTTGGCACAAGAGGTTTTATCCCCTCATCCACCTCTCTCCATAGGTACGCCACTGATTTCAGTCATGTATCTCGCTTTATAATTTTATCTTTCCCTAATCCCAGAAGTTCATCAAATAATGATGCTACTAACATTTGGTAGTAATCGAAAAATCTATCAGGATACTGACGTAATTTTCTTGCCGTCATGTGGTACTGACTCTCTCTTATTCTGTTTAAATTAATAGGATGAATAAATTGTTTTCGTTTGCATTTTTTTTTATAAATAAATAATAGTAGTGCAATATGTATCGATTCATCTTCCAATCAGACACTGCTCAAAGATGAAAAGCCCTAGCGGCAAACCACGAGAATACTGGACTAACGGAATTTTTTAGATATGTGTGAGGCAATGTTCCGAAATGCTTATCGGTATTGTCTATTGCGATAGGACGTAGTTCTAAAAATTGAAACGTCGAAGCGCAGTAGAAGATGCCAAACATATCCGCGCCTAAAATATTGGCATTTTCTACTGCGATAGGACGCGTTTCTAAAAATTAAGAGTCGAAACGCAGTAGGACATGCCCAAATTGTCAAACCTAAATGAGCACCATTATTTTAACATTAGCTACTTTATTAGGACGCATCTGATGGGCGGAGTAAAAAATATCCTTTGCTTTCAAGCCATATCGCTTCTATTTGGAAAAAATATTAGAATGGTGTTTATGTCTATGGAAAGATACTATTATGAGAAGTAACAATATAAACAATTATGTAGAAGGATATTTGAAGATATTATCCTTCAACGGCACAGGGCATTTAATGCTTGCGACCTCTTGAGTTTATTGTTACTATTTTTGAAAGTTACCGTAAGAAACATTTACTCGAATTTGCTAATTCATAGTGAAGTCAACCAAAATTACTTTATTTGAAATTCTTCCAAAAGTCAAAAGACCTAAATGTTTATCAAATTGACGAACAAACGTTTAGAGCAAATAACAGACATCTATTTTATACAGTATACACAGAAACAGCACTATTTGATTGTCCCTTTGGCGTAGGTGGTCGATTTTGCAAGCATTTGTGTGCTGTCCAATAACAGTTTTTAATTAGTTAATGATATTTCGCCATGATTAAGCTGAGGTGATAGAGTTTTACTGACAAAATGGGTCTTGGGAAATGAAGCTAACGTAAACTTTTACAATGATATGGACATAACTACAGAATGTAATGAAGCAACTCAAAGTATGCAATATAATATGGGTATGATGGATTTGAACGAGAATGAAAAGCCTGTGGAATTGAAGGAAATAAAAAATGATGGTACAAGCTTAAGTAATAAATTTTGTGCACGAGAAGCAGATGCTTCAAAAGATAATTCTATTAGAAACTTAGATACAGCTGCTATAAACCCTACACCTGATTTAATTGAAACTATGCAAAAAATTAATATGTATAACACTAAATAATGTACAGACCGCGATAGAAGTGCAGCCTGCATTATAAATATAGCAGGCACACTGAAGAAAACATGTGGGCGACAAATTGGAGTACAACCTACATCAAAATCCAGATGTAAAAATCGGCTATTTCTATTAAATAGTCTAAGGTTTCAAGAGTGGTTCTAAAAGGGAGACCCTCAAACGTCGAAATTAAACGAGTGCCAAAAAATAAAAATTATCTTTCAGTTTATCAATAAAAATACTCCAAATGAAAAAGTTCACTAATTTACTTCAGTAAGTTCAGTACGTTTTTACCCGTAAACAAATTTTGTGTATATAGTCCAGTAAATAAAGGGAAAAAGTTAACATTAATGACGCCCTATTTTCACCTTCCGGTTGGAAGTAGCATTTGGTACCTCATTAAACATGAGACAAAGTTTTGCATGAAAACGCGTGCGAGGGCGGAGAAAATGGCCCCAAAGGACCAGAAAAATAGGGTTTCAGCCAATATCTCCTAAAATATGGCAGTTAGAGATTTTCGGTTCAGATAAAAATTGAAGTTCAATTAATTTTCTACAAAAATGGTCCTTATGATTTTTCTCGAAAACTTGACGGGTTTCGAGAAAAACGGCACCAAGCGCACCTCGAATAATGAGCTTCTGTGCTGTATGCCGGAGAGCACAGTCCGTGTATTTACACATCAGCGGGGGGACAAATTATTCAATAACTTCGTGAAAAATGCATATTTTCTCATGATTCAAAGTTCATGTGAAAGAGGAATTCTGCTGCTATCATACCCTGTGAATTGAGTCACGCTTGACTCTTTTGTCCATATCGGAACACGGGTCAAACTTTCTGCTCCCGGGCAATTTTAACCTCGCCAGGAATTTGTTCCTATTTTTTTTTGTATTGCACTAATTTACTCAAAATTTTCTTGATTATGGGTCCTCATAAGGTCCTTTGTCATCCCTGAAATTTGTATACCCTAATTTTTTTTAATTTTCATTTAATCGTTGTTATTGAATCCCAAATTTTTGCTGCTTTTGGAGCGCGGGGAAATTTTGTGAACAACCATCAATTAAAAATGTATACATGATCCGATTAGTCTCTATGATACATCATTTGAAAGCTAAGAAGGTCTACTTTTCGATTGTGCAATTACTTTTTCTGGCGAAGTCGTCCATTTTTCAATAAAGCTAGAAAACGCGGGCTCAACGAAAACACGCACTTTTTTTGGTTGTTTTTTTCTCCCTACTCTTTATTTCTAGCATTTTAACACCTTAACTAGTGTAACGGGGGAATTCCCACCTTTCCATCGATGTATATAAGCCATACCTTTGATACCCCGGGAAAAAACCAGTATATCTAAATGTACACGCTATAATTTATTACTTTCGTTCCTCCGTCGTTCGTCGCGTGTGTGCTCTACGTGGCGCTCGTGTCGTCTGCTACAAACCATGCGGCCACGCTTGGAGGCATAAGTGTGTTTGTTTTCTGTCATTATTTTGATAAATATTATTGTCAATTATAGAAAGATAAGTCATAAAAGTGAAGAATATTGAACAAATATTGACGTTTTTCCTTAAAATTAACTTTTATCACCAACCCAAAATATAGAAAGTGAAGATTCAAATCTTGTAAAATTGGAGCAAAAGGTGAGAATTTGTTCATGTTGTTTTAATTCAAGAACATTTGTTTACAAGCAACTATTCTAAGTGAAATCAGTATTTCAAGGGCGTTCTGGAAGAGAATGGCATTTCGGTTAAACAAGCAGTAGACGATGCAGACTCGTTGATCGTACATACGGCGTTGGGGAAATATGCTGTCAACGGCCTGCCAGTTGTAGTAGTGGCAGAGGATATTGACATCTTTGTCCTGATAACAGCCCTGACCCCAAAAGATCAAACAATTTATTTCTTGAAGCCTGGAAAGGGAAAAAAACCCAGCAAATGTTTTCCTCCAAGAGCTTGGATGCACGACGCTTCGACAGAGATAATATTTTATTTCTCCATGCTATTTCGGGAAGCGATACAACTTTCGGGAAAGGGAAAAGGTCAATAGTCGACAAATTAGAGTAACGAAGAACAAGGAACTGGAAGCGGTCATTGAAAGTTTTAAAAACCAGAATCTTCCCCACGAGACCGTATTTCAGGACGGGCAAACTGTCATTGCGACGATGTACAGTGATGATGATGGCCAAACCCTGACAAAGATTAGATACGATTCACCAGAGACAGAAACCCAACTGCGCTCAAACTTTCAACATTGCCCCCCACACCCGAAGCTGCAAGGCAGCACCTTTATCGGGTATATTTGCAAGTCCAACAGTGGCTCGGAAACGAACTGTCACCAGAAAAATGGGGATGGAAACGTGCAGAGGATATACTCATGCCGGTCCAAATCATTAAAGAGCCAGCACTTCCGGCAATCTTAAAGATGATATTTTGTCAATGTAAGAAAGAATGTAAGGGAACATGTTCATGCAAGAAAGCAGGGCTACCTTGCTCATCTATTTGTGGTTCGTGTGAGTCACGCCAGTGTTCGAATTATAAAGACAGCGATAATATGTTATCCCAAGAGGTAGCATTAGAGGAAACTCTAGACTCAGAAGAAGTTGTTGACGGGGTAGAGCTAGAGAGAACTCTAGACCCAGAAGAAGTTCTTGACCAAGAATCAGATGATGACTGGTGACGAACAGATTTATGTCATAATTGCAATGTATTTTTATATACTTTTTTCATCAATTCACGGACAACTAGCCCGTGAATCTCTTGTACTTTTGTTAAAAATTTTCTATGTAATATTTTAGTCTATAATGTATTATTCTTGTATCATCATATTGGGTTCTCACGTTGATAAATAAATAAATAAATAAAAAAAATATATTTTTCTATAATAAATGAAACATGAAGAACGTTTATAACTCTTTATTCCAAAAACCTCAATCAGTCTGGTTGCAAAAAGAATTTTCAAAAATTTGCGGAGAATCTGCAAGATATTGTTGCTGAGTATTATGGGTAAATATTCTTCACTCTTGAGGCATTTTCAGTTTTCCTTACCAAAAACCTAATGAACTTCAGTATTTTGCCACATGTGCAAAGCTGATTGTTGCTAGATTCAGGTCAACTGGTGAGGTCCATCTTGCTGTAATTAATCTTATAGCCCGTTTTCCTAATAAGTATATCTTGAGGCCTCATCTGAGAGGAAAACAAGCCCCTCGGAAACATAAATATCCATCAAAAGTGCCTGGTTGCAGGATTTCTCATTTATGGCCCCGAGGATTTTCCCAATCTGTAAAATGCGGTGGCGCCATCTACAATTGGTTTCCACAATCCAAAACATTGAAAATAATGGATTTCCAACACTCCGCAGCTCAAATTTTGTACAAAACTTGCATATTTCACAAGTCTCAAAATTTCCGGTTTTTCAACCCGATTTTTTTGCAGAAAATATTAATGTTGCGAAAAAAATCGTAAGGACCATTTTTGTAGAAAACTAACTGAACTTCAATTTTTATCTAAACTGAAAATCTCTAACTGCCATATTTTAGGAGATATTGGCTGAAAACCTATTTTTCTGGTCTTTTGGGGCCGTATAGACGTTTCCATAAAGCATTCGTTTTTAATTTGGAGTCTTAAGTTTTTTTTGGGCTTTATAGTATTACGCCAATTTTGGCAAAGCATCTTGTACTTCAACAATTTATATTTTAGATATGCGTCCTATCTAGAGTTCGCAACCCTCCCGGATTGCCCGGGATACTCCGGTAATAATGGTTAATCTCGTGATATCCCGGGGTGCAATAATTTCTACGGTTTTTCTAAAATTATATGCATCCGTCGCTCGCATACAGAAATGGTAAAATCACATGGAGAAGCATTACTAGACTACAGGAATTATTAAATATTGACTTAGATAGTAACAAACTGCAGGATAAGGTCGGACTTATGCGTGAGACGCAACCATATCTCGTTGAAGAAAATCCAGTGGATTTACGTTGGGTTGAGTTCATTACGAAATCTAAAGACATACATCTCTGTACCTACTGAATTGAAAAAAATTGTCACGTTTGTTCTTTGCATTCCTGTTTCTAATACTTCTTGCGAGCGCGAATTCAGCATGATAAAACAAATATGGAGCAAAGAAAGAACCCGAATGAATATTTCGTTAGTAAAAGCAGATTTACAAATACTAACAAACTAAAATTTTTTATGTAAAAATTTCTATGATTTCGTGGTAAAAAACCGTCAAATATTAGATGCTGCTCGAAAGCCAAGCAAGAATAAATTTATAAATTAATAAATGATTGATATACCCTACACCCCCTCCCCCCCACGAGTTCTTAAAATTATCCCGGATGGTCCCTTCGAGAGTTGGCAACCCTAGTCTCATCGCAGTAGAAAATGCCAATATTTTGATCACGTATATGTCTGGCATCTTCTACTGTGCACTTCGACGCTTCAATTTTTAGACCTGCGTCCTATCGCTGTAGACAAGGCCAATACGCTGCTGGAATTGAGATTTTAAATTCCGTTACTGAATTCAGAAAGACATTCCGGCTGTATGAGGCCGGCCGAAACTTTAGTAATCTTTATTGTAAATACTACCGTTCAAAAGGTAGCTGTAAAAAGTTGATTTCAGAACAACGTAAAAAAACAAAATTTCATGTACTGGTGGCACATTTCTTATTCTTGGGAAAAACACCGTTGAAACGAAAGCTCGGCTTCGGAAGGTTCGAAGAGAAATTTCTGCCAACTTATTAAAAGGATATTTTCGAGGGGATGTGGCAATAAAACACCAGACTCTTAGATATTTAATCCGATTTTTCGAATAAATTATTAGTCATTTTCAAGGACTGGTAATGTTAACAATATTGAAATGTAATTAGTTAACATTTTATTTTCAATATTGATAACATTGACCATTAATTTTCAGTCCTTGAAATTGTATAATAATTTATTCGGAAGCTCGGATTAAATATCTAAGAGTCCACTTTGGTGTTTAATTGTCAGTGATGAAACGAAAACCTGGCTTGATAAATTAAAAAATATGCATTATCGTTCCACATAAATATTAATTAGTAATCTTTTTAGTAGGTAGTTGTAAAAAGTTTATTTCAAAACAATAGATAAAAAAAGAAGCTCGTGTATTGACAGTGTTGACACATTGTTTCTTGATGGGATGCTTTATTTTGTATGAAGTTTTTTGTATTTGGATGTTTTGCTTAAAGTAATGGTATTATATATGTGAAAGTCGAATAAAATGTCACAAAACAATAACATTCGCCCGCTAAGCTGTTTTAATAGTAATAATTAAATAATAAATACAAATACACACACAATACAACGGTAGCACCATAATTGGAAAATGAAAGAGCAATTTCTCGAATCAAGGTAGAATGTAGGTCCGGTACAACTAACTGAGAGAAATAATATGACTAAATATGAGGTATTGAAAAATATATGTAATGAAATATTTGGTAAATTCAGTATATCGATAATTTGGTTATACATTTGTAGAGTTCGAAGTTGATATATATTACTTACTAGCCAAATAGTATTACAACTTTTGGAATATAATAATTTTTTTCTTCGTTTAAAAACATGTTTCCAGCTGACAGATGACGTTAGCAAGCAAGCAAGATGTTCGAAAATACATTTTTCTCTCTGATAAATTCTCGTTACTATTTAATTTACAACCTTTTGTGCTGCGACACAATTTACAACCCTCTTTTGTATTTTAAAAACTATTTTCCGCGCGGCGTGAACCACTGCGATCCCTTGTAAATTCCTCCATAATATTCAATGTTTATTGGCCACGATCGAAATATACCCTGACACATTTCCTCTCACAAAAGGTTCAAAAAGTAATTTGATAGCTGTTCTCGCTTTATTGAGGCACTATAGCTTTTCCCAGAAAGGTTTTTAGGTGGCAAATATTCCTTCGTCTTGTAAGATTCGCACGTGTGACCATTTTATGGAATTACGAGTTTTATAGGAAGCATACGATCTTTTTTACAAGAAGATCTCAGTTGTAACCATCAGTCGCGATTGTTTCGTCAAGTGAATCGGTTCAGCTCCAGCTTTGAGTTAAGCTCAAGTTGTATCTCAGTAGTTTACTAAAGTAACTCTTGTAATTTGTTCTATTATTCTTACGCTTCTCTCTCTCTCTGGCGTTATCTCTCGTGAGTTTCTCTACTTGAACTACAAATTCTCGGGAATCTTTCGCAATCATTCTTCTCGGTATCTCGATTACTAAACGAGTACGTATCAAATAGCAAAATTTTCGCAACCATAAAATAAATATTGTAAATTTGTACCAAGTGTAAATTGTGAAAAAATTCGGTGTGAATATAGTAATAATCGAGGCCTATTTCAAAAACAATGATTCGTACACGTTGGCTCAGCGATAGTTCTGTAATCGATACAATATTCGACGTGTAACCGATGCACCCTCGAAAAATGTCGTAAAATCGTGGTCCAACAAATTTAGAGCTGCCGATTCCGCTCAAAACCAGCAACACCCAGATCAACAAAAATCTGTTAGAAGACCAGCGACTAATGCAGGCGGTAACGCGACACCCCTGACGGTAAGTGTGCGCAGACTTTGCAAATCAGCCGCTCTATTGTTCAAATTATTTTAAAGCAAGATTTGCACTTTCTTCCGCATAAAATTAAAGTACTGTAGTACCACAAACCGACAGACCACTCATAAAAAAACATTCTACGAAACAATGACGAAATAGTTTTAGGATTATGAGGGTTTGAAGAAGATTATCTTTAGCGATGAAGCTCACTTGAATGTGGATGAATATGAGAACAAACAGATCTGTCGATACTAGACCCCTAATAACCCCCACGAAAAACATGCAAAACAGATGCACACTAAAAAAGTGACCGTTTAGTAAACAATGGCGGCAAACGGTATAATTGGTCCGTACTCGCGGTCGCGCTGTGGCAGTGACCATTGTGCGTTATTGTAACATGTTGCGTAATTTTTTTACCCCAGCTATTCAAAATTTTCGGGGCAATTGCGATATGACTTGGTTCCAGCAAGATGGTGGTACAGCACATACGGCGCGGTTCTCCATTACCACTGTAAGTGAATTATTCGTCTCCGTCCCGCATTGGAGGAAAGCGAGTCTTTAATTCGCGTGTGTATGCTTGCATATGTTCTTAATAAATCTGTTCAAACTGTACGCATATTTTTGTTATCATTTTTTGAAAAAGGAAATTTACTCTAGGTAACCTAGTATTTGATTTATGTTTGTTTGCATTCAATTTAGAAATTTTTTTAGAGAGAAAGGGCCATATTGAAGCGATAAATACATGATTTTCGCGGTTGTTGGTAGTTTTTTAACACTGATTTTAAGATATAAGAAACCACAATGTTATTTATAGTTATTTGGATCACTAGTCCAGAAAATGATATTTTGCGAGTGTGAGGTGTATTGCGTAACCGAGGCGGAGGAACACGAGCACTCGCAAAACATTTTCTGGACGTGTAATCCACAAAAATTTTCATGGCAACAAACATAACTCATTTTTAAAGACCAAAAATTGACTAAAGTAAATGGGGATTTAAGTTTTTGTTGTCAATACTCAACGAATTATGGAAAAACCAACTCATATAAAGGAAGCAGCTGAAACAGCCATAAAGAATTTATTTCCTGCAAAATCTGCAACTCGATATTGGAAAGCTTTTGACGAATTTAAGAAATGGTGTGCTAGCAATAATACGAATTATGTTTACAATGAGTATGCTCTACTTGCTTATTTTGAGAGAAAAAAAGAATTCCGCAACTCTTTGATCTATATTTTCCATGTTGAAGTCAACGCTCAATATTAAAGACAATATCAACATTGAAACTTATTCAAAACTAATCGCTTTTTTGAAAAGGAAAAAGATAGTTACTTGCCGAAAAAATTTAAATGTTTAGAGATTGAAGACATTGAAACATTTATTACAAGTGCTTCTGATGGGGATTATCTATTAATGAAAGTAAGTAACTATATACCACTCGACTACTGATGGTTTATAACACAATTGTGATTTTGTATAGCATTAATAATTGGTACAAGAACAGGAACTTAAACTTCAGCATCAGATACAGAATGGTAAGATGTCTGGTCAGTACTGTTGTATGGAATGGAGGCGTGGACGTTGAATGATTAACAAAATTGAAGCGTTCTAAATGTAGATCCTACGACGAATGCTGAAAATATGGGACATATAATACGTGGGGAACGTTATCACCTTCAACGCCTTGTTCTAAATGGAAAAATTTAAAGGGGAAAATTAGGTGTATAGGAAGGAAGAAACTATCCTGGTTTGGGAATATTCGCCAGTGGACCGGGATGAAGGATTTAGGAGAAATACAGCTATTTATAGAGAGATTTGATAAGAGGACGATGAACGCCAAAGCAGGAATCTGTATGGCACTCTAAGAAGAAGAAGAATCATCATCATCATAATTTTAATGACAGAGTCAGTTACATGTATCAATATTGATTTGTGTTTTCGTGATCTATTATACAAGACGGGGGATCGTTTTATTGTTTTTTTTTGTTTATGAGGAACTAAACCTAAGGTATTGTAGAGATCATGTTCGAGTGAGCTGGCAAAATTATTGAAGGTTGTGTTTCAGATATAATATAACCTACAAATACTAAAGTTTATTAGAATCCTGGAGCTGTAGTAGTGGTGAGAGCAGCTCTGATAGGGAAGGGGGGGGCACATAGACCTTAAGGTTGCGGGCAATGTAGCCCCGTTAAAATATAATCTAATAATATAACGTAACAATGTATTCTCAAAATATTATTTTATTATTTTTCAATACCTCATTAAAATTACGCTTTTGTAAGGTAGTCTAATGCAGGGCAATAACCATAAAACAAATAAAAATATTAGCAGGAGTGAATTTACATGTTCTCATTCTACAATTTGCGTCATTGTCATTATTAACTAAAACTAGACAAAAATTTTATGATATTTATCAAATGTCAAAGTAACCTCATTATTTTACATTTACTCAATCTCTATACTACTTTCAAAGTCTGGCAACGTTATTCAAATGTGACCTCATTAATTACAAAATTCTTATTTGTCAGCTAAAACTTGTTAATTTGGTTTCGTTATTTTAATCTTCTAAATAAAAATTCACTACTGCTAATATCCTTTTGATAAAACCTTTTTACAGCGCCGACACTGACAAAACATTGCCGTCAACAGCTTGAAAAAATAATGCGAAAGCTCGAGATTCGTTATTACTGTTTGTAGTTATCTAAAATTCTCATTATCAAAATATATTAAAATAATATTTAAAATGTAAATTCAATGCCAAAGTGTTTAAATAAATATTTTAATTCTTCAACAAATAGAGATAAAAAAGATAAATATTTATATAAAAAAAACTTAAATGTATGTACTATTTTTCAATGTTTTTGTACTCTTATGATGTGACTAGTACGAATTCCCGACAATGGAATATGTATATGACAAAACTATGTAGAATATCTTTTCCTTCATTCAAATGCAGATCAAATATCTTTATGAGATAATAATACATATTTGCCTTCAAACGTGGATGGCATTTTATAAAACTAAACGTCACTTGTGAAAGTCCTTTCAATAACAAACGAATTTAAAATTTAGATGAGGAATCTGTTGATGTTTATCAACGCAGTTTAAAACAGGAAGGGTCGAGTGGTCTCCCGAATCGAACGTTATTAAATGTTTTCTAAAAGAGACATGTCCGAGTTGTCTTCCATTCAATTCAGGTGTATCTTCAGCTAATATTACTAGGTCGTCCTCGTATGCGATCGTTTTGGCTGCATTATTTGTTCTTGTTTTGTGTGCCCTATTGAATAATATATTCCAAAGGGTGGGTCCTAGAACCGACCCCGGTGGCAATTTTAATTTTTCTCTTTGACACACATGCTCTTCTTTCGGTTAGATAGTCCTTAATATTTACTAGGTATACTGGGGTCTTTATTCGCTCAACCTAACTTAACCTAACCTAACCTAACTAGTGGCATTTAATGTGAAGGGAAAAGAGCTCTTACTAATTGAAGTAGGTATACAAATTCGGTCTCCGCTAGATTTTGATTCTAGTCCAAATGGCCTAAACTCATTTTGGAATTTAATAAACAATTACAGTAATTTAATGGTAGAATTGGTTATTTGTTAAGATTTCGTTTTACTATGTACCTGTCGACCCTTTTCGGAAAACAACTCGGCCCCAATAAAAATCTACCTGCTGGTCTTCCGAGACAACTCGACCCTACCGCTCTTAGGCTGAAAATATTTTTGGCATTATAGGTTCCTGTTGATTTTAGCGGTTATGCAATCTTTCAATAGATGGGTTTGAAAAAACTGCAACGATTCCAATATTTTCCTCGTAGTCGAATGCCATTAAAAATAAAAAAACAAGATAAATACTCAACGTAATTGTTAATTATATTAACAATCGTCCAGTGTTGCCATACGTCCCGTATTTTCCGGGACGTCCTGTATCTCAGGCATAATTTTAATAGTTCCGCCAGGGCAGCCACTGTCCCGTATTTTGACCATTTTCGATTAATTATTTTAAATATTTAAAATTGTTATCAGTAAACAGGAATGCCAGCCAATAATAAGCGTAGTTTTGTTTTTTATTTTATCATCAGTTTTTCATCCGACATACGCCCATTGGTGTACATATGGAGGCCTCCCGCAATGATGTCTAAGACTAGCAGTCCCAAACAACTACTTCTAAAAAAAATCCCGTTTTATGCCTAATTCAGCAATTGTCCCCTACCTTACGTAAAAAAATCTGACAATCCTATAATCGTCCCAATTTAAATAGCTAAAATGAATGGTGCTATTCACTTCTTCACGACTTGCACCAGGAATAACATAAATTGTTGATTCATAGAAACGAACCTCCTTATAGGTATTGAAGTCGAACTTATTTAACAAAAAAGCTGGATGATTGTTTACAATTCATTATTTAATAACAATGAAGCAATGATAATTTAAATTTTCAGAAAAAAATTGTGATAGAACCAAATATCTTTTAAACTTTGACATTATTTTACACTTTAAACATGGTGATCTATTGACCGTTCTCTTAAAGCACTTTATTTATGAAGAAGCAGTAACCGACTTACCGTTATGTGATTGTAAATCTAGTCTAAGTTTCGTACTGGTTATCGGTGTGTGACTTTGGCTTTCCGATAAAGTGACAGGCGTCTGTGGCGAATCCAGAGGCCTCGTACCTACAAAACTACTCTCCACCCAACACAGTTTCTGACTACCCCTCGGACTAACCGAACTAGATCTCTGACTAGCAGTTTCTTGGCTATCGTAACTTCTATCCCTAGCATCTTCCGGCCTTAATCCACTAACGTAATGTACAATAGCGGAAGTTACTTCTTTGATAGACGTTTGTATCTCAGGACTTTCTTGCTGCGCGGCAGTATGCTGCGCCGATAATAGTGAACTAGCTAAACGTTCCGCTGGAGTTCTCGGTCTACTAAGTCTCTCCTGTGACCTCCAACCTAAGTAAGGCTGTCTGTAACTGAAGCTAGATCTAGCTGATGACGGGGAGATGCTTCCATTCGGTTGCCTGGTGTTGAAGCTTGATCTGGTAGAAGCGCAAGGCGAAGAAGCGGTTGAGTTCAGTTTCGACGTTGACCACCGCACGAACGGTTGGCTCAGTGGCGTAGGGGAAACGACTGGGGAAAAAGTATTTGATCCTAAACTGCTTAACGATGTGGTTTTGCTTCCCGTTCCGTTCCATCGAGTTTCGCGGGTTGATTGTTTTTTGAGTAGGAATCCTTCTCGGGGTAACGGAGACTGTTTGTACCATTCGGGAAGGGTTAGTTTTTGTAGAGAACGCTGAACTCGAAGTTGATGTTCAGACATTACTCTCTCTCCTTTTTGGAGTTCATTTTCGGGTGGCTGTAACAAAATAAAGATAATTAGATTTATTAATCTTAAAATTGTTTATTAAACTGTATTAATATCTTTAAATGTATCTACAGGATGTCTCAAAATTGGCGCCCATCCATTGCAAATATGAATCGGAGAACAAATTGCATAGTAATAATAGATATTTTGTGTTTTGCCTTTGGTTAGTAAAAACAAAAATGTCACCGCAGCGTGAATACGAGCTACTACATCTTCCGCTCTCTCGAAGGGTTCAAAGTAAACCTTTCTTTCAAGAATCCGCGGAGGGAACGCTTAATGCATTTAAATCTGGTGATCTAGGAGAGCATATCACGGGTTCACATCTTCTAATCCAACAGCCGGGTAATTTTTGATTTAATAAAGTTCTCATTGGTCTACCATAAAGTGCAGAAGCACCTTGGAGCATCTTGGAACCAGCAACTCAATCTAGTTAGTGGAATTTGATCGAGCAATGGCCGTGGTAAATTTTGATTTGAAAATTAACACGTAAAGTACTAACATGATCAAAAAACATTGAGTCCTAATGGCCGGATGAGTTTTTTCTTTTTAACATCCAACATTCAGAAAAAAGAGTATAATTGCTTATAAAATTAACGTGTTTATTCTGGTGGCTTCCTTTAACCCACCACAACCACAAATACATGTGAAGGTCGTCAAGGCCGTGGGGGTGTCACGTGGACCACCGCGTCGTTACTGTTTGTTTTCAATTCAGTTTATTAGTCCGAGTTCAGATCAGATCTATCGTTAGTCGGTTTGAGATTGTCATTTTGGCTATCTTGTCAGTAGGCTAATACTGCTGTGTTGTTTAATAGTTAGTAAGACATGGGTTATTCAGAAAAAATATGGAGAATGATCCTCACTTAAATATGATCCGACAATGGAAGGAAGAAAATCGGCGACCTACGTGGCAAGAAGTGTCAAGATTTTCATCGACACTCAAGGCATATTGGGTTCAGTGGGACTCGCTTGTCCTGGAAGAAGGCCTGTTTAAAAGAATCCGAGAAAACGATGATGGCTCCGAGACGAAAAGATAGTTAGAGAGCGAGAGTAGCTGAGGTACTGAAGAAGTTACAACTCCATCCGGGAGTGAAGAAAACCTTTCAGCGAGTTCGTGAAAGGTTTTATTGGATGAACGACTCGGACGATGTGAAGGACTGGTGTAAGAAATGTAGGACTTGTGCTACGAGTAATGCACCACATCATAACAGAAAGGCGCCCATGAAACAATATAATGTTCGAAGCCCTTTCGAAAGGATCGCTTTAGTTAATAATACATTCTGGTTGTAATGGATTAGTTTACAAAGTGGGTGGAAAATTACTAATCAAGAGACCACAACTGTCGTGGATGTATCGGTGAAAGAATTTATCAACCGATATGAAGTGCCCTTGGAAGTCCACCGCGATCAGGGAAGATTTCGAGTGCCAGTTATTTCAGGAAATTTGTGACAAGCTGGGAATGAAGAATACCAGTTGCATCCACAGTCAGATGGAATGGTTGAGGGAACCATTGAAAAATACCTGTCCAAAGTAGTTTCCAGCCACCAGAGGGATTTATTTGCAATACAATTAAAAAGGATGCATGATGTGGACGAAGGGTTTCGAACGAATCTTCGAGTTGCCAGCGACAGAATGAAAAAACGACACACAGGCTACAGAAAGCACAGAAGGGACAAAGTATGGTTACACCACCCGACGAGGAGAAAAGGGTTTTCTCCAACATTACAGAAATCATGAGAAGGTCCGCACTTAATTAAGAAGAGGATCAATGACGTCATCTATCGTATAAGCAAGATCCCCAATGGAAGAACCGAGTCATTCGATGGAGACTACGACAAAGAGGAATGAGTGAACCGTATCCGAGAAGAGCCTGACCCTGCCTTCGAAGAATTTATGAGCGCATACGGAGGCACCGGGAAAGCTAGATATGGACTCACTACAGAACAACGATAAGATTTGTTCATGCTCCTGGAAGATTATTCATTGGCACACAAAATCCCCGCCAATATCAACACGCACGAGGCTTGGCAACCGTCTTTCGAAAGAAGTTTGTGCATTAGAAAAACTTGAAGATAAGATTCCAGTCCTTAGCTAGACACTGAGACAAACATAATTTGCGGCAAGTCTTCTACCTGGTAGCCTAGAACGAATTTCAAGATCGATCCACCTATCGGGATGTGTGGGAAACGCTACGAAGCCTTCGAGATCATCTACTGGAATCAAACGTGAAGAAACTAGCAATGCCCAGTTGGATTGGCGAGTTATCAGGAACATGATGGAGGCGATCTTACAAAATACAGCAAGGAACCACTAACAATTCTGTTATGTGCAAATTCTACTGGCACACAAACATTAAGTACAACCATTGGTAAATAAAAAAACCACATTTCCTTACATATCGCTTCCCTTGGATTATGAGGCCAATAAAAAAGCATGAAGAACTGCTTAGTAAGTTAAAAACTCGAAAACTCAAATTATTTAAGATTTCCTTTGTTTTTAACTTATCTCGATTCTACTGTATAAGCAAAAGCACCTCTGCGATTTGTTTGAACGCCATTAAAAAATATATTAGTGGTATTATCTAGTTGGAATCAATAGGTGTATTTATTTATTGCTACTAATAAATTCGATGACATCATTTGATAAGATAATAGCGACTGATTGGAAAAATTTCAAGTTTTAATAGTACAGTACTTATTGAAAATTCAGTAAATGTAGATTTGTAGGTATATAATAAACCAAAACAAGAGAAGAATACAAAATTAATGACGAAGAGAATCTTCATGAAGGAGGTTAGCAAGTAAAAATTTTTTCAATGAAAATAAAAAAAAATTATCGTCACTCAAAAAAAATTAAAGTGATTATATCATATTAATATCAAAAACATTTAACTAAATATAGACTACCTAAGATCCGAAATAGCTGCGATTAAACAATTCAACGACGTTGCCACGTTGTCCTAAATAACAATAGTTTCATGTGTAAAATCATTTATTTGTGTTTATTTACGCGGACAAAACAATGACAAAAGTCCTTAATTAGTGCATATTTAAAAGTTAAATTTTTCACAGCGCAAGAAGACATATTAATTCAGAAGTCGCCTTCTATTAAATACATCGAATTTATAGATTTATCACGAAAAAATTATCGTCCACCCGTAACAACCCTGCTATTCTATGATCAACACAACGTACGCTATTCCATTCATTATTTGCCGACCGAGTTGCCAATACGGTTTACAGGTGGAAGGATTTTTGCTGTTTTTCGTAAAGTTGTAAATTGTTTTTGTGATTTAGAGTTGTTTGTAAGGTACTTGGTGAAGGAAAATGTAATGGCTTGTGTGTGCCACAAAGTGGAAATTACCGTTGTAAACCAAACATTTCACAGGTTAGTGATAATTAAATCTCGGATTATAGGCAAAATGCCTTTTTTGCCTAATCTAGATGATTTTTGTATATTTTGCTTTTTTCATAAATTCCGCCTTTTGTGCCTTTTTTGAACTTTTATGCTACCCATCTGATGATGTTATTCATATTCAGTACTTCATTTTATTACTAAACCTTTCTGTAATAACATTTTGGGCTAGTAATAAAATATTAATGGTTTGGTTGTTAATGGTCTTCTGGGAAAATTTACCTACCTATTTGGGGATTAAGAAGAGGCTTAACAAATGGGAAATCCTTAATGTTTTGATCTTTATATCAGTTGTACAGACGGTTACTGAATCAGAGGTTAGTTTTGCCTATGGGGAAAAGTAAAGAACACACATTTTAAAAAGTTTTAGAGGTTTTGTTGGTTTATTTAGAAAGATGACTTCTAAGTGCATGGATCCGACCATATCTCTAGAAGGAGATGGAGCATTTTGTAAACCGTGTGGCAAATCAGTAAGTTTCATTTTTTCCTTCCCTCAGTCACCGCATAACTACATATTATTAAAATTCTAATTCATTATTCTTATTTTTTAAATTCTCAGATTTCAAGTACAAAAAAGTACTCTATTGACCAGCATTGTGGAAGTCCACTTATTAATTAACAATTGTTTAGTGATGTTATGCAAATATATTTGTGTTAAGTTACAAAAAAGTACTCTATTGACCAGCATTGTGGAACTCCACTTATTAATTAACAATTGTTTAGTGATGTTATGCAAATATATTTGTGTTAAGTTAACTCACTTTGTATTTTAAAATAAATTCTTTTAACCTATTATTAATAATCAGGGAATTAAAAGCATTTGCTCATATTGCCTATATGTTAAAATTTCTGTCTTTTGCAATAAAAATCTTTGCCCATATAAGCGCATGTTTCTTCAGTTTTTGCTGCCTATAAATCCGAGCTTTAGTGATAATATATGTTTGAAGACATTTTGCTTTTGCTCATGGGCGTACAAATACTGTAGAAAAAAATTAAAATATATTCAATAAAGGAAAGGAATGTATTATTCCCCTAATAAAATATGAAAAAAATCTGCAACAAAGTAGCAACATTTCAAAAATTATATTTTATTAGTTCCTTGCTGAAAAATATACCTTGTTCCTGTCGACCTGTTTTTATCAACTTGAGAATTTTAGCTGTGTACGGCCTTTATATATTGGATTTAATCTCATTAGTTCATAGGAATAAAAGCGACTATTTACGGAATAGTGATATTATTGCTCATGACACAAGACATAAATCAGATTTCTCTATACATTACCATCATATAGAAATTAGCTGGACTTTTTCATTTTAATTTGTTCGTATTTGACCTGCCTTTTGTTATTATTTGATATTATGAGTTCAATAAATTCTATTCTACATGTTCTCGGTGTTACATATCAGTGCTCAAAGTTTGAATAATAAAGTAATTGAAATACTAGACGTAGAAAGGTTTGACTAAATATAAATATGTTAGTTTTTCAAATGTTTGGACTGTCTCATTATATATTTGAACCTATCTATAAAATACTTATTATACAATTTTCATTTAAATATTTTACCCAATGATCAATATACTTCTCCATATCTTATATTCCAAATTCCTGATATTAATTCACCTTTACATATTAATAACGAGCCGCTCATGGCAACCTAATATTCAAGGCCGAGCAAGCGAGAAAATATTCAGGTGGAAGCTAGTGCAGCGTTGCCAAGTAAGTATAAATGACTTTCTTCCCAAACCAAATGACTGATCGAGTTTACTATGGATTTATGAATGAATTGGTTCGTCTATCTGTAGCTGAATATTTTGGTTCAATTCCGATGTTTTTGTTAATTTGTCAATTTAGATATGGCATGTGATTATTAGATACGTTGTTCAAATTTTGAATTAAGTAAATACGATATCGATTATGTCGAAAAATTGTAATTTATCAAAAACATTTTTAAAGAAAATTACAAAAAAATACTTTTGGTAGTGCTAAATTTCTGCATTTTGTTTTCCTTTGTAACTGATTTATGTATATGTATAGCAAATTGTAGCATATAAAGTTTATTATTATCAACAGTCATATTTATTTACATCCGCAAATTTACAAACCCCTATATTTGTCACCCAGAGCTGCAGTCTATTCAAAATAATATTATCCTACTTTTTGTAGACATTCCTTATTTAATTCCATGTAAAAAATCAGTAGATGTTCTATTCTGTACTACAATCTATTTACAAAGGATATTCCCATTGTTAAACAAATTCACGTAGATATTTTTTTCCAAAATAATTTCAAAAAATATTACAAAATCATCATTATTCTAGTTTTTTTTTTGGATTTCATTACTGGATTTGAATTTTAAATTATTTTAATTGTGCTTGTTCATTTACTTTAATTCACTAGAAGTGAGGTTAGATAGTTTTCAAACAGATGGTGTTCGTTATTGTCAATACACTGTCTTAATCTACTTCAGAAGTTTTGTTCAACTCTTTCCAGCTTATCGACAGGTATGATGGCCATAGCTTGACGAATGTTAAGGTAATCCAGGGTCACATTCCGAATGATGGAAGAGCTTCGTCAGGCATTGCAAAAAGCGATTTACATGAATTTTATCGAGCAACAAAATCACGTGGATTAAATTATTGAACTACTGCTTATTTGTACCGATGAAATGTCATTTGTTATGGAAAAAGAAACAGAAAACCCGACATCAGTAGTACGTTTTTGAGCAGAGCGCCTGTAAAACCGACTGCCTTACCAAATCGATGTTTTGCGGTGTCGAAGTCCAGGTTTCTTCTTGTTTAAATCCCAAGTTTCCATGAAACAATCGACTTACAACCTGAAACACGGATACGGGGCGCAATATTAAAATGATAACGAGAATTATTAAGCGACCATTTCTAAAATATTCACAGCGGAGAACAAGTCTTGTATCTTCGTTTACTCTATGACGCCAACTGAAGCAAGTGTCATAAAAAATTTTAACTGTGCTCAACCTCACTCTCCTTTGAGCAGTCATCGCTCTAGGGTGCCAATTCCAAATTATAAGGCTCGGACCTACCCGTTATAAATGGAAGTTTATATTTATTTATTATTAAAAAAAATCTTGAAAAAACTGCATTTTTCTTTGCTAGCTAAAAATAAATACTAAAATTCAAAATTTGATTTCAATGGTTTTTAGTTCACAGATTGTTTTACGAAAAATTTACTTCTCACCGCGTTTTTATTGTTTGGTTGTTATATAATTTTGTATTTCTGCACGAATATTTATTATAAAACAAGATATCAATTTCTAATCAGTCTCATTTATGAATAAACTTGATTCGATATTGATTCAAGAAATTATCCGCAATTACTTTATGCAACCCTTGACCTATAATATATAGTCCGTTATCAAAGGTTAAAAAAACAGAGGAAGTTTTGAACATGAACATTGAAAAATATAATATATAAATATGTAACGTACATAAATTTCATCAGTTGACATTTTTAATATTCTCGACAGTTTCACCAACTTATTATCACTCAAAAAAAACGTCACACATCATCAACATAATAAACTACTAACACTGCCACAACATTCGTTATTTTTTCTCATTTCAACATATTTCGTAACGTGCACACTATACCGAGGTATCACAGGGTTTATAGACAAATTTATGTGATTTGACGCTATTTTCACACTTTGGTCTGAGGCAAATTTTGCGATAACAGTGACTGGTATCATTACTACGAGTACAAAATTGACCTTCGTTAGTATTTATCATTCATGGGCGTGTTTTAAGGGGAATGTAATTGAATAATTATCTGCCCATTATAGATTCTGTCTGTGTTATATAACGTAAAACTTATAAACGCATCTTTTATGTGAAAATTGGGAAATAAATATCGTCAATATAAATCAAAACCAGAAATACACAGTATTTTAGGAGATAAATATCGTCAATATAAATCAAAACCAGAAATACATAGTATTTTTAATACATATTTGGAAGTTGTTTTATCACTTACAAATAAAAAATATCGCGGTTTATTTGGAAGTTGGAACAGAAAACTCCTCAACTGCATAAATAGTTCGTAAATAAGTGTTGTGAAGTTCAAATATATTTATGATTATTCTGCGCAACCCTATCTAAGATGCGAGAAAACCATTGGTTTACCCAAAAAAGTTAAAAGTTGGAGCTTTTGTTTTTTTTTTGTGTAATTTTTTCGTTTTTCAGCCAGAAATACACGTTTTTAGAAAAACATTCTGCATGTATGTCGTCGTCGTCGTTCGCCACTTTTTGTAACATGACTTGTTTGCGCGATAAAGCCTCCGGAGTGCATAGAAGTCATCAATTTCATAATTGGGTATTGTTCAGGACGTCTCACAGATGAACCCTATTGATTTTCTGCTCACCAGAGCCAGTAATAAATCCAGATATACTACATTTTTGGAGAAATTTCGGTTTGATAGCACGATATAGCGTTCGGAGTGTATACAAGTGACCAATTTTATTGGATATCGTTCAGGGAGTCTCACAGATTAACTCTAATGATTTTCAGCTAATACAAGGGGTTTTATGAATCCAGATATACTACATTTCTGTTTTTGAGTATTATGTGATGATGTTTAATTAATAATGTTAAAATAGATATTTGATACATCTGAAGACTTTAACAGCTTGACTGCCGACTACTCCGATCGGAGTATTTCGGAGTCATTCGGCGACGACCATCACTCCGAAAGGAGTTTTAGTTTCGCTAGAGATTCACACACTAGTATTGAGCCGGTGTTACCGAGAGAAGGTTGTATTTCGTGTGGCGTCAGTCGTTGAACTTCTATTCAAAGTGTATTTTAGTTGGTTACACGTTTGTCTTTGTGTTTCAAAAATAAACATGGATTCAATATCTGGACCTTCTGGTTAGCACAAAAGAAAAGTTGAAAGAAGTTATGAACGGATTCGTAACAAAAAAATACTAACAAATGAAGAATTACTTCAGCGTTTAGATGAGAGTAGCGGTGATGAATATTTGTTAGAATCTGAAGATAAAGATTCTACATCCGAATCAGAAGCCGCAACGGATTCAGACACACGTGATCAGGATAAATTGTTAGGAAATATTCCTGGTTCGCCTGTAAATATCAATCCAGCACCGACTAATGTGCAAGTGAATTTCCAGTGGACAAATACAGGAACATTGAAACACTTCACACGTTCAAGAAAAATCAAGAACTTTTGGTTCCAATTCCGGGCAGAGGGAAACCTATAGATTTCTTTAGCCTTATAACTGACGAGACTTTTCTAGAGTAGATTGTAAAACAAACAAATGATTATGCTATTGCAGTTTTTCTCAGCAGTGAAACATCCCTAAATTCGCGTATTACAGATTGGAAACATTTGACTGTTGCAGAGTTAAAAATTTTCATAGCTCTCCTCTTTCATACTGGCACTATTCAACTTACACGAATAAATGATTACTGGAAAATGGATCCTCTTTTCAATATACCACTTTTTCGAAAATATATGTCGAGAAATAGATTTCTTCTCATTCTGAGGTGTCTACATTTTACATCTACAAATACTAAACCTAACGATCGTTTAGGCAAAATAAGGTCTGTAGTAGACTTTTTCAACGCCAAGATGAACAGCATCTATTATCCAGGAAAGGAACTCTCATTAGACGAATCTATGGTACTGTGGCGAGGGCGGTTACAGTTCAAACAGTACATACAAAATAAACGTCACAAGTATGGAATAAAGCTTTATATGCTTACAGAGCCTGATGGATTGGTGCTAAAATTTCGCGTGAACGAAGGTTCATCAGATGAATATGGCGGTGCTGGACATACAACCAAAGTAGTTCTACACTTACTTGAAGAAAAGTTAGGTCAAGGACACGCGGTATACCTCGACAACTTCTACAACGGTGTTGGCTTAGCTACAAAGCTGCTAGAAAATGACACCTATTGTACCGGAATTCTGAGAAGTGACCGTAAGCACAACCCACAAGAAATCATGAAGGCAAAATTAAAACGAGGAAAACAAATCTAGGTTCTCTAATGGAATTCATATTGGAAAATGGAAGGACAAACGCGATGTCACTTATATAAGTACCGAATTTGGAAATGAAACTGGTAATTTCAAGAATAAAAGGGGAAAAGAAATTGAAAAACCTAAATCCATTCTAAACTACAACAAATACATGTCAGGAATTGATCGTCAAGACCAAATGCTATCCTATTACCCTTGCGATAGGAAAACGATACGGTGGTACAAGAAACTTTTCATTCATGTTTTACAAATGAGTTTGATAAATGCATACTATTTGTACAGAAAGTATTCTGGTGATCGTCGTCTTCGCTTTTATGACTTTCGACTGGAAGTAATTAGAGATCTGTTAGCCACCCAAGATGGTGTACTCGTCCGTCCTCCTAGCCAAAAAAAAAGGATTCGAACGCTAGCCATTTTCTTACAAAAATTGGAAAAACCGCCAAGGAAACAAAAAAAGGAAGTAATGAAACTAAGAGACTTTGTAGAAAGGAATGGAAAACATGCAGGAACACAAAATAAGGAAACAGACAACGTTTGAATGCAAACAATGCCCCGGAAAACCTGGTTTTTGTATCAAATGCTTTGAAGACTTTTTGTTGTCAGTATTTTTGATATATATATATATATATATATATATATATATATATATATATATATATTCCAATTTTGTTTCGAACGAACTTATTTGTTTTTTATGTTTCCTTTGTCTATGGTAGTTTACCCGTAAACCAAATATGTCTACTTATTTTGTTCTTAATGAAAATAAAAGTTATTTGCACCATGATTACGACATTTTCATTTCTTTCTATGGCCAAGATGTGTAACTCCGATCGGAGTGTTCTGCGTCTCTTGAAAATTTTAATTTTAATTCTAAATTTTAGTTTAAAATTTTTATGAATTATGCATATGTCCCCACAACTATATAAAATATCTAATGTAAAATATGCATAACTCGTCTGACGTTTTTGGAGACGAGTCACTACTGGGACAGGACGCTCTGGATGACTCAGGATCAGACATTATTGACGACTTAGTAGGAGCACCGGGTGTAGGTTCATTTTGGACTGGCTCCACAGGCTCGGAGGGATATAAATGTGGAATTGAAGTAGCAAACGAGTTCTTAT
Organism: Galeruca laticollis; assembly: GCA_963921935.1. NCBI lineage: Eukaryota > Metazoa > Arthropoda > Insecta > Coleoptera > Chrysomelidae > Galeruca > Galeruca laticollis. The sequence goes on along the minus strand of OY998181.1, from coordinate 21,960,282 downwards.
CATATCGCAGAGTATCTGGAACATCAAGCACAGGTGCGCGTACAGGCTGATCAATAGAAATAGATGGCAATTATTCAATTGGTTTCAAATGCTTTATGTTCCTTTTGTATATTCCTCCTTCTTAAGTTCGGACGACATAGGACATTCATGATTATTAATAACTATACCTGGAATCCACTTTCTAAACCCTTGTTGAATGAATACTGGCTGATTTTGGCATAGGGGCATTAGTGATTTTTATTGATATTATACTTCATTTCCTCATCATCATGCATCTTTTGAAGGATTTCCACTGTTTTATTAATATTAAATAACAGTTTCAAATTATTTCTATGTTGAGGTAAATCACTCTTGAATCTCCTACCATTTAACATTTCTGCAGGTGAAAAAACCGAAGCTATTCTTCTTAGCTACAAAAGAAAGACCGATGCGATAAAATTTAAAATGCAGAGCCAAGAAATAAAACCCCAGGGAACAGTCAAATATTTGGGATTCCAGCTAGACCGAAGGCTAAATATGACAAACCAAATCCGAGAAACCTGTCTGAAGGCTGAGAAAACAATAAAGGCTCTAAATTGTCTTTTACCAAATATGGGAGGACCAACAGCACCGAAGCGGCGAATTCTGGCGATGGTGTGTCAAAGTGTAATCTTATATGGTGCGCCAATTTGGGCCCTTAAGACATATTTAGAAGTCAATAAAATGAGACTTATGAAGACACAGCGAAGCATTGCGCTTAGAGTCTGTTCTGCTTACTGCACCGTTTCAGGTGCATCTGCAATGGTTATTGCTGGTCTCATTCCGCTGCACCTTTTGGCGGAAGAGAGGAGGAGAATATTCCACATGGCTGGTGTAGCTTCTGTTACCCAGAAACAGATAGAGAGGGAGAGGCTCTGCAGCAATGGCAGGAAGAGTGGCAGAGCGGCCCTGAAACTTGGACCAGACGCCTTATCCGGAATATTCGACCTGGGCACAACAGGAAATGGGGGACATTATCCTACTATCTTACTCGGTTCCTCTCAGGCCACGGTACTTTCGGCACTTTTACTTTTAAAATTAAAAAAAGAGAGACGAAAGTTGCATATGCTGCGGGGCAGCTGTAGATGACCTAAATCACACTGTCTTCGAATGTCCTCAATGGGCAGAGAAGCGCCAAGAACTGTGTTCAGATTTAGGGGAAATAAGTGCGAGCAACGTCATTGACAAGATGCTTAAATGTGAAAATGGGTGGAATAAGGTAACAGATTTCATAACTTATGTGATAAGCGCAAAAGAAAAAGTTGAGTTACGAGCCTAGGCAAATGCAGAATATTAGGCAATATTCCTTTCTTTCTTGAGGAGATGTCCTAACGGCGGGTCCAAGATGGAAAGTGGAAGTTCTTAAAAGAGGAAAGGGTTTTAGTGGGTCGGGGGTCTCCCCATCCCCACACTCCCCCAAGCGCCGAAATACCAATGCCTGGGGGGTCTGCTAGCAGATTTCCTAAACCTCTTTGGGAAAAAAAAGGGTGAAGGTAGATCCTCTTTTGAGTCCTATTATACTCCATGATCACTAGTTAAGGATTTTTTCAGATTTAACAATTTGGTTCTTAATATGGCGTTTAATTAATCCATTTCATTGAGGGTAAACTGGACTTGATGTAATATGACGAATATCCATATCTATAATAAAATTCTTAAACTTCAAAGAATCGAAAGGTGGTTCATTATCTGACATAATAACAGAAACTTTACGATGATATTTGAAGATTGATAGAAGACCGTCTATCACTACACAAGCATCTTTTTCCTTGAGTGATACAGTTTCCATAAATTTGGAATAACAATAATAAATCACAAGGAAGTTGTTATTCTGTATTTGCATGAAATAAATACCAATTTTTTCCCATGGTAATTCGAGAATTAAGTGCTTCATCAAGGGCTAGTTCTGATTGGACCTACTGTTTTTTAAACAGATTAGACACTTTGAAATGAGTTCTTGAATACCTTCATTTATGCCAGGCCTAAATATCGTTTCGTGAGCTTTTCTTTGATAAGCCACAATACCCTGATGAGTTTTGTTAATTTTAGTTTACCAGGTAATATACTTGTTACTATCAAATAAACACATCTAACCAACAAGCCCTTTTTATATTCTACCCCCTGACTACCCACGGCAATTACAAGAGTATTGATTAGGTCAACCATTTTTCATATAATATAATAACTTCTATTTCTTCATCTTTTTCAATATTATTTTTCAGAATAGTTTCCTTCTCTTCAGCGATAAGAATAACCCAATGAATTGAGACTTTTTTAAGTGTTCAGTTTCAGTTACACTTTTAAGTGTTTTTCTAGATAATAAATCTGGAATATAATGTTCTTTGCTAGGAACGAATTCTAACTGTACATCATATTTCAGCAATCAGCAATGTCAAGTGTTTGTAATCTCGGTGATAGTGAGTCAATCGGTTTTCTTAGTCATCCAACAAATGGACGACCATACAAATAATAGTGAAATCTCTCACAGCGCAGCACCACTGCTAATAGCTCTTTTTCAATTTGAGCATAATTACACTGAGCATTGAAAAGTGATGAAGAGCAAAATGCTATGGGGTGTCCTTGTTGTGAAATAAACCCACTGTGCGGATTTGAGGGGAGTACATTCCCGTCGCTTCCGTCAGGGTTACTATTTTACTAGACAGTCAAACGAGCAAGGTTTCCTTTATTGGGCTGGTTTTCTTCCGGTGTTCTTCGTCGACGTTAACTTCAAATAAAACTCAGAAATTGTAGCGTCTCAGTTTTATTTACATAATATACAACACTCCGTAACAACTGTATAATCCCATAAATTTACTTTAGAGTTTGCAATACAAAATGAGAGGGATTGAAGGTAAATTTTGCCTCTTTATATGTTCCCTTGTTCTATTACGGGTTTTTCCGAAAAGGTGCTTTGAATATTTATTTGAGGATTCGAATTTATATAAAGCTTATTATTATATTCTAAATATTATCTAGCCGAAACGTATTTTTGAACTTTTATTAATGGTTTATGACATTGAAACATAGGTATACATTGACACATTTACGACATCCGGTAAAATTATTTGTTGCTTAGACATATATTGTGGAGTTTAGGTAGTTTTAATAGATGTATTTTTTTCGCCAATTTCGCCCAGTGGCGTATCGGCCAAACATGTTGGATGTATTTCCAACACTCACCAATACCAAATTGACTAACATCAGTACTCAAGAGTACTGGTAAATTATTATTATAATATGCTAATACAGGTGCATTCGATATTAAATGTTTCAAGCGGAAATTATTTTTCTTCTTGTCCATTTTCAGACCAAGTGCAAGTAGATTCTTTCTTGAGAAGATTTCGCAAGACACTTATTTCTTTAGCATTTTTTATAAATCGACTAAAGAAATTTATAGTTCCTAAAAATGTTTGCAATTCTTTAACATTTTTTTCTTGTCTTTGCATATACTTTATTGGTTCTACTTTCTCATTTTCAATCTAAACCCCATTTTCTGATACTTCATAACCAAGAAAAATAATTTTATTCTTAGCAAACTGATTTTTTTTTTGTTAAAACGTAAACTGAAACTTTTGGCTATGTCTAACAAATTACATAATCTCAAATTGTGTTCTTCTCGGGTAGCACAAAATATAAGAATATCATTTATATAATCGAGACTAGATGATATAAGTTCGTTGATATAATACTGGAAAATCACAGAAGCACATGAAATTCCATAAGGAAGCCGTTTGAATCGGTATCTCCCAAATGGGATAGAAAAAGTAAATAATAGCCAACAAGAAGTGTCTGATAAAAAGCACAATGAACCATTTAACATCCTTAATCGAAGAAATTACTTGATTCTATTGTAGGTAACTCCAATCTTTGCCGAATAATGAATTTATTAAGTGGTCTAGGATCCATACATATTCTGGTAAATCCGTTTTCCTTCCTATTAATAACAACTGGATGAAGCCACTCAGTTGCGTCTTCAGTTTTTACATCTATTACATCTTAAATCTCTAATTTTCTCAAAATTTCTTTAACCTCTTTATGTAGTACTAATGGGATTTTTCTACATCTACTAATTTCGGGAACATAATCTGCTTGTAAACTTATTTCTTCTTAAAACGCCGCAAACCTGTGGAAACATCTTCATATTTTTCCATTATAAAAGATAGTTTATTTCTAACTCCTGGTATATAATTTACATCATGTACTTATAGCATTGATCCGTTTTATAATATTCGATTATTGAGTAGCTGGAAATCCTAAAATAGGAGCATACATACATAAAATTTCAAATTTATACTGATACTTCTGTAGCTACAATCAAGGATACAGATACCTATAATTGCAATTTTATTTTTATTTTAAGCAACTAAAGATTTTCGAGACTTTTGTAATTCAAGATGATCTTCATGTAGGATTTTATATGATAGCGTGTCTTATTCTCTTTATTCTTGTACCTATTTTTCGCCGTCGTATCTCCTTTTTTCTCAAATCTACTATTCCTGATCCTATTTACTACCTGTACCATTTCCTGCATTGATAATTTCTAATTCTTTACGCGATTCTTCATCTGCTCTGCATATATCAATACAAGAATTCAATAAATTTCTCTGCTGCAACAACTTTTCTCTCTGTACATCATTCTTCACTCCACATACAATCCTGTCCGTGAAAGGTTTAACACACTTCCAGAACCAGTTTAAGGGCGAAAGAATAGTATATTCTTCAACGAGTGTAGAATGATGGCTATTATTAACGCGGATGAAGTTTCCAAAACGAGCGAGCGCAGCGAGTGAGTTTTGGAATCATCCAAGTGAATAATAGCCATTCTACACAAGTAAAAGACTATACTTTCTCCACGACTATGCATAAAAAAATTATTCTATTGGGAATCGAACCTCGATCTCCTGCATGTAAGAGTCAAGTATCTCTCTACCACTGAGCTATCGACCACATTTATTTATGAAAATGTAAAGAGCATAGATAAGGTAACTCAAATTTTTAATAGAAACCTTTACATTTTTAAATGAAATTATAACATTATTAGGAATAATAATAGAGATAACATAAATATAGGTACTTACTTTAGATTCATTCTTTTGCAAAATTTATGGTAAAGTTATAACCATTGCTAATATTTAATGAGGTTGGTACGGATTTATGATTAAAACAAGTAGTGCTAGTACTGCTAGTCTGTGCTGTATGTAGTTGGATGATTCCGGTTTGATTTATCGACTCCATTATTTTGTTCGCAGTGTTCATTTTATTTGTCATTGAGTCATCACGTAGCCCTCAGCTACGGATGTATTTTTCCAGCCACCGTGTCGTTTGACAGCCGTAATATCTCCCCCCGCATCAATTAATAGTGTGGCAGAAGATCTACGAAAACTATCTCCGGTGTACAGATTTACATTTGGTAGGTTTAAATAGGCTGCTATTTGTCGGCCCATTAATGCCAATTCTCTGAACAGTACATTTGCCGCGTTGGTAGTTCAAGAAGAAAGAAGTATTTGTTACATTAGTTGGGCGTAGTGCTATATACTTTTTGCATATTTCATAAAATACACCTGTCACTGTAAATTTTCTAACAATCTTTGTTTTAGTGTTAGGTATATGGTTATTAAAAGACCTGAATTAAGGTCTTGAATGTCCTCCATTTTCATTAAATACATTTCGTTATTACGACACGCACCCATAACCCCTATGATTAATGCAACCTAAAAAAATACTAATTTCAAACTTTTACATCTAAGTGAAACAATTAAATTTGTTACCTTAGTTACGAGATATATATTGTCTGGAGATTCTGTGATAAATTTATTTATATCTTCTGAGGTAAACGTTTTCGATTTCTTTGCTTGAAATCCTTCTCCTTTTCGTTTAAGGAACGCCCGCAATTTTGAATAATTTTCAATGTGTATTTCATTATTAACCTTTAATGTACTTCTTAGTATAGAGTATATTTTCCATAAAGTTGAAGATTTATATTTTTCGGAAAGTTTTGTGAAGTATGCTAGGAGAACGTTTTCCGAAAAGGAACTTACTTTATTGGAATGTCTCCATGCTATAAATGATTCATAAATCTTATTATAGTTTTGCTTTGATCTCTCCGGTGGCAAATTCATTGTGGATGATTGGGCAATTTGTTTAATTTCAGGAGGCGTACATATTAAATCTTCACTATCGCTACTGTTGTCCATTTTATTCTTTATATAAACGTAAAATTATAATTATATGATTATTTTGACGTTTCAAACGACGCGCTGTCAGAAGCGATTTGAGTAGTTGGGTATTGACGTTTTAAAAGAGATGATTTGATTTATTCATTTTAGCGTGATTTCTGATAATCATAGAATGTGATTGGCTAGCGAGAGTGAATTATTTTTCATTCTTCACTAGTGTGAAGAATTTATATCATTATTTAGCTAAATATGTAAAAATAATGTGTGCATTATTATATAGTCGTTTAGAAACTCGTTGCCCACGTCCATAAATGTATACGACAGAGTATTAGTACTGTTAGATTAATTAGTAGAGTTTAGTAATAATTCAATTAATATAATTTTGTGGATTGATTCACCCTCCCCCGTAGAGTCCAGATCTAGCCCCTCCGTAACTATTTGAAATGTTATATGCTCTATGGAAGGAAGAATGAAGAAGTGTTTGCCGAAGTTGAAGATCAGTTTTCTATAGGTTAATGAGAGTGATTACTTAGTCATTACTTAATTATTTTCAAGCAATGAAAACATCTAGTCATGACTATATTATTTAAGATCTAATCGAAATAGTCGGCAATATTGTTGTAGTGATTTTTGTTTTATTAGGTTGGTAGCGCTGGTGACATGTCAATATTGAAATTATGCGGTTTCATTTAGTTATAAATTATGAACAAAATTAAAGTTTTTATTATTAAAAAGTCAAAAATTGAATATATGAGGCTTTTACTTGTTGAAGATCCATACTGAACGATTAAATAAAACAATATAATTTGTTTAAAACTTCATTTATTTGAACTAATATTCAATTTAAACTGGTTGACCTGTTTTACTAACACAGTAGCTTTCTAAAAACGAATGAAGGTTTAATTTTAAAATGTTTCAATATATACAGATCTATTTACTAATGATAACAAAGGTATTGAAAGAAATTACCTGGAAATTCATTCACTGCAAACATTCCTAAGCTATCTTCTAGGTAAAAAGGTTTAACAAAGGAGAGTGATTAATATCTATTTGGTCGTTAAGAAGGTTACCTGACTATTTATTTTTGTTTATCTCAATTTAAACTAAAGGAGTTACCGACTACATGCAAAATTTCAAAATTTGGGTCGAAAATGTGTTGGTTTTCTAATAAATGATTAGAATAGTTAGAATCTAATTTTTTGTTGTCATAGCTACGTTTGTGTTCCGAAATTCTACTTTTAAAATTTATAAAAGTTCTTCCGATATAAACTGCTGATTTGTTTAATTTTGAATTTGGATAAATTTTAATCAGTTTTAAAGCAAATATTCATGTCTAAAGTTTCTAAAAATGATTTAATTTTTAAGGTTGGTGTTCCAAAGTATGTTAAGCTTTTAAATTGTTTATTATTATTTTTATCAGAAGGAAATACTTGCTCTAAAGTCTGTTTTTTTATCTTTTTATTTATGATATTGTCAATTAAATTTGGATCGTAATTATTATTAACTGGTATTTCTTTATGATATTTAATTCTTTGTTATAATTATTAGTATTTAATGGGACTGTTAAGAGTCTGTGTATATTGAAAGCTGCTGGTTTATGACTGAATGGGTGGACCGAACTATTTTCTGAATTGTAATATCTGTATGTGATGGTTTATGAAATAAATAAGCTCCTTGTGCTGAATGCCTTAATGTACTAAAAGCTAGAAAATAATTAGCTAATTACCTAGGTACCATTCATTATTTCCACACTTTGATAAATAAAGTTGGTTTTTGCATAAGTTGTTTTACTAGTTATATCCAATAAAAAATTAAAACTCATTAAAATGTTGATTTAATAAAAAAAAGGACAACGTGAATTGGAAGAACTAAATTTAGGAAATAGAAATAATAAAAAAAGTGCCACATTTTCACTTTTGTTAAACCTATTGGTATGTCAATGATTTCTATTGTTATTGATATAATCAAACTACTATTAATTAGTTTTTAAAATTTACAGTATCAGCCATTGCCGTCTCTATCTAATTAGTTTAAGATAACGAAACCGGATAGCGTCCCATTTTTAATTAAACTAAACTACTTATCTGTTTAAACGTCACACAAATATTGGAAAAATTTCTTCATCGATGACTAAAACTATACTGTTAAATCGAGAATTTTGTTGTATATTTAATAGGCTAGTGTAATTACGGAATTTTTAAGTCGGAAAAAATTTGCAGCAGACAGCGACTAGGTGAAATTTTCAGTTTAAGGTGTAACGTGATAAAAATAAATTAAACTCGAGACCCTTGGAAATGGTGAAATCGGGGTGGATTTTAGGGATTGAAAACGTATTCTTAGAAATTCAGGCGGAAAAGGACCTCCTAGCGAAAAATGTTGTACATAAAAGTTGTAGATAAAAAAATGAAAAACTTTTGTATGAAATGTTTTTCAACATAACCTTAAATGAGAAAATTACAATAAACTGATTTTTTCGTTTTTATTTTTTTCCCGCGCAAACTTGTGAGAGGGAAAACATGATTTAAATAGGCCTTAATTACCACATCTAGGGTGATAACAGCCCTATATTAGGACCCGATCTGGCCAATTGGGTTCTCTACTTTTCCTTCCTCTTCGCTTCTTTCTCATCGTTCTTTCTCTTCTCTTTTCTCTCCTGTATTTGGGCTTTAGTCATTATTTTAAATAACTTCAACGTGGGATACTGTATGGGAGAAGAATTTGGATTTCTACCGTTGACTTGAAGAGTACGATATGGGTTCGTGAAGCTTTCTACAGGAGTAGGAGTTGGTAGCCACCGCTAGCAGTCATCGTATAACATATTGTGGATGTCACGCAAGTTTGATTTGTTTATGTAAAGTACATTTTGCCTACAATATCAGTCGGTGTATGTTGTAGGTCATTGATTTATCCGTTATTGTAAGCATCTTGTGGTAATCAGTTAATGACTATACTTATGTTGATCAAGTATCAATCACTGTGATCAACATATAATATTAGATTATAGCTGTCCTATCATTTATAATTTGCGAATGTGGATTGGTGATAACTACACCCATTACCCGTTACTGTGGCTATTAAATTTAAATATTTTGAGTTATTCGAGTTGGTGTATGAGCTGATATGACATTATTGCGCCATATTATATTTTAATATTTTCAAGTTTCATATTTATTTGCTTGAACGTTATTCTGTACCATAGATACGTATGGTATACTGTATTGATCTAACCCTATAGTATATTCGAGCCTCAAGTATACATTTGTTTCATTTTTATCAGGTAATTGAGTACTCGTTTGAGAAATTTCATTTGTATGTAAATACTGGTTTGTACATATTTATACTCAACGAACAATCCAGGCTGTAGCGTAGGATTTCAATTGGGGGGAGTTATTGGATTTTACTTGGGGGGTTATATAGGATCTTACTTGAGGGAAATTATTGAATTTTACTTGGGGGGTTATATAGGATTCTACTAGGGGGGTTTATAGGATTTTACTTGGGGTGAATTATTGGATTTTACTAGGGGGGTTATATAGGATTTTAATAAAGGAATTTATAGGTTTTTAAAGTGCCTTTAGGTACTTGAGGGTACAGCCTGTCATAAATCTTCGTAAAAATTGTGGTACTCAAGGATTGAGTTACGCTGGGGAGGGATACATTGGTTTTGAAGGTACGGGATATATATATTTTTGCTTGGGATATTTGTATATATATATATATATATATATATATATATATATATTGAAGCAGTTTCATTTGGTTGTATTCAATTTAATAAGCATTGATAGTATTACTGAAATAAGTCATATGGATTTTTCCATCTTGTACTTTATTAGCCATCATTTTAACGAATATTTATAAATTGTAAAAAAAACATGTCTAAATTAATTATAGATGCTGATAGTAAAAACAGTGAACAAAATCCTCACTATAATACTGAAGAAAATCCGACCAAAGATATTGATACAGATGATATACTCTTTGAACCATCAGAATCAAAAATATTGAAATCTGATTCAGATACAACGGGAATTAAAATTAATAATTCAGTACATGCTGTAATTTCAAAAGCATCCGTTGAAATTAGAATGAAATTCAAAATAATTTAAAAGAAGCGCGTCAAATTTTCATATAGTTAGTAATTAGGTTATTTTATGCAAGGGATTTCAGAAATTTTAATAAATAGTAAATAAGTTATGTTAATATTTATATGTATAAAAATCTTCATATCTATATATGCTAATTTCTAATACTAAAATGTCATTTTCATGTTTCATATACGGCTTAAAAATTCATGGTTTATTGTAATATAAACAGAGAATCGTCGTTAATCACACAATATTTATACAATTCATACGATATAGAAAAGTTTTCGATAGCAACCCGCAACGAGATAGATTATGATGGAAATCAAAAAAGTCAGTTGGATTTAAAATGTCAAAGTTGGAAGTCGTATTATAATTGATCTCGTCAATAAGAACGATACAAAAAGTTGATATTCAAAGTACAGTAGAAAGAAATTTAAACCAATTTTATAATAATAATAAGAATTTGAAGATAATTGCAATATACAGGAGAGAAAAGTCATTCTGATTTAAAAACGTCAAAAAAGAGGCAAAGGATATTGTAATTTATTTCGACAAGGACGATAAAACACGTTTATATTTGATAAACATGGAAATTTAAACCAATTTTATAATCATCAGAAGAAGAGAGAAGATAATTGTATATCCAGTTAAAGGATAGATATCTGGGGGAAGAAATCAAGGCATTGCGTGTGAAATTTAAGAAGAGCTTTTCAATAATATTTTGGACAGTACAACAGAAAGAAATTGATAGTGAAGATTAGTTTGAAGTGGATACAAACTTAGTAAATAAAAGGTATCGTTTTTAAATATTATATTAGAGATCTCTAAATCTAAATAGGCCTTTATTTAAAAAAAACATTTTAATTGTTCCATAGTAATAGTAGTTTATTTTTTTGTAGTATATCTGTACACATTTTCTGTTTATAAATTTCTATGTTTAAAAAAATTCCTGAAATCATAAGTTTGTTCATTTTAATTTCACAATCCAATAATTAGAGTAAATTTGAATGGCGCAATTGAACCCTACCCTTTGATAGAGTTGGTATACATGTTTAATGATTTTTCAGTTTCAAATAATAAATGATTATAGAATCAAATACAATATATATATATATATATATATATATATATATTAATATATTTAATTAATATATTATAAATTGGATATTTAATAGCCCCACGTTTTGGGTGCCGATTAATATATGTTTATTTATCTCCTAATAATATTTGTCCCACGTTTGGGTGTCAATTATAATGTTAATTTATTTAATTTATAATATTTACCATGTTGGGCGCCGTTTAATATGTTTACTTCAATTTTTATTTATATATTTGTTGTGTTATATTTGTTTCTAATTGATATTATTGTTGATTAATTTTAATTCTAAGAATAACTTTCAATATAAGATACAATCAATTAAATTTAATTAGTTATCAAAACCTTCATCAAATAGTATCACATAAATGTTATGATGCCAATTCAGTTCATTTTATTATTAAATTTCGAAATTTTCTTTCATCAAAATGTTTTGCTCAATGAAATCTTTCTTACCTTAATTTTCCTAATCCTTTCTTCTAATATGCATGAAACCTAAACCTTCTCAGGGGATTAGTCTCAAAAACGGAAATTAGATGTCTTGGAAATTAAACAAATTTTAACTAATACCATTTATATAAATTCATATTCTAAGTTTACAAAATATAGATGTGACGCCAATGAAATCATTTGCATAATTTTAAAATCGTTTCTCAAAAGCTTTCAGAGAAACACCTGCATGTTACAAAAAAACCTTTTTTTTGTATCATAACGCAAATTTTATGTGAAAAGAATTATATTTAAGCATTCAAAAACAGTTCGTTTTTGAACGTTTCTCGTGGTGTATCGGTTTAAATTGTTAAAATATTTAGCAAGTGAAATTTGTTACTGGTAAAATATAAGTGTGTTAATGATAACTTTTGTGAATTATGAAACTATAAATTCCTTAAACTATTACATACATCTACATCTGTTAATCAAATATCAGGTAAGTTATATAATCTTTTAACAATTTATATGGTATTACACATATTTCATTATTCTTAATATTACGTTCAAGTTCTTATTTAATTTTGGCCTTTTAAGAAAATTTTTTATTAAGTTTGGAACGATCATTCTTTTAATTCAGTACTGTATATTATTTTGATCAAAATAAATTTAAAATCACCAACCTGTTTGTACTTTCGTTTCACAAATGTCCGCACTATCTTGATACTGCAATTTCTTTCTCCTGATGCTAAACTATTTTACTGGAAACTGGATATAACTATTCATATTCTAGGAATATGATTAACACTTTGATTTAAATTGTGCACAAATGATTGTTTAAAATAGATATGTTACGATGATATTTCACTACTTTTCATAAAATTCATTAACTGATTCAAGAAAACATCTAATCACCTCGGCTTCTCTTCTAACCACCATCCTCCTTCTTCTTCAACCCTTTTGTTGACAACCGGAAGTTTTCACATTCTAGAAAGTTCTATTCATTCTATTGTCTGATTGGTCAGCGCTAATTTCGATATATTATAATTTCACAATAGAAATATTCAAAAACATATGTATACAATCTATATCTTTTCGGTTTTTCATTCACCGCATATTTAAATATAATATTTCAATAGATTTCCTTTTTTATAAAATTCCAATCTCCTCATTTGTCAATAATCATCGTAATAATCTGTTGGTATTTCTTTTACATGTTTAACTCCCTTTTTTATCGACCTAGCATACAAATTATCGATTTGCTTGAATTCATGTCACTAACAAATGAATCTTTTTAGTGTCTAGTGTCTCGCTTCCGTTAAATTAATTAGTTATGCTTGGTTTCTTTCAAGATTCTGTCTTATGTTACTTATAACGTAAATTATTTTGTTCATAATTTAAAATGATATTTGGATCTAGCTTATTTATTTATCTTTGATTATTACTATATTGAAATTTAATTTGATATCTTGATAAGTATTTATGATTGATAAAGTTTAGAGAAAATTATTGACAAATGATTATTTATTTTGTATTAAGTAATCAATAGGAATTTTTACATACTTGTTTATTCTACATACGCTATAATATAGGTTTTATAATTCTTTTCCATATATAATATTTTCTATTGCTTCCAAATTTAAATTGAGTAATCTTATCAAATTTTTGTTTAAATTTTTCTTTCAGACTAAAACTATTTTATGAAAATATTTAGATGTCACGATTCAAATTGCATAGGGTTTTGTTAAATTAAATATCTTTATCTGAAACATTTTCAATTGACGTTCTTAAATAACAATTTAGATCTTTCTTAATTATTAAGTTAATTATCTAATTTCTAGACAAATCTATCGACATGACTTATGAGTCCTGTAGGTTTGATGAATTTGAAAAATTTTATTATCAAACTTCTATTTTCTTAAATTCATGATCTATTTAATAACTTATAATTTTGAGCTTAAAACAAACTTATTATTTCTAAGAAATTTTGTTACTAGACATTATACCTTTATATAATGCTAATAAAATTGAATTTATATCATATTTGATATGAAATTTTGACCTACTACTTGAAATTCATATTTTTTTATTGACTGAATGTTTTAAGAAACTGAATTGGTTGTCATATTTATTATTATGATTGTTTTATCTTATGATATTTTAATCTTTAACATCTATGGTCTTAATATTTTATTTCTTATTGAATATATCATCTCAATATATTTGTTAATATATATATATATATATATATATATATATATATATATTTGTAAATATATTTTTGTATATCATTCAATCGAGGGGGGATTTCATTTACCTATGAAAAATTGTGGTTAGGATTTATGGGATTTTAAGACATTAGGGGGAATTTCTTGTAATTTTTGTAATGTTATGATACACTTGTACGTAGTAGTTGTACTACCTTGACTTTATAAGTTTCTCTTGACAAGTCATTTATTAAACTTAAACTTGGATAAGTGACATCTGTCTTTTATTTCTCCACCTATTTGGTAGTCTTAGGGTGGGAAAACTTGTGTAGGTAGTTGTCAGGAGGCAAGATTGCCTGGTGCCCTTTTACATTTTATTTAGCCTTCGAACAACGACCCCCCCTCCGTCTCCGCAAGAGTTAAAGGCAACGCCTAAAAGCGCAAATATGCACCGAGTTTGAGGTTGAAGAATCCTAGTGTCAAAAACGGTAGGTGGAAACAGGGTATAGTCCTAATGATGATTATAGAAAAATAATTTGGTTATACAGGGTATAGTCGTTATTAAAGTCATAGTGCCATCTGTCTTCAATTCTGTCAACGTCGTCGTCTACGCCATCTGTTGTCAATAAAGTTTACCTACATAACCGTCTAAGCCATCTGTCGTCAATACGGTCAACCTACATTGCTAAATATGTTCTGTTTTTACTACGCAACCTGTGACAAATATGTCTACGCCATCTGTCGAGATCGATGGTAACAGATCATCTCAGATCACCTCAGATCGCTTCAATATTTTTTGTCGCAAATAATTTTAAAAATCGACAAAATGCGGAAAACCAAAAAATTGTGCTCCGAAATGTCGTTTTTTCTCGATTTTAAGCGGTTTAATGAAAAATAAAGCCCAAATACACATAGGTCATCTTAAAGTGGACTTTCCAACGGTTAAAATGAGCAGAGGCATGGAAATCGCGAAAAAGTTCTCCGTAGAAAATTTTGCAATTTTTCAGTTTCAAATAAATTCATGATAATTGAGTTTACAAAAAGGAACAGTTTCATGAAAATTGAACTTTTTTGGGCGCGAAAAAAAAATAAAAACGAAAAAATCAGTTTTTTGCAATTTTCTCATGCTATGTTGAAAAAAATCTCGAACAAAAGTTTCAAATTTTTTCATTATCTACAACATTTGTGTGAAACATTTTTCGCGAGGAGGTCATTTTCCGCCTGAAATTCCAAGAACACGTTTTCAACCCCTAAAATGCACCCCCATTCCACAATATCCAAGGGTCGCGAGTTTAATTTATTTTTATCATGTTAGTTACACCTCAAAGTAAAGCTTCCACCTAGTCGCTGTCTCCTGCAAATTTTGATCGTCTCAAAATCTAATTGCACTAGCCTATAAGTTGATCAACAAATATTGAATCAAAATAATCGTGAGAACATTTGTTTCAAAGCAATTGATACATTTTCTATTGCATCAACAAATAGTACGGGAGATGGCGCTCATTTTGAAAAATAATTTCATACAGAGTGAAAATCATTCAAAAATAGTTTTCCCCTAATACATAAGTGGCCTGAACGTCACCTGCTCTGGTAGCGTTATTTTTTCTGCCAGTAGTTTTATACCGACCTAAAATTTTAAGGTTCATTACTTAAATAGTTTTCAACCAGCAAATAATAATCAGCTATATTTTAGAGAGGGTCAGTCACGTATATGAGATGTTGAACATTTTCTAATTGAAAGTCACTTCATACCGAAAGATACAAATCAAAGTGTACATTCATTATAGAACAAAGAAAACCATTCGGCAACTGAAATGGAACTAGATTTCTAATTACGTTAGAATGGGTGTTAACACCACCCTCCCCCTACCACCAAGTTTAAGACATGTAGTGATTGTTTTGACCTTCTCTTCCTGGGAACCCTTACGTCATTAAGGAATGGCTCCAAAGCTCTTTTGGTATAAGACAGCCGATGTTTTTTGAAAGTGGCATGATAAATACAAGAGGAACCCGATACACGAAAGCAAGTATGGAAAATGAATCTCATGTAGGCAGTATTTTCTCCACATTTCTGAAACAGTTTTTTATACAGCGATCGTTCTCCATTGTCCCGTGCTTAAAACAAAATTGTTGGTTATGTCTCTCTTTCTTCTTTTTTTTATAAACTCATAGAATATTAGGGTACCGTGTACACTTTTTCACAGATTCAGTCTCCCAGAAACTATAACAGAAATTTCAAAGCCAACTTTATTTCGAAACTTATATCCCATTCGTTATATCGAAAATATTCAAAATTTTCTACGATGAATAATGTAGTATTAAAAATATTGGGTTTATAACAAATACATACACACCATAGTTTATTTGCGAAGTGTGTAACCAGCTTCAATTTCCGCGCCAGATATGTTGATATTCTTGTTATAAATACCATTTTATGTTTATAGTTTACATTAAACTAAGACGTTTAACAATCTAAGAGGTGATTATTTAACGTGAGTAATGCCCGTTTATCATAAATGCAAACGCAATGGCCCTACGGTATGTGAAATTCTACTGTGCTAATAATAAAGAGGAAGTCGAAATTGAAACGGGGGAGAACAAAACCGAATGTGTCTGCCTACCTCACATCGGACGCTTTTAACTGTTCCATATGTTTCCTTTTATTGTTTCAAACTGGTGTTGTCAATGTGAGATATGGTTTTGTCTGTCGATGGAAAGTTTTGTTTACGGGGATTGTTTCACACCACTTTGATCTAAATTGAAAGTTTATATAACATATAAGATTCTATTTAGAACAACTGTTCATTTTGATTTCAAATCTCTGATTATATATTTTACTGAATGAAATAAATTATCTAGAAAGTTGAAATGTTGAGTATTGGAACTTTCATCAAATGTTTTTGACTATTGTCTAACTTTAGTATGTAGAAGAAAAAACGATAAAAAACAAGTCAGGAAGCGCCACGGTGTGGCATATACCTAAACTTCTAAACAGTAATTTCAGTTTACCTAATCAACATTTAAATTATCGGTTTGTCTAATAATTCTGTGGAAGTATAGTAAAACGGAATAAGTCTATATATTCCTAATTTAATATTAGTAGTAATTAATGACAATAAGACTGGAATACATCGTTTGCTAAAAGGTTATATATCTACCAAATACACAACTGTGAAAATAGGATATAAAAAAGTAATATGTCTATTTATATCTTAAAAATACTAACAATTTTAAGAATTTCTCAGTCAACAAACTATTCAGGAATATGTAAACTTGTTTCCAACTTTTTGTAATACATATATTTTGTTAAAAAACTACATATAGACTTATATCTATTTAACATAGCTGCCCAAGTAAGTAATTGGATTATAATTACATGCTAAAATAATACATGTGCACATATCTCGTTTTGGCAAAAATGGCTCTGGATTCAAGTACACTTGTATCTTGGTTCCTAACCTCATAATCAGAGTATGAGTTTGAAGAATTAGTCAGTAGAGAGATATTACCAATTGCGCTATTTTAATAACGCTCTACCTAAAATTGATTTGGAAATAAGAGATATTGCCATCACTGTTATTTAATAACGTAGCGTTGCGTTATGTAAGAAGTAACATAACCGTCTTTTTTGTATACTTATAATTTTTTTGTAAGTTAAAACCATAAACCAAATAAACTTACTATTTACATACTTAAAAAAAAGCAATGTAATTAAGACTGGATGAAATTCTTAGCTGGTGCTAATGAATACCTGATTTTGCATAATTTAAAAGGAGTGGAGCAAAACCAAATATAATATCCCCAAAGCCCTATGATTGAATTTGATTTTGATAATATGCTAGAAGATAATGTAATAAACAATTTTGTTTTAAAGGACAGATGCTCATGGAATCGCTGAAACAATAATTAATACTTCCACTCGTAGTTCTGTTGTAGATTTAGTATTAGTATTGTAAGATACAAAGGCAAAAGTAAGTATGTATATTGCTTTATCTCCATTACATATTTTATTAGTACTATTAGGAGTTACTGGACTTTGTATACTTTTAAAAAGAGTTGCATAACGCAAACCACAACACATAATAAACATCATCTAAACACGATGATAAACAAAACCTAACATTAGAAAACTGATGCGATTTGTTTTGTTTTGAGAACTGCGCAGGACAATTATGTGCGGTATTTACAATAACGCTCAACGGTATGTAACCGTAAATTACGCGAAGCACTAACGTTATTCGCGTTAGAGACGTAAAGAAGTGAATCGCGCATTTAATAAACGTCAAAATACCGCAAGCGTAACTACCGCAAAGCATTTTGTTACCAAGCAATATCTCTATTGATGTGTTATTGTGTAATATCGTTGATTTTGTGCAAATGATTCAGATCATAATTTAAAAAATGTTGCCTTCTTCAAAAAGACTAGAAATCTTAAGACGTAAAGATACAAATAATGGTAAGTTAAGAAACTTCATATTTAAATTTGTTTTAAATTATTTATTTAAGATTATGTTTGAATATAAAATGCTAATTTGGAAGGATTTAAAGAGTAATAATTGTATTTAAAGCCAATAATTAAAGTGACGTACATTTATTTATTGAGGGAATGAAACGACAGTTACTGAGGGTGTAGTTTATTAAAAAATCCAGCCAAGCGCTTTCAACAACTAGGTCATTATCAAAACTGTCCTATAAAAATTAGAATAGTTGACAAATTAGAAAAAACAAATTAAAAAGTTGAATTTACGTCAAAAAAGTATACAACTGGTGTATAAAAGACATAAAACTTTGCACTTGTTATGCATAACTAGATAAACTGTTAGAAGTTACAATACTTGAAATTAATTAAAACGAATGAATTAAAATTACCCCTATAATAAGGTTGTACAATTATATTTTACATGTTGAAAAATTTCAATTTAAAATTATCAACTAAATGATTTCCATCCCAAAATTTCTTCAAGAGAAAATAAGTATTGTCGTGCAATTTTCTTCAATTAAAATTTCGCAGACCGCTTTCGGCATTTTGCCATCATCAGTGCAGTCACTATAAATTTGTCAATTACAATTCGTAAATTTGATAAAATTCATACATACTTGTCAGAATCCTAAGATAGGGGCTTCCAAATTTGTTCATCTCTTACATTTATTTATTTTGTGGTTCACATTAGACAGAAAAATAAAATTATTACTATTAATTTATAATTAAGTGTATATGGAGGAATTGATTGTTTCCTGATGAACCAAACCATGACCCGTACGTAGCCTGGTGTCCAGCGAACAATATGGTTGGGTCCTTTAAATCAAAATGTTCGATTTCCACAATTTTCTCTAAGATTAAAGACCCACTTGATAAACTTAACATAAGTGGTATTTCTAAATTAACTTGTGATTCTTGTCCATCCACTTAGGTACGTAGGGCCACTCGTGCTTTAGGTACTAGAATCTAGGAACATGTTAACAAACCTACTCTTCTAATTTGGGCTTCGATATTAAGTTTAACAATCATACTTTTCCCCCATCACATTAGTCTAAAATTCTGCATAACATTCCCACGAACAGCTTTAAAAAGATGGACTTACTTAAATATCTAGAAATAGTTTGAGAAATGAAGGTTAACTCAGAACACTGTCTTAACACCCAGATACATCTTTCACTGTTCAAAACATTGTGGGCCTCTGAGGGGTTCCGTCTCACCCCCTCACCGTGGCGATCCGGTCCAAGAATATGTCGCCCAGCACACTGTAACGCAAAAAAGCGCCCGTCCGTCGATCACTTAATATTGGTATGCCTGCCGACGTGGACGGATGACAGACGGTGTCATCGAGAAGCGGTTCAGTTCTCCTTAGGTCGTTATTGTGAACACTGGGAAGTATTTTAATAAAATTCGAACGTGCTCTGGATCAATAACGTTGGAAAAATACAATAATTCTGCGTAGGGAAAGAAAATACCGTCTAATACGGCATCTGGAAGGTCTGACTCGATTATTTGCTGAGCCGGCGTATGTCGATGGCCAGAGAGTAGCAGTAAGTTTGTTGGAATTGAAAATCACGTGGAGATTTCAGTTGACGGCCTCGTGATCAACGTAAACGTTTGAATAGTTTCTCGTCGTTAACACTTTTGTAGGTCTAGAGTAGTAATTTAACGTTTTAAAATAATTTTCACAGTTTAACCTATGGTATGAATTAGTTTTGATACAGTTCATAAATTTTATCAGGTCATTTCCGTTATTGTTTCGTATATATTTTTGGAATTAGAATATATCACGGGGGCTGAATAATACTCAGGGATGTGTACAGTAATGTAGTTTTTATATATATATATATATATATATATATATATATATATATATATATATATATATATAGTTAGATATCGTAGTTTTTTTGGCTAATCGAAAAAAACCAGTCATGCAGTTTTTATTATTAGTGTAAATGGCTTTTATACTGTTAAAAGTCAGGTTGTATGATTAGTTGTGGGTAATTAAAATATAATCGATATAATGGAATGGTACGGGGGGACGTCGAAAGTTTGACCGGGGTAAAATGAAAACCCAATGTGTAGGCTAATTCGCCTCTCTATTCTAGCGGGTTTTAAATTTTGGATTTTATTCACTGATTGAAGCCTGCGAAGTCAGCCAGGCCAGTAACCAGGAGGGCTGAAATATTTTGAAGCGACTTCAACTGCTGTTCTGAAGAAGGAAAAATCACTCGTAACAGTCATTTTCCTATTATTTTTTTATGCATTCAAATATCGTCCATTCACATTATCAGTCAAATTTCACAAAATTTTGACGTATGGTTTTTATTTTCTCTTTTTTGCGGCAATTAATATAAATTCATTCTCACTTATGTATATAAAATTGTAAACATACATTTCTTATTTAAAATATTGAGTTGTTGGCTCTGAACTCTAGGAAGACCACGGTACGTACCGGGGTGCTGCGCTATTTAGATATTTTTCGAACTTTGACGATTTTATGTAACTAATTTTGCACCGTACATAATTTCAACTTATTTTTTTTGCGCATCGCTAAGCTCGTTTGCTTAATTAATTATATGCATATGCATTTATATATTCGTATAGATTGCGGAGGTGTGAACCCATGTAACTGACACAGATTATAGTTTAGGTGATAGATTTTCACTGTAATTGAGAAATTGTACATGAACCATTTTGTTCGTTTTCCTGTAATTGTAATCTGAGACAACGGTGTAGATTGGGCCCTCAGCGCTTCTGCATCCTGAGTTAGTAGCCTTCAGCTCTACTCAGGTATTATAGAACCTGCTTGGCAGTTATTTAAATTGTTACTTCGAGTTTTCGCTTGTAACTGATAATTTAGTTGCAATATAAGTTTTTTTTGTAGATTTCAGCCTTCAGTCTAACTGCATACTGAATCTACAGCCTTCAGCTGGGTTCAGGTGTCAATAGTGTCATTTTTGTTGTTGTAAATTTTGTAACAATCATATTTTGGAAAGAGACATGGTCCAAAGTAATTATTAAACTTCAATCAGGGGATACTTGCTGACTTTTATTTTTAACGATAACTTTCCTATCAGTTTAACCTTTTGGAGTGTGTAGTTAGTGTTGTTAACCCACTGAGGAGCTGTGGGCTAACTTAAGAAGCCTTGGGTGCTTGCGAAGACTTCTCTGGCGCCCTTTCTATAAACTTGTTAAATTTTTGAAGAATCCACCCATTCTTCGACTCCAAGCTAGTCGACTAACGAGCACGGGTTGCACTACGCGAGACAACCCGCACATCTATAGCGAGAACTGAAGGTTAACGTTTTCTCGTTATATTCGTAAAAGGCGAATAAATGAGTCTTTTTTTATCTTTCCATTCTTTATTCACTTCTGTTTCTTCTACTTTCTTAAGTCTTCTTAGTTTGCTAAATATTATTTGCCTCGCACATACACAATACACCTACTGATATACACATTATGTTCCAGACACCAAGCTGTGTTTGGGTCATAGTTGGTCCACCAGGACACAACCATTCATTGTTATTACTACTACCTTCTCATAAAGGAAATTTTCGTACCTCATTTAACAACCAATTCATCTTATCTTCAAATTACTAAAAATAACATTTTTCTTTCTGGTACATATCTTACCCTTAGAACTATTCATGGATACGCCTATTATGGTTCTCGATTTATTCTTATGATTAGTTCTAAAATCATCTCCCAACCATATTGTTCGCTGGACACCAGGCTATGTATGGGACATGGTTTGGTTCATCAGGAGACAATCAATTCCTCCCTCTATACTTAATTATAAATTAATAGTAATAGTTTTATTTATCTCTCTAGTACATATCTACCCCTTGGAACTAATTTAGGACACGTCTTGTATGGATCTAGGTTTGTTCTTACGACTGGTTCTAAATAACAGCAGTGTGCGCCGGGCACCAGGCTATGTGTGGGTCATAGTTTGGTTCATCAGAATACAAGCAATCTCATAAACTTGAGCAAATCATTATTTCCTTTTATATTCTCTGAACACTCTTCCTCAATTTCAACTTTTCCTGTACATGCCTAGTATGGAACTAGGTTTGTCATAATTATCTTAAAAAAACTTCACAACCACATTGCTTTCCTGATGCTAAGCTATGTATGGTTCATCAGAATACAAGTAATTCCTCCCTTCTATATCTTATAACTTTAGGCAATGTCATATGTCTATCCTTTTCTTCTTCTCTTTACACTTTTCTTCGATTTCTTCTCTTCCTATACATGCCTAGTATGAATCTAGGTTTGTCACAATTATCTTTAGACACTTCACAACCACATTGTGATCCTGACGCTACGCTATGTATGGGTTATAGTTTGGTCCAACAGGACACAATCAATTTTCAAGTTTTCGCGACAATAGAGACCCTCCACTCCTTTCCCTCTTACATTTAATTAATATGGGTGGCCCTTAACTGTTAGGTTTACCTTGTTAGCATGCCTTTCCAGGTCTAGTCACTACATTGCTAAAACTCCTCCATGGATGAATTTAAGACCAAATGTTTATTTTATTTTGTCACTCAGATGTATATGTATAGGTTTACTTCGATTGGTTCCTGACTGACTGGGGAATGGATCCAACCCTTTACTCACTTCTCTTTAGACAATCAGGGGGGGGGGTGTTTTCTATTCATCTAAGTTAGATGATTTTTTGAAATTTTGGATTTAATTAATATTTTAATCACAACTGTAACTTCATTCTTGAATATTTTCTTTCAATTTCAATTCACTATTTGTAATATTTTCATTCACTGGTTTTTAAACATGATATCTTGATTCAGTGTTCATCGTAAGATCACGTTGTAATATTAGCCACTAATTGTGGTCTTGTACTTCTGCATATTAGCCACCGTCGATTAACGTCAAACTTGTCATCATTTTAGACAGAAATCATTTAGTTGTTAATTTCAAATTGAACATTTATGCATAACAAGTGCAAAGTTTTATGTTTTTTAGTCACCAGTGGTATACTTTTTTGACGTAAGTTCAATTTTTTAAATTGTTTTTTCAAATTGGTCAACTATTCTAATTTTAGTAGCTGAAAGCGCTTAGCTGGATTTTTTAATAAACTACACACTCAGTACTCGCCGTTTTATTCACTCTATTTATATCTAGTGTGTACACCATACTTAGACAATTATACATTTATTTATCTTAATATATTTTCGAGGAATTAGCTAATGAGAATAAAATCTATGAAGACACTCCAGAGAGTGTCAATAAAAGTGTTGCCCACTGTGGTAGTTACCAGAAAACATTAGGTCAGTTTATGATAAATTTGTTTTGAATAGAGTGTCCCAAGACTTCCTTAACAAGCAATAAATAAATAAAATAATAAATTGTGACTGTAATGAAAAAAAGTATGTAATAACTTTGAGGGTGAAACATGTACAGAAGTTTTAAAATGAGCTGCTACAAAGCATTAGGGATATATCTAAAAAAATTAAAATTTCATTTATTTAAGTTTCAAAGTAAGTAAAGGAAATTTAGGGACAACCTGTATATTAATCGGTCCATGTAAACGGAAACGCAAATTAATGTGAAAGTTCTTATATTTTTTCAGCGGGGAATGGAATGGATAATAATAGCGACTTCGATTATCAACATTTGGAGGTATATACAGAATTTGTGATACTATCTATAAGAACCAAACATTGATGGTTTAGAAATTGTAAATGTGAACAAATACAAAGAAGCTGACACAGAAGAATTTGAAATTATTATCCACAATAATTTCAAATCAAATTTTTTGAAAACGAAGACATGACGGATAATAATGATATATCGGCACACACACATAACATGATTATTGTAACAAAAAGAATGAACAAGTAGATAGATACAGTAACACTGAAGATGATCACAGTTATATTGAATACATTCCTCTATCCCACCATAAGAAATATAGGAACAGTGGTAAACAATGAACAAAAATAAATGGAGGTATAAGAAAAGATAGGAAGATGAGATAATTACGAATATGCAGAATGAAATTCAAAGAAAGACTTTCAGACGAGAAACACAAATATATTTTTGATTCGTATTGGTCTCTGGGTAGATATGAGAAGAGATTGTAATTTATTACGAGAAGTGTTAACATACAAAATAAGAAAATTTAAAGCGTAAAAATTGAAGGGAAAATGCAAAAGAATGGGGAGCGTACATATTCATATTCCTTTGAAATTGAAAATAAGCTTGAGCCTGCCTGAAAGAAGTGATTTTTAAATACCCTGGATGAAACCAACAAATTTGTATATTACGTAATAAAGAATAAAGAGGAGTCTACTTTAGGAGTTCCCAGAGGAGATCTTCGGGGAAGCATGCAAGTAACGTTCTCAGTGAAATGACAATAGAAAATAATCACATTGCATCGTCTCCTGCTTATGAATCGCATTACTCAGTTGCCAAACTAGCAAAAAATATATAGGAGCACATCTTAACTTATCTATTATGTATGAACTATATTGTAACCCAGTTTCCATGTCAACTTATCGAAATTTGTTCGCTAAAACTGGTTTAAAGTTTAAGAAGACTGCCTTCGACACCTGTGGAAATTAAAAAAAAACACCATGCTGAAGCAGATTTAGCTTGCGAGAAAAAAATGACGATAAGAATATTGCTAAAGACTCAACTCACATAAAAGTATTTATATTCGACCTGCAGCAAGTACTTGCTTTAGCACAAATATTTCTTTGTTAATATATTGTGACTAAAATAAAATCTCCATTGAGATGTACATGTATAATAAATTGATGGAAAGCCAGACGGTATAAATATACATTAACACATTTACTTTAAAATTACACGTATAATAAAAACGTCGTTGTTGATTTTAAATTCTGGTTTCTATGAGATATGGCCGGACAACAAACCATTTGTTATCTTCATTTGAAAACTCCCCGACAAATCTGATACTCAAACACCTCGTCTGACGGATTCTTGTCAGATATATGAACTGTCATCTACGTTCTTCGCCATTTGAAAACATTCGCGGTATTGATACAAACGAACACAACTAATATATCAGTTTTAATGATGTTAGGTTAAAAGACGGGGAAGTCAAAAATGTTTCCTATAATGTGTGTTCACCACACTTCCTGTTCCATTTATAACAGACGGCGAGGTTTTCTACAAAAGACAATATTCATTGTATAATTTGACAATTCACAACTGCGGTTCATGAGCTTCATTTCATTATATGTGGGGTGAATATACAGCCAAAAGAGGCTCGATAGGAATTGCATCATGTCTATATCCCCTTTAGACCAATATTCAGTCTGACGTAAAATATGTTATATTTTATTCACACTTGCGGTGGCCAAAATAAAAATTCCAATGTGATAGATATGTTTATGTATGCCTTGAAATATCATCCCAATATACAAATCATTCAACATACATTCCTCGTTCCAGGGTACACATGGAGTGCGATTCAGATCAATCAATCATTGAGAGAAAAAGTATACGCAGCCCATTTCCAATTTAGCTTCCTGGTAAAAAGAATGCCAGATTCGACGTAAA
Organism: Galeruca laticollis; assembly: GCA_963921935.1. Classification (NCBI taxonomy): domain Eukaryota; kingdom Metazoa; phylum Arthropoda; class Insecta; order Coleoptera; family Chrysomelidae; genus Galeruca; species Galeruca laticollis. Next base: position 21,934,234 of record OY998181.1, on the reverse strand, counting down.
AGTAATGGCACAAGTGGATTTTCTGGATTTTTCTGAATTATTTAAAAAATATTTGGAAAATACTTCTTACTTGTACTTGCAGTGTCTTTTATTTAAAAATAATTAGGATAATAATAAATTTGATGCAAGTATTTGTCCATTTTCTTTTCATGATTAAAGAAATGATTTCGGAGCAGTTGGTGAAACCCTGTCACCGTTTTCTTTGCGAATAGAAGCTTTTCTTATAAAAATATAGATATTCACTTTAAATTACATCACTCTTACAAATTAGTAAGGATGGGCTTGGGACTTTCATTTTAGAAGTTCATAATGAATCTCTGTTTTATCGATTATCTGGTAAATCTCAAAGTAGGTATGAAACGTATTATTAACAGTCATTATATTTATTATAATAAAGTGCTTTCACTTTTCACTCCTTCAAAGTTTCTCTACCTCCTTCGTTCAAGAGGAGCGGAAACATGTGGGCATGCAGGCGAAGTAAATAAATAAAAAAGGAATCTGTAATCTATTAGTTCGGTATCGATAACTGCACCAACGTTATAATTTTAATCTAGTAAACAGAACATATTTGTTGAGATTTTAATTTGCATTTTCAACTGAAGACGGAAATAAGTAATTATTTAGTATGGTATTTTCTATTATTTAACATATTTTTTGGAGAAACGCTTTAAATTCAAGATATTTTATTTGAATATCAGGAAATATTTATTACCTACTTATTTTTCCACGTGTATACAAATAGCTATTTTTAAATTGAAATTTATGAAAAAAATCAAAAAACGAAACTAAGAACAGATAAAATCTAGGCACAGATTCAACATACATTCAAATGAGGGTCAAATCAATCTAAGTAAACTAGAAAAATTGCTTAAATATTGATAATACGGCTCAAAATATTTGTAATAATACATGCAAAATAGAACGAAGGGTCGCAATTATAAGCAACACCAAGTTGACAAAGTCTTGCAAGCGAATACAAAATTGCCTGCCTAACTATCAATATCTATAATATTGTTCAAAATATTATAGTAAAATATTGTTGGTATCAAGTGTGAAAACCGGTCCTTGTAGTGAGTGGATACATACATGTTAATAATATAGTGATAATAATTAAACATATAATACAGTGTTTGTTAAGAGATTCCTCGTAACGTCAGTAAAAGCTGGATTCAAAAATCAAATCAGAAAAACGAATTAAATGGTATATAATTATTTTAACTAAATTCTAATCGCAAAAAAGCGAAATACCAATCTAATAAATTATGTAGAAAAAACAAGTAGAGACAATTAGCACTTACTGGAATAAATACAGGGTCGACTCTAACGGCTATAAGAAAATCAAGTCATAAAAATTATATTATAATACAGACTTTATAACCTTGGACAGAGGTCTAGAACAGGGTTGAGTAGGTTTTAGGCATTGTTCCAGCACAAAGCCATGGAGGAGATACTTAAAAAAATCCAAGAACAAATCAAAAATATGGATTTAAAGATAGATGACAAACTAAACGCTATACCAGAAGATTTAAAGAACATAAAACTTGAAAATTCGCAAATAAAAAAGAAAACCTATTCGCAAATAAAAAAGAAAACCTGGAACAGAAACAGGAACAACTGAGACAACAAACAAGAATAGAAAAATTAGAAAGATAAATCAGAAAGAAAAATCTTATAATTTATGGAATAAAAGAAAACAGAGACAACCACAATGAAAACTTAAGAAATATAGTCAAAGATATAGCGAATAAATTACAAATAGTAATAAATGAAGAATATGACATTATCGATGTGAAAAGAATGGGTAAGTCTATAGATAACAAAGAAAGACCAATAATGGTAGAATTGAAAAGAGCGACACTAAGAAATAATATGTTGCGAGATGCTAAGAAGCTTAAAGGTATGGAAATATTTTTAAGTGAAGATTTGTCAAAGCAGATCCAAGAACAAAGAAAGATACTAAATAAGAAATGAAACTAGCAAGACAAAAGCGTCACACAGCAAATATTAATTTCAACAGACTATACTTAAATGGAAATCAATATACACTAAACTTAAAAAAATATTCCACTTTACCTAAAGACCCTACACTAGAAATTACATGGAAATGAAGAAAATATAGCGAAAGAACACCAGAGCATCAGAGGGGCGAGTCAAGAAAGGTAGTGTAATAAACACAAGATATGACACAAATTCTAAAAACACCCTATATAGATAATTTCTTTTTTAATTCAAAATAGTTATTAAATTCTCGACCTCAACTAAAGTAAAAAACACAAACAAAACAAGGTTATCCAAACATATTAGATTATGAGCAGGTCAGGTTTTGTTGACCACAAACATAAACAAATATGAATAATTAACCTTCATTGAAGGTGAACTCTAGAAATGAATATCAAAAAAATTGGGGACAGTTAGGCAGTCAGTGAGAGATAGGTGATATCTCTCCCCTGGTGAGGCGAGTCTGAGTATTGACGGACCTTCACCCTCAAGAAGTAATAGTGTGAAAATTTATGTGACTAGTGGGATTTCCAAAACGTAAGTTTTTAAAAGTACAATTCATTTATTATATTGGGTATTGGATTGCGTTATTATATTTTTCTTTGACTTAACCGGGTATCTCAAGATAGTTAAGGGACCCTACAGTGAATTTCAGTCATATCGAGTGTTCCTTATACATCAGCGCCCCTCATCTACTGTTGAGGCCTAAAATTGTAGAGGCAGCTTATTTAGTTATATTCAGGGACCCCCTTTTTCTGAAGGTGCATAGTGTTCCTTTTTCATCTGACTATTTTTGTTTTTGATAACTGCGTAGAGATATTTACGTTTTTACTTGCGATTGTACTCAATTCTGTCTTAGAGATTTTTCCGCTGTACTCGAGATTTTATTTAACCCTATTTTAGAGCTATTTACGTTATACTAAGGATTATAGTTAATCCTAGGTTAACATTTTTGATAAATGCGTAGAGATATTTACATTGCACTTGAGATTTATAATTAATCCTACTCCAGAGATATTTACATTGTGTACTTGCGAGATATTTACATTATACTAGAGATTATAGTTAATCCTAGGTTAAAGAATTGTGATAGACATTTATCCTATACTAGGGGTCACAGTCAGTCATATCTTAATCTATTATTTTTCGAGGTTTATTTGACACAGTTTTGTTTTTCTTTGTAATATATGTTTATATATGTTTTAACCTTTCAATTTTATCTCCACAACCTCACTCCTCACCCCCCCCCCCTACCCGTCAAGTAGGACGGACCGGCTAACCCTGCACTACGAACTCGGGCTTGGCACACTGTATAAGCCCAAGGGGCCCCACGACGTCTTTGACCGCTCGAGCCTAGAACAACCCCCTCCCTCGAGGTAATCCCACAGGGAGAATTCCTGGTTCTACAATTTTTTGTGCCGCAAGGCACGGGTGACAGCACGCTGCAACGATCTTGGAAAGAGAAAAAAGAAAAAAAAATATAATAAATAAACGAATTCACTACACCGTCTGACAGCGGCAACCCAACGAAATTTTAGCACAAAGGAAATACCAGATTATTACACTGGTGAGAACGGCTAGCAAAGTTATAAGTCATTACAGTAGGTAGAACAGATTTATTATCCGAAATATCATCAAAAAACTAGTTCAGATAATTAAGACAAAAAGGACATATACAGTAACGAAGCAAGCAATGAATGGGGAACAAACCGAATATGAAGGAAATAATAAAAATCAACAAATACCAATAACAAAAGGAGATAATATACTAAGTAACAAAAAGTTAGCTATGGAGAACAAAAATCCAACTAATCATGATGAAAAATGTATAGAATCCAGAAAAGAAAAACTCACTGAGAAGTTTACCCATATTGACATACTATTCTGGAACTACCAGGGAATAAGAACTATATACAACTTAGAAACAGAGGAACTTCAGTATTTTTGCAGCTTTCCCATTATCCGTCTTGTTGAAACATGGATTACGTCTGCTAAACCCACGCTGCCACAACAATTATCAAATTACAACGCCTACCATAGTCAAGCTATAAAAGATAAACAGAAAGGAAGAGGTAGTGGCGGTATTTTACTTCTTGTATCAAAAAACATCATAAGTCTAAGTTATTGCATATACAATACAATATAATTGAAATATGTACTTTGTGGATTTTTTAAAGACTTTTTATTAATAACAAATTTATTATATTAGGAATTACATACTTGAATCCCAGGTTGGATGGTCACGTTTGTATAGAATTACTTGAAGAAACTATTAGAGAGGTTATTGTTGAATATCCCAATGATCAGATAGTAATCTGTGGTGATTTTAATGCGAGAATAGGTCGTCTCAATGGATTTGACGATCGACAGTTTCAGAATTGGGATTTTCCTTTAGAACCCCGTGCCTCAATGGATGAAATAACAAACTTACGAGGAACATTAGTTGTTGAAAACTTGGAAAATCTGAGTTTATATGTACTAAACGGTAGACATGATGACAACAAAGGTAATTACAAATACATTGGGCCGACTGGCAGCAGCGTGATCGACTTAATATGGACAAACATTGATAACAGCAACCTTGTTTGGAATTTTTTCGTAACTAAAAATCTTATTTCCGATCATTTGGCTTGTGTAATAACCCTAGAAATAAATGTTGAACTGTCAAAAGCTAGTCTGACCCCATACATCTATACCAAGATAATAGTCAGATGGGACCCCCTAAAATCAAATTCATATAAAAATATAATATCTAACCATGACTTAAATTTACAATTAAATTCACCGGAAGATTTAGATCGCCAATTAAATGAAGCACTTACATTAACAGTAAAATTTTTAGGAATGGAAAACAAGCAAACCTTCAATTCTTGCGTAACTCCAAAATCTAAACCTTGGTTTGACCAATCTTGTAGGGAAGCTAAGAAAAATTTAAACAAATCAAATTTCGAAAAGACATCGTGTTAAAATATAGAAAAACTAAAAAAGTATATAAACAATTATTAAAAAGTAAAAAACACCAGTATGAGAAAAATATAAGAATAAAATTGGATACCACTAATAACACTAAAGAATTCTGGAAATACATCAATTTCAATAATAATGCAGGTGTACTTGACATGAACACTATGGTTAACTAATATAAATATTTCTATAGGCCAACGCCAATTGCAACAATCCATTTCTTAGATGCTATACACCGCTATCTAGACACATCTTTTTCTAACTCAGATATTTTTCAGACTTTTAACCAAGCAAAAAGTAATAAAGCATGTGGAGAAGTTAATATAATTCTATAAAAACCTGCCTTGAGACTGGATAATGCATTTAAAATCTCTTTTTAATAATTTTTTTTTGGAAGTAGAAATACATTCCTCTTGGTTCAACATAAAAATGGTTCAGTTTCGTAAAAAAGGATCAATAGATGACCCAAATAACTATCATAATATAGCTTTAATAAAAAACCACAAAACAAAATTATTCACGCAACTTATTAATAACAGACTTACACACTTTGTCGAACGCCATGAACTACTTCCAGAATGCCAAGCAGGTTTACGGCAAAAACAGAAGCTGTGATGATAATATATTCATTTCAAGTACGGTAATAAATAACTACTTGCGACTCTCATCTAGAAAACTATTCGGGCTGTTTGTGGATTTTAGGAAAGCATTCGACACACTAGAATACAGTCTACTATGGGGAAATCTATTTGCTAGTGGAATAAGCTCTAAGGTCATTAGAATTCTAAAATTATTATATAATTCAGCGACTCTGTTTATTGAACAAAATGGCAAAAGATCAGAAAAAATAAGATAACCAAAGGGGTTTTGCAAGGAGATACACTAAGCCCTTTAATTTTTCTCTATTCATCTCAGATATAAATCAATATTTTAGAGAACATGGAGCAAAATGGGTGACTCTTTATTATGGCGAAAATATGATCATGTTACTCTATGCCGATGACTTGGTACTACTTGCAGAATTCCAAATAGAGCTAAAAATAAACCTGAAAATTCTTGAATTATATTGTGACAATCTTAAGCTTGAGGTTAATCCATCAAAGACTAAAATAGTTATATTTCGTAAAAGCCCAAAGATTGTCATCTTTACTTTTAATGGTCTATTCTCAAACAAAACTATAAATGATTCACAAATCTCGTCCCTTGAGAACATTATATAAAAATGTTGTGATTCCTACCTTCACATATGCTAGCAATATATGGGTTCTACGCTACTTAGAACAAACAGAAAAAGTGCAAAATAACTTTTGGAGAAATCTTTTATTTTTGCAAAAATCAACCGGGACACATATAATCAGAAATGAAACATAATCTTGTGAAATAGGATATCATATAATAAAACAAGCTGTTGAAATATAAAGACCCTAAACAATATGTTCACCGAGCGCTCTGTCAACTAATTAAGTTACAAGAATCTGCAAATCATAATTTAAAATTCAACTGGGTCGACCAATTACATCGCTGTCTGATCACATACTGCGACTTAGATTTAAATATTAATAATATAACCTTAAACTCAAAAGAAGCAATACTAAGCCATTAATTAAATAAAAACTCTCGAGAAGACCAAACTAGAATATTGCTTAGCATCCGTCACCCTACTATAAGACGAATTTCATAAAAATATTAACTTATATAGCTCAGCTCGACTATATATTAAGAGACTTGTAAAAACTCTCGAGAAGACCAAACTAGAATATTGCTTAGCATCCGTCACCCTACTATAAGACGAATTTCATAAAAATATTAACTTATATAGCTCAGCTCGACTATATATTAAGAGACTTGTGGCTCAGCTCCGAACAGCCAACACTGAAAAATTATATATCTATGTTAATAACAACTCATATAAAATGGAAACAAATATAATCTATTCAATTTGCAATTGTGTTGTACCAGAAACTCTAGAACACATACTACTGTTCTGTCCAATGTATAAACTGAGTGAATGAAACGACGAGTACTCAGTGTGTATTTTATTATTAAAATTCCAGCTAAGCGCTTTCGGCCATTAGACCATTCTCAAAGCTGTCCTATAAAATTATAATATTTGTAAAAATTGAGAGAACAATTTGAAAAAGTTGAGCTTACGTCAATGAAAAATCCTACAACAGGTGTCAAAAAACATCAAATCCTGTGACTAATACATAAAATATGATGAAATGTTTGATGTTACATCATTATTTGATTAAAATGGTTAAAATTCCGTATCAAGAGGGTTTACAATTATAATTCACATAATGACTAGTCCCATTTAAAAGTATAAACTAAATGATATGTGATGACAAGTTTGACGTTAATAGACGGTGGCTAATAAACCAGCGTGCAGTAAAACAGCTAGTGTGTAATAATACAACGTGTTTGTATGATGAACATTGAATCAAATATATGTTTAAAAGGATGAAAATATTAATATAGTGAATTGAAAATCGAAGGAAAATTTATATTTTATTTTTAATTTTAAAATTTAAGAATGAAGTTAAAGTTGTGATAAAATTAAAACATGATTCAAATTCAAAATTACCAAACATCATCCAACTTAGATGAATAAACAGCACCCTCCCCCCTTTTGATTGTCTAAATCAAAGTGACTTAAGGGTTGGATCTATTTCCCAGCCAGTCAAGAACCAAGTGCAATAAACCCATATGTGTAAAGTGCTAATAACATAAATTAAACATTTGGTCGTAAATTCATCCATGGTGGAGTTTACATAATGTAGTGACGTAGGTGGAAAAGTACGCTGGCAAGGTAAACCCAACAGCTAATGGCATCCCATATGAATTGAATGTGAATTGTAAAGGGAGGGGTATCACTGTGGCGATCCGGTCCAAGAATATTTCGCCCAACACTCGGCTGATTCGTAAAAGGCGAATGAATGTGTCTTTCCTATCTTCTATCCATTCTATACTTCTATTTCTTCTTTTCTTTTACTTTAAATTTGCTCAACCTTATTCACCTCTCACATTTGCACAACATCTATCACTGTATTACACACTGTGTTCCAGACACCACGCTGTGTATGGGTCATAATTGGTTCATCACGGCAACTTCATCGTATCTTAATAAAAAAAAATCTTTCTTTCTAATAACAAAAAAATATATATAAAATAAAAAACAGTTTCTAGTGAAGCCGTTACAAACTATGGCTTCTTACTGGCCCTCTTGATCTGTAGATCAGTTAATGACCTTTTATGATTCTCGGCGGCAATATTTTGTAATACTCATGGATACGCCTAGTATGGGTCTAGGTTTATTCTTACGGCTAATTCTACAATCATCTCACAAACACATTGTTTGCTAGTCACCAGGCTATGTATATCCTGAACTACTGAGGATTAGTTCCTCCCTCTATTAAAAAAGTATGTATCCGCTAAATGTCACTGTATACGTGTTTAAAATAACATGGAATGATTTAAACTGCCTGGGACTATTTGATCAAATAAAAGAATTAGTAATAACAAAAAAATATATATGAAATAAAAAAACAGTTTCTAGTGAAGCCGTTACAAACTATGGCTTCTTACTGGCCCTCTTGATCTGTAGATCAGTTAATGACCTTTTATGATTCTCGGCGGCAATATTTTGTAATACTCAAATACTACCCTGACAAATCTGATTAGTAGTTTAGATGTAGTCGATAGCGAGAAGCAATGTACCGACAGGTTACTAGTTTGTACAATATGACAACTCTCAGTCAATCTCTATATGTCCTGATTCTGCATGTACACCCCTCAAAACTGGTTAGTCTGTTAAATAAACTTTCAAATTACTCACCGGAGACGAATCTCTTCTCCTCAGACGTGGAGGCCCAGAAATATATGCACAGAACAAACAACGAAAAAAAATCACTTATTTAGTGATTTTCGCAAAATTCACGAAAACTCCCCGGGGTGTTCAGACGCCAACTGGACACGCTCTGGTCTCTTTCAATTTCTTTCATTCCCCTCTTCATTAAATTTTTCAGTTACCTTTCGACTAAACTCCATATGTGGGTCGCTGAATTTGCGATTTCATACATGAGTTAATGTATTTCCCAATTTTTTGTTTTAAATTATGCTTCTAAAATACAGTTGAACTTCCGATAACCTAGTTTTACGAAATTATAAACATTTTTTGTTTAATATAATTTCGTAACGAACTAGCTGAGGATATATTATTCCATTTTTTTATATGATACCGGTTGTCCCAATTCCAATGATTATTATTATATTCATAATTATAATTTATTTATACCCATCATTACATGGGTCATGGTTAGGAAACAATCAAATTTAATTTTAAATAATAATTAAATTAAATAATCAATTAAAATCATGTATACCAACTCATTTGTTAAAATCTGTATATTATTCACTTTTTCATAGCAATTTAACATACGGTATTATGCTATGGGGCAGCAGCACATCAGTGCACAAAGTATTTGTGCTACAGAAAACTGTAGTTAGAATAATTTACAACGCACCAAGAAACACCAGTTGTAAAAAAATATTCAAAAAACTTGAAATATTGCCGCTTCCGTGCTTGTATATTTTCGAAGTGTTAATTGAAACACATAAAAATCGATATGTTCTGACTAAACATGCAGATGTTCATAATTATGATACTAGAAATAGTAAAGACATTGTCATTCTCAAATCAAGACTGAAAACAACAAAAAACAATAAGTTGGATGTTACATTGTACAATTCATTTGTAAAATATTTTGAACATATAAATATACGTGATATGACGAGAGTTCAATTTAAACATTTTGCTAAGTCTTTTCTTTTAAATTATTGTTTTTATACAGTTGATGAGTTTTTGGAGGAATTGAATACTTGGGCTTAAGGCTTATATGTTTGTTTGTTTTGTTTAATTTAATTTTTACTTTCTATTATTTTTTAACTTATTTTATATTTTAAAATTGTCATATTTTCATCAATATTTTTACTTTATGAAATGTATGTCTGTATTTATTTAAAATTTTTACTTTGTATTATTTTTATTATATTTTAAATTTGTCATATACAGCACTATACAATCTTTAATATTTTTAGTTGGTAAAATGTATTCATATGTACTACTTTCACTGACTTCTAATGTACTATGTATGTGAATGGGGTCAATAAACCATCTATCTAATTACAATAATAGGAATAATCTCCCTCTTGGAACTTATCTGAGACACGCCTAGTAAGGATCGGGGTTTGTTCTTGGAACTGGTTCCAGAGAACCACAGTGTACGTCGGACACCAGGCTATGTATGGGTCATAGTTTGGTTCAGCGTACAAGCAATCTTACAAATTTGTGAAAATCATTCTAACCCCTTCTCAAATTTCCTTGATTTCTTCTTCTTCTCCTGCGCATGCCTAGTATGGTTCTAGGTATGGCATACTACCTTCTATTCTTATTGCTAGCACATCTGCTATCTTTTCACTCTTAGCTACTCTCTTCCTCGGTTTCCTCTTTTTCGTGATAGGCCTAGTATGGATCTAGGTTTGTCATAACTATCTAAAAAATGCATAACCACATTGTTTCCCTGTAACCTAGCTATGTAAGGGCCATAGTTGGGTTCATCAGTATACAATTGTTCTATATCTTATAATTCTTCTCATGTTCTATCCTTCCCCTTTTAGTCTTGACACACTCCTTCGACTTCTTCTTATCTCATTACAACTTCTAGCATATCTGCCATCCTTTTCTCCTCTTCACACTCTCACTCCGTTTCTTCTCTCTTGTACATGCCTAGTATGGATCTAGGTTTGTAACTATCTAAAAACTTCATAACCACATTGTTTCCCTGTAACCTAGCTATGTATGGGTCATAGTTGGGTTCATCAGTATACAAGTGTTCTATATCTTATAACTCTTATCATCTTCTATCCTTCCCTTTTAATCTTGACACATTCCTTTGACTTCTTCTCTTCTTGTACATGCCTGGTATGGGTCTAGATGTGTAACAATTACCTTAAACTTCATAATAACATTGTGTTCTTGACGCCGGGGTATGTATGGGTCATAGTTTGGGTCATCAGGTCATAATCAATGCTCGGGGATCCTTGACAAGATATACCACTCCCTTTACAATTTACATTCATATAGGATGGCATTAGCTGTTGGGTTCAACTTACCAGCGTACTTTTCCACCTAAGTCACTACATTATGTAAACTCCTCCATTGATGAATTTACAACCAAATGTTTAATTTATGTTATTCAGCACTTTACACATATAGGATTACTGCGCTTGGTTCCTGACTGGCTGGGGAATGAATCCAACCCTTAAGTCACTTTTCTTTAGACATTAAAAGGGGGGGGGAGGTTTCTAATCATCTAAATTGGATGATGTTTGGGAATTTGAATCATGTTTTAATTTTATCACAACTTCATTCTTAAAATTTAAAATTAAAAATAAAATATAAATTTTCCTTTGATTTTCAATTCACTATATTAATATTTTCATCCTTTTAAACATATATTTGATTCAATGTTCATCATACAAACACGTTGTATTATTACACACTAGCTGTTTTACTGCACGCTGGTTTATTAGCCACCGTCTATTAACGTCAAACTTGTCATCACATATCATTTAGTTTATACTTTTAAATGGGACTAGTCATTATGTGAATTATAATTGTATACCCTCTTGATAGGGTATTTTAACCATTTTAATCAAATAATGATGTAACGTCAAACATTTCATCATATTTTATGTATTAGTCACAGGATTTGATGTTTTTTGACACCTGTTGTAGGATTTTTTATTGACGTAAGTTCAACTTTTTTAAATTGTTCTTTCAATTTTTACAAATATTATAATTTTATACGACAGCTTTGAGAATGGCCTAATGGCCGAACGTGCTTAGCTGGAATTTTAAAAATAAAATACACACTGAGTACTCGTCGTTTCATTCACTCAATTTATATCTAGTGTGTACGCCATACTCAGACAGAAGCGACTTGATTAAACCTCGAGGACATACGGACGACCTAGACTCGATACTATCAACAACAGATTTCAAAGTACTTACCAGACTAGATCAATTTATGAGTGGTGCAATGAAAATTAGAGCATATATCATCAACGAATAACACTAATATATGTAGAATGTAATCATCCAACCTTACTTGATGCGTAGTTATGTGGATGCTCTAAGTTTTTTATTATACATGTTTGCTAGGTTTCCTTCATTGCTTGCTTTAATATTTTATTTACTTTTTTACATGTGTGATCACTCACTTCCATTCTATTCTCCTTGCTCATGTGTACGAAGGAACAATAAATCTATTTATTTATTTATTTAAGTGTGAAAACTTCATTGATGACATGCTGTCTAATACTAATATATAAAAGTTAAAAATGTAGCGAATGCACACCAATTTCTTAGAAGGGCTATTTATCATTTTTTGTGCATGGTTTTATACAGATTTCCAGGAAGTTCGATTGTTTGTTGGGAGCCGTACTCGAGAAGTTTCCGGAATAGAAGGCACTAAAAAAACGTTTAATATATAAGAGACTACCTACCAGCGATGAGAGTTAGTTTACAATTTAATCTCGTAGTGAATAGACGTGAACATAAACAGTAGTAAAGTATGTATATAAATTAGTGAATATTAGTGTATTTAATATAAATTAGAAATTAGGTGTATATATAAATTAAGTATAAGTGACTACTTAAGTGTATAAATAAATTACTTAAGTAGATATACCGTGTATATAAATTTATACAATCCGTTGTGTATTTAAATAAATAAGAAAAACATTACAGTATGTATACGTATTTTTTAAATGAAAAGGGGTATTTTTATTTATATTATTTTATACCACAGTTGTGCAGTTTTCCGTTCTGACCTTTAATTGAAAGTTGATGTTGCACACCTATTTCTCGATCATAAGGTTCTGTTTTCACGGGATACTTAACTGAAGATTTTTAATTAGTGCATATAAGATATAATGGGTGTCGAAATGCGCCAAACCATTAAATTTTATGGGCCGGAGATGAGTTACCGAAGTGGGTATGAAAGATTTGCTTTCATGTTAAGGATTGATTTAAACGAGTTCCAACAGTTGGTATTTTGTAATTAACGGTCAGTAATTCAAGTTTTAAGTGTAAATGAAGAATCAAAATAATTACTAACATCCACAAACAAATGTAACAGTATATGTATGTAGTTAAGATAATTTGAACAAATTTTAAATGTTTAATACGAAGTAACACTATATGTTTAAAATAGATGAAAACTGAGTGTAAATTTAGTAAAATCCGCATGTAAAATATTTATTTATTGCTTCTGCTCAGATGTTCCAGTGTTGGACAAAATTGGATCAGGTAAACGTTCAACATATTCCTTCCTGCTAATTAATTTAGAAAAATATAGATTTCTGAAAGCACATTTATTAAATTGTTTAGGGTATTCGAGAAGTTCTAACTAGATGTTCCAATACAAGTCAAGAAAATGTAATCAATAATATGATACCTTAATTGTCTTAATGTTGCCGAATCTAATAGGCTGTAAAAGAGGTTTTAAATTATTATTCATTACATAACAAGCACACTACATACATATTTCCTGGAGACCGTATTATAAAAAAAATCAATGTTAAAGTTCCAAATCTTTAAAACCGCGCTACAAAGATTTCTGTAAAGGTGCTGGTCACGTTACACGTGTTACGTGACAGGCATGTAGGCAAATTTACATAATCGACATAACAAAACAGCACAGCAGAAGAGAATTTCATGATTTTCCTTCAAATTTATTGGATCGAATGGTGTATAAAAATGGTGTGTAGTGCCACAGTGTACAGGGTTGTCCAATAAGCCGATCTCTCGACTATATATCAGAAACTGTTCATGTTATAACTTTAGTAGAAAAAATTCCTTAGTAAAAGTAGCCAAGAGAAATCGCTGGAAATAACTTTCAAGTTTCTAGGTTAACCGCTAGGGGGCGTAACCTCTGAAGAAAAATTAAAAAAGCAGTTTTTTGTGAAATATGCCCAATTATACCAAGTGTTAAATAAGTAAACTAGAAAGAGGCCTAAATTACGCACACATTTCTTAAAGTACATTTTTTATTTTTTCAAATAAGGGGGGGGGGAGAGTGGGGAAGTATTTGTGGATAAATACCTATAACTTTAGTTGGGATCAATCTTAGAGTAATAATAAACATAGAGAGGGCTATTCATTCATAAACACGTTTATTTTTGCGGTCTACAATTCTAAACGCCAGTAGTGAAGTAATGAATGAATTAAAAAAAGTGGGGATGGTATTGTAGATACATGGCCTTGGTAATTTCGGCTATTTTTCTGACCAACTTGGCACCGACGAACATTAAATTCATAGACTTAAAAGTTTATTTTATCAATAAAAGTCTTGAAAAACACATCAAAACGAAAGAAATAAATGTTTATTCTCTAGTCGTAATGGCGCTGGTATAAACAAACCATGTTTGACATTCTTTACTACAATACTACGACGTATTCGAAATGATCGGCAATCACACTCTGGCGATATTTGAATCTCTCTTTATATGATAATTAAACAAGGACAAAACTACTAAATAGATTACTATTGACACATTAAACAGGTACTGAAATTTTGAGCATGTTGCGACTTTTACTTATAACCATGAAGGTATCTAAGGGTACAACAAATACTTGTTCAAAATTTATATAAAAATATGCCTTTATTGAATAAAATTCGAGTATTTATAGTTCATTTTAAAAGCAGCGACTCAAATACATAAATTAGTATGACTTTTTTTATTTGCATCACTTTTTATCGCATTTTCAATTAAACTTCTAATTTCATTTTTCCTGCAACTAAAGATACTTTGTAAATTTGGCAAAGCAGTGGAAGTGTCCGCAAATGAGCTTAAAATGTGACTCGATGTTTGGGGCTAGAAAAAAACAAAACAAACATATCTATTTTATTTGTTAATCTGAGGGATCAACCGATTTTAACGAAATTATTGTCATTAGAAAGAGTGTAGATGAAGTAATTACAACTACTATAAAACAATTACATTTAGTTTTAATTGTCATAGGTAGAGGGTACTTTCGAATGAAAAAAATAAAAATTTGTTTTTCTTGACAATGTTTAATGGAAACACCTAACTATAGTAAATTATGATGGAACTGGATTAAATTCGTAACAAAATGGCGCAAACCGCATGTTGATAGCTTTTGTCGAACTCGAGATATAAATAAAAACGCATAAACATAAGTAAGTATAGTATTGACTCACCCTGTATTATAACTTAAATTAAAAAATAAGTCAGTACTACTTTCAAATTTTTTATAGCAGAAGAATCTTAGTGTCTTAGTATTTAAATGAAAGGCTAGAGGATTAAGAAAAACTGGTAGTTTTCATCGTCCTTGTTTTAAACGACGTAGTAGATATATGATCGAAGATAATTCAATCAATGTTCTTGCTTTCATTCAACAGAATCCACATATAAGTAGTCGGCAAATCTCTATAGAATTGAACATACCCAAAACTACTGTTCTAAGGATTTTAAAACATCACAGGTTGGTTTTTCAAATTATAAAGTGAACGTTTAGGTCAGAAACTTGTATAAAATTCCCTTTAAACTTTAGATTCAACTGTTCTTTTAATATTCCGATAAAAACCGCAACACGGCGCTTTTATCCTTTTATCCGTTTCTTAAAAATACTTAAGCAAGATTTATCTTGTGAAACAATCGTAGATTTTTCAAGATTTCTTGAGTTTTAATAAATATAGTGGTTTTTTTTCATCAATACTTATTGTTCTGTTTTTTAGACTGCATGCTTATCATGTACCTAGTTCTCCACCAAGCTTTACATGAGAGAGATTTTGATGCAAGGCTGGATTACTGCAATTGGATGTTAGGTCTGCTAGAAGAACAACTGCATATCATGTCAAAGATATTGTGGACATACGAGGTTACGTTTAATAGTGCGGGTGGTGTTAATATGCATTATTGGGCTGAAGAAAATCCGCACTGGGTAGCGGAAGTGCAGCTTCAAGATAGATGGAGTCTTAATGTTTGGTGTGGTATAGTTGATGGAAAGATCGTCTTTGATGGAACTTTAAATGGCCTTACATATTTGGATTTTCTGGAAAATCAGTTGCCTGTTTTATTGGATGATATTTCCTTACAAACAAGAAGAGATATGATGTTACAACATGATGAGTGTCCTGCGCACTTTTCCAGACGAGTTAGATATTATTTGAATGTAAGTTATCTAGATCTCCAGACTTAACATGTCTGGACTTTTATCTGTGGGGAAGATTGAAGGATTTATTATAACAAACTCGACCAACCACGCGAGACGACATGAAACAGCGCATTAGAAACGCAATAAATAGTATATCAACAGCTGATATTGAAGCAGCTGTTATGTCTAAGCGCGATAGATTGTATTTTTGTGCGGACAACGAAGGAACACAATTGGAACATTTAATTGGGCATTAAGTTTTTATGATCGAGATATTTCTTTCACATATTTAATTTTAAGTTATAATACAGGGTAAGTCAATACTATACTTACTTATGTTTATGCGTTTTTATTTATATCTCGAGTTCGACAAAAACTATCCACATGCGATTTGCGCCATTTTGTTACGAATTTAATTCAGTTCCATTATAATTTACAATAACTAGGTGTTTGCTTTAGACATTTTTAAGAAAAACAAATTTTAATTTTTTTCAATCGAAAGTACCCTCTACCTATGACAATTTAAACTAAATGCAATTGTTTTATAGTAGATGTAATTAATTCATTTAATTCATCTACACTCTTTCTAATGACATTAATTTCGTTAAAATCGGTTGATCCAAATCAAAGTTATAGGCATTTATCCACAAACACTTCCCCACTGCCCCCCCCCCTTTATTTGAGAAAATAAAAAAAAGTACTTGAACAAATTTGTGCGGAATTTAGGCCTCTTTCTAGTTTATTTATTTAACACTTGGTATAATTGGGCATATTTCACAAAAAACTGATTTTTAAATTTTTCTTCACAGGTTACGCCCCCAAGCGGTTAACCTACAAACTTGAAAGTTATTTCCAGCGATTTCTCTTGGCTACTTCTACACGGAATTTTTTCTCCTAAAGTTATAACATGAATGCTAATATATAGCAGAGGAATAGGCTTAAGGGACCACCCGGTACAAATACGTCTATAAAAAGACCAAACAAACTATTTGTTTCTGTTTCAAAGAATCCCACAACACGAAACATGTGGTTACAATTAGCCTGAAGATGAAGAGATCCAACAACTATTGTAATGCATTCAAATATTTTTATGTGTGAAGATCACTTTGATGGAAGTAATATTAAACTCAATTTAATACTAGATAGTAGTTAAAAATGTCAGTTTGCCAAAACAAAATAACATTTATAAACACAACCTAAAATAGAGTGCATACATAGAGGTGACCAACTGTAAGTTGCATGAACTTTTTCCTTTTCACAAATTAAACAAACATAATTAGCTTAGTCTAATAGACAAAATCAGTTTTTTACTGATTTATATTCACAAAATATTCAAGCAGACAGATCCGGCCTCAGAACGTATGAAATCTCCCACAGAAAATTTATTAATTGAAACATGAATACAACCTCTGACGGGGTTTCTGACTACAGGGGCCCCTCTCAAAGTACAGTTACAAATTATCCACAGTCTCAAAATACATCTTATGCATCCGCTCTCACTCAACAAACATTTCCCAGCAAGGAGCAAGCGATTGTGTTTCCAACAATTGATGGATTGTTCCTCCAGGATTACATATACGCACTAGGGTCTCTGATTGGTCCAAAATCTATTATATTTTGCTCAAGAATCTCCAATGGTAGAATATGTATATACCTAATAAACAAACAAGCAGTGGACACTTTTATGAATAAACATAAATCTATAAAAATCGGTAACTCTATACTTGATGGTCGTAGACTCATTACTACATCTCAACGATTGGTCTTATCAAATGTATGTCCATCTATACCCCATGATGTCTTGGTAAATGAACTGAAACAGTTAGGTCTCACCCTACTGTCGCCTATAACCTTTTTAAAAGTGAATGTGTCGAACCCTGAGTATAGTCATATTCTAAGTTTTCGCCGACAAGTGTACATAAAACCTATCTCAACTCCTACAGATATATATACCTTCCTACATTACTTTATCTTTTGACGGCACACCTTATCGTATATATATATATATATATATATATATATATATATATATATATTAATACATATACTCTATCTAAATTCTAAAGAAAACATTGAAATAAAGAAAAATGTACATATTTGGATGTAATATGGATGTAATACTAGTGATATACAATGTATTATAAATAATTTAAAAGATTCAATATGCAAATAAAATTTGACATTACAATTTCGAATGACAATAATGCAGAAGATACTTAATGATACATAGATTTTATAAAGATTTTGAAAAAAGAATACAGATGTCGCTGGTAGCAAAATTACAATTAGAAGAAAAGAATGAAAATCTCTCTTTGTTATATGAAAACATAAATTTGTATTTTTTTTAAAAAAAGGAATTCTTTGGTAACCAAAAGAGAAGAGAATTATTTATGAAAAAAGTTTAGTTAGTTGATTTTGAACCCCTCTCGAGAGAACATCTAATATGAGTTCTCTCAAATTTGCTGAATAATATAATAGTAATTGATATATTAAAATAGCATCAGATTATAATAATTAGCATGATAAGATCAGTGCGTGAATAATTCCTTAAATAATTATATTGAAATAGTGTTAGTGATTTTTCCGGGTTCTAAATTATAAATTTAGAAAAGAGGTTCCGGCGATTCTAAAAGACGTGCTTAGAATCAGAACGAGTGATCCTGATACCTAGTTGGTGAGTCCAGTCCAGATTTTATAAATTATTTTTCAAGAATTAACAGGCCTTTAAATAAAATTAAGATAGATGCATCTATATCACATTTTTGAATACTGACAAAATTAACGTTAAAGATATATAAAATTTCACCTGAAGAGAAGAGAAAATTTTTTTGAATAGACAATTTATTTGACATTTATACACGTCAAGTGTAATTTTCGACGATTTGAACGTTTAGAATAAGTAGTTAATTAGGTTGTTCTTCTAGTATATAGGTTTTTTTTTAATTTTAAGGTTCGTAGAAAGTACGATTATTGTTCTTTATTATATTTTGGGAATAATAATTCATTTTCACTTGTTATCTGATGGTATATAATATATAATTTTTGATTCCAACTCACTTTGGTATTAATTCAACTCCTATTTCATTGAATTTGAAAAATTTTGGATCCTATAAAACTTTTGATATAATCAGTGACATTTAGTTAATTTTCAGTGACAGAAAAATTGTAGATGTCATTAGATAATTTAATGGTCTTAGAATATATTGAACAAGCAGTCACTATAGATTTGCAATAGTATAATTGACAATTTTGGAATATTCTTTGGAAATTTATAAATTTAAAATTTTAAATTATTAATTTTTTTTTATCTTTGAACCCTCCCTGAGGTGAGAGCGAGTAAGTCGATTTTGTAGTAATTTATCTTTCAGAATATAAAATTTCATATTCATCTGAGCCGGGCATAATAATTTGACAATTCCTGTCAAAATTTCAAATAGGTTATATTCAGTGATAAAGGTGTTTTCACATTAGTGTAGTTACTACCACGATTGTAACAACAGCATCTAATAATCAAATTTCAAATAAAATCATATAATACATAATTATAAAAACAGTAGAACATTAAAAATATTATAATATATATCACAAGACGGTCTTTCCTGTTACAAATGCAAAAAAGATGGTCATATTGCCTCCCAGTGCCCCGATTTTTTACCAGCTGTTACTGAAAGTACAATAACAAATCAAAATCCGGAATCAAATATTCAAAATACAAATACTGACATTGAAACACAACCTCTCAGAGAAAATACAGATCAATTACAAAAGATTCAAGCTGCGAAACCTCCACCAATACCTGCACCACAACTAGCCCCAATCGACATAAATACCGCGCATAGTGGAAGTAAAAGACGCATAGAACAGATTATCTCTACGCCAGATACACCCGAAGAAAATAAGGACTCAAAACAATTCATAAAACCCAAACAAAAAAAGAAGCACCCAAAAACTGATGAATCCAAAAGCTGCAGAGAATCACTACTACCAGCACAAACATTTATAAACAGTCAAAACCCTCCCAACTCACTCGATTTTGATCAACTGGTGCTCTTGCTCGATAATACAATGGGAGACCCTGACCCTGTAAAAAACATTTTCGAATTCACCGATAATTTTGACAACTTGGCTTTGCAACTTTACCAAATCCGACCTTATATCACAGAAAGAAGCATCAAATCTCGCTGTACACGACTCAGGACAAGAATCATAAAGCACATTGGCACTCGTTCTACGGATATAGAAAGTGACGCATCATTATCCCAGGAATTGTACTAATGAACAAACTTATGAATATATCTACTACATCAACCTACATTCTTCAGTGGAACCTGAACGGGTTTCACTCGCAGTTACCTATGCTACAACATTTAATAAGTCAATATAACCCATTCATTGTAGGATTACAGGAAACAAATTTTACTGAAAAGAAAATAACTGGATTAAAAAATTATACAGCTTTCTATAAAAACAGGGTAAACGCAAAGATAGCTAGTGGAGGAGTTGCAATTTACATAAAAAATGACGCTGATGTCAACGAAATATCTCTAAAAACAAATTTAGAAGCTGTTGCAGTCTCTATCAACCTAGAACAAAAAATTTCTATTTGCAATGTGTACATACCCCCCAATAAAGAAATTTCAAGTCAAGAACTAACAGATCTCTTCTTTCAAATAACATCTCCACCCATCATTATTGAAGATTTCAACTGCCACAACACCGAATGGGGATGCAAAACGACTTCCAACAAAGGCAAACTGCTATCATCAACTACAGATCTCTGCGGTATTTGCCTACTGAACAGTGGGGAAGGCACTAGGCTCAACTCCTGCACCGGAGAGACGGCAGCTCTAGACCTTACCTTTTGTAGCCCAAATTTACTAACCGAACTAACTTGGGAAATTCTACCTTTCATTTATAATAGTGACCATGCTCCAATAATTATTAATAACTCCAATCACAGGAATATAACCAATACAAACATTAGTAAAAAATGGCAATATAAAAACGCAAATTGGGCACTGTATCAGCAAACAATCGAAGAAAATATAATAAACTTTGAAATAAAATCGGATATAGACGAAACAGTTGATAATTTTGCAAATACCATGTTAGAAGTAGCAAAAGAATCAATAAAAAAAAACATCACTGATTAAAAATCGTCAACCCGTACCATGGTGGAACAAAAACTGCCAAGAAACGGTTAGAGCAAGTAAACATGCTTACAATGTATGGAAAAAGCACAAAAATCAAGAAAACTGATCGAATTCAAAAAACAAAAAGCAAGATGTAAATACATAATAAAAAAACGCAAAAGACAATCGTGGCATGAATTCGTAGCCAGCATTAATGACAACACTCCACCCACAGAAATTTGGAACAAAATTCGACGACTATCAGGGAAACGCACCATCACAGGAATACGATCCCTTCAATATCAGAACAAGCTCACATCTGAAAATGAACTAATAGCCAATGTTTTAGCTGAAACTTACAGAAAACACTCTAGCAACTCAATTTTTTGTGCACAATTTCTCGACTTGAAACAACAACAAGAAAAAGACTTTCCCATAACTATAGATCCAAATGACGATTCTTTATTGAATACTAAAATCTCTGAAACTGAACTTGAAGAAACATTACAAAAAATAAAAAACACAAGTCCAGGATCAGACGAAATCCCTGCAATTTTTATCAAAAATTTGCCTAGCTGTGCCAAAAGAATCTTATTGGACATCTACAATGTTATTTGGACTGAAAACAAATTCCCGAAAAAATGGAGCCAAGCTACAATCATACCTATATTAAAACAGAACAAAAACAAAACTGATCCAGAATCTTATCGGCCAATATCTCTAAGATGCGTGATGTGTAAATTATTGGAAAAAATTGTAAACCAGCGGTTGATGTGGTATCTAGAGTATCACAACTATATAGCAATGCAACAATGTGGCTTCAGGCAACAAAGATCTGCGCAAGACAACATAATCGAACTAGAATTTGAAGTACATGAAGCTTTTGCCACCAATCAATCATGCGTCACAATATTTTTTGACATCCAACGTGCATTTGATGCTGCCTGGCACTACAAAATATTAAAACAATTAACAGAGTGGGGGATACAGGGCCATATGCTTTCATTTATCTCCAGTTTTTTTAGAAACAGATCCTCCCGAATCAAAGTTAATGGAGAACTCTCAAAAAGCTTCTTCCATGAAAATGGTACTCCTCAAGGATCAGTAATTAGTACTACACTTTTTCTCACAGCTATTAATAACATCGTCGATACAGCTACAGCGCCTGTCAAGTACAGATTATACGCAGACGACTTAGTACTTATTGCCAAAGGAAGGAACTTAGAATCAATTTCGAGAATAATTCAAAATCAATTAAATTCTATAGAAAACTGGTCAAAAGAAACTGGATTTATCTTCTCAACAGAAAAAACGAAATCCATTATCTTTTCAAAACACAACAATAATTATCAACCTTGTCTCACACTGTACAATAAAAATCTCAGTTTCGTACAAACTTACAAATTTCTAGGAGTAATATTTGATTCTAAATTAAATTGGAAACATCATATTCTAGAACTCGTGAGGACCTGCAAAAACAACTTAAATATAATAAAAATGTTGAGCAACACAAGTTGGGGATCTGACTCAAATACTCTTCAGAGAATCTATAGAGCAATCATTAGATCTAAAATTGATTATGGAGCAATTGCCTATGGCTCGGCCACAAACACCACTCTCAAACAATTGAATACCATCCATAATACTGCCATTCGTTTAGCTATTGGAGCATTTTGTACCAGTCCTACTTCAAGTGTACTATGTGAAGCAGGTGAACTACCTTTACATCATAGAAGACAACTACTCAGCATGTCTTATGCTACTAATGTTGCAGCAAACCCACAACATCCAACATATGCCAACACCTTTAAAAATCATTATAGAAATCTGTATCAAAACAAAAAAAGAGCAGCTCCAGCATTTTATGAAAGGGTTGCCAATTATTATAACGATTTAGCTATCACCATACCAGTTATATTCTTAGCTAACAACAAACCCAGCACTCCACCTTGGACTATTGCTAGTCCGAAATGCCACTTTGATCTTTGCAGCTTCAATAAACAAAACACACATCCAGCCCTTATTAAGTCCAAATTCCAAAACATACTTAATATTTACCCCTCCTATGTGCAAATCTACACGGATGCATCAAAAACATCGGAAGGAGTAGGAATAGCAGTGAAAGTCCAAAACGATACTCGAATGTACCAACTACCCAAACTATCATCTGTATTCTCTGCAGAGTTATTTGCAATATATCAAGCCCTTATACTTATTCAAGGGAGGCCAGAACAAGAGTACTTAATCATTTCCGACTCTCTAACCTCGCTGAAAACTCAAAAATATATACAGCCATTGCCCCCTCTCAAAGATGATCAAGCAACAATTCCACTCAATTCGGCATGGCGGAAAAGAGGTTGTATTCATATGGGTACCCTCGCACATAGGAATTCTCGGAAACGAATAAGCAGACAGGGCAGCACAAGAAGCAATTACAAGTGATAGTGCAGTGCGCGAAAACAGAGTGCTTGCGTCAGACTACAAATGTCACATAAAATCATTAATTTATAACAAGTGGCAGGCCGAGTGGGATCAATCTAAAGATAAACTGAGACCAATTAAACCAACCATCAAACCTAAAATTAACAACGTAATGAATAGAAAATGTCAAACTGTGTTAACACGCCTCAGAATTGGTCACACTCGGTTTACTCACCAACATTTAATCACAAAATCTGATCCGCCAGTGTGTGATTTATGTAGAGTTATTGTAACTGTTGAACACTGTCTTGTAGAATGCCCAAAGTACAAACAAAATCGTCAAGCGCACGGACTACCGACCGATTCAAAAAGTATGTTAAATAACACCTTGTTGAATGTAATTGACTTCTTAAAGGAGATCAACCTATACAATCTAATTTAAATTGCAAACATTCCAATCAATAACAGTACCGTTAAAACGCGAATAGTAGTTGATGCGCTTAAAAAAAACCTAAAATACAATTTAATAAAATTTATGACTAATCATACAGAAGATTTTGTTAATTAATAATTCCTACTTGTACTTACACTGCTGTTTAAAAGATTTTTCAGTTCCGCAGCACTGTAATCAATCAGCTTTAATCTTAAAATAAAGAGCCCTAAATGCATCTATTTTGGGTTGGTGTTCTCTCACAAAATTGTACTTAATTTTGAAATTAGAAACAAATATTTATGCCACTAGCTAATATTTATCAAAAATTGTCCTAAACATGCTTCTGAAATAGCTCACAGTTCGAATTTAAAACATAAAACGCCAACAACAATCTGTCAAGCCTGTGATGTCACCAGTCTTGCCACCAATTACAGAGCGTCTCGTCATAGATAACATTTTAAAAATTATTATATTTTGTGTGATTTGCAAAAAATATTCATAATTCAGTTTAAAGTTTTTAACCTATTATATAATAGAATGACCACAATTTGTAGTACATTTTCAATGTTGTCAAATACAAAATACCAATATAAGCAAAGCAAAATAACTTTCAACGATCAAATAACAGTGTCTATGAATTTGAAAGATAATAAAACTTTAATTTATTTAAAATATTGTGTAAAAAAAGCATTTTTATAAAATCGGGATTGTTTCTGGTAAGAGCAATATGTTTTCTAATTTTTCATAAAAAGTATCGTTAATAACATCACAATTTATGAAATTCAACAACAAAAAATATATACATTGTCACATTTTTTTATTTAAGAATTCAGTATTGAGTTGATACATTAGTTTTATATGGAAGGTATCTTTTGTAAATACTCAGCATTTGTGAAATTTATTAATTGTTTAAAATACAAGCTTTTATTTCTTGCTACTACAGAACAAAATGGCGACAAGGATTTTAGGAACTCGATAGTCTGAAATACAGCAAATAAAATTATCGGAAGTGAATTTAACGTAAATAGTGTACGTAAAAAGTTTTTCGAGCGTTTAAAATAATGCCGAGAATCCAGACAAGAAGTTAGTAAAATAGCGTCAGTTGCTTGCCAAATATCAAGTATAGATAAATTTAATTACAAAATTTCAGATTGTGTAGTATTTAAAGAAAGAATGAATCAATTATTCATTGCGAATGAAAATAATATTAATCGACAAAAAGCAATTTTGTTGTGTTCCTTAAGTGAAGAGACTTATAAGAATACTAAGTGACTTTTTTGCACCGGCTAAAAAATTCGGTAATGAAAGTGTTTCGGAGTCGTCAGCTAGATTTAAGTGTAACTGCAAGCTGCAGTTTTGGTGTGGAGTTAGAAACAGTAATAATGGCTGACATATTTAATATCCGTTTGGGAGAAAATAGTTCGTTGTTTCGATGAAAATCCTACGAATGCAGATTTATCAGTATCTAAAATAATGAAAGCAGCCCAAGCCAAAGAAGCATTGACACAAGAATTTTATAATAGATTCCAGATTGGAGTAAGCATCAAAAGTGAACTGGAATATTACTTTAAAAATAAAAGCTCTCGAAAGGCATCAAAATATGGATTTTCGCCGGAGATTAGATTGTTAACGAGCTTACATTGCACTGCAACCTTTAAGCCGCGTCCACATCGAAGTTGGCTTAGCCGATGGACAAAGTCGCTCGTGTTTTGAATGGCTTTTGCCGAGTGCTACGACACGTCTACACTGAAATGACATGGCTATCAATATCAATAGTCAGGTAAATTCAGTCGTTGAATGTTACAATTATTTTATACTTATTACGTTCAAAACGTGTTTTTTAATTTACATATAAAGCTACAAGAGAAGCTAAAAGAGTGTTAAAAACACTTACCATGTCTTTCTTGTTGCATTTGGTTTATTTTTATCCATGACAAAATGCATAGACTGGTATGCAAACCAGTTGCTCGTATAAATTACAGCAGTTTCTATTGCAAAACGTTGACTATCTCGTTCACTTTCAAGTTACCGGCTGAAATGGCTTCGCAATTTTTTGTAATATTTCATCCTTTGGTACATGTATGGCAAACTTTATTTCAGTTGCGTTTTTTTCTATCTTTATAGTTTTCATTTCCAGCATCCCATAAAACCGGACGCTCACGGTACAAATCAGTTAACGTCAAAACTTTTTCCTGGGACCCTTCCATGATGCCAGCGAGCGCTTTAACATATCTCTCCGATAGGACTCACCAAAAGTTACCAACAAATTTTACTGATCTAACAAATATGGCAAGCGGTACGTCCACACTGCACAAATCGGCTTCGGCCTCTTTGATTTTACCGACAAGCGTCGTGAAGAGATTTAGAATAATTTTACTGAGAGACAAATAATTTTTGCATCTAGCGCTGTCAAGTTCCGCGGGAACTTTTTTGCTTTATACAGCCGGAGACTGATTAATCAAAATCAAGTAGTACGTCCAAACATTTTGTGTGGAAAAATTAATCAAATGAAATTTGTTGTGGTAGCAAAAATCATAAATCTAGCGAGTGTTCGTTTAAAAGTGTAATTCAGAACAGTATCCAAATAATGATGATCTCCGTTTTTAAAAGTTAATATAAATCTATGGAACTCAGATTCGGGCTGTACGGTGTTCATTTTTTGCATTAAGAATTCCATTATTTAGCTAATTTTGTGAAAACTTACATTATTTTAGGAGATAATGTAATTGTATTCGAATGGATAGTGATCTCGGCAAATATATCTGCACGATCTGGCATATCAATGACCAATTAATTCGCCAACTAATTGTTTCTATACCACAAGTAATTTTCAAGTTTTTCCGATTAAGTATCTCCGACGCTGGTTTATGATGCTTCTTTGGAGAGTTTTATGTCACCTATTACACTTCGTTTCGGTCGGCAGGCAGAATGTACATTTCCCATGTAATCATCCTGTATAGCATAAGAACATTAACAAATATACAGGAGGAATTTGATTCAGCCTAATTAAATAATTCAGGCAATTTAAAAATGAAATGTCGAGAGGTACTGTAAAGCGGGGTTACTTCAACGGGTAGTCTAAATTCGAACAATCCCCCCTTCTTTTTGTTTTCTCGTAGTAACGCGCTTATTTTAGAGTGCTTGAATTTGTTTGATCGCGGACTAAAAGAAAAGTGCCACTTTGGGCAGTCTGTCGAGTGTCTTCACATTGTCGCGACACTATTTGAGCGGTAACTATGGAATGAATTTTACAAATTAATTCGTAATTTTAATGTTTTATAGATGGGTTGCAAATAAACCTGTGTAATACTGATTCCCTAAGGCATGTCTTTATATAATCTTGTAGAAATATTGCTAGACATGTCCTTAACATGATTTGCAATAGTAATTTTGTTTTTATTTAATAGAGCGATTACAAAAAAAATACCTTTTTTTACTTTTAGTGGGGGGCTTGGGGACGCACATAATGGCAATTACACGCAAGCATGTTTAGAAAAGGCACTCGAAGATCTGCGGCAGAAGAAAATTAGTTACAGGCGGGCCTCGGAAGTTTACGGTATACCGATATCCACCCTGTGCAACAAAATGAAGAAAAATCATCCAATGCCAGCAGGTAGACAAACAGCATTAACAAAAGAAGAAGAAAACAGTCTATCATCCGGAATTCAAAATGCTGCAGAGTGGGGCTTTTCTCTAACTAGGTTAGACATTCGGTTATTAGTTAAGCAGTTTCTTGATGTCCAAGGTAAACCAATTAAAACTTTTAACAACAACATGCCTGGCGTAGACTGGTTTTATACTTTTGTGAAAAGGAACCTGATTTGAACTGAACGTTTGTGTTAGAATATTAAACGCTGTCTAGCTGAATTGAATCTCGAAGTTATTAACGACTAGTTTGACAATTTGTCACAAAAGGAAAAATTGATGTAGCGCCAGGAAAGTGAGTTGAGGCATCTGATTTAAGTCAGCCTTCTACTTCAAGAGGGTCAAGCAGCTCTGACCATGAAATTGTATCTGGTACGGACCAGTCTAACTCTGACAAAGATAGTGATGTTGGTGCCAACACAGATTAAAGCAATGCACTGATTTAGGACAAAAATACTGAATCAGATCAAAACTTTATTATGAATTATTATGTTTTAGTAACCTTTAAATGTAAACAAAACTGAGAGATATTTTGTCGGCAAAATTACTGAAGTTTTTCCGATCAACCTGAGCTTTTCTTGGTATTGGCGAAAATCATCTAGCAAACTACAAATTTATTTTCGTTACCCAGATGTTAAAGATGAGTCGATGTTAAACCGAAATGGCGTTTCAAAGAAACTTCATGTGCCAAAAGATTTAAGAAGAAATTTATGGATCTACCGGTGAGTATGTGCTATTGAATAAACTTATTATGAGTTAGTGTTTTTAAATGAAACTCACGGTCTCTAGTTAATTCCACAATATAATAAAAGTTATTGAAAATTCTAAAAAATTGACCATTGTTTCGATAAATCAATATCATTATCGAAACAATTGTCAATTTTTTAGAATTTTCAATAACTTTTATTATATTGTGGAATTAACTAGAGACCGTGAGTTTCATTTAAAAACACTAATATGAGCATATTCCACGAAGTAAGGGTCGAGACAGTTAATTTCATTATTATAAGTTTTTACTTTGTTTATTTGTATATTTAGTTTTATGAAGATTTGTATTTGCTGATTATTCTATTGGGGTAAGTTTTTTGTTTTGTATTAACATGAACATTTAGTTTTAAATTTATTTAACTATGAACCTTTAGATTAACGTTACAAATCATTTTTCTTCTTAAGTAAAGCATTGTTTTTTCAAAAATCATGTATTATTTTTGTTTATTTTAAAGCTCATAGGATTAAAAGATTTTAATTGTTCGAACTTACACTTATCCAAGTGTAAAATTAAAATGCTTGTACGTTTTAAAGCTATGTTCGAATTTACCCCATCCATAGGGGCAAGTTCGAACAAGTTTTATCAATAAAATTTTTTTTCTTTAATACTTATGATGATGGGAATACTCAAAGGAAGACTCAATAATGTTATATTTACATTTTGGATAATTTTTCCCCGCTTAACTGTTTTTGTGTCAAACTGGGTTGATCATGACGATATCAAACAAAAAAGTTAAATAAAAACAAGTAATGAGAGTAGTATCGAGCGAGGATATTTATTAGTTTGTCATTTTGAGAATATCTTTTAGATGTTACGTAATAAAAATTTGATATTTGCTACGCATGTGTAACTTGATGAACCCTTCACGAATAGTTATAAAAAATTAAGTTTGCCATTTGAAAAATAGTTGAGACGTCATAACTCAAATTTAGGATACACTGTATAACATTTCTACTAATCGACCTATCTGAGGATATTTCCCACAAAAAAATTCTCTTTGATTTACTGAATTTATTCCAAGTTCGAGACCCACATTGTATATTCTAAATAAAAAAATGTGACAATATATTCTTTGGTATTAATAAAACACGACTTGTTCCAAAAAAGAAAAACAAACTTTTGATGATGTTAGAGCAATTTTCACACCACTCTTACCTATAAAAATTTTGCTATCGCGCTGCCAATGCCTTGCTTCTTCGACTTAAACGTAATACTACAAAAATTAAACATAATTAATGATTATATGGGTTCAAATTCTAATGAAGAGAACATTAGGCTTTTAGCATAAATTGGTGATATATGTAATTGGTATGAGAGCACTTGAAACTGCTAATTATTGTTACTTAAACTCACAGTAATAGTAAGAATGTTTATTGTTTATATTGTGTATACGTTAGGTTATCTTACAAAATGTGTATTCTAACCAATTTGATATTAATTACACATGTCACTTCTCAAGTTATCCGAATTAGTCTAACACGTTATGATTGTAAAATATTTGACGTTATGTATTAAAAAATAGCTTTTTGACTACTTCTGAAAATTTTTGAGAGGGTGTCTCTTTTCCACTCTTTGCAAAGATAAACTAAAACTTGTGTAACTAAACTGACACAGAATTTTTAAAAAATGCGATGTTTGTATTTTTGTAAAATTTTGATTTTTCAATTTTTGATATTCTATTAGGCCCTCTGGCGGTGGATCTACATATCTAGTGTTGTAAAATTACCAGCCAATAAATATTACTGGTAAAATTAGAGGTTGGTGATTCGACAATGATGCAGCATTGAATTTAACCCGCGCAGTTTGAAAAATGTCCAATATGAGAGAGCAGAGTGATAAATTTTTTTGAAATAATTAAATAATCCGGGCATTATGTATAATGTGTGTCACCTATGAGGCAGAGTAATTAAAACGAGGTTTTAATACAGTTATTTTTATTTCTTCCGTCAATACAAGCTCGATCGACATCTGGAACCCGGACCCTCACTGTATCGCCAACATTATCTACGGGATATTTAGCATTAGGTGCATCCAATATTTTTTCGGTTTGTTTCTGCAAATTAATTGAAGCTGATTTTCTAAGAAGCATAACATTTTCTGTCTTGTGCTTCACGTTTTGTTATGATGAAAGCATTTCGTCTTCAAATATTGAATTTAAATTCAAAGTTTCTTCATATTCAAAGTTTCTTCATCCTGAGCATCGAAACTAATAGGTGATGAACATAAATGTACTGCATTGTCGGTGGATTCCACATATTTTGTTTTGTTGGACTCTACCTTCTCATTTTCAATGGATTCTCTTTGGCCTGTTTCATTTTCAATGGACTCTACTTTATCATTTTTAATGGATTCTCTTTGGACTGTTTCATTTTCGATGGACTCAATTTGATCATGTTCAGTAGTCTCTACTTGATTATTTTCGTTGGACGCAACTTGCTTATTTTAGATAACAGTACCCTCGGTGGATAAGGGTTTTTCTAATTCTCCTTCTGAATTAATATAAACCAAGGCCTCATTTGGTATAGAAGAACTTTTGAGTTCTACTTTTAACTTCGCCCCAAACATGGCTTCATATGGAGTACGGTTAATGCCTATGTGATGCGCTGTGTTTTTCATCAATTGAACGAATCTTAATCCTTCGGACCATTTATTGGAGTTGTTATCTTTCAACCACATACTGAGGATATTCTCTATATCTTGGTTGGCTCTCTCTACCGGCCCTTGGCTTCGAGAGTGCCTCGGTTTACCATGTACAATTTTTAATTCGGGCCACATGCTACAAGCTTCCTGGACAATTTTATTCGCAAACTCTCTGCCATTATCGCTTTGAAGAATGCTAGGTGCACCGAATATTGTAAAAATGTCAAGGAGTACATATGCTACTTCTTCGGCCTTTTAGGTCTTGAGCGAACGCAGCGGAACGAATTTCGTAAGATGGTCTTGGTATACCAATATAAATTTATATGGACCATCTTCTTGGGTCTGCATGTCTATTAAGTCGACAGGACATTTTGCATTCATTTCGCTGCTAAGAATAGGTTTGACTATAATCCTTTCTTCGGAACGTTGCGTTTTTTTCACAATTGTCACATAAGTTTAAATAAATGACAATCATTTCTCTCGTAATATTTTTATAGCGCAAATTCCACTGTTTCTCCATCCGGTTACTTCCACCACGTCCAATTTTTAGGTGGGTCTCGTGTAGAATCTGAAATATTTCGTTTTCATTTACGTAATACCTGATTGTGTTGTCTTCTTTGACCGGGACAATTACTTTTTCCGCCCCTCCAATAGTCATAACATCGAATCTCCGCAAACGCTGATAATCTTCTGGTTTTTTATTTGACACTTTTGATCTTGAAGATTTCACCTTTTTAATCAATTCTGTGTCAGTTTCGTAACTGAAATTTTTAATCTTTCGTCAAATCGACGATTCATGTCGACTAATTTCGATTTATCATTGCAAACTAACAAAATAATTGCGAAATAACAAGTGCCTTTCACTATAATTCAACACAGAATCACGAAAATATAACCTTCCACGTTTGTCTGTATTCGCTTTAATGCAAAACTAAATAAACATGAGGTTCGCTCGTAACCGTCTGCCGCCGCGGGCTCTGATTGGTCAGCGCGTGCCACGTGTTTGTTCACCCGCCCGCACCACACGCAGTGTCAAATAAACAGAGTATTATTAGATTGCCCGAAAATTACATGACAATATTCACAATGTCTAGGCAATGTGATAAATAAGGAACTTCAAATTATAATTATTTACTTCGTCCTAAGTAGCTTGTCATTATTCATAATGACCGGGCATTAAGAAAAATGCCCCAATTTATTACTTGGTCCATAACAAATATACAAACAGAGTGATAACCGCAGACATGCGTGTTTCTGGCTCATTAGCTGCCCTCAGTACGGTATAACCAAATAAGGGTGTAAAACCTGGGAGCAAAGATGTTGATGGAAACATGGGAAAACACAAAAAAACGGTTACCACTCTGTTTCAGTAGCCCTTTTCTCTTTGCGTGAATTACCCAAGAATCTCTTTGTTGTTGTTACATATCACGCGATATTCGTACATCTTCTTTGTTGTTTACTCTGGGTCGGAAGGTTGAAGCAGAGGGGCTATATGCGCCTCCGTGTCGATGTTGTTTGTTGTCCCGCAAACTCGGGATCTTCCAACTGAAGGCACAAATGTGCGTTTGGTTTTCCTGTTGAAATCAGTTGTTTTGTGTTTTGCCATGTTTCGATCAACATTTTTGCTCCCAAATTTTACACCCTCATTTGGTTATACCGTACTGAGGACGGCTAATGAGACAGAAAACATGCATGTCTGCGGTTGTCACTCTGTTTCAGTAGCCCTTTTTCTTGTTGCGTGAATTATATTCAAGAAACAACCGTTTTCTTAAATAATCCTTTACACCTTCATTTAAAAACATATAGTTTAAGATCCCAAGTAAGGTCAATGCGCATCGTTCGTTTTGAACTCGAAGCCCCAATTTTTTTTTAAATTTTCTTCAACTATTTCAAAGGACACTTAATTAGGAACCTACTAAGAAAAAATTATGATGTAAGTATTTTTTATAACGTCAAAAAAATTCATAAAGATTACGATTGAGCGCCGACGCGCTTCGTTCGTTTTGAACTCGAAGCCCCAATTTTTTTTTAAATTTTCTTAACTATTTCAAAGGACACTTAATTAGGAACCTATTAACGAAAAATTGTGATGTAAGTATTTTTTATAATGTCAAAACAAATTCATAAAGATTACGATTGAGCGCCGACGCGCATCGTTCTTTTTGAACTCTAAGCCCCAAAATTTTTTAACTTTAACTATTTCAAAGAACAAAAAAGCGTAATCATTATGAATTTTTTTGACGTTATAAAAAATACTTACATCATAATTTTTTGTTAGTAGGTTCCTAATTAAGTGTCCTTTGAAATAGTTAAAGAAAATTTAAAAAAAAAATTGGGACTTCGAGTTCAAAACGAACGATGCGCATCGGCGCTCAATCGTAATCTTTATGAATTTTTTTTGACGTTATAAAAAAAGCTTACATCACAATTTTTTGTCAATTGGTTTCCAATTAAGTGTTCTTTGAAATAGTTAAAGAAAATTTTAAAACATTTTGGGGATTCGAGTTCAAAACGAACGATGCGCGTCGGCGCTCAATCGTGATCATTATGAATGTTTTTGACGTTATAAAACATACTTACATCACAATTTTTTGTTAGTAGGTTCCTAATTAAGTGTCCTTTGAAATAGATAAAGAAAATTTTGAAAAATTTTGGGGCTTTGAGCTCAAAACGAACGATGCGCGTCGGCGTTCAATCGTAATCTATATAAATTTTTTTGACGTTATAAAAAATGCTTACATCACAATTTTTTGTCAATTGGTTTCCAATTAAGTGTTCTTTGAAATAGTTAAAGAAAATTTTTAAACATTTTGGGACTTCGAGTTCAAAACGAACGATGCGCATCGGCGCTCAATCGTAATCTTTATGAATTTTTTTTGACGTTATAAAAAATGCTTACATCACAATTTTTTGTCAATTGGTTTCCAATTAAGTGTTCTTTGAAATAGTTAAAGAAATTTTTAAAACATTTTGGGGGTTCGAGTTCAAAACGAACGATGCGCGTCGGCGCTCAATCGTGATCATTATGAATGTTTTTGACGTTATAAAACATACTTACATCACAATTTTTTGTTAGTAGGTTCCTAATTAAGTGTCCTTTGAAATAGATAAAGAAAATTTTGAAAAATTTTGGGGCTTTGAGCTCAAAACGAAAGATGCGCGTCGGCGTTCAATCGTAATCTTTATAAATTTTTTTGACGTTATAAAAAATGCTTACATCACAATTTTTTGTCAATTGGTTTCCAATTAAGTGTTCTTTGAAATAGTTAAAGAAAATTTTAAAACATTTTGGGGGTTCGAGTTCAAAACGAACGATGCGCGTCGGCGCTCAATCGTGATCATTATGAATGTTTTTGACGTTATAAAACATACTTACATCACAATTTTTTGTTAGTAGGTTCCTAATTAAGTGTCCTTTGAAATAGATAAGGAAAATTTTGAAAAATTTTGGGGCTTTGAGCTCAAAACGAACGATGCGCGTCGGCGTTCAATCGTAATCTTTATAAAATTTTTTGACGTTATAAAAAATACTTACATCACAATTTTTGTTAATAGGTCCCTAATTAAGTGTCCTTTGAAATAGTTAAAGAAAATTTTGAAAAAGTTTTGGGCTTCGAGCTCAAAGCGAACGAAGCGCGTCGGCGCTCTATCGTAATCTTTATAAAAATTTTGACGGTATAAAAAATAGTTCCATCACAATTTTTTGTTAGTAGGTTCCCAATAAAGTGTCCTTTGAAATAGTTAAAGCAAATTTTGAAAAAATACTTACATCACAATTGTTTGTTAATAAGCCCCCAATTAAGTGTACTTTGAAATAGTTAAGTAAATTTTGAAAAAATTTGGGGCTTCGAGTTCAAAACGAACGATGCGCGTCGGTGCTCAATCGTAATCTTTATGAATTTTTTTAACGTTATAAAAATACTTACTTCACAATTTTCTGTCAATTGGTTTCTTATTAAGTGTTCTTTGAAATAGTTAAAGCAAATTTGAAAAAATTTTGGGGCTTCGAGTTCAAAACGAACGAAGCGCGTCGGCGCTCAATCGTATCTTTATGAATTTTTTATGACGTTATAAAAAATACTTACATCACAATTTTTTGTTAGTAGGTTCCTAATTAAGTGTCCTTTGAAATAGTAACTGAACATTTGCAAAAAATTTGAGGCTTCGAGTTCAAAACGAACGATGCGCGTCAGCGCTCAATCGTAATCTTTATGAATTTTTTTTACGTTATAAAAAAGACTTGCATCACAGTTTTTTGTCAATTGGTTTCTAATTAGATGTTCTTTGTAATTGTTGAATAATTTTTTTATTTTTGGGTCTTCGATTCAGAATCGTGAAATATGTACAGGAACAAAAATTTGAAAACTATTTATTCACTTAGTCTTTAATTTTTGGTAGTAAAATTATGTAGCCTAATAAAGTGTCATCATATGTTTCCAATATTAACATTATTTTGCAAAAGTACAGTTTATTATGTAAAAAAAATATTCGTGGATGGTAAAAAAAAATCCGTGGCTAACTTCACACGGGTTGTTTCTGAACATATACCAACAGGGTTTCCATAAAAGATATGGTCCGGTAAATAAGAATGATTAAAAATATTGTATTTTTAAAGTTTCACTGACTTTTTCTGGTCCCTATTACCTAATTTCCGTTTACAAACAGTTAACTTGATATCAGTAATTGCACTCATATGCTTACCAACTGTAAAAATATATCAAAATAAAGGCAATTTTATAACGAATACAGTAGTGTAGGATTGCTTTACAAAATCCGTTCATAAGTAACAGTTGCCAGGATTTTAAATTGAAAAATCGCGGCAAGTAACGATTTATGAGAGAATCATTGTGCCTACTATTTGATGCGATAGAGGAAGACGCAGTATAATAGCTAAAACTAATATGCTATTGAGAGCATTTTGGAGCATAGTCCGTTTGTAAACACGTGTTTTGTGGAATAATTAAAAATGGTCTAACTTTTCCTTTACTATAAAAAGCAGCCGTATAATCGGAACATGTGTCAGCATGAAAAGCCGGTAGACTTAGGCACAAATTTTATCTCAATTTCATTGCCAATTCCGTGTAATTAATGCAATTAAGGTCATTCTTTTTTTTTCTTTGTCATTGAGCTTGCAAGTTAAATTAGAGGAAGTGGAATTTTACGTATATTGCCAAGCAAAATCTCCAAAGCATCTATGTCAGCTGATTTAATTAAAATTCTTAAACTTGGTGCGTGAAAAATTATTCTTGTATCGGCCTCTTCGTGATTGCATTGCTAATCATGTTCTTTAGTTTTAATTACGCAATTTTGTGGTGTGTGATAAGAATAACATTTTTTTTCTACGGTGAAAAACATTTTTTGTTCTGGATTATTGATACTAAATAGTCGTTCTCCCAGTAGTTAGCTAAAAACTGTATCAAAGCTTCTTTGGACCGAAAATTTTTCAGACTTTGCAAACAATCCGTTTGTTTGGTTTGGCGAGAACCTGAAAGTTTTTCAATTTCTGGCGTACTAATTTAAAATAATAGTTTTCAAAAACATTTCCGTAAAAATCAATCACCGAAGCACTTGATTTGCATAAAAAACACTCCTTCGCCATTTTTAATTTCTCCACAAAACACATGTGTACAAACGGACTGTTTGCTCCAAAACGCTTCTCAATAGCATATTAGTTTTAGCTGT
Organism: Galeruca laticollis; assembly: GCA_963921935.1. Classification (NCBI taxonomy): domain Eukaryota; kingdom Metazoa; phylum Arthropoda; class Insecta; order Coleoptera; family Chrysomelidae; genus Galeruca; species Galeruca laticollis. The sequence goes on along the minus strand of OY998181.1, from coordinate 21,897,308 downwards.
TGTACCGCGTTCTCATCTATCGCATCAAATAGTAGGCGCAAAGCTTCTCTGTAATCCATCGTTGCTTGTTCCAATTTTTTAATTTAAGGGCCTGGCAACTGTTATTTATGAACGGATCTTGCAAAGCAGCCCTAAGCTACTGTATTTGTTATAAAATTGCCTTCATTTTGATATATTTTTCAAGTGGTAAGCATATGAGTGCAATTACTGATATCAACTTACCTGTTTGTACACGGCAATCAGGTAATAAGGACCAGAAAAAGGTAGGCAACCTAGCTGTCGCATATACTGTATGTTGTATGCTTCCCATTGGAATTTCCTTCATTTGGCAAACAAATAAGTGAAATTATAAAAATGTACTATTTTGAATAATTTTTATTTATTATAGCCATTACCATATTTTTCATGTCAACCCTATTGATATATGTTCAGAAATATATTTTATTCAATAAATCATAATTTTCATTTAGTAAGCAGATGAGTGAAGGTAGACCTTACTTGAGATCCTCTACTAATAGTAGGTTAGGTACTTATTAATACAACAAAAACATAGTCTTATATTGCAAATATCACCCACTAAGTCATAATCGGCTTAATCCTCGTTCATTTAAAAAATATATAAAACAAAATAAATATACAGAAGTGCAAAAACGTAAAATAAACATTTAAAAAAATATGTATGTATATATTAGCTTTTTAGGTAGGTACCTATTCGCCTTCATCAACATCGCTACCATTTCGTCTAGAAACTTCATCCTTATTAGACCCAGTTTCAATAACTTCAATGTTGTCACTGATACTGATATCATCATCACCTTCATCTATATTGATATGTTAACAATTTTTTTTCCCAATTTTGTTATATTGTTACATTCAGTTTGTGAAATGTAATTATATGATTACTTTTTCCGGCTCACTCTACTGTTAAACGATTTTTTCGGTCCCGGTGTTCAATCCCATAGGCACTAAAAGATCTTTCTGTTGCAGCATTACTAGCTGGCATATTTAAAATATCTGCAACTAAAGTGATTAGTTTCGCACTGGTACAAATACCAGTCCGCCAAACAGTAGCTTTAAGTTTTTTTTCACTCTCGTTCACAAAATCTTTTGCCCATAATCCTTGTTGGAGTAATAAGGTTTATATCTTGGGTGATTTTTAGCAATAGTAAATAAACGGTTTTAAAGATTAAAACTAATCTTTCCGCACATAAGTGTACACTCCAGAGGTTATATCGTGCTAACAAACCGAAATTTCTCCAAAAATTACCAAAAATATAGAATATTCGGATTTATGGGACCCATTGTACTGGCTCTGGTGAGCTGAAAATCAATAGAGTTCATATCTGAGATGTCCTGAACAATATTCAATCATAAAATTTGTGACTTGTTGCAGTATGGAGGCTGTACCGTGCTAACAAGAGATGTTACGAAAAGTTGCCAACGACAATGACAACACGAAAAAACAGTTTTTAGAAAAAAATTCCTGTGTGTATGTCGTTGTTGTCGTCGGCCACTTTTCGTAACATTGTCTTCTTAGCACGATACAGCCTCCGGAGTTCAACAAGTCACTAATTTTATGATTGAGTATTGTTCAGGACATCTCACAGATGCACCCTATTGATTTTCACCAGAGCCAGTACAACGGGTACTATGGTACTTGAAGCACGACATTTTTGGAGACATTTCAGTTTGTTCGCACGATAGAGCCTCCGGAGTGTTTACAAGAGACAAATTTTATGATTGGATATTGTTCAGGGCGTCTCACAGGTCAACTCAATTGATTTTCAGCTTACTAGAGTCAGTAAAACAGGTGCTATGGTACTTGAAGTACCAAATTTTAGTTATATTTGGAGAATTCTCAGTCTGTTAGCACGATACAGCCTCTGGAGTGTCTACAAGTGACCAATTTTTGGATTGTAGATTGTTCAGGGCGTCTATGGATGAACCTTTTCAGCTCACTGGAAGTAGTACAACGGGTGCTATGGCGCTGGAAGTGCCACATTCTTGGATAAATTTCGGGTAGTCACGATACAGCCTCCGGAACAAATACAAGTGACGAATATTATAATTGAATATTTTCAGTGTGTGTCGCAGATGAACCGTATTGATTTTCAGCTCACTAGAGCGAGTACAACGGGTCCTATAAATCCAGATATACTACATTTTTGGTTATTTTTGGGAAATTTCGGTTTGTTAGCACGATACAGCCTCCGAAGTGTATACAAGTGACAATTTCACGATAGGATATTGTTTAGGACGTCTCACAAATGCGGAAAAGTTAGTTTTGATCTTTGAAACCGTTTAATTTTTAGATTAACTTCTTCTTGTTTTAAAATTTTTTTGTTCAAACACCAATGAAATTCCTTAAAAGCAAGTTACCACTTTTGACAACTATACCATTTTTGCCAACTGTGGATTATTGCTTTCAAAAATTGGTAATCCATTTTGAAATTGGTAGGAGTACTTCGTAAATATTTTAACGCAAAACCAAAATATATTGTCATCTAATAATGTTGTTTTATCCATTATATCATTGACGTCTTCATCAACTGCTAGGGCTTGTAATGCATATTTTGTTTTAAGCGAAAGAGTTGATAATTGATCCCCACCGTGTCTTTCCTGGCAATTTGACAGAAATGTAGTTTTTCTGTTTTCTCTTAATTTTTACAAAACATGCATGCAATAAATGGGAGTTTTTTATTTCATTCAGAAATACTAATTGTGCAATTGTCGTAATTTTTAATATATCCTCTATTAATAAACTTAATGCATTATCAACACAGCCATATTCCTATCTCTTCCAAAATTGTTTGTATTTCACTTTCCAAAAAGTGGGCATATGACGATTTTTTTGTACGTACACTTTTGAACAATACTGGCAAAAACGTATTAATGATATAATTTGTTATGGCATCTCTTCTAATATTATTCTAGCCGTCATATTGCAAAACCAAAATATACGCAACTGTAATTTTATTTTTGACCATTTGTTCAACTCTTCAAACCTCAGCTTCCAGCATTGTATTTGAAAGCATGTGTCTGCTTGGTAAAACATAAGCAGATCTGAGCTTCTTGAAAACTTCTACCCATGGTGGCAGTGATAAAAATCTAACGGGAGTGCCGGTCACATATACTGTACGGCTATAAATTCATTGATATTATTTTTTTCCTCGTCGGAGCAAAAGTCTACAAAAATTAACTGTCTCGACCCTTACTTCGTGGAATCTACTCATATTAGTCTTTTAAATGAAACTCAACGTTTATAGCTAATTCCACAATATAATGAAAAATGTTGAAAATTCTAAAAAATTGACAATTATTTTGATAACTGAATATCAACGTCAGAATGACAGAAGTTACATTTCATTTGATGCCTACCTGATGATTAGTAGTTATTTTTGGCTAGACCAAGAAGTGACCTACCTTGTGATTGACTTAATATATGTTAATAGAAAAAAGAAGAAGATGTGATATTACAAATATTGAAGCTTAGATATTATTAGTCCTATGGTGATATCCTGGATATCATTTTTCCAATTAAGATCAGTATAACTGTGCAATGATATAGAAAACCAGGAAAACTATATCTGCTGATCTTTACAATTATCACCTAAGAAGACAGTTTATTAGTGGAGAACTCCCTAGATTTATCTGTTCACTAACGACTTCATATTGAGGGTTTCTTAAGTGTCTTCTAGTTTCTAACTCTTCAATATGAAGTCGTTAATGAACAGATAAATCTAGGGAGTTCTCCACTATTAAACTGTCTTCTTAAGTGATCATTGTAAAGATCAGTAGATATAGTTTTCCTGGTTTTCTATATCATTGCACAGTTATACTGATCTTAATTGGAAAAATGATATCCAGGATATCACCATAGAGCTAATAATATCTAAGCTTCAATATTTGTAATATCACATCTTCTTCTTTTTTCTATTAACATATATTAAGTCAATCACAAGGTAGGTCACTTCTTGGTCTAGCCAAAAATAACTACTAATCATCAGGTAGGCATCAAATGAAATGTAACTTCTGTCATTCTGACGACGATATTCAGTTATCGAAACAATTGTCAATTTTTAGAATTTTCAACATTTTTCATTATATTGTGTAATTAGCTAGAAACGTTGAGTTTCATTTAAAACACTAAAAGTCTACAAAATTATCTATCATAATCTGGCTACAACTTGGCTTGTGTTGGATGCCAATTGAACTTTTACTGCTTCTACTTGTTAAATTACTTATATCAGAACACGATGAGCTAAATGAGCTTAGATTTGAATTTTCATCAAATTTGTTTGTTATTGTATCGTTATTCTCAGTTTGACTTTGACTTATCTGAATAGGATTATCCTCAAGATTTTCTTGTACTTTATGCTTCTTTCATTTGACTTGTTTTTAAATAGAAATTGATAAATCTTTTTTAGCACCAGCAGGCATTGCAGTTAGACAAATGGCATTTGCATCGTATCGTTGGGTTTTTGTTTGACAATGTTTACAAATGAAACTGTTTTCTGACCTTGCTGGTACATAATGGTTCCAAACCTTACTGTTAACTTTTCCCATTACAATCAAAACAATAAGAATTAAAGACTATTTATTATAGCTAGCGGGGCGATAGCCTAAAAAACGCAATAAATCCTATTTGTAATTTTTATGCATATGTATATTTTTATTTAAAAAAACGTATTTTCTTTATTGACATTTTTATTTCATCAGAACAATTTGTAAATTTTTAGGTTGAGAATTTTAGATTATCAGAATATTTATGAAGTGTCTACTGCTACGATAAGCGTGTTTATTCTAGTCCTAAAGCGTATTTTTGTCGTTTTCTAGCTTTTTACATCACACTTCGCCATTCCGCTCAATTTTTCACAATATCCTAATAATTTTACCAATTTTACTGGACTATGAGTAATATTTCGTAATTTTATTTCAATTACCGGTAATTTTACCGTCGCAACTCTATACATATCTATAAATAATATCCAGGTTTCTCTCGAGGCAACTTTTGTGATCATTTTTTTCCTGAGATATTACCGATCCATTTTTATTGAGTCACCAGATAATCTAAACCAAGTACGGACCTGGTCGGTCACATATTTCATTTCCATTCAATAGCTGGCACGGGTCTTTCCCCGCGGGTTTTAGATACTTCAATATAATATATTTGAATGGACTACTAAATAATGATTTTTTTCGGTGTAAAATTGTAATTAGACGACATAGCATAATGTATATAGATATATGTGGCATGAAACAAGAATGATTTCTTAGTTTGTGCTCATCTACATAGCCTTAATTGGTTTACCATAAATGGTAAATAGATAGATTGTGTTCAATCGTGGGAAGTAGATTTTCAAGAATTTTCTTTTTTTATGACCTCGGCAAAATATTTATGGAAGTGAATGTCATGAGAATATCGTTGTGTATGTGTGCGCGTGTATTTGGAATGTTTTCCTTAGTATAAATATGTATGTAAATGAAATTATTGGTGACCGAATTGAGAATATAGAAATTGTACATTATAAACCTTATTTGATTAGAAAAATATTAGGAGTCTTCATTCTATAGTTAAAATAGCTGTCTTCGCAGCCTACTCTTGATATATGAACAGATGCCTTTATAATTTATTCAGTATAATGAAATTAATATGTTTAAAGGCACTTTGTTATAGTCTGTTATTCTTGTTTGAATGACTGCTTCTTTTTCATACTGAAACAAACCTTGCTCGAAACCAACATACTCTTCACCAGGACGTAAATGGTAACTTTACTTATCGATTGCAATATTTGAAAATTTTTACGAACTTTACCTATATTTATATTCGATTATTCATTTAATATTATATTAAGTACCAAGTGTCAAAAAGGTTACTTTAGTCACGAGTTTTACTAGGCACGAGTGGAGCGAAGCGGAACGAGTGCCTTGTGAAACGAGTGACTAAAGACGTTTTTAACACGAGGTGCTTACTGCACTTTTTCTTCGCCCGCAGGAAGGGAAATTTTTTATTTTATTTTAATTATATTCATAACATTACGGACGATGGCTGACGGATGACTGACACATCAAATGCCACAGAACAACAAAATTATCACGGAACATGGAATTTAACATACAAATGATACACTTGATTTGACGTTTAAAAAACAAAAGATAAACGAGATGTGACTTTTCGCATTTTAAACACTAGTGTTTAAAGAGTCGTTTTGTGCATGTCAAACCCGTGTTTAAAATGCGGTTTAAGTAACGGAAATAGAAAAACATAATTTTTCTGAACGCGAAATAAATTTAAATGTTATTTTTGTGATTCGGTGCTTATTAATTGTCGAGCGCCATATTTTACGTTCCTGTTTCTTACCTTTGAAACGTAACCTACTTACGACTATAAATTAATTCTGGTGATGAAACTTTGAAAAAACATTTAGAAACACCTCCCAAAATACAAAATGAAATATTGAATATATGTGGAGACTTGATAAGAGAAAATATAATCGACGATGTTAAAGCTGCTAGTGCCTATAGTATTTTCGCTGATGAATCTCTTAATATATCCGGAAAGGAGCATTTATCAATAGGTATAGATTTTGCGACCAAAAGGAAAAAATAGACGCTGAAACTATAGCTCGTGAAAATAATACATTCATCGGTAAATTAAATATTGATGTTAACAAGTGCGTGGGACAAGGTTATGACGGGTGTGCTACGATGGCTGGAAAATATGGTGGCGTCCAAAAAATATTGAAAGAAGCATATAAGACGGGTCTATATTTTCACTGCGCCTCCCACAAACTAAACCTCGTTGTTAACGATCTAAACAAAGTTCCTGAGATCCGCAAGTGCATTGTAACTATCAAAGATACAAAACATTTTTTGTAGAGAATCAGTTTTACCAACTGCAATCGCAGAACACAGGCATTTTGCCGAAGATGGCAGTGAGGAAATCTTAAAGTCGGCCAGGGAAATCGCTGAAGATTTTAACACAGAGCTTCTTCTTCCACGGACTGCGGGACCCCAAATATATAGGGCGAATCATCCAGCTCCTTCATTAAGCGAATATTTTCGAGGCACTCTGTATGTGCACTATTTGGATTCATTATTATCCTCATGAGAAGCGAGGTTCAGTCAAGACCAATCACCGGCATTTGCCTTATCTTTGCTACATCCTGGTCAAATAACAAAAATGACAGCTGCCGGTTTAAAACTTCGTATGAAAGGAGTCTCCAAATTTTACCAATTAGAAGGCATTGAATCAGATGCTGAGCTGTGCCGGATTTTATGGACAAATAAGGTGAATCTCGAAACTTTGGAGATAACAGACCTGATTCAGAACGCGGAACACTTTTATCCAAAGGTTAAAACAGCCTTACATATTTTAATGAAATTAACTGTCTCGACCCTTACTTCGTGGAATCTACTTATATTAGTATTTTAAATGAAGCTCAATGTTTCTAGCTAATTCCACAATATGTATTAATCTCTCTATCAAAATTACATTTGTTCATAGGAACTGAAAATGCTCTATGTATCATTGAATTATATGCCGCTAGTTTATGTGATATGCGGTGATTGGAACTATATGGAATTGTCACAATTAGACAAATAGCAGCATCCAACTGTTATCCATTACATATGATAAATACGTTAATTAATAAAAAAGAAGAAAAAGTGGCATTACAACTAATATTTTTTAAACAAACTGAAGAAATAAAAACTAATAAAACCATGACATATGCAGGAAATATTTCTAATAATATTTCAAAGATAACAGAAAGTAACGTAAGTACCAAATTGTTGAATGTAAAAACAAAAATACCACCATTAAAGAAATCAGGTATATATAAACTCAAATGTCCAGAATGTAATGCTGTCTATTTGGGTCAGACACTTAGAAATTTTGAAATCCGATACAGTGAACACTTACGAGCATATAGATTAAAACAACCAGATAAATCCCATTACGCAAAACATCTACTTGACACCAATCATTCATTGACACCTAACACAGAACTAGAAGTACTACATATTTGTGATAAGAAACAAGAACTGGATTTCCTTGAAGAGTTGGACATTAGAAGACACTTAAGAAACCCACAATGTGAAGTTGTCAATGAGCAGATAAATCTAGGTAGTTCTCCACTATTAAACTGTCTTCTTAAGTGATAATTGTAAAGGTCAGCAGATATAGTTTTCCTGGTTTTCTATATCATTGCACAGTTATACTGATCTTAATTGGAAAAATGATATCCAGGATATCACCATAGGGCTAATAATATCTAAGCTTCAATATTTGTAATATCACATCTTCTTTTTTTTTCTATTAACATATATTGTCAATCACAAGGTAGGTCACTTCTTGGTCTAGCCAAAAATAACTACTAAACATCAGGTAGGCATCAAATGAAATGTAACTTCTGCCATTCTGACGATGATACTCAGTTATCGAACCAATTGTCAGTTTTTTAGAATTTTCAACATTTTTCATTATATTGTGGAATTAGCTAGAAACATTGAGTTTCATTTAAAATACTTACATATTTTACTACCAATGCCATATTCTACAGCTACCATTGAAAGGTCGTTTAGTACACTCAGACGCGTAAAAACCTGGCTGAGATCAACAACGATTTAAGATAGACTAACTGGTATTTGCATGCTCAGTGTGCATAAGAAGCTAATAACTCGCTTCGATGATTCTTTCACAGAAGATGTTTTAAGTCGCTGTGCAGAAGATCCAAGAAGATTGCTTTGCAAATAAATATTTAAAGTATTCATTAAACACCTATAATAATGTGTCTAATAAAATATTTGAATTTCTTATTTTTATTTTATTTGTCATTGCCATAAGTTTCCTACTGCTCCCCCCCCCTAGATCAAAAGCTGGGTACGCCCATGTGGAAGAGTATATGAAATTGAGACTAAATGAAACAGAGTACCTACATGTGTAATGAAGCAGAAAAACGAATACGATGCTAGACAAACTAGATTAACAAATAAAATATTGTGTAAAATACAAATAGAATATTGTATAAAATACAAATACTTATGACTATACAGTGTGGAACAGTCAATTGGATGTCATTCCTAAATTTAACCCCTTTCAGGTAACAGCTGCATCGTCTGAATCTCCAAATTGGAAGTAGGGGCTTGTGATACTTCACTTGAAAGGTCTTTCCAATTTCTCTTCAAAACTGTTATAATTTAAAATTTGATTGAAGAAATTAATAAGAAAAAAAAGTTCTTCCTGCTTAGAAAATTCGTTACAATGAAACATAATTTTTATAACTATTTGTCTCTGATTGCCGACATTTTCTACAATAATATAAAAACTTACTAATACGTACACTTTTTGGTCGACAATCGAACGACAAAAACGAACAAGCAGCAAAAAACAAAAGAGAAATTTAAGAAGTTTGACATTATCAATTTTAGAGAAATTACTTAATAGTGACAGTAGTTAACAATTGTCAGTCTTTAACTTTTTGGTTTCGTTTTCGTGTTGCAATTTATAGGATGGTTTACTTAAAAGAAATGCATAAAATAACGATTCTGCAGAAGGTTGGTTACGGAGACAGAACGCAGGCCGAAGTTGTTCAAGTATTTCAAGAAAAATGTCCGAAGTTGCCGCCGAAAATAGAGTAGGTAGCAGTTACGGGAATGTAGACATGTACGACAGGGAAAGGAAAACGCTCCCAATACACTCACTGAGGATCAGAAATTGAATGTAATACTTATGGTTGACGAAAATCTACATACGTCGAGACGTCAAGCAGCAATATCTCCACACAATGTTTCCAAATCGCTGGATAGCGAGACGTGGTTTTGTAGAATGGCCTGGACGATCACCCGATCTCATGCCGTTACCCTTCTTCCTTCCTATAAGTTTATGTGAAAAGTACGGTCTATAAAAACAAACCCGACGATGTAGTTGACTTAACGAGAAGAATAACTCTTGCGATTAGGTCGATCATCCCGGAGATGTTAACTAACGTCAGAAAATATTTCTATTTACGTCAGCATTCTGCCAAGATGTTGGAAGCGTGCATTTTGAACATCTGCTGTATTGATAATGGCTTTTTTATTTGATTACATTATTATTACAAAATGGCATTATTTATTCAGTTTTTTTTAAGTTGGAGACAGGGATATTGATAAAAGAGTTTTAGAAGAAGATTTAAAGACATTTGTATCACTAATTCGTCAAAAAACCGTTTGATGTGCTTCCGCAAGAGATGTTGAAGAGGAAAAAATGGATATGAAAGTGAATTTTAAAAAGATATTTGAATGAAGCATCATCGTAGATTGTTAACAAGTTGAGAAACGAAGGCTCCAGGATATAAAACCAATTATGATGAAACTTTCGTTTCCACGACGCCAGAAGTTAGTTCCAGTTTTTTTTAGCGATTGTTACCATAATTTGATTGGAATGAATTTTCATTGATCTATGTTATTGTTATTGCAATCCGGTCACTAAATTCCAATGTAGCTTTAGCGCATAAAGCGCCTTAAGAGTATAAACAAACGCAGGTATATTCGAATACACAGAAAACTATCATTTTATCTAACGTCGTTATTGTCTAAGTACCCTCATATTATACAAAGCTGTCATATCAAATTATATAAGAATACATAACCATATATGATATATAGCGGCTATTGACCCTATCGGCTAACAGTGCATTCGTAAATATTAATTTTCTTTTTCTGGCGTTGTTGGTGTGTGGCGATACGGTTCACAAACCGAGAAATAACGCAGCTCCAACTGTCAATGCATAACACAAAACATATATTTAAATGTAATTGAACATATTGTTCGGACACTATCATACAAATTGTTAGAATTATAGGGGTAATCATGAAAGATCTGAATTGATTATTTTGGGTATGAAGCGAATTTTCAAGAAGCACCAAATTTTAGTAAATAGTATCAATACAAATGGTTTTAAAAAATTATATAGAAATATGTCGAGAACTAAAGGTATCTGAATTATGAAAATTGGCATGAAGGGGTTTTGAATAATGAGCTACTCAATGAAAATATTGCCGTCACCATTCTACTTCAGGATATACCGGAAGTTGCACATAACTTTGTAATTTTTAATGAAAGACCCTGTATGTTTTACAACTTTAGAAATATTTACGTTATTCTGAACATTTTTTGTTAATACTTCCCTATACCTATTTTGAACCGTTTTTGAGTTGTAATGTTTTTTATATGAAAATACACTTTTTTACCATGTACATAAAATTCAATATCCACTAATATAATTTGAATAAAAGTTTAAATTTCTTAGGAACCATTTACCACATACCGCTTTATTGTTTACACTGTGACGGCGGAGTCGAATTGTCTCCCAAAATAAAAATATTACCTGCTCTCAAAAAGGTGACGGTCGAATTGTCTCCCGGATGATTTTAATCCGTAATTAGCATAAGTACTTATAATACCTTAAAATCTAAACGTTGTTGCCAAATCGATCTTACTTATATCTTGACGAAATATTTGGAATGGTATTTCCTAATTTTGTTAAAATAAAACAGTACGTAGGAAATTATAATTATTTTATTATAATAAAACAAAGGAAAATATACAATGGTTTACTTATATATATATATATATATATATATATATATATATATATATATATATATATATATATACTTATATATTTCAAGACAATAATATTTACAAAAATGATATAAAAACTTTTTCACTCTACACACTTATAATACAAATTAGATTCTGCATTTAAAAGAAATATTTTTTAAAAATTGAAAATTGGTAATCCTGCCGTCTTGTAATTTTTCTAAATTATCTTCCAAAAATTTTTTTTTCATTAATACTTTTTGATCATATACTTTGACCACGGTATCAATACTTTGAAGCTTAATATAGGTATCTATTTGAAAATCTAGAAGAACTTTTATAAACTGGTTAAAATTTGGGTGTGTATTATAAAATGAAGCATTATAACGCGAATGAAAAGATTCGCATGCGTTTGTTGTCCTTTTTAAAGAAGAAGAGTTTTCAGCCCAAATGTTAGGAGGAAAGGTAGAAATTTCATCTATGTAAGTTTCAACTAAAGAGTCATTAAATTTAATCACCCTCTCATCATCTGGTTGAATTGCAATGAGATCAAGAACAAAGCAATCGCCAACGTCTTCTGCTTTAAGGAATGGTAAACCAAAAATATAAGTAAGGTATTTAGTTATATCTGTTTCTAAATTGTCTTTTAACTGATACTCGGTAGAAAGTCCTAAACTTTGAATTTTTCTATACCAACTTTGACCTAGGTGAAATAGACATCCCTTAATTTCTGTTTTTGGAAAAATTTCGCGAATTGCTTTGTGTATTGCTAATTCAAAATCTGAAGTTATAGTTTTTGGAAGAAAGTCGTGACCTGTTGTAGATAGATATATTTCTTTTAAATATTGTAAAGCTAATTTATACGATACTGTATTTTTATTTTTTAGAAGAAAGAAAACCAAAGGAATATAATGATTATTTTTAAAGCCATGAATGGTAAACAATTGTAAAAAAAATTTAGGGCAATAATCGAAAGTGCCATCAACATATAATTCACTTATTTATTTTAGAGCAATAATATTTGTTTTACATGAAAACATGACTATATTATTTATTTCATCATTTTTAAGAATAAAATATTCGTCCCTATTAGTTTTTAAAGTAACAGAATTTAATAAACTATGAAATTCAACTATATTAGTTGGAAGTTTTGATGCAATTTTGGACCTAGCAGTATACATATTTTTTCTCATCCTTTCAACGTCATGAGTAGTAATAGTTTCACAATGGGATTCTCTTACCTCCTTTCTAATTAGGCCCATTGGTTTTGCCGAAACATCTTCTATTGCTTTAATTTTTACAGCATTGCTTAGAGTCTGCCTATTTAGAAGATCTTCTGATAATTTCTCATGGTTGTGGTTTAAAGAAGATTCGATCACTTCTGGACGGTCCAATTTTGTTTTAACAAAAGCTTTGCACTGCGTTTTCCTGGACGCACAAAGCCATCTTTTTAGAGTGTCTCTTGCTAATAACTTGTGGAATGAAAATTTAAACCCATCGATCACTAACAAATCTTTGCCTTTTTCACTTTTAATTATTGTAGCCTCCATTATACGTATAGTTTCACTGTACCACTTTTAACTAATCAACAACTTCGTAAACAAACTTTACAACCTCTGAAACTTGTGAAGAATATGTGAAATATGGTTTACTATTTTTAATACCACCCTTTATAAGGCGAAGGAGGGAAAGTACTTTCAAACGATAATGTGAAATTAATGGTACCTACCTGTTTTTGGATTTGTAAAATGTTGATGGATTAACTTAACATTCTTTAAATGTAAATTAAAGTAGATTTTAATGCAGATTATCACTAAAATAATCTAAGGAAATTTAATTAGTTATTTGTTATTGACAATTTAAACTGCAGGTTATCGTTACAAATAAATAAATGTAAGGATTATTTTCTTACTTTTCTATTTCAAGGTAGTTAAATGATTCTCATATCCTGAGAGACATTTTACAAAAAGAAAAAGGTATCAATAGTTCAACGTACTTTTAAAAATAAAAATTTTGATTTGGCAACAACGGTGTACTTTGTGAAAATTAATACCTTTTAATGTATATTACCTTGGGAGACAACTCGACCTATGATGGGAGACAATTCGACCTATAAAAAAACTACCTGCTCAAGACGGGAGACAACTCGTCCTTGCCCCACTGTGAAGTTACATTTTTTATTATACAGGGTGCTGTCAAAATTGAAATAAAAACGGAATCCACAATCTTCGCGTAATTCCTTTTTTTCAAATGGGACACCCTGTATGTGATTATTTATTTTAGAAGAATACGTTACCCACTATCGATATGTATTACTATTTCCTATACCTATCTCGTGCAATTTTCAAATAAATCAGCTTTATACATTTTTGTCACAAAAAATTAATTTTTTTATAGGCCATGTGGTATCAATTTATTAAGTTAAACATTGAACAATTATACAGATACTATCAAAGATAATAAGGCACTAGCTTGTTAATGCAACAAATATTCAAAATGTTGCCCATCAGCTTCCAAACATTTATGGACTCTTTTAATCAGTTTATCATTAGTAGCTTTTGATAGTGATTCTCCATCTATTTCGTTAAAAACGTGAAGGACTTTGTTTATCATATTTTCCTTAGTAGTGACAGGTTCGGAGAATACCTTATCTAATGGTGACAATTGTGGGGATCTTGGTGGCCAGAGAAACGGACTTTATTAGCTATCGTTAAATATTTCATCAGGCAATGTGCCTACTCCTCGAAGATTGTGAGCCGGTGCACCATCTTGTTGAAACCAAGCTTCGTTAGCCTCATTAGGTAAATCGTGCATTGCTGGTACAATTACTTGCCGTAAGATATTGCAGTAACGCTCTCCGTTTAAATTTTCGTCATAAATCATGAGAGCGAATATCTTATTATTTTTCACAGCACAAAAAACATTAAACGAAAAGGACACTTGATATTTACTATCCCATGTAACTTGAGGATTTTCGTCACTCCAGAAGTTAAACAAACCATTTTTAGTAAACGCCAAATAATTTTCTTTGTAAAATCTTCATCTTCTTGGCATTTAATTAAAATCTATTCACAAAATTCTACACGTCTTACATAATCTCCAGGATGTAAATGCTAGTCTATAGGAATAAGGGGTCCAATGATGTTTTTTTAAAATTCTGTGAATTGTTCTAGTCGACACAGTTTCTAACATTCCCTTAAAGACGAATTTGGATGAGCTGCAAAATATCCCAGGATGTCTATTTGTAAATCCTCATTATCGACATGGGTCTTGGGTTTATTTCTTCTACTTTTCAACTGACCAAACTGGGAACAGTTGTGCAGCAAACGTTTTACAGTTTTATGATTTGGTCGAGGCTTTTCAGGATATCTCTCAGCAAACACACGGCAAGTTCTGGATACTATTCTGTCATACTCACCGTGAATCATCATTAAATTTAAAAAATCATCATTTGTATATCCTGAATGTGCCATTATTATTTTGTCAAGAAAATTAAAAGCAAACTAAGTAAGTTTTTTTCACTTTTGTATATTTACTTCAAATATAATTAATTAACTAAAAAAAAGTTTAGTACTTCCTTGAATTGTTGAATATTGTGCACGATTCTGTTGGGTTGTAAAATTTACCTTCTAATTTTTTTAGCATGTCTGATATTTCAATATCAAGTTCTAGTAAAATGCCATCTGACGATGATGAGCAGCTTTTGAATCTATTGATTATAAATATGCGAAGGAATAAACGGTCAAAAAATGAAAGTTACGTCGAAGAAACTGTTCCACAATTACTTCTATGAAGTATTGAAAGAACACTTTATATTGTCTCGTCTAGTTTTTAACAATTTGGTGGAGAAATATAGCAACAGTGAATACTAACGTGTCAGACGATGTCATAAAGCGATCAAATAACCAAAACATGAAAAGGGGTTTCCAGTTGTATGTGGTGTTATCGATGGTTCCTACTCATATAAAGATTGCGTTCCAGCACCAACAAATTCCAAACTAGTTCGACTTATTATTTGCATTGTCATACGCAGTAAATTAGTTCAAATTGTGTGTTAGAACTATCCTACAACTCACGGCTGGAACAAACCTATAGTAACCTCGAACCTTACGTGGAGTGATCATGTTTCTCATAAGTGTAACCGCGAGAATTCTAAATTGTTCCTAATACAAAAAACTTTCTTTAAAAGCTTCTTTCGAAAGATATTGCAAACTTTACAAGTGCTATGTAAAACCCATACTTGAATACGCCGGGCTTATAATTCGCGATAGCGAAATGCTGGAAAAAGTGTAAAGACGCACAACCAGATTGTCTTTTCGCCGTGTTAGACCTACGTACGAAGAGAGACTATTGATGGTAAATCTCACATTCGAATAAAGATATTTGGAATAGTCTTCCTTAGCAAATAATTGATTCAGAAAATGTTAATAATTTCATAAACCAAATACTCATATTTTAAATACTTACTTTAGTTTTAGACTTAGTACTAGTTTTTGTTATCTTTAGTCTCTCCGTAGGCAATTATATTCAACTTATTATGCGCAAAAGATGACTTGGTCCTCTGTCCTTATCATTGAATAATAATAACACAGGACCAAAAAGTCAACGAAATCTTGATAAAAAAATAGATTTGTGTCACCGACCATCCTCCTTATTCGCTTGATCCATTGCCGTGTGATTATTTTCTCTTCCCAAAACTGCAACGAAAGAAGCTTTTTACGAGGACGTTGCATGCATGTAAGACACAGGTAAACTGGTTGAACGTTCCAAAAGTTGTATTGTTTTGAATTGATCGAGTTTTGAAAAAAAATCGTTAGAATTTGTATAAAAAATCGATTTAGTATGAGGTGGCCACACGTCTAAATTTATTCAAACGCAAATCATTATCCACAACTCGAGCTGCCACCTTTCCGGGTTTGACTCGGAATCTATGGGTTTGCATGGTGTATATCCGGGCTAAGGGCTTATCATCAATATCTCCGGGGCATCATTACATGAATAGGCTGACTGAAGCCATACTATTGCCTGAAAAAAGGACCGTGACAGCTGCAGAGTTGCACCCAATACAAATATAAAGGAAAAGGTTGAAAGTCAACTGCATGATGAGTTTTACGACGCCAAAATAATGAGAAACCTGAAGCTTCTGACGCCAATGAGGTTTACACAAGAACTCATATTTAAAGATATATTATTTGAGAATTCTGTATTTAAAATATTTTCCAAAATCGTTCTAACAAGTGCAGTAAGTTACGAAGATGCTATAGGAGCTGTTGAATCACTTGGTTTAAAAAATGTGGACGAAGATAGATCAATTAATTGAACCAAAGATTTCCTCAGCTCCTACAATCCAATGATTCAACATTGTCTGTTGATAAACGATGGGTTCAGTTATTCAAAATGATCTCGACTTTTACCGAACTACGGAAAACAATCGCAGAACGCATTTTTTTTCAAATGGGAAACTTGTGGACAGATTATAGAAACTGCTTGTCTGTGGACATATTTAAATGTAAAAACTACTACTTTAATTAATAAGTAATTGATACTTCAAAATTCGTTATATTTCTAAATCTTGGGTCTACTTTTTTTGACAGGTTGCAGTCCTATCCAGAATCCTTGTGGACTAGAAAATGTTTGATAGTGATGAATCTATTCATATAAGATGCTAAACAAGCATAACGGCTCAAAGACTGTCATTTATCCCGGAATAGAAAATAAAAGCGCCAAAAAATAAACTCATTGTTATCACTGAAAACTCGAACTAACACAACAAGTTCCAGCAGCATTTTAAATGAGTCACTATTTTTGTTTTTCTCATAATTTCAAGTTCATATTATATGCTTCTATCCTATGTCATAACAGTAATAAATCACAATGTATAAATAATTTTATAACGGCATATATTTAGATACCTATAAATATTTCCACCAGCACTATACATTTTGTACTTTAAAAAAGGTACGAGGAAAAACCTTTTTTTTTTAAATTAATAATGTTTCTTGTCAATAATTTACAGACACGCACAACTTGACATTAACCCAAATGATTCTTCGTTATTTATTACGGAAATCGATAAAAACAATAAAAAACGATTGTATTTAGGCTTCAATATTATGCATGTGCATTTTAAAAATTATAATACTTAGTAGAAAGACAACATACCGATTACAATACTAACGTCTATAAATAAATAAGACGCAATATAATATCAAATAACATATTGTTACGACTGTATTGAAATGTCAAAGAAAAATGTACGGTTTATAATAGCAAATATTGACGTGGCTCTCTGCACATATCAGCTAAATTACTGTTAGGACAGAAATGCCATAATAAAACTTAAACAGTATCGAAACACTCAAAAATATTTCACTTCAACAACAAATGCTGACATACCACAAACGAATACAAAGCGATGTTTCCTAGCTTTTATATTTTCATAATTTTTTTAACAAAAATAATTTTTTTGGTTATGAAAATATTTTTGTGTAAAATATTTCCTATTTACCAAATTCAATGAGGACTAGAGCCAGATTCTTATTGATATTTGTGAAATGTACCACGCATTTAGATAAACGTTAACTGTAAAATTTGACAACATTGAGGTGTACTATAATTTCGCTTCAACAATATTCTTGGTCCATATTTTATTATTCGTCCCAGAAAATATGCTATTATTAGTTGGTGAAAATGAAGATAAAATGAATAATAATTCAAAGATTTTGGTAAAACTTAAATTTTCCCTCTTTATATGCAGTGTGGTCAAAAGTAAAGTAACTTGCAAATATTTCGATTCGTCATAGGTTTACAAAAAAAGTTTCAATAAAAAGTTATCGAAATAAATCAAATTATCAGACTAAGTCAGTTAGAAATATAAAGGGTGCATCAATACTTTAGAATAACGTAATGATGTTTTTTAAATGGTACACTCTATACATTTGTATATTTTTTGAAAATCTATTAAATGATAAATAGAACCGTTAAAACCGCGTACTTCTAACTTTATTCGTTCTAATGTTACAAGGGTTTGAAAATAAAATTATAAAAAAATAATGTATTTAAAAAAAGTAGGCATTTTTTCTGTCAATTAATAGCCTGTTCATGTTATCTTATTATATCTTCAAAATGGCTTCCTTGTTATATTTAGCAATATCCAAGTCTATTGTAAAAAGCTGATGTAACATTACGCAGCTTGTCGGGCTGTATTCTGTCTTAAATCGTCTAGATTATTAGGTTTTGTACACAATATTTTTGAGTTACCCTCAAAGAATCAAATAATCTGATGGTGATAAATCGAGAGATCTTGCTGGCCATTCTATTGCGCCCCTTCTTCCTATCCACCAATCTCTGAAAACTTCATTTGAGTAATTTCGTACATCAACGCTTAAGTGTGTTGTTGCACCATCCTGTTAAAGCCAAATGTCATAAAATTATAACTAACAGCATTCCTTAACGCAGGCACTATTTGATTTCTCAACAAATCTACGTACTTTTGACCGTCCAAATTGTCCTATATAAAAAATGGACAAATAACAGCGGCATCGATAACGTACTATTTAACATTAACATAGTTTCATCGAAAAAACCTATCTTATTTGTAAAATGAAGGTCCATATCTACCTGTTGCATTACAGTTTCAGAAAACTTCATTCTGCAATCAAAATAATCTTCAGATAATTCTTGTACCAGCATAACTTTATAAGGATGTTTGCTTGAGAATGCTACGAATGGATCCCATACTAACATCATGTTCTAATGCCGGATGGATGAACAAGGATTTTCAACAAATGTTTGTATAATGTCCAATGCTTTTTCGTTATTAGTTACGTTATTTGGTCGGCCACATTTATTAAAGAAATTTTTAGTTGAACCCACTTTTTAAAAGGTTTCACAATTCTCCAAACTGCAGTTTTGTTGGGTCTTTATTTATGAATTGCATTCATAATATGACCAAAATTTCAAGATTTTTCTATTTTTTATTAAAAATTTTGTGGAGATCAGCTACATGCACTTCTCCGTTCTTCTACATCCCGACGACTCTCTTTTGGTATTCCCAAACAAACTTTTCTTGCCGGATATTCAGATGTTACTTGATATTTTTGTTTAACATTGATCGTCTGTCATATCAATAAATGCCCTAAATCACATCATTATTCATATAAATGTCTTATGGTTTCCTTTATGTACAATTTATTATATTCACTATATCATAAAATTCTTAAATTCGTTCTTTTAAATGCCTTAGTTAGTACCTTTTTTCTTATTTTAAAGTCCTTTCATTGGTGGGATTTTAAGCTCTATTTACATAAATTTGACACAAAGAAATAAATAACATATATGCAATTATTCCATTTTCATATTACTTCTTGATCATCTAACTATTAAATATAAACTCATAGTAATTTAAAATTTTATTTATTTACATCCTCATCAAATTCAAATCCCGGCTGTTTTTGTCTATGACCTGTTTCTGTGGATTATTATACTCTCTATGTTCAATATGCATGTGTCAATATATAATGTGACGTTTCTGATTTCATCATTATCTCCTTATTGGTTATAAGCTATCAATTAAATTGTAGGGTATACAATAATAATGATGAATCTCTAATTATAACACTAATATTTGTTTCTTTTATGATTCAATTGCTAATCCATAAGATATAATAAGTATACCGTTAATTTCTCATATATCCTTAAATTCCTCTGTTAATTTTACATTATCTTTAATGTTCCGTGCTGCGTTACGTTAATTTATTTTTTAAAGCTTATATTCGAATATTATATTTTCTTCATTAAAATAAGAGTTTATGTGCTCTATCTATATTATTATTGCAAAAAAATATCTCGTATTCTTCATTATATTGAATTACTGAAATTAAATATCAACTGACAGACTTGGTTATATTATTGCTATTATAAAATATGATCCTTTATTTATTTATTTTATTTAATAATATAAAATAGACGGATAATATTCCAAATTCCCAGATTTGTAAAGGATAGTCCCAAAAATCCTCCAGATACTGTAGCTCCTCAAAAATTTCCATTTCGTCCGGATAATTAAAGACAATTGAAGGGCCAATACTTTTTACGAGTTTTCATTTAGAAAAATTGGATGAAAAGATTGAATTACAAAACAAGAAGAGACGCTCCTAAAAACTTTTCGACAAAAAATATTTCTCATCTCAATATTAGTTTTGGAATAATTTATCTATAATGTTTTTATACTTTGAACAGATTGGAAATAAAACTATATATCAAAAACCGAAATACCAAAAACACCGTTAAAGAAGCTAATAAATTAAATTTAAATTGATGCTATTAAATTTTGTTCAACTGCCCTGACCTATAAAACTATCCCGACAAAAATACCGCATTCCTACTTCAAATTTCTAATATATAACTCTTACGTCATCGTCTTCCTCCTCGTCAACAAGGATTCTGTAAAAGAACATCTGTCACTTCACTGAAAAAAAGATCTTAAGAAGTTAAGCAAGCAACACGACACGACCTTGCACCAAATGTTTAGGGTGAATCACATTTTTGCGAACGTCATTTTACCGACATACTATGCGCCCTTTTGGCCTAGTGAAAACTACAAGCGCAGCGTTGCCGCGTCGACGACCGGAGCATTTGTCGATGTTAGGAACACGCGGTTTCATACATAGAGAAAAACGTACAGTGCGGCATTTTCCAAACAACTTATTTCACAAGCCACTTGCAAATTCGTCTAGCGTGGTATTACAAAGGGATTTTAATTTGCATTTTTGAAGGAAAGAAAATTGTCTCATCGATTATATTGGTGAAGTCTGTTCAGAGATATAAGAAAGTAACCGCGTTGTAAATGAGTTTATCTAACGGTGGCTATAAACAAACATTGAATGAATGAATAGGTCCGTACTTAAGAATGTATTAAACTGGAAATCCGGAAGACATCATTTCATTATTAAACTAATAAAAAAACATTTGGTCCTTTTACCTGATTCAAAATGAAAGGGTTAATCCCATGTTCTAAAGTCTGTATATATAGCCACACTAGTTAGTTTTAAGCTTAGGAATTATTCTTAACTGGTGTATCTCATGATATACAGAAAGCAGAAAACACTTTTCAGTGGAAACTAAGAAGTAATGAATGATATTTATTAAAATATCATTGAAGGTGGTGTGAGCAAGCAAGCAGCGTTAGAATAAACGACCCCATTAACAAAAATTTTAACCTCAACTGTATGGAAAATTGTAAATAATCCCATTTTAGGGAGGAAATGTATGCGTCAGTCCAAAACTAACAGCGTCAAAAGTGAAACTTTTCATGTAATTCAAAAACTGTCAATGAGTGTACAAAAAAATACATTGCAGCAAAGAAAAATTGACTGGAAATTATAATAAAAATGATTTATAATAAAAATCAAGAAAAATCTACAGACTATCCCGAATTAATTACTACGGAAGTTTCACTTGTACGTACTATTCTTTACATATACATAAAACTATATACATATACGTACAAGTGAAACTTCCGTAGTAATTAATTCGGGATAGTCTGTAGATTTTTCTTGATTTTTATTATAAATCATTTTTATTATAATTTCCAGTCAATTTTTCTTTGCTGCAATGTATTTTTTTGTACACTCATTGACAGTTTTTGAATTACATGAAAAGTTTCACTTTTGACGCTGTTAGTTTTGGACTGACGCATACATTTTTTGTATCTTCATTGACAATAACTGAGAATAAAAACAATATTAAAAAATTTTTAATATGAAATAATTTAATAGACATATATATATATATATATATATATATATATATATATATATATATATATATATTACATATACATAAACATTCTACATTAAGAAAAGAACTATATAAGTAATTAATATGACTTATGTTAATGAATCACAGATTCAAATATCTTTATCTGCACTGTCATTTTTATTTGGCAAAATAGAAATAATTGGCTGATGATAGCTAAAGTTGGATGCAAATACTTCAGATCTCAATGAATTCAAGTGTCTTGAAAAAACAGCATCCAAGCAAGTTCCATATCTTGTTGTTGAAATATGAATGTCATTGTTTATTTTTAATTGTAATTTATCATATAAAAATGAAATGAGTGGTTCTGAACTTTTGTCACTAAAATTTACATTAAAATCTCCAGCTAAGATCATTGGAATCTTATCTTTTTCTGATTTAGCTTCGGATGCATGTGGTATAGTATATATTAATAATTTGTTGAAGATAAACTCGATAATTTCATTAATTTTTTGTTTCGGATAAATATATATTGATATAATAATTATAGATAATTGTTTTGCAGTTGTACATATTACTGCACACAAATCACCGACACTTAATTCTTGTGATCTTTCTAGATTTTCAGCATCATACGGTGATGAATGATTGTTATCAGTTAATTCTAATGTATTATTACTATCTGAATTTTTCTGAAATATTGCAACCCCTCCAGCTCTTCTTTGTCGTCTTTTATATTTAATAACACATCTAAAATTTGGAATTTCTATATTTTCATCATCGTTCATCCATGTTTCAGATAACAATAATATATCACAATTTTGTAGGACTTGATCCTTCAGATCTATTTTCAAAATAATACAAATAAATAAATACACAATGCAAAGAAATTTCCTAGTTTTTATCGCCTTAATTTTAAAGGTAAACAAATTCTATATTAATTTCGCACTGGATTATACCAATATCGGCAGAAATTATTAAGCGCTTTTGGTATCCTTTTCCCCCCGAATGCGTTCTCACTTTATCGTTCGCGCAGCGAAGTGGGGATTGATAAACGGAATAACATGATCGCCATCAATAAACAATGCCCTGCGACTATTCTCGGCGTCTCCTCTTTGTGCGGATCTTCGTTAATTTTTTCCGCCTCTCTCACAAGGAGTTTAACAGTTTTGTTAGCTCGACGAGTTAACTCTCATGACAAAACGCTAGTGTCCCATAAAAAGTTTCACTTCAAAAAGAACCGATACTAGCATTTTCTCGTAGGTAGATGGAAGCAAGATACGGCGTAAAATTTACAAGTTATACGAGGAACAAACCGTGCCTACATTAGATAATTTAATTACGCTGTTTGAATAAGCTTACACCGGCATTAAATGTGGCAGAACAACGTTATAGAAGTATATCTGATACATGGGTTTTAGATTTAAAAAAATTAACAAAAAACAGGTTGTAATGGAATCCAATAGAATTCGGGAATGGTGATTCGAATACCTACAATAAATTAGGATTTACAGAGATCGGCAAATGCCAATTATTTACTTCGACACATATGATAACCCGGAATAGGTTTGGGTTGACTCAAGCGGCAAATGTAAAACAAACGCGCCATCAAAAATAGGTAAACGAATTACAATTTTCCATGATCCACGGAAACCCACCAGAGCTCTGCATCTGTACCATAGAAATTGATTTGCCTCGTAATAACGAAAGAGATATGAGAGAAAAACAATTCTCGGATGAATCTCTCGAGCCAATAATAAAATCACTCGAGTCAGTCGATGCCGAGGAACACCAGAAATGGTTCAACAGGGGCTACCTTATGAACAGGGGTATCCTTTATCGATATACGGATGATCAGGAGGATGAGGGCGCTCGTATTGTCGTTCCCGAGCAAGAAAGGAAAGATATCCTTTACGCCTACCATGACGCTCCCACATCCGGACACTATGGTACCGAATATCAAAGAGATACTTTTGGATAGGCGTGCGGCGGGATGTGGCTCAACACATTTCAAAATGCGCACTATGCCAACGATATAAGACTCAAAATTTGAAACCAGCCGGCCTATTACAAACGACTGCTAGTAATCAACGCTTTGAAGTGTTAGCTATGGATTTATTTGGTCCCTTACCATTAACTCCAGAAGGTATGAGATGGATATTCATAGTCGAAGATGTGGCTCGCCTTGGATAGAGCTATTTGCCCTACAAGAGGCCACTGCAGGGAAGTGCTCCCAAATCTTACTGGATGAAGTTCTACTAAGATATGGGCTTCCACGCCGAATCATTAGTGACAATGGAACACAGTTTGTATCCACAGTCATGCAGAAGTTGACCTACTGTCTTGGTATCAAGCAGGCGTTCGTGCCAGTATACCATCCGGAAGCCAACCCCGTGAAGCGTAAAAACCGAGACCTCAAAGCTCAGCTTGATATCTTAGTCGGACAACTTCACCAAGAATGGTCCAAACATATGGCCTCAATTCGATTTGCCATGAATAGTGCTCGCTGCGATGGCACCGGTAATACACCTGCTGATTTAACGTTTGGACGAAAACTCAGGACCGTACAAGACGTCACAAATGTCCTAAGCGCAATCGTACACAACGAGAATTTTGTTGCGGAAATTACTCCCAAACTACGAAACTTAGCACTGTCCCTTCGCCAAGCTAAAGAGCTCACGGAAGAGCGACAAGATAGAAACCAGACATATGTGAATAAAGATAGATACCGAGGGCCCGACTATGCTCCGGGTGACAAAGTATGGGTCAAAACGCACGCAGTAATTCGTTAAAGGGATATTCTACGAAACTTGCTCCCCGGCGAGATGGCCCGTATGCTATTCTCCGCAAACATGGACCTACAAGCTATGAAATTGCCGAGGCGCTGAACAACGACGTACCCTTGAGTATATACCACACTAGTGACCTGACCCCCTACCACGCCTCAGGAGAGTCCGAAGATGACACTAAGCCGATAAGGGAAATTAGAAGGCGAGGACGACCCCGAAAACCAGATCCCGCTTCATCAGCAAATATTCCTGACGCCTTCTCGAGACGACCTCGACGCCAGAGGAGGAGACTGTAGCAGATGAACCGTCACCGCTGTCTGCCCCTGCCATCCACGCTACCACCCTTACATATTACTACATATGCACCTTTCACACAGTGTCTCTATCGGATTACGACACCCTCTCGTAGATGGTGTACGTTACGCCATCTCTGCCTGACCGTAACCTTCGTCTATAGGTAGTACAAAGAAACACCAACATGATGAAGAATCCAGAGCCAGTTCCTTCAGGAATATTATCTGTTTTCTATATTAACATGTGACTTGGATTTTTATTAATAAATTATACTTGTTACAAATGTAAGTAATCAAAAAATATTAAAAATTATACTTAACAAACAATTACTAAAAGTACTTAATTTTTTCCATGTATTTAACAACACCTAAATTTATTCTTATATATAAACATAAAAAAATAATAATAATATCAAGTATTGTTATAAAATCTTAATTAAATTAGCTTTTTAAAGATTCAAATCATTTTTTTTGTTAATGATATAGGTTTGACGAAAATCCAAATTGGATGCAAGAATGCCAAACGCAAATATCACAAAAAATCTCAACCTATGAGCATTCAACAATGTCACTACCCAACTAACAATTTAAGTTTTATAATGGCTTCAAGAACGTCTACAGAACGTATTTTATGAAACAGCCACTGTTTTATAAACACTTTCACAATGTTTTTATAAGCATGGAATTGGCGCAGATTATAAAACAAATCACCTGTTAGACATGCTCTATAGATGTTGATTGTTGCTATAATAAAACAGTTTTCAGAATATTTATAAATGCCTAATAAGAATTTAAAAAAACATTTATAAAACTGTTTTATAACAGCTCTGTTACTAGGATGAAATGAGACATTTAAAGGACTTTTTTAAAGCCGTTATATAAATGTTTTATAAAGCTAGCAACTTTAGCACTTTCGCTACGAGCGCCAATAGTTACACGATAAAAAGTTTTTTTAACATTCCTATTTACACAAAATTGTTTGTGAATATGCAATTAGACTCTTTAGTTGTTGTAGATAAATACTAAAATCTGTTAACATGGTAGCAAAAATAAAATAAATGACAAATGGCTGATTCGGTATAAAAAGTACTTAAGAAAAAGAATTATTTAAAAAAACTCACTCATGCAGCAGATATGGCTGCGAAATTAAATTTACTGTTAAGTATATGGTACAATTCTAATAAAATTTTAACGCTCCTCCAGAATTATGATAATTAAGGAAAGTTAAAATATAATTTATTTAATAAAAAATATATATTATATCTATTTTTGGTAAATCGTTTATTAGGACATTCTACATTATAAACGAGCCAGTCCAGCATAATTATTTTTAATGAAAATGTTACGACAGTCACGAAAAAATATAATTTAAATATATGACCTGTCGCTTTAAAGCCTCACAAAATGGCCACTTCCTTGTACGATCCTTATAAATCAAAATTGTCCCAAATAAGACAATTATGCTGTGTATGTAGCTGTTATAAAAATCAAACAGGATTTGTCTAGGTAAAGGTGTACTTGGTATAAATAAAAAGTAAATCACATATGTTTTACCTACATTAAACTAGTTTTTTTAGTATAATGTTTTAATAAAAGGCAATTACTTTCTTTTTACCACGAACGCCTCCTGCCTAAGAGCACAGGATTTTGGTTTCTTGTAAAGTGTATATTAGTAAATACAGCGTGTTTCTAAATTCATGCGACAAAATTCAGGAGATTATTGCTCGTATGAAATTAAGATGGGTCTTTCCTATAACAAAATTTCATCAGCCCACCGCTTTCCGAGATATCACCGTTAAAAGGTGGTGATTGAAATTGAGTTTTTATATTTTTTCTAAAATTTCAGTAAATCTAGAATCCAACTTTTTATTTCAGCTTCCCGTTCAACATCATTCAGTGGTATTTCCTGATGAGAAAGGCAATTAATGTTGAGTCCATCAGTCTTCTCTGTTGTAGTATAGTCATTTAGATTGCTAATCTTTAAGGTCTCTGAATGATTGTTAGAGCTAGAGCCACTAACGATTTCTATATGTCGATCACTTACGATCTCATGATATTTACTTTTAAGTTTTCTGTAAAATGTACCACTTCTTTTTTTCCAGCAACTGGACAACAACATTTTGTTTGTACGTGCAAACAAAAAATATCATTAGACCAAATAAAAATTAAGGCTATTTTATAACAGTTTTATAATTATGGTTGTCTTAACATTGTTAAAAAACCTCCTTGAGCACCATATTAGTTTTTAACTGTTTTTCGTAAAACAACAATTTTATAATTACTCGCTTTTATACCAATCTGCTGCAGAAAGCAATTCACTTTTATTAAAACAATTAAAAATCTATTTAATAATTAGTAATTATGTTCGTAACAAAACAGTTTAATTATTGCTTTTATAGCGATTAGTTAATCCAAAAAGCACCATTATAAAATGATTTTAGAGCAAAGTATCATTTAGAGCTAATATGCTCTATAAAAAGTATTTTATAATTTTTATAAAATAGCTCTATAACTCATTCTATATTTATAACATTTTGCTGTAAAAACGTGTTCAAAACAATTTTAGTGACAGAACAGTTAAGGGAAACAAATTTATCGCGAATTAATACTTTATAATACAAAAGTTTTTACGAAGCGTCAATAAAACAATTATAAAATATATTAGTTTGCTAACGATGTCGAATTGCTAGTTGGGTACCAGCTCATTGATGAATAGGCTGAGCACACCTACAACCCACTGTGATATTCAGAAAGTAACCTGTTACTCACCGTTACTTTGGTCAACCATAGTTAACGACTACCGCACAGAATTATTCACGGCGGATTTCTACTGCTTAGGATACGCAGACGATATAGTAATCGTTGTTGGAGAAATGTTTGCACGGGTGGTCTCTGGAAGAATGCAAGTAGCCCTAAATATTGTTGACAACTGTTGTAAACTAGAGGGACTTCAGTCAATGTTCAGAATCAACTTCACTAAACAAACGGCACCTCCAGGTCTAAACCCACCAGTACTAGGCATAACGGAGATTGCATTTGCAAAAGAAATAAAATACCTTGGGCAAAAAGTTGCCATGTCGTTGGGCAGATGCAGAAGAATGTGTTGTAAGAACTGGGGACTCAATACTATAATTAATGACCCTATGGTTATACTCAAGCGTGGTTAGGCTAATTGTAACATATGGGTCGGTGGTGTGGTGGACAAAGGCGCAGCAAATGGGGACTATAAAGGCTATTAAGTAACAACAAAGGCTAGCTTGCCTCCGTATCAGCTGCTATGTAAGTCTTGCTGAATCTACTGCCTCTACACATTTTTGTACAAGGCGAGGCCAGTTCTGTAATGCACAGATTAATTAATAGCACATAAGCTAGACGCATAGTGCGGATTATTGGAAGCTAATCGCGAAGCTAAAAGCGTACAATGTAATGGGGCAACCCATTGATGCAACAGTCAGAAGATATAGCTTTAATAATACTTTAATAACAAAATAACTATAGCAGGTAGGGTATATTGGAAGGGATGTGTACCCACGTCGAAGGTGTAGGAGCAGGAGTAGTGGGGCTAAAGTAGGGGTAGCTTTCCCAGTAAGTCTAACTAAGGACGCTACAATTTTCCATACGGAAATAACGGCGATACACTACTGCGTGGAACAAATCAAAAGACAGGAAAGAACATATCGGGCAATTGCTGTCTTCACAGACAGCCAAACAGCGCTAAAGGTACTCGATTCGGTAGAGGCCAACTCTAAGCTAGTATAGGATTGTTTGCTTTAAACACGCTGGGTCAAGTTAGCAAAGTCACGCTGGCGTGGGTACAGGGGGAACGAGGGTCATAAGGGCAACGAAAAAGCAGACAAATGGCTAAGCAAGCTGTGCAGTATAACTCTAGATTATGGTAGAAGAATTCACCATGTCAAAGATAAGCAAAATAGTTTATATTAGAACAATCGGCAAAATTCACGGCAGACCTGATAAGTGAAGAGATGAAAACGGTCAAAAATGTTGTTGATCTATTAACAGAGCATTTTAAGCTCAATATGCAACTAAAATTGATGGGATTGACAGTGAGTCCTTATGTAGATTCTGTCGATCAGAGGAAGAAACTGTGGAGCACATTCTATGTCAGTGCGACAGTTTAGCAAACGTGCTATTCTCGGTACTATAGGCATAGGAAAGTTACTGGCAAGGAACTATATGAAAGATTCAGTCTCTAAGCTGATAGACTTCATAAGAATAAAGCTGGAGCGTATAATCTAGATTTTGAGGACCACTATGGATTTGAAAAGGTCGCAGTGAAATAGGCCACAAGTCACCTCTGTGAAATCTATTTATGGGCTGGTATTGAGAGAAATACTATGATTATTGGTCCATATTTTTTGATGAAAATTTAACAGGAGAATTGTATTTGGATTTTTTGCAAAATACAATGATGTCTGATTTGACCCAGCTTTTCCCTTATTTCCAAATTGCCAACAATTTAGACCACATAATATAGTTTCAACACAAAGGCGCACCACCACATATCGCTATAGCTGTGCGCCAGTTTTTAGACAGAACATTTTCAAATCGATGGATCGGAAGAAGGATAACAATGGAATGGCTCGCTTAATCACCCGATCTTACCCCTACTTTTTTATGAGGTTATTTAAAATCTTAAGTTTACACTAACAGACCTGACAATATTAGTGATAGCGACTCAGACAGTACGTAATACCCGCTACGCTACAAAATATTAGAGACGAATTTATTACCAGATTAAGTCAATGTTCAGTGGACAATTTGAACATTTTTTTGTAAATTTTCTTTGGTTTGTTTGTTAGAGTGTCAACGCAGCAAGGCAAATCTGCAAATTGAAAAAAAGGAGGTGTTTCATTCAAAAAACTGTTGCTGATATAATTACCTTGTATCAAAGATTATTTTTATGAAAAATAGTAAATTAAAATCAAAAAACGACGTGCATCAGTATGTTTTCATGTTACTGTTTAATTATTTTATTACAATAATGAATTTATGTGTTACTTTTGAGGACGCACTGTATAATTTTCAAAATATGATCAATCATTGTCGAATGGCCAATAACTGCGCTGTTTACCATTATTTACCAAAATGATATTTTAATCTCCGAGAAAAAAAAGTAGAAAATAATGTATTATCTGTTATTGTTATTTAATGGATTATATTCTACTTGAATACAAAATTTGCCGACTCAAATTGTTCACATGTAATTGACTAAAAACACAAAAACAACTTGAATTATGCGACATGAATTGAAAAGCATCATTAAGGTAAAGAGAGTAGGTGACTATTTTTACTTGAACTTAATTTTATAACGAGCTTAACTTATTTAAACTGAAAAAGAAATATTTATAGGGGACATAATTGATGAAGCTGTACGAGTTTTTCTTGCAGAATGAATAGCTAAAATGACATTTTGATATTATATATCTACGTTACGACGTAGATCGTATGAAACTATACATAGTGACGTACAAAAGTGTTCGGGCGATAAAAATAATGGTTCGAGTGCAGAGAAACTTAGAGACAATTTAAAATTAATTAATAAAATGGGAATTATACAAAAAATATAATGAAAAAAGTAAAGAAATAAAGCTGGAAAATTTTAAAGAAAACTGAGTCCAAATAAACTTTTGTTTTGAAGCAAAATGGGCACAGTTTTTAAATATTAGAAGTGTGGACAGGCATAAAGGAATATATTACCAAAAATATAACAGGAAAGGCAGAAGAAATGAAGAAATCTAGCCAGACATGAGAAAATGATGAATAAAAATGTTGCGAAATCGCATATTGAAGCTGATCCTGTTCTAGTTCGATACCTAATGTTAAAATTCTGATTTCTATGAAGGACTATATTTTTTTGTGATTTTTTCTATAGATGTCTAAGAAGGTCGATTGTGTGTTGGAAGCCGCATACTAGCAACCTCAGGAATCCGAAGGTTCGAGATGGTGGTTTTTATATATAAGAGACTACTTACAAGCGACGAGTTAGTCGACAGTTTGATTTCATAGCCAACGGAGCAGAACAAATTAACAATAAAAGTGAACTGTGAACAGTGTATTTAATATAAATTAGAATTAAGTGTGTACATAGATTAAGCATTAGTGAATAGTGTACAAATAAATCAAGTAAGTAGATATACCGTGTGTATAAATTTATTCCGCCGGTTGTGTTAAAAACTATTTAAATAAATAAGAAAAACATAACAAAAATAGATTATAAATAATGGATAATTTGATACAACTAAATGAATATAAAATAATATATAAATACGGTGTGCTCCACCGCCCTTAAAAATTGCGCTTGAAAGGTAAGATAATCATGAATACAAAACACAATACGTAAAACTAAGTAATTACATTATTTTGTCGACAAAATCAATCTATTCGCGAATATTTTTGAACACGATTTTTATGAACCGTTATGTCCTTCTGTTTTCATTCTTTAACCTAACTTTATCATTACTAATAACGACAGAGGGACATTTGAACCATGGGTCGAATTTTTTTCTGTTCTCGTTTGAGGTTAAGATCACCTTGTTTTAAATTGAGAGTCCGAGATGATACATCGTACCCAATTTAGCGTTTTTTTATAACGTTAAATATTTTATTGCACTACACAATATTCTCGACTTATTTTCTTAATCATTTTCCTTCTCCTTTGTTTTATAATAAGAGCAAAAATAACAACATTTCTGATCTATCACTAGATATCGATCAGTCAGCGCACCCACCACCAATCTGACAGTTTAACTGCAGCAGTGTGCAGTTCAAATCCACCAAAAGCTAATCACTCTCTAAGTTTATGTAGTCGATTAGGTATAGGTTTCACTCTCTTCTTGACGTTTTGCACTATTATTTTCTTTAGCGTTTTCAAATCTTCTTTTTCGTTGTGTTCTGTTTTATTATTTGTTACCATTTTGTTCTCATTAGTAATGGACATTATAACGGTCCAATAGAGGGGCAAGGCGGAAGGCTCTTATACAACAAGATGTGGCTAAGTCTTGAGGGAAAAGCGCTAACTATCATTTTTATCAATTTGATGCCCACATTGGTGGATTGTGAAAAAAAATGTAATTCGCCATTTTGTGGCGTCAGCCATCTTGGATTTACAATGATACTTAATATATGAAATTGTATTGTCAACGGAATCAAAAGTATGGTAGGTACTGTAATAAGCACAAATATGGCAAGGGAATTTAGGGACACCCTATATATAAAAAATTTGAATCGAATATAATTTTAATCAAAATACAAAAGTCTAAAAAAAGCGACCTAGTTTTCTATTATTGTAGGCAGTGAAACTTAAATAAGCAATTATGAAAAATCAACAAATTAGCCCCAAGGTTGTCACGCATAAATGTCGAACACCAAAACACCGTTTTTTATGAATATCATAAAACACAGACGAATTATGCAATTAGTATAGATAAATTTAGAACAGCAATTAAAGATAACCTTCAACAATCAAAACACAAAACATATAGAAGCAAGAACGAGTACGTGATGCATCGAAAAACAGCAACGGTTGCTGAGATGGCAGAACCAACTCGTTCCAAAAAAACTCGAAATAAATAGAAAGAAAAACGACGACGACAGGACAGTTCGATGCAGCGACGGTACGGTACAGTACGGTGTACTTCCAGCGGTTGTCGACATACGACAGCAGGCGTTTTGACAGTGCGTTTCAGTGATTTTCGCGAAGTGTTGGAATCGGAGATAGCCGATCAGAGCTCATCTCCCGTCGACCAATCGAGAATAAAATCCAGACGCCGTCCTTTTCTTGTGTGACGTTCGACCCGGATTTTCCAAACTACAAGTTTGGAATCTGAAAACCTTTCTCATTTTTATTTTTGGGGAAAACCATATTATTTTTTTTTTGTCTGATTATCCATCCCGCCATATAAGTGTTATACTGAAGCTTGAGCATAATTAGAAAGTATTATACTATATCATTCGCTGAAAAATTTTCGTATCAGTTATTATAGAGTTTTATTCCTGATATATCTATTTATGTTACTGTACTGTCGGTATGTTCTTTTCAAGACTAGTGAATAAGCATTTTACACTTAAATCCTAGAGAAGTCTACTCAGTACCAGTTTCTACCCCTAGTATATAGAAGACGCCAATGGCCTTATATTTATAGCTCTGATTGTATTCGCTTCGAAAACTAAGATTTCATTATTCATTAAAAATTTATCGGGCGTCGAAGGTCCCCCATGTCAGCAGTCCGGTTACAAAATTTTTTTGCAATAAGTAATTTAATGTTATGAAAGTCAATGAAGTACCCATTAGCTAGGTCACGGTCTTATGTTCATATTTTAGTAAGGAGACGCTAGATATTTTTTTCTTAAGAAAAACCCCGGTCACTTTTCACTGACGAGATGAACTTCGTTGTCCTTACCGTACACTAACTGAAAGAGAGGGTGAATATATTAAGGAATCCTAGCTATTTTTCCATTTGCCGAGCGTATAATTTTTATTGTATTATGCTTTCATTGTATACCGTAGGCGTCGAAAGTGTACCCTAAATTATTTTATTTTTGTTTGTTGTTGAGTTTACTTTGCTACTTACTTGTTCGTAATATAGGCATATTTATATGTTATCTACCTAGTCTGTTTCCCTTACTCCCGATAAATCCCCCCCCCCCTATACACAGGTGGACTGGGACCCGTGAACGTACAGGGTCCGGAAGACACGACGAACCTCAGAGCTCAGGCTTGGCACATCGTTTAAGGCCAAGAAACCCCACGGCACCCACCCGCTCCAACCAAGAAAGTACCCTCCTTCGAGGTTCTTCAAAAGGGGATGTTCTGCTTTGTATCCTACGGCACTGGTGATAGCAATGGTTGCAAATAAATAACAAAAAAATAGAGAAAAACAGAAGGAGAAAAAACAACCTCGTCGCAACTGATTACAGTACCAAATTTCAGATCAATCTGACAACAGAAAGGGGGTTAATTTTCAATTACAAAATTTGACCCAGAAATATCAACAAACTAAATAAAACCACAATAAAAAGAATATTCTTGTTAGAAAGAACATTCATCAGCCGCGTTCATGAGAATATACTTGGGGAGAGATGGTGAACCAGGTGAGACGGCGAATCGCTTTCTTTCATATACTGTTCGGCAGAGATCGTTCTCGGTAGTTGAAGTACGATGCTGTAGTATATACTACATCGTAATTGAAACAACACGTGATTGAATATTTTGTCGTTTGTTAGTAAATAAAGTAATAATATTTCGATAGAGTTAAAATTTATTTGGACTTAATTAAAAGTTTATACTAAAAATCGTTATTAATATTAAGAGGTAAGTAATCATCTTTGCATATACTTATGTTTTAAAGTTGATTTATGTAATATAATCTCAAAATAACGCCTTATACGTCCTTGGCTAATCGCAAAAGAGTTCACCATCTCTCTCTTGGAAAGGGTATAGATGGTGAGCTCTAAAAGAGGAAAGATGGTGAGCTCAAAAAATATAGATTGATTAATAAACCCAGCAATATTTATAATATTAACGAGACTGGACTTCAATTAAATAATAAACCCGGCTATGTTGTGGCCGCAAAGGGCTCTAAAAGAGTTTCTAATGTTACATCTGGAGAAAAAGGGGAAACAATATCCGTTATTGCTTGTTGCAATATAGAAGGTATGTTTCTTCCACCTGCATGTATTTTCAAAGGTAAGAATGAAAAACTTGAATACGAAGACCCGTCTCATCAGGCACCTACGAGAACAGTTGCAAATAACGCACAGGGCTCTTCTCATCAGGCACCTACCAGAAATGATTCTCCTGAACCTGGACCATCAAATATCTTTTCAACTGACTCACTGCAATCGGATAGTTGCAGTGATCTGCTAGTTTCAACTAACTCAAATGATGATATTCCACCGGGAAAAATGTTGGATAACATTTCTCCAGTACCCAACCTCCCTCGCGTTGAAGCGGCTCGCAAAAGATCAAGACATTTAGCTTCAGTTCTGAATAGTGAGAGCAATATGAATAATCTGAAGAAAAAAGTTCAACAGGAACGTAACGATGTAGAAAAAGCAAACAGTAAGCAACCAAGAACGAAGTCAAAAACTAAAGCCAAAAAAATGAAACTAGATATGTTTGACACATCAGATGAGGAAAGTGAACCAGAACTTGATGATGACGATCTTGATGAAGTTGAAGAAGATGATAATGACTACTGTATTGGATGTGGTGAAGAATATAAGTATACTAAAAAAGCTGTTGACTGGATAAAGTGTGCTCGGTGTCAGCGTTGGTTACACGAATAATGTACGAAATACGGAATAAATTGTGATATGTATGGAAAATTATAATGTAGTCCATATTTTTTGGTTCACTATCTCACCCATATATTACTCGCCAACTAACCCACAATAGTATGGGTGAGATGGTGATTCATAAAATATTTTTGTTGTGTAGTATATTTTTTAGAAACCAAATATTGTTTTGTTTCTAAGACCCTGTTGCACTACATTAACAGACGGTTTCGTTGTATATTCAGATTTCTTAATAAAGGTGGATACAAAAAAAATTTGGTCATTTAAAATTTTGTTCACCCTCTCCCCAAAGTTACCCTACTCATAATAATCGTTTTCGTTGTTTTTAATAATTTTCTAGAGAACAAATGTAGTTAAACCGTATTTATAGATGTGAAAGTTAAACGTCAAAGTTTTATTTATTTTAGTAAGGTCATGTTTCGCTAAATTACCGATGCATTTTTAATTAAAATATACAAGGATATTTAAACATTTCGGATAAACGACCGTGAATATTTTGACATTCATTCATTCATATTGCTAAGGGACATTCTAATGGAAACAGATGTTCGTAATAAATTGATCCAAGTGTAATATAGAATCACTGAACTATGTAGAAGAGTTGAACAAATAAGGAACAGAAAACAGGTTCCAAGTAAAATTAATTTTTATATGAGAGGTAATTTGAAATTTGAACAGTTTATATACCACACTAAGGGTAATAAAAAATATGGAATACTGAGAACGCCAATGCGATCCAAAAATGTGTCTAGAAAGACAAAAGTAAGATTACACACTACAGTAAACAGGTCCACGGCCACCTATGCTTGTGAAACATAGATATACTCATATGGAGAATCGACAGATGGAATTATGAGAAAGGAAAATGCTGAGAACAATATACGGCGGAATCAACACAGAATAAGGGTGGAGGAGGAGAACCAATAAAGAACTGAAATATATATGTATATAGTGGGCCGGATTTAACATGTTTTGTGAGATCGCAACGACAGAAATAATACCGGAGATGATACTATACAGAAGCCCGATTCTGATAAAACGTAAAAGTAGACCAAGGCAGAGATGGAAAGACAAAGATTTAGCAGACTTAGGAACAATAAATGTTCCTTACAGGAAAGATAAAACGAGAAATAGAAAAGAGTGGTGAAGAATAGTTGAAAGAGTTTTAGTAAGAAGAGATTATAGCACCAGTATTCAGTCTTAGGTCTACAAGGCCTGTTGAGCAAAAATATCTACAGGGTTACTTTACAGTATGGAAACATATGAATATCTCAGAAACAGAAGAAGATAAGAAAAATATTTTAACACGTTTTGCAAGGTTGCCATAGGAGCATATTTTCATGATACAACAAAACTTACAGGGTGGTCATGAAAAGCGTGGTAACTGCAAAGAATTATTTTTTAAATGGAGTACATTGTACAATATATCATTTTATGAATCCTTTCGACGCCTAGATTAACTTTGTTATGAAGTACCCTATGCTCAAATTGTATGGTTACGCAGATATCAGCACTTTAATTATCGCATTACATGTATGATAAAACTAATAGTAACACATAAATATCTTAAGCACGGAAATCAACAAATAAATTTTTTTTAACACGTGTTGCAGGGTTGCCACGGAAATATAGAATACGCGGAGTGGTAATGAAAACTGTATCCAGTAAGCCTGAAAATATTTATTCTAGTATTACATCTTGAATCCTATTCATAATAATAATCAACATTCAAAGAAATGAAGAAAAATAACTGAACAAATTCTAAAGTAAACGTTCAAAGTGCAAACCATTTACGATTTGACAGTATCCAAGTCTTTTAGAAAATTGTCCAATTGAATCACATAAATATGTTTGTGTTATCAGATTATCTCTTCCAAAATACGATCTTGTAGAGTTTGTAAATCAACTAGTCTATTTTTGTAAACTGTATTTGTAAGGTATCCCCACACGAAAAAATGTGATGGGGTCAAGTCTGGTCACCATGGCCGCCATTTTATTGCTCCTCGATGTCCTATCCATATCTGTGGAAACACTGTATCTAGATAGGTACGTACAGCTCTGGTGTAATGAGGGGAAGCACCATCTTGTTAATACCATATGTCATCAGAAGATAGCATTGGATTGTTAGGATTGGAAAATATAACTGCTATAGCCGGCACAATATTATTTATAAACAAGTCCAGATATCTGTCACCATTTAAATTACCTTCTACAAAGAAGGTCCGATTATGTGATTATTAATAAGCCCCGTCAAGACATTAATTTTCTGCGACCACTGCGTCACTCGCTCATCCAACACTCATTACATCTAGACCAAATCCGGCAATTATGTCTATTTACTTCTTCGTTAAGGCAAAATGTTGCTTCATCAGAAAATACATTTTTTTTTTCAAAATTAACATCAACGTTCCTTTCTTCTTCAAGTATTTCACAGAACTGCAATCTGGGTCATCTTCTATAGGTAGGTCTATAGGTCCTATCGAAACCTTGCAAAATATTTTTTTATCTTCTTCCGTTTGTGAGATATTTAGATGTTTCAATACTTTAAACTAACATTGTATAATTTCCACATTACCCAGGATAAAAGCAGATCTGTAAAGGACTATAAATAAAAAATTAACGCTTATAATTTGCAGAAGATTGGTGAAAAATGTGGAAAATAACTTTTGGCTCCATTGGTTTTAAGGAATAGTGAGACTGAATGAGAGAAAAAACAAAGTTGATGGCTTCGAATCTGAATTTATACCTGGACTATACAAATTTCAGACGATTGCAAAAATAAATTGAGTCTTTCTTATTTCTCTTCCGATTATTTCGTTCGTCATTTTAAATTTCCGTGAATTTTCCGAAAATAAATTGAAACATTATGAGATGGATCTGCGTTCAAAAATAGGTTATTGGCAATAAGAAATAATAAAATTTAAGCAAATATATGAACAAATATGAGAAAATGTTACCCCCCGTAGGCTAGCTCATTGAGATATTATTTTAATTCGGTAGAGTAGGGGTGGGTAAATATAAAGTGGATTTTACTTTATAATATAAATCTAATTTAATATTACTGTTTACACTGGAAGTTGTGATTAAAAAAAAATTAATAACCCAAATGGTACCAGTTGGTTTCCAAAAAGAATTATAAGTGAGCAGTCTTAAATTATAAGCTTATGTATTATATATATAATATATCGATATTGTTCTTTCAGCGGAAAGTTTATGAGATCACCCCAGAGTTACTATTTAATTGGAAAGAGCTTACTTGGCTGATGTTATGTATCCCACCAATCAAAGTTATATTCCACGCTGCCAGTATTTGTATCGGGCAATCTTACTGTAGTAATGGTGAACTACAACCACCATCCAGGAGGTAACAGTGAATGCGATGCCTGGATCACCATACAGTTGAGGTTTTACAAATTTATATTTAACTATAATGTAGAGATAATGAGAAAGTTGATAGGTAAATAGTGATGTAAAGAAGTATAAGAAAAAGAAAAAGGGAAAAAGGCCTGAAACAATAAAATTCTATGTCACATACTGTGAATCAGTTAATCAATTACAATCTGTGCACTCACCGATGATTTTGTGTGGCCTAGATGGATTATATTAATTGCTCAAATTTGTAAATCCTCTTCTTAGAGATTGTTTTCAAAACTAAATACAATTTGAAAGCAACTAATAGCGTTTCTTTTCTTTTTTTTTCGTAAAAATCCTAGAGATTCTAGAAAACGAAGCTCATGCTTAAAAATCGAAGACCAAAAAAAAGAAAAGGTATCAAAAAGATCACCAACAAAAAAAGAGTTGACATGATTGAAGTTAAAGTTTCATGCTAAGAAATTTTAAATATATCACCTGCTTAACCTTGAACCTGTCCAGTCATAGAAATGCAGATTTATATATGACATAGAACCAGAATTAATTAACATATAATTATGAGTTCCATGGAAATTTTAATGTCAATTACTATAACCTATACTAATAAACAACACTTGAAGAATATTAAAAGAATTTATTTAGAATAATCTATGTATTTATTTATTTTATTAATTTATTTTGTTTAAAGGTAAATTTTGAAATTATTTGGAGTTTATCCTTTGAAAAGACTGCATTGTTTATACCTATGAAATCAGTGTAAACTATTTAAACCCGTAACAAAAAGACCAGGCATATTTTCCATCCTACATAGGTCCAATCAGATTAAAGATTATCATTTCTATGATAAAAATGAGCCAGTGGATATTTGTTAGGCCAAGGTCAGAACAGGACAACCCCAACTTTTTTTTAAATGGAAGTGTAGGTTGATTAATTTTTTATTTGAAAGCTTTTTCAATTGTAAATACAATTCCACTTTTTTTGTTACTCAAATTACTTTAATGTATAGGTACATTTTTTCTTACTTGATAAGCCCAATAAAATACCTGCTCGATAGTTTTTTGGTCAATTTGAACTGAATGTGATTGATTTGTTAGTACTTGTTTGCATTTCAACGTGTAAATAACAAACGAAAAATAAGAAAATGCCCTATTTAATCGAGACTCATCGTATCGAAATTTTAATGATGATCGGATATGGAGACAGAAGTCGAACACAGGCTGAAGTCGCTCGTTTGTTTACTGAATCGGGAGTTGGGCCACGTACGGGATGCCCCTCGACAAAATGTTTTAAAAGCTGACGAAGAAGCTCAGTTAAACATATTGTTGGAAGTTGAAGAAAATCCTGTTATTCCAGCTAGGCAAATAGCTCGCGTTCATGGTGTCAGTCATACAAGCGTTTAAAAAATTCTTAAAGAAGCCAAAAAGCACCCATATAAGATGCAAAACCTGCAGGAGCTTAACGAAGATGATCCTGATCGTAGACTCGAATTTTGCGAACGAATGATGGCTTCTATCGATGGTGGACAAATTGTTTTGGAATGGGTGCAGTTTTCTGATGAGGCTACGGTCACACTACATGGGCACGTCAATCGACAGAACTGCCATTATTGGGCTGAAGAAAATCCCCGTTTGATGCATGAATCCCATACCCAAAGGCCTAAAAAAACAAACGTCTGGGCTGGAATTATTGGGGATCGCATAGTAGGTCCTTTTTTTCAATGGAAACGTAACCGGAGAAACATACCTTAATATGCTCCAAGAAGAACTGATTCCTACTTTAGTAAATTTATTCCCCAATAATTTGGATCCCAACTTATTTGACCAACGGATATGGTTTCAACAAGATGGGGCACCACCACATTTTGCTCAAAATGTACGGACCTATCTTAACAAAGTGTTTCCAAATAGGTGGATTGGAAGAAGTGGCCCAATTGGGTGGCCAGCAAGATCACCCGATCTTACTCCATTAGATTTTTTTATGGGGATATCTAAAGAGCAAAGATTATGCCACTAAACCTAACGACATCGCCAAACTTCAACAATGAATCAGGGACGAAATTAGGCAAGTAACGCCGGAAGTTTTACAAAATGTTCGGAATGCTATTTATAACCGATTAGGACATTGTCAGGAACAAGGTGGAGAGCACTTTGAACATTTATTGCATTAAAGTAATTTGAGTAAATATTTCATTTTTTTCCGACACATTGCTTATAAAAAGTAACAAAAAAAGTGGAATTGTTGAAAAAGATTTCAAATAAAAAATTAATCAACCTACCCTTCCATTTAAAAAAAAGGTTGGGGTAAACAAATCTCTTTGTAATATGCCCCATTGAGAATAAAAATTGACGTGTTTCAGGAATTTTGCGATAAACCTTTATTTATCAAGTTACAGAATTTGTTCTAGTTAGACTTTCCACTCTGTATCTATAACCTTAATTTAACGGTCCACTAGTATTTGATGAACTTTTTCGACGATGTTGTCGCAGTTTTTGGCCTTCCTGAACGCTCATCATCAGTCAAACAGGTACGACCGCGTTTAAATTCAGTTACCCAACTCTTGATTTCAGTGGGCGCGTTGCCATTCAAAAACAAATATTTAATGACAGCTCGGTACTCAGGTTTTCATTTTGTGAAAATTCTGGCATTTGAAGTTGACCTCTGACGTGCGACCTTATTATTTTTATTCTATGTCGCTTTCGCGTGGATGATATTAATCTTACAAAAAGTGGAATCATTTGCCCCCTGTAGCTGAGTAAATTCTACTTCCATATTTACGATCAATTCATTTCGGACATTTTCTATTTCTGGAATCATTTATATAATAAACCTACATTATATCATCATAATTTTCCAAAGTTCTTGCGTGCGTGAGTTGCGTGAAAATTGTCCTTTTTCCTGCCGACATAGGCATATTGACATATTACTTTAATATATCGATGTCGTTAACGGAACCATAAATGTTTTTCCTTTTTTAATTAAAAAATGTTTTTACTCGAGTCTAGTTCATTTTTCATTATACTAAATAATAAGAAAATACAAACATACATTATCTTAACACTCACTTAAAATTTAATTTTAATAATAATCCCATATTGTCAACTGTACAGTTTTTAACCATTCGACAATGATTGGCCATCTTTAAAAAACTATAAAATTTAAAAGCGATGCTTCACTGACAACCATTCATTATTTAATTGAAATTCTATATTATTTTCTGGACTGGATATAACATCTCATTTCTACATAATGTAAAGTTTAAAGTCGACTTTAAGATTTTGTAGCATAGCGCGTGTTACGTTCTGAATTTCCTGCCTGATTCGTGTCACGAATATTGTCCGGTCTGTTAATGTAGACTATAGATTTTAAATAATCCAATAAAAAGAAGTCTAATAGGGTGAGATAAGTAAAGCGAGATCTAGAGCGCCATTCCACTGTTCCTCTTCTTCCGATCCATCGATTTGGAAATGTTCAGTCTAAAATCTGACCCACGGTTATAGCTAAATGTTTTGAAATCATATTCTGCGGTCTAAATTGTTGGCAATTTGGATGGATCAGGGAAAAGCTGAGTGAAATCAGGAATTAATGTATTTTGCAGAAAATTCAGATACAATTCTCAGACCAGACCCAGTATTTTACCGTTCAAATAAAATATTGCCTCATTCGAAAATGAAACGTTAGCAATGAAATTGTTATCAGTCCGAAAAACTCTTGACGAGGTAAAAATAGGTGATGCTAGTACACCACTTATTAAAGGTGTGAAATCAAATCATACGACGTATAGGGTGACACACGTACTATATCTACTTATAATCTTTTTAAAATAAAGGTAAGCTATGGCTACATATTTACAGTTTATTCCTTATTAATCTGAAAATTTCAAATTATTGATTTACTTGCGTTCAGCCCTGTTTAAATACTGTTTGTTAGAAGCTGACTTTTTCTTTCTTTAAATTTAACCAAAAATCATTAAAATTTCTGAATATATTTTAGACGAACGTGCAAATTGACATTTTGTATGAAAAAAATATGAATGTATATTGTTATATTTTATTTATTTATAATTTTAATCATTTATTAGGTTTATATTATTATAATTTTAGTTGTTGAGCGCCAGATGAAATTAATGAAGTAATAGATAAATATTTGTTTAGTTTAAAAAGTGAAGGGCCAGGCTAACTTCAGTTCTCAAGATGAAACTCCTAATTATTTGTAGGGAATTATCGTGAGTGAGGATACGTTTATATTTAAATTTAAACTTCAAAATAATTAAGATATTATATAATTAATAAGAAAAAGAAATATTTACACTAACTAATACTTATTATTTTCCAATAATTTTACAAAGAATTAACTACCTAATACAAACCTGCATTTTCTGGTTAACTTATAGAAATAGAGATGGCAACACGATATAAAATCAACTAATATCGATAAGAAAGATCTCTTAATAAATGGTAACTTATTTACAAATGTATTATTTAGTTGTAAATAATAATTTCTTAATTGACCAATACAGTTGCTGTTATGTTTTGAAAGTTAAGAAACTATTAATCGTATTCAAATATTCTACAAAATTAAAATGATGGCACAAGTTATAAATTGTTTGGTATTCAAGATATATGATATTATTATTTTAAGTACTGATTATTTGATATTAATTTGCTAATATAAGAGTTTTTTTTAATATCCTTTTTATAATTCGCGTATAAAAGAGACTTCATTATAACATTGTTTACAATGTCACAATGAAGCTCTTTGAACACTGTTTTAGCAATTTTTAGTGTATTGTATTTAGTTATATTTTTATTTGACATTTGACTTTAACCTTGACACAAATTATAAATAAAATGGTCTAGCGTTGTTCTAGCTAACAAATTATGATATTAAATGTTCTTAAAGGTAAATTAGAATAATTTATATATTAAAAATATTAATGAATAAAGTACGCTAACGATTATTTATCAATTATTTGTCAATTGTTTATTTTTATATTGTATTGGATCAATATATAGGTACATATAACGTTCAATTTTTGGGATAAATTACCAGATATCTATGTGAAGATGTATTACAGAAATAATTCTGTTCATGATATAATATAAATAGATCGCAAGAGCATATACGAAGAAGCTCTTTTTTAAACAAATAATCATCCTCTGTTTGCATGAATGAAAGTTTGTTTACAATTTACACAATTATTCGGTCATAATATATCAAAAGTGCTGAATAAAACCATCTGTGATCTGACCAACCAGGAATCTACAGCATTGCCAACTTAAACTCAAACCACTCCTCCTAGTTTAAAAACAGGGATTATATGTAATTCTATTTTATTTAAAAAATTAAATAAATGCGAATTATAGAAAATATTGTGTAAAACTTGTGCCACAATGACTTTCTGTAGTACTCGTGATTTGCGTAACTCACCGCTTCGCGGTTCGTTGCTCAAACTTCACTCGTACTACAAAACGAGTCATTGTGACACTTGTTTTACAAATAACTATTATATACTTTTTATCAGTGATTAAATAAGAAATTATTGTTTTACTTTATCTAACGCAATAGTGTCTTTTTTTAGGTTATATTACTATTATTAGAACAGTTTATATACGAAAAGCTGTACCTTTCAGTTCGTAGTCACTCTTAAACACAATTCTTCAGAAAATATTCTTATTTCAGCTTCTTTTAATTATTAATAGGATGGCCAAATTTATACTTCTTCCTATAATGTCGCGATCAATTTGACTTCCTGTATAATAATGTAGGTATTCTTCTCAATTTACAATTATTTTCTTTATT
This sequence comes from Galeruca laticollis, assembly GCA_963921935.1. Classification (NCBI taxonomy): domain Eukaryota; kingdom Metazoa; phylum Arthropoda; class Insecta; order Coleoptera; family Chrysomelidae; genus Galeruca; species Galeruca laticollis. Next base: position 21,852,393 of record OY998181.1, on the reverse strand, counting down.
ACAATCTAATTCATTAATATCTTAACTTTGATTTTTCTATCATTACAATTCACTGTTATACATCATTCAAGTTTAATTCTCCTTCTTATAAATTTCAACAATTTACCTTGTTTAATAATTACAAACTATTCTTCTCAGCCTCTCTTTCATATAACTCAACTTTTTATATTCTTTTACTAGATTTCTCTCTTAGGATCATTATTTTTACATATCTCCTTCAAAAAATTCAATCTGTCATCAATGTTTATTTTTCTTAGCAACCAGCCATTATTTTTTTTTCCTACTAGATTAATATTTTATTTCTTTTAGAGGTTTAGTAAGGACTCCGTGCACTACTCTCGAACACCTTTAAATTTTCTTATCTAATGATTTTTTTTACAAATTAAAATTAAAATCGATATAACAAATTATTGGATTAATAATAAGTATAGAATCAGATTAATTTGAGAATTAAAATTTTAGTTCAATATATATAGTGCCTTTTCATGGTTTGACATTTAAGTTTGTATAGCTTTTTCGGTGTGTTGGTTTTGTGGGGGATTACTTGCGTCACTCGGTAATTGTCGTTGCCTGTGATGTACTTATTATACTTCATTCAATTTATTGATAGACATTGACAATTAACCAAAACAATATGCTTAGGTTTATAAATTGGTGTCGATAGGTATATAAAGTAATTGGTAAGTTCTATCATAACAAATAGTGATTGTGACAGAATAATAATTAGTAATATATAAGTAATTTCAACAACCACACATAATAAACTTAAAATTAAAACGCAAAAAATACCTACTAAAAACTTCATACATTATAAAGATTGATGACGTCATATTTTTTTATCTTTAAATCTAATTCAAGAAAGAATATTTATTATATTAAAAGGTACCTATAACTTATTAAATATGATTAAGTATTAATTTTAATCTTATACTTTCTTGAATTATAATCAAAGATAACATCCATCATTTCTACTTATAAAAATCGAATAATTTAAAATGAAGTCAATAAACAATCGAAAATACTTAGTAACCCGATATATTTTTAGTTTATGCAAAGCCGCTGTCAGAGTGAAATTTCAATTCATTTTTTGATGACATCCGATAGAATTTAGGCGACACCGCTTCTAGACGACTGTGATTATGATTGAAACATTATACTTATTGCATGCGTGATTAAGATGTACTTTATTCACTTAAGACCATTAAACGTAAGCTCTCGTATTTAAACATTCTTGCGAGAATAAAATGCTGTCCAAAACAATTATAAACTATATTGATTCTAAAAAAATTCTAAAGTTCAAAATTTTCACGTCATATCAGCGAATGATCTCTTCAGCCCATTTAGCTTTTATTCCCCAACATGTCAATTATATTAATAAATATTCCACGTGTCTGCATTTATAATCCGTAAAAAATTGAAATTAAAAACATTTGTACGGAAAATATGTAGGTTAACAGAATATTGTTGTTGATATATATGTCACCATTCTATTCAAATACTTTTATTATAATAAATCAAACAATTTGTATAGATTTTCAGAAGTTTTGCAAATTCAATTCTTATAATAAATAAATACGCGCCGAAAAATGACAAGCTGTATGATAATCTATTATTAAAATAATTGACACCTTACCTCGACGACCTTGAGATTCTGTTTATCCAAAAGAAATTCCATGGATTTGTGCGGTCTGCTCTGGGGATGGTGTTCCTTCCCTTGCTCGTCAGTCCCCCCCGTCAAAGTCAACCGATGGGGTTGAGCCCCTAAATCTAACAGACTTCTTGTTTTCACATTAGCACCACTCGTTATAACGGTAACTTCCGTATCTAGATCAGTTTCAATAAGCCCCATGGGCTCCATTGGCAGTGGGCAACCACCAGCAGACGAATCGATAGTTCTCCTGCGCTGTTGCCGATTGTCCACGCGTTGATGACGGTCCGCGCCGGAGGCGGTAGCCGAAGATTTAACGCTTGCGTGGACAATGCGAGGCGGTTGTTTTGGCAGGGGCGGCTTAGATGTTACAGAATTGGTTTTAGGCGAATGTTCGTTGTTGTTGTGTTTGTCCGATTGATGATTTTGAACGGAGGGACCTTTGAGTGGGATATAGATATAGTCGGATTTAGAGGCCACGCGTTGTTGGGGAGCCATAATAGGACCTGAAACAAAATATTATAAACATAAAAACTCAATTTCTTTAAAAAATGTCACAAAATTGTTTGATCACGGTTCAAAAGTTCTACATTATACGAGCCTTGGCCAATCATAAGGTATTCAAAATAAAATTAACTTTTGGCATCCTTATGTGGTTCAAGCAGTATTTTTAATGTCATTCAAAAATTTAAACAAATTCAGACATTATTTTGTCCCAGACAGGTATTCCTTTTCTCAGACTAAATCGAGTGTACTTTCAACGTGTACTTCTATTTGGTGATCTCATTGGCCCGCGTTTATCTTTGTGCACAAATATCTACGCTTTTCGCGTCTGTTTATCCGCTAACCTAAACTACGCCACGGATATTGAAGCGGTTTTCACCATCAATCGTAATCTTTATGAATTTTTTTGACGTTATAAAAATTACTTACATCACAATTTTTTGTTAGTAGGTTCCTAATTAAGTGTCCTTTGAAATAGTTGAAGAAAATTTAAAAAAAAATTGGGGCTTCGAGTTCAAAACGAACGATGCGCATTGGCGCTCAATCGTAATCTTTATGAATTTATTTTTACGTTATAAAAAATACTTACATCACAATTTTTTGTCAATTGGTTTCTAATTGAGTGTTCTTAGAAATAGTTAAAGAAAATTTGGAAACATTTTGGGGCTTCGCGTTCAAAACGAACGATGCGCGTCGGCGCTCAATCGTAATCTGTATGATTTTTTTGACGTTATAAAAAATATTTACATCACAATTTTTTGTCAATTGGTTTATAATTAGATGTTCTTTGTACTAGTTGAATATTTTTTTCATTTTTGGGTCTTCGATTTAGAATCCTGAAATATGTACAGGAACAATTGTTTGAAAACTATTTATTCACTTAATCTTTAATTTTTGGTTGTAAAATTATGTAGCCTATTGAAATGTCATTATATGTTTCCTATATTAACATTTTTTTGCAAAAGTACAGTTTATTTTGTAAAAAAATATTCGTGGATGGTGAAAAAAATCCGTGGCTAACTTCACACGGGTATTGAAATTCAACCCCCATCCTGCAGTCAGGTTGATGTGAAATTCGGGTATATATCTTAAATTCAGATGACAATATGTTACAATTTTGTCCCGAAACCTACTTCAGAACTAAAAAAAAAACCAAAAACAACTAGGACAGGAAAATTATATTTTTTTTTTCGGCTGCATGGCGGCAATCTGTAGGCTCCAGCCAGCTTTCAATTCACTATTAATTGAATCGAAATTTTAAGATGGTAATTTAGGACGCCATCTGATTTTTTGCCAAAGCCTATGTTCACTTTTTTCCCTGAAAACCAGAAAATGGGGGAAAAGATACACCTACCTTACAAAAATACTGTTCTTTAATGTAATGATTATAGACAGTTTTATAACAACAAAAAATCAATGATTACAATACAAAAAAATAGATACCATTACTTCTAAACGTTACTACTCAAAAAAATAGTAAAACAAAATGTAAATAAAATTACAAATAATAAAAAAAGTATACATATACAGAAAATGTGTTGAATTGTTAAAAAACTTCTTACAAAAAAATTGTGCCATATACCACCGTACATAAACAAATGAATAGTAGGTTCACTCTAAGCTCCTCCTAGCGCGATGTCTATCTCATTCGGTCTCCGATGCTACTCTTTTTCGGTATCCTGAAACTCCGAATCGATCGATATACAGTTACCGTGTGTCTTTTGTATTTGAAGATACGAGCGGAGTTGATAGTATACCGGGTGGACTGTCTTTTCAGTGAATTATTTGATTATTATTACGGGATATTTATTAAAAAGAAAATGCCACGAATGTGTTGTGTGGACGGTTGTAGAAGTAGATATTGGGCAAAAACATCTTCCCTCAGATTTCCCAAGGATAACACAAGGTAAATTTTACAATATTATTTAGCAAAGGATATTAGTAATTTTGTTATAAGAAGCAGTGTAGTAGATGTTATTGTGTTTCAAAATAAAAGATTACCAATATATCTTTTCAGATGTCAACGTTGGAAACAGGCCTTAGGCTTTGTTGATTGTCACAGGTATGCCAATTTGGACGCAGAACAATGCAACAAAACATTAAGAGTGTGCGATAGACACTTTTCCCAAGAATATTATATGTGCAGTAATAGCAGAACAAATCTGCAATATAATGCAGTTCCGTCCTTGAATTTGCAAAAAAATAGTAAGTTCCCAAAATTTTTAGTACCTAAACAATACTTCTGACAATAGGATTTTGTCTTGTATATTTTTACTAGGTATTTCAAATAATTTGCAAATTTTTTAGATGGCGGTACAACTTTAAAGGAAGTCGCAGTTCAAACTGATTTTAAGACAATGCTGCCAGTGAAGGTATGTTATTATACTTATCGATGGCGTGTTTTGGATACAATAAATATATGTAAGTTAAGTATTTTATCGCAATTTTATTTTTCAGACGATATGAAATATCAAGATGTTTATGTTCAAACAGAAGGCGAATTTTTTTCAGAAAATGTTGAAAGTGGTAACGATGTTTCTACTCTAGCTTCTGTGGTTACCAGAGGTTTTTAATGTTTTTTTATAGCTAGATACATTTCTAAAATCTACGCTATGAATGATTTAAATTAAACATTTTTTATTTTTACGTCTATTATGATTTCGTGGTTAATAAGTAATACTCATTTAAAAGTGGTGGCGAAAGTTTAATCCTTTATAGAACTTTTGATTTGTTTTAGATCAACATTTACAGACCTCAATGACGCTTACGGCCAATACTCCTCGAAAAAAAGTGTTGAGAGAGGAGATGAAGTGTTTGAAAAAATCAACTGTGCCTGCTCAATGTTCAAGAAAGTTGGAAACCGGAATATCGTTTGAAGATATTTCCAAATATTTGGAAACTAACTACTCAGAAGATGCCTGAAAACTTCTAACGTCTCAGATAAGTTTATTAAATAAATCACCTAAAGGTTGTAGGTACACAGACGATTTTAAAAAGTTTGCTTTGAGCGTTTACTTTTCAGGACCTAAAGCATACAAGAAATTTTCTACTTTGTATCGGTTACCTTCCAAAAGCACGCTCAACCGGTTTACCCGCCGTTGGGCAGTAAATCCAGGCTTTAACGAATTTATTTTTCGCCTTAGATCTCGACTATTAAGTGATAAAGAAAAATATTGCATTATATGCCTTGATGAGATGTCATTGAAAACTCATTTATTTTATGATTTATCAAAGGATAAAATAGTAGGCTTCCAAGAATAACTTTCAGCAGAAAACGAATCCGAACCACCAACTAGTGCATTAGTTGTTATGGCACGGGGTGTATCAAGCAGCTGGAAACAACCGCTTGCCTACTTCTTTTATAAATTAACGGCGCCTTCAAATGAAATAAAAGACATTTTGTTCGAAACAGTTAGAAAGCTACGTCATATCGGTCTAAATGTGCTAGGTGTGGTGTCTGATCAGGGTTCTAACTTCCAAACATTAGTTAAAGGCTACCTTAAATTAAGCACAGACAATGTTTTTTTACGTATATAATATCAAGCTTGTTTACTTTTTTGACGTGCCACACTTACTTAAATCTACCAGGAACAATTTTTTTTCTTACTGGTTTGAGTTACCAGAAGGAACTACCAATAAAATGTATTTGGATACATTTTACAATTATGAAAAAAAAAGAATTTAGACTCTGTCCAAAATTAACTGACGAGCATATGTTTCCAAATAATTTTCAAAAAATGAAAGTAGAATATGCTTCTCAGATTTTTAGTCATTCTGTTGCAGTTGCTCCTAATACGTACATTGATTTTAAAGTTTTGCCTGCAGATGCCAAAGTAACTGCTGAATTCATTAAAACAATGAATGATGTTTTCGATTTATTAAATTCGTGCCATTTAAATACACTACTCCAAGAATTTAACGCACCACCAAAAAATAACCAAAAATTTAAAGTAAATTTTTGTCTAAACTGCTTGTCCGATTTGAATGAATTTTTTTTTGAATGACAGGTTGACACTTCCAGAGAGTTAGTGTACTACTGTATTTGCATACAAACTTATTTTTGCATAAATACGGGGTGTTGCAATGATAACCTGATTTTTTCATAAAATTTGTAACACCCTGTGGAGTTCAACAGTAACAATATCAACTTAAAATTAAAATCAAACTGTAGCTTTATCTTTTTGTAACATTTTGTTTTTTGATTTACTCTATTATCTTGGCCACGACAAGAGAAAATCAATTTTATAGCATAACATGTTTTTTTATTAAAATTTATAATAATAAAAGTGAGTAGCAGGCTATGAAAAACAATAAGTTACAGTAAATTGTCATTAGCTAAATACTGGTGTCAAAAAGTATTTCATAGAAGTGTATTTTTAGTGTTAGCCCTTACGTTTTTTTATAAAAACCTTTATTTTAATTAATATGCAACGTGAAACACGAAATCTTACTGGCGAAGAATGTGCTCAAGCATTAATATTGTTCGAGGAAGGCTGGAATTACCGAAGAATTGGTAGACGATTTAATGTATCCCATACAACCGTTTCACGAGTTATACAAAGATATAGAGACACTGGAAGTCATGGTCGTAGACCGGGACAAGGAAGGAATCGAATAACAACCCCTAATCAGGACCGTTTTTTAAGATTATCGGCATTAAGACAACGTTTTGTAACAGCCCGGACCCTTCAAACCCAGCTTCGAGATGCTACTGGTGTACAAATTTGTGGTGAAACAGCTCGTCAGCGACTACGAGAACACAATTTGAGACCTAGAATTGCTGCTCGGGGGCCAGCTCTAACTAGAGATCATCGAAGAGCGAGGCTGAATTTTGCCATGGAACATCGTAACTGGTTAGAAGCGGAATGGCAACAGGTATTATTTACGGATGAGTCAAGATTTTGTTTGTACAATAATGACAGGCGCATACGTGTATATCGACGCCCTAACGAACGATATGCTCAGTGTAATTTCTCAAATAACACATTATTTGGGGGAGGATCTGTGATGGTCTGGGGAGGTATTTCTTTGACTGGTCGCACAGAACTTGTGGTCATAAATAATGGAAGCCTTACAGCTGAAAGGTACATATTGGAGGTTTTAGACCAACATGTAATGCCATATGCGCCATATATAGGGCAAGGATTTATGTTGATGCACGATAATGCCAGGCCTCATGTTGCTGGAGTTGTGAGGAATTATCTAGAGGAAGTTGGCATCGATATCATGGAATGGCCAGCTAGAAGCCCTGATTTAAATCCCATAGAGAATCTTTGGGAAACTCTTGGGAGGAGGTTACGAGAGGAACGGAACTTGAACACCTTGGAAGACGTGGGGAGGCGACTGATTGAAATATGGGAAGAAATTGACCAAAATGATATACGGTCGCTTATTTTAAGTATGGGCCGTCGGTGCCAAGCAGTTATTTCTGCCAGAGGCGGAAATACTCGCTACTGACTTTTGTTTACGTTTTGTTTCTTTGTTTTTCGTTGTTAAAGTTGAATAATAAATTTTAATAAAAAACATGTTATGCTATAAAATTGATTTTCTCTTGTTGTGGAGATAATAGAGTAAATCAAAAAACAAAATGTTACAAAAAGATAAAGCTACAGTTTGATTTTAATTTTAAGTTGATATTGTTACTGTTGAACTCCACAAGGTGTTACAAATTTTATGAAAAAATCAGGTTGTCATTGCAACACCCCGTATTTTTACAAAAATAAGTTTGTATGCAAATACAGTAGTACACTAACTCTCTGGAAGTGTCAACCTGTCATTCAAAAAAAAATTCGTTCAAATCCGACAAGCAGTTTAGACAAAACTTTACTTTCAACTTTTGGTTATTTTTTGGTGGTGCGTTAAATTCTTGGAGTAGTGTAGTTTCAATGCATTCATGGGTACCCAACAACAGTTTCAGCTAATGGAAGAATTTGAAACTTTACTGAAAAATGTCAGTGTGGTTAACAGTGAAGGAAAAAATTCAACAAATAAAATGAAATTTATATTTGAGTGGAGGCTTACAATAAAATCAGTTAAAGCCCTTTGGGGTATATTAAAATCAAAGGGTTACTCCTTTTTACTGACAAGAAATTTAAACCAAGACTGCCTTGAAAACTTTTTTGGGCAAGTTAGAAACTGTTGTGGTAATTCCAGAAACCCTACGCCTATACAGTTTTCTAGAGCATTCAAAAAGTTGTTTACTCTGAAGTATTTAGACCATGTTGACGGCGCCAACTGCACTAATGACATTAATGAATTGTTGTTAAATATTACTCCAGACTTGGCAGAAAACTGTAAAGATCTCATTTTACCGTGAATAGAACCATCAAATCCTTTGAAAGTCTTTACAACTGATTACAGGAATCTAAACAGTACCGATGGCAACGCGTTAGTTTACGTTACTGGTTATTTATTAAAAAAATTATGCAGCAACATTCCTGCGACAAATGTATTGCTTTTAATGAAAGAAACACCTCAACAAAAGAAACAACCATTTTTTCTCAGACAAAAGCCTATGTCAGCAATACAAATTTTCCATTTGGTGGGCTCAATGTACCTAGCCAGAATTTTGTTGGATATGTTACCCAGCTTGAAGATATATTTGTAGTTAACTTCAATAAATTAGCATGTAACAATTCTATCGGAGCGACGTTAAAAGATCTTTTTAAAAATGTATCATTTACGCATCCTTGTAAAAATGTTCCTTTATGTTATTTCTTATCTCTTTATACAAAAGTGCGTTTATATTACACAATTAAATTTGCAAATCGTGAAATTTGTAATTATTCCTTTGCTTCATAAGTTTGGTTTAGGATTACATTCTTAACTATATGTTATTATTCAATATTGTTCTTATATGCAAAACAAATTCTAAAGAATGTTATAGAATCTGGTATAATTTTTAACTATTTTAAATATATAGTTGTTCATGCTTCCTATTTTTATATTGTAATGTATACCTGATGATTTGATTTATTCTAAGTATTTATATACGTAGAACCTTGATAACTTAAACCCCGATAACATAATAACCTCTATAAATTCATAAAATGTTGTGCTCCCTTCCCCTCTGAGTCCAAAACCTCCTTTACTTAAATTACGAACCCTCTATAACTTAAACGAATAATTTGGGCATCGCACGTCAGTAACTCAAAGTTGTAACGACGACGACCTTTGTAACTTGAATCATCTATCAATGAGTCGTGATTTGAAATGACTTAACACGTGTTTACCAAATTGCTCAGTACAGTAACTTATTTGTATCATTAGCTTGCAGCCGTCTATCTCTATAATTCCTGAACAAAGCTCATAAACGGACCTCCGTAAGTAAAAATATAAACCAATAAAAATTCCTTAACTTAAACCCTTAGTAAATAGAAGCCTCAATAACTCAAATTATTTAACGTCTCCCTTGGTCTTTATCTTATCGAGGTTCTACTGTATATATTTGTACATTTTTGATGAATTATTTTATTTATATAATGTAATAAAAGCTATTTTAATCGATGATTCTAGTTTATTGTATACATTTTTATTAGCCCCCGTACCAAACACTCAATTTATAAATCAACAAGCTATGACGGTAGTAATTCGCGCGACCCCTGTATACTCGAGACGCGTGCGGTATTACGATCGTTTTTCGGAAAGCCTTTAACAGCGTTAACGTTCCAACAAGATGATGGTCCTGCACACTATTACTTTGCAGTAAGACGTTATCTAGATGAGGAATATCCTGGTAGATGGATTGGACGACGCGGTGCAATAGAATGGCCAAGTCGGTCACCGGACCTAATACCTTTGTGTGGGGATACCTTAAATTTGAAGATTACGCTACAGCACCTAACAGTATTGACGTTTTAAGACAACGATTGTTGAAGAATGTAGGGCAATTTCTCATGACACATTTTATCGAGTTCGACAAGAGTTTAATAATAGGATGTTTTACTGTCAGGAAGTGGATGGAGCACATTTTGATACTAAAATTCTAGTATTTATTTATTTTGACCATTAAAAATATCGTAAATCCAAAAAAATACTATACTATACTAAATATCTGTCAAACGAGGTGTCATGAGGTCCCATTTAATATTATTGGTTTCAGTTGCCTGGGGACGTCACCAGTAGCACTTTCACGCTTCAAATTTCATCAGTCTACATCACCGTTCAAAATAAAAGAGGGGAGAGGGGACTTTTGAGAAGCACTGTACATAGAAAAGTGTGGAATAGGGAATAAAATAAAAACATTTAAAGTATACTTATTAAAAATCGAAATCAAAATGCAATTGCGTGAACATATAATATTAATTACAAAAATAAATTCTGCTCCCATTTTCCCATTCATCTAGAGTCAAAAAAACCGTCCTTCGGCCGAAAATGTAATGCAGCCAAAGAAATTCCAATCCCGGTAGGAAGGATGACGTCTCTTGGAAAGGGAAAACTTCCCACAGGGGACTTCACTAGCAGAAGAGCTCCTTCGTAACCAAACAAAACAGCAACCGGCAGCAGGTAACTCGATAAGAAGAGTTACGTAAAAAAAAAGTGGTTTTTCAGGCAAATAGGTACAACCGGTACAGGGATGACACTCGATTCTAAAATGTCACCCGGTGGTAGAACCCTTGTGGTCTAAGAGGGCCGCTAATTCCGTAATGATGGAAAGAAAGCTTCTTTCGTTATTCGTAAAGATGGTTTTCGAGTCGATTACCAATAAAACATCTTTCCAAAAAAACGACGAAATTTATGACACTCGAAAAATCTGGATACTGGTCCTCGGCTAATCCCTTAATTAGGGTGGTTTGAAGCAACATGGCAATACCACACCGTATGAGCCCACTATCCTTCCCAAACTGACCTATTCAATCCATTCTTGACACGATATAAGGAAGCTTCAACGTTCTCACACAAGCCTCCTTAGCTCAGAGTACCAACTTAAGTCCCTCCACAAATCGTCAATAAACCTCTTTGGACCAATCATAAAACTGGAAAGTGTCGAATATCAAGTTGCCTAATTTTTCCTTCTCTCGTATATAAGGATACCTAGTAAGTAGGAAAGAAAGTATACTTTTATTTTTGAATTTCAAGACTCATGCTCAGAGTTGTCTATACGAGGGAAACGAAATGCAACAAATAGAATTGTTCATATATCACGATTATGAACCGAAGACCCAAAAATTTAAAAAAAATTATTTAACTATTACAAATTACACCTAATTAGAAACACATCAACAAAAAACTGTGATGTATTTTTATATCGTCAAAAAAATTTTGTCAAAATTTTCTTTAATTGTTGCAATAAGAAACCTATTAACAAAAAATTGTGATGTAAGTATTGCACCACAGTAAAACCAAAAAGTATAGAAATTGTAACGACCTCCAACCGTAAACATCAAGAGAAAAGCGTTGTCATATTTAATACTAAAGTTACTTTATGTTTGTGAGTAATTCGGAAATACTTTATAAAGTACAAGAACTAATAATTTTAACATTTTTTCTTGAATTATTTTAAATTCAATTATGTTTGTAATACTACGATTCGCCACCCGTCAAGCTCTTGGAGGTCATTCCACTTTCTATACTTACTGGTTTTAATGTACCTACTTATTCAGCGGCAAAGGTAAAACTTACTATTGTCTACATTGTATAAACAAATTCGGGTTAATCGTAAATTTGAGCATCGTTATATTTAGATTCTGTCTTCCCCACCTCTAAAGAGGGGCCTCCTGACAGGTATATAAACCTAAATGCGTACACTTATCTAGTATATTAGGTTCAAAATATTTACGATAGATGTTGCTAGTAGTACTGAATCGGCTTTTACTTATTCAACCTATTTTGTCTCTCTGTCTTTCCTTTCTTGACAGTTCAAACTAACGTATCACTGGATCAGCTGTTCGGAAGTTTTGGTTTCAAATATTTCAACTATTTTTGAGCACAGAAACCTTTTCTCTGTTTTTGAGGCTGTATCCTCTGTAACAAAACTTGCTGACATAAGAATTTCCATTTGAATCTACATTTTTGATTATTTAAGCGTTTCATAAATGTATTTGAAAGGAATAAATTGTTAAAAAATAAGTAATCGTATCTACCTGATATCAAAAATGATAGTTAAGATAATGGAAATTATCTTGCAATCCGTATTTTTTGTTTTAAAGGCTATGTTTGAGATTATGTTTACTGGATTATTTGATTAATATGAAAATATAAGATAAATGATTGATTGTTTGTTCTAGGGTCATCCAAACATATTTCAACGTTCTCTTGATAATGATAATATGGGTTTGTTAGCGAAAAATACTTAATTGGAGTGAAGTGACCTTTCGAGTATCTGAATGAAGAAAAACTAAAACCGCACTCAAAAGACAAGAATTATATAATTCATTTTGATGAAAATATAATAGTGATAATTAAAAAATATCACTATTATCACCTGATACAAGGTGCATTACATATTGCATGAAAGCACATGTGCTATTTAATAACATGGATACCAAGTGACAGCATTGTGGGAATTGCTAGAAATCAAGATTGGAAGTAAAATTTACATAATATAAAAACATTCTAACTTTCAAAATTTGTACCATTTATATTAACATGATAAAATGTTTTCATAATTATAAATTTTTGTTTTTTCATGCTAAGAAAATTAAATTGCGAAAAAGTTGCAAATTTACATGATTGAAAATAGGCCATTTATTCTGAAAACTCAGAACGTCGTGTCACAACTTTGCCTCAATTTAACCATATTTGTATCAGTTTCAGAGTTTCTGTTTGTTGCCTTCAAATTTTATTTGACATGTAGGCTCTATTTTCATCTACATGTGTAAACATATTCAATTTTATCTAAAAACAAATAATATAAACAAAAAGTTTCTTGTAATACAATGCTTCACAGTTTAGAGGGAGTGAAGTAAGATACAGTAAGGAATTTAAATTTAAAAAGCAAACGTTTAAAAAAATTACAAAGCAACTATAACAACTAATAAAAAATGTAAAGCGAAAGATCTGTAATGACAAATAATAATGTATATATTATAGGGAGACCGATATATACAGTACAAAAGCAAAAAACAATCAACATATACAAGTTTGCTTCAACCTTGTTTGCATAGATTGATCATGTGTGTTGTGAGCCGCTTTATATTAAGGTGGTATTTTTATGTAGAGATTGGAACTGAAACATTTTTCTTTCATTGTACAAAAAAAATAGCTCATTTTATTTTTTCCATCTATAGAATTACAGATACACATATGTTTGATCACCTGAATGGTAAATAATTGTTTTGTTGTTATACAGTGCTATTCAAAAGTCCCCTCTCCCCTCATATTTTTTGAACGGCTACACTTACATTAATGAAATTAGGAGGGTGAAAATAAAATGTTGTAAACTTATCTACGAATGGTAGCAGGTGACGTAATAGTAATAGATGCCGTCACAGTGCCACTCTGGCCAATAATTTTAAATAAGACCTTATGGCTAGTGATACCTCGTTTGAAAGGCATTGGCATTGGCTATATAGCCATATTAATTTTGTTTGGGTTTAAATATGTTTGACGGATAAATTAAATAAATACCAAAATTATTGAAATTATTTTTTGAAATTTAATTAATCAAATATTAACAATGGATTCTTATAGCAAGTGTTCAAAATGTGCTCCGTCTACTTCCTGACAGTAATACATCGGCCGGCGAGATCCTATAGAATGGCCACCTCGGTCACCAGATCTGACACCATTAGATATTTTTCTATGGGGGTACTTGAAATCCAAGGTTTATACTACGGCACCAGATAGCATTGGCGTTTTGAAAGAAAGAATTACTGAAGAATGCAATGCTATTTCAGCTGACACATTCGAACGAGTACAAGAGTTTACTAATAGGATGTATTACTGTCAGGAAGTAGACGGAGCACATTTCGAACACTTGCTATAAGAATCCATTGTTGATATTTGATTAATTAAATTTAAAAAAATAATTTCAATAATTTTGGTATTCTTTTAATTTATCCGTCAAAATTAATTTAAACCCAAACAAAATTAATATGGCTATGTAGCCAATGTCAATGCCTGTCAAACGAGATATCACTTGCCATTAGGTCCTATTTAAAATTATTGGCCAGAGTGGCACTGTGACGTCATCTATTACTATTACGTCACATGTTACCATCCGTAGAGAAGTTTACAATACTTTATTTTCACCCTCCAAATTTTATTAACGTAAGTGTAGCCGTTCAAAAGATACGAGGGGGGAGATGACTTTTGAATAGCACTGTATAATACATTGTGTTTTAAATGAAACTCACGGTTTCTAGTTAATACCACAATATAATAAAAATTGTTGAAGATTCTAAATAATTGACAATTGTTTCGATAAATCAATATCATCGTCAGAATGACAGAAGTTACATTTTATTTGATGCCTACCTGATGTTTAGCAGTTATTTTTGGATAGACCAAGAAGTGACCTAACTTGTGATTGACTTAATATATGTTAATAGAAAAAATAAGAAGATGTGATATTACAAATATTGAAGCTTAGATATTATTAGCCCTATGGTGATATCCTGGATATAATTTTTCCAATTAAGATCAGTATAACTGTGCAATGATATATAAAACCAGGAAAACTATATCTGCTGATCTTTACAATTATCACTTAAGAAGACAGTTTAATAGTGGAGAACTCCCTAGATTTAACTGTTCATTGACAACTTCATATTGTGGGTTTCTTAAATGTCTTTTAATTTCCAATTCTTCAAGGAAATCCAGTCCTTGTTTCTTTTCACAAATATGCAGCACTTCTAGTTTTGTGTTAGGTGTCAATGAATGATTGGTGTCAATTTTTTAGAATTTTCAACAATTTTTATTATATTGTGGTATTAACGGGAAACCGTGAGCTTCATTTAAAACACTAATATGAGTAGATTCCACGAAGTAAGGGTCGAGACAGTTAATTTTAGTTAATAATACATTGTAATTCGTATTATTACTTTTCTGTCCAACCCATCTAATATGCGAGAAAAGTATTGGTTAACACAAAAAAAGTTGGAATTATGGATTTTTTTTAGTTATTTTTATGTTTTTCAGCAAGAACAACATGAAAAAATGGTTTTAGAAAAAAAATCCTGTCTGTATGTCTTGTTAACAGGATACAGCGTCCAAAGTGCAACAAGTCACCAATTTTATAATTGAATATTGTTCAGGACATCTCACAGAAGGACCCTATTGATTTTCAGCTCACTAGAGCCGGTACAACGGGTGCTATTGTACTTGAAGTACGAAATTTTTGTCACTTTTGGAGAAATTTCAGTTTGTTAGCACGATATAGCCTCCGGAGTGCAACAAGTCACTAATTTTATGATTGAACATTAATCAGGACATCCCACAGATGAACCCTATTGATTTTTAGCTAACTAGAACCATTGGAACAATGGCTATGGTACTTGTAGTACGAAATTTTTGTCACTTTTGGAGAAATTTCAGTTTGTTAGCACGATACCTTATTGATTTTCAGCTCACACATTTTTGGAGTTCCATTAATCTTTAATAAAACAGAGATACTATTCCGAAAGTAAAAATACTAACAAGACTTATTTACAAAAATCTTTATTTTCATTTTCAGAACTGACAATTTCACTAATATGGGCATGCTGCAACTGCCTCTCAGGTCCATTCGTCTTTCATAAAACATAGTTTCCTGATAATATTCCGTAAGTAAAAACGCTTACAAGACTTATTTATAAAAATCAAATTTCTTTTCATTTTCCGAACTGAAAATTTCACTAAAACGGAACCTGATGTAACTGCCCGCACAAGTCCATATACTTTTCATATAACAGTGTTCGCTACAACTATTCTGTAAGTAGAAAAATTACATGACAACACCTACTTAGAAGAAGCATCTAATTTTCTTATTTCATTTACAGTTCTGATTATGTAACTAAAACGAAGCCTGATGTTACTGCCCGCACAGGTCCAAATAATTTTCATATAGCAGTGTTCGCTATAGCAATTCAGTAAGTAAAAACTAAAACTATACTTATGTATACCAAATTTGTAATATGGTTTCCAAGATAAAATGGATTACTTTTTCTGAATTGGGAATAATTTTGTAAGTAAAAATATTGTTTATTTAAAGAATGTATTTAAATAATATTTTTTCAGTCTTTACAACTACATGGATCAATACTTCAAAATGTGGATGAGGGTCACCACCCCTTTGTGAGTATAGAATCGGAAAAAATGGATATTTTTATAAACTTTTTATTTTATTTTATTTTTGTTATGAGGAGAAATGGTAGAGAAAAATGGAAACTTCATTTGCCATGTATTAATAACATTAAATTTGTAATAATAATTTTATTAATATTTTATAAAATATTTTTTATTTGTTTCTTTTCAATAAAAACATACACCAATTTTTGCTGTAATTTTTTTGAATAATTAATAAGGGTCAATGCAAAAGCGGACATGCCTGTTTATTGCTATAATACATATTTTTATAGTTTACCTAATTAATTAGCATTTCTTAGCAACAATTCATTTGAATGATTAAGAGGGGCCAGTGGAAAATCAGACATTCTGTATTATAATAAATATAAAAACTACCTACTTACTTACTCTTTACGTCAAATTTGTAATACTACAATTAAGATTGCCTAAATGGTTTGTTTTTATTTTCAATAAAAGAAAACACTTTTACTATAATGAAATTGACTGTCTCGACCCTTACTTCGTGGAATATGCTCATATTAGTGTTTTTAAATGAAACTCACGGTCTCTAGTTAATTCCACAATATAATACAAGTTATTGAAAATTCTAAAAAATTGACAATTGTTTCGATAAATCAATATCATCGTCAGAATGACAGAAGTTACATTTCATTTTATGCCTACCTGATGTTTAGTAGTTATTTTTGGATAGACCAAGAAGTGACTTAACTTGTGATTGACTTAATATATGTTAATAGAAAAAAGAAGAAGATGTGATATTACAAATATTGAAGCTTAGATATTATTAGCCCTATGGTGATATCCTGGATATCATTTTTCCAATTAAGATCAGTATAACTGTGCAATGATATATAAAACCAGGAAAACTATATCTGCTGATCTTTACAATTATCACTTAAGAAGACAGTTTATTAGTGGAGAATTCCCTAGATTTAACTGTTCATTGACAACTTCATATTGTGGGTTTTTTAAATGTCTTCTAGTTTCCAGTTCTTCAAGGAAATCCAGTTCTTGTTTCTTTTCACAAATATGCAGCACTTCTAGTTCTGTGTTAGGTGTCAATGAATGATTGGTGTCAAGGAGATGTTTTGCGTAGTGGGATTTATTTGGTTGTTTTAATCTGTATGGTCGTAAGTGCTCACTGTATCGTATTTCAAAATTCCTAAGGGTCTGACCCAAATAGACAGCATTTCATTCTGGACATTTGAGTTTATATATACCTGACTTCTTTAATAGTGGTATTTTTGTTTTTACATTTAACAATTTTGTACTAACGTTACTTTCTGTTTTAAAAGAAATTGTTGTATTCGTTGCTGAAGATATTATCTTTGAAATATTATTAGAAATATTTCCTGCATATGTGATGGTTTTATAAGTTTTAATTTCATCAGCTTGTTTAGGATATATTAGTTGTAATGCCACGTTTTCCTCTTTTTTACTAATTAGCTAGATATATGCAAATTCTGTTATTCGAGATCCTCGAAGCAAAAGAAATATGTTTGGGGCCTACAATATCACCTATTGCCTTAATATAGTCAAATAATTTTAGGTTGTCTTCGGCGTGCATCACTATGGCTTGATCCTTTTTTGGGAAAGATGGTTTAGGTGATGACTTAACGGCTGATACATAACTGTTGCTAGTCGTTGGGTTGTTGATATTTAAATTGTGCGACATTTTGGTTTCTGTGGGTTGAGGAAAAACTGTTTGATTTATTCTTGCCCTTGTACTCAAAATCAAATTGTTAGGATGGCTTAGTTAATTACAACTTTATAGTTTTATTTTAGTGTTCAGCAATATATCCATAATGAAATGTTGTCTACGCCTCTGGTAATGAGGAGCAGGCAAAAACTGAATTTCCCGAAACTCGGTTGTGTGTTGGCTATTATCAGTTTATTTAACGAAAAGAAACGAAAAAATGTAAACAATCAATCAGCGCAATGACAAAAACTTGATTGGAGATACTTAAAAATGTTCAATACATACGTCGGTTTTTGTAACACTGATTAACTATAAATTTAACTTGGTAGATCACTCAGTACTAGAAATAACTTAAGAGCAAAAATTCAAACGATGTTGACTCGTTTAAGCACACGCATCGACTCAGAAGTTATTTTATTTGTCGATTTCAGTCCGTATTAGGGATGTTATGGATATAAAGTTTCGGATCTGGATAAGGATATAGGAATAATATACCAGTTTCGTATACGGTTACGAATGTATTTGTGTTTCAGAGATTCGATTGGTTCGGTTACGGTTACATAACATCCTTAGCCCATATTATGTTTTAGAAGAAACACATTCTGTTTTTATTTTCAATAAATACTACCTATATATTGCAAAAGCAGATATTGACTCCACTCTGATTATTTTATTTAGAGTTTCACTTTGATTTGTTTTTCTAAATTTCTTGAATTATGCCTCGAAGAAGTTGGTCGTAGTACCAAGATGCAAAAAACGTTTACGTCTTAATGATGGAACAGACGAAGAACAGGAAATCATGCTATCTATTGCAATAGGAAATGATAATTTTGAATAGAAATAGGTAAACGTCTGTTGAACGTGAAGAAAGTCTTAATTGTGACAGGAAACGTTGAGCACTTTTCCCATCGACAGCTTATACGTGAAACTTCGTATTGTGAACAAAAAGTTAGCGGCAAGGATTATTTATAAAGAAATTTTATATTCAAAAACAATGACTAGACATTTTACCTCTATTTTTTTAAATTACACCTGTATGAAGCCCGGGCGGGTTGCTAGTAATTAATATGAATTACTAAAAATGCGTGTGTTCTACTTACTGTTTCTGTTAGTCCTGAAGACGTAATTATCACAAAATGTGAAGGTTGTACCTAGGACGAAACTATTATAAAACTGAGTTTATGTTCTACCGACCGTTCATTTGGAAGTAAAATTTAATTTTCGTTTTTTATTATTTCCTACGTATGCACTAATGATCAATAGTGTTACTATCGTTGTGATTTCTGGCAAATTCTCAACTATAATTTTCGTCGATACGCTAAGTGACTCCGAGGAATCTCTAATGTTATATAATTTTCCATTGTTGTCCATTTCCCAGCAACTTATATCATAATATTTATTTCTACAGTATAAAAACAAGGAGTCCTCTGTAGGTATTTTTTTAACTAAACTAATAATTAGATAATAAATGATCTGTTACGAGTAAGTTTCGTTGTATATTTAAGTGGCGTTTAATTGCATTCATGAAATAAGTGTTAAAAATATTCAAATTTGTTAATTTGAAAGTACAAAGGACCAAGTCTACTATTCTCTATTATAGTCATAAATCAATTCAGAAATACAACTGTGTCATCAATAGAATGGTACTTCATACTTTATTTGTGTGTATAGACCACAGCAACAATTTAATTACCTTATTATTGTGCAATGACTTGGTCTGTCTTGCCACTCCAACATAGTTTAAACGTAAATTAAAAATTTTGGAACAATACTCCGATACTTTACAACTTGAAATAAACTTTTCCAAAATTAAAATAAAAACTTTTATGGGAGCTAACAGAAGACAACAGCCATTTAAAAACCAAAAAGTTGAAATTGTGTTTAACCTAAAGTTTGTAACGCGAAAAATCGCCCACCCGTCGATAATATAATTTTGGCATGCCTGCCGATGGAATTATGACAGACCATCTCGATGCGAGCCAGTTGTCCATGGGTCGTTGAAGCGAACGCTGACTAGTAACGATTAAAATTTTTGTGTGCCTTGGTAGCTATAACGTCCGATTTTTAACATTTCACCAACGTCGTGGGTATTTCGATTGACGCCCAGGTCAAAAGAACTCGTTATCTAGGGGGGTTTTTATTTTGGATTTTATGGATTTTATCCTCTGATTGAGGAGAGCGAAATCAGCCAGATCACTCACCCGAACCAGTAACCAGGAGGGCTGGAACATTTTGAAACGTCGACTTGGATTGCTGTTCTGAGAAAGGAGAATCGGTCATTTTCCTTATTAATTTTATATACTTAAACATTTTCCATTCACGATTAACAGTCAAAATTTCACGAATTTTTTTATGTATGGTTTTTTTCCCTATTTCTTGCGGTAATTAATTATTATTTTACTTTTCGAGTATAATATCTTGCATAATTATTTTTAAATATTAAATTGTTGGCTCTGAACGCTAGGTATACCACGGTACGTACCTGGGTGCGACGCTATTTAGATATTTTCTGTGTAACTAATTTTGCACTGTACATAATTTCAATTTTTTTGAACACTGTTAAGCTCGCCTGCTTATTTAATTTTAGGCTAATGCTTTTATATATATTTATACTCATATAGATTGCGAAAGTGTGAACCCATGTAACTAATGCAATTGTAGTTTTGGTGTTAGATTTTCACTGTATTTGAAAAATTGTACATGAACTATTTGTTCGTTTCCTGTAATTGGTTTGTAATTTGAGACATCTGTGTAGATTGGGGCCCTCAGCTCTTCTGCACCCTGAGTTAGTAGCCTTCAGCTCTACTCAGGTATTATAGGACCTGCTTGTCAATGATTCAGATAGTAACTTAGAGTTTCGCTTGTAACTGGTAAATTAGTTTGCGATTTAAGTTTTTATACAGATTTCGGCCTTCAGCCTAACTGCATACTGAATCTACAGCCTTTAGCTGTATTCAAGTGTTAATAGTGTCATTCTTTTTGTTGCAAGCTTGTAATAATCACATTTTGAAAAGAGACATATGGTCCAACGAGATTAATAAACTTCAATCAGGGGATATTTGCTGACTTTTCATGATAACTTTCCTATCAGTTTAACCTTTCGGACTGTATAATTAGTGCTGTTAACCCACTGAGGAGTTGTCGGCTAACTTAAGTCTTGGGTGCTTGCCAAAACTTCTTTTTAGTAAACTGTTACATTTTGAAGAATCCACCCCTTCTTCGACTCGAAGCTAGTCGACTGGCGAGCACGGGTTGTACTACGGGATACAACCCGCACATCTATAACGGGTACTGAAGAGTAGCGTTTTCTCGTTATAATTTCTCTTTGCCCTCTCAGATCGCTGTGACATAAACAGAACAATGCAGGGCGTATAATACCTAACCACCTGATAAAAAATGATATTCAATGCACCTACGTTGGATACCGTATTTTCAAATCTACACTCAACTTTTTGTCCAGAATTAAGAAACACTGGGCCTCACGCTACACAAAAAAATTTGCTATGGCCACCACAGAGTCCACCCGCAAAGTAGTACATCCGAGCAAAATAATTTGAAATCAAAACATTGAATAGGGGCAGCTTTATGTTAGAACCGCGTGAGCTGTAGTAACTAGCAACACAAGCATGAATGGAAAACAAAACCAGTACAAACCAACTAGAGGCAAACGTAAATTAAAAAAAGGATAAAAAATTAATTTTTGGATTTTGTCAATTTCGATAAAAATGCATGATATTCACTTAAAATCTGTCACAAGAAGTTAGGCGACTCTCTCACAGTTGCACATAGATTATTCTCTTTAGAAAAATGATTGCAACAAAATCCGGATCTCTATTCAGAATATAAGAAATTTATTGATGAATACATTTCTCTCGAACATGCGAAATATGTACCTCTATCATCGCAAAATTCGCTTTCAGGAAATAAATATTTTATTCCCCATATAGCAGTTTATCGACAAGATCGAATTATGACCAAACTATGTATCGTATTTGATGCTTCTTGTAAAACCAACTCCGGTTTTTCATTGAACGACATTCGCCTCAAAGTGTATCAAGTTCTGCCTAACCTGTACGATATTTTGTGTACGTTCAGAACCTTTAAATACACATTAATTGTTGATTTGGACAAAATGTTTAGATAAATTCGAATTAACCCCAAAGACGTGTTTCTTCAAACCATTTTGTGGAGACTCCTCAAAAGAATCGCTAAAATGTATAGAATTACAAACCATAACGTACGGTATGAATTGTAGTCCATTCCTCTAAACGAGAGTTTTAAACGAGATAGCAAGTACCAATAAAAATCTCCCTCTAGCCTCGGAAGCTGTTCTCACACAAACGTACGTAGACGATATTTAAACAGAGTGCGATTCCATCGAATCCCTCGAAAAACTCTATTTCTAAATGAAATCATTGCTTGAACCGACTGGTTTCCATTTGCATACATGGGGATCTAATTCCCAAACCTCTCAAGAAAAAATATCGCAAGCACAAATAACTGAATTTGACATCAATCTAGAACAATCTCCGTCCAAAATTTCAGACGTAAAATGGAATCCCATAAGCAATGAATTCCAAATATCCGTACCCCAGTGAGGACAATACCACCAAGAGAAATTTTTATCCTTATCTATATTTTAAATTTAATTATCTCTCTTTCTCTTAAATGAAGCCTTCCAGGGGAGAATGTTGCGATTAGGCGAGCAGTGTATATCACGAAAACAAATTAACAAAATTTTCTCCCTCAATCTGTGTATACTCAGACAAGTGTATGGCGCCGAAAGAGAAATCTTCTCTGCATAAGTCTGGCACTTAAAAGTTAACTAGTTCTAAAAATCAATTCATAAGACAGAATTATAGAACTCCCTAAGACCATTTAAAACAATATAATAAAATAAGTCAAATGATTGATGCTGTTCCACAATGATTGTCGTAAATAATCTATGTACCTCACACCAAGACTAAAATATATTTATGGCTTTGGGACAATGAATAGAACTTTCAATCATGGGTAAGGTTGCATCGCCTATTCTATTACAATTATTATTATTACTATTGTCGATGGGCGATTTACCCGACGTTGAGATTGCATATGCCCTCATTTGCACCACCAAAAAAATAAAATCCCATTCCCGTCGTTAGTTAAACCTCATTATTTAAAGTAAAGTTGCCCCCCTCCCCCAATGATAATTTCTGGAAAAAATAGCGGTAGCGGCATACACTTCTAATGTACTCTTATGCACCTCCAACAAAAACAAGAGAATAACCCCGGTGAAATTTTACAAGTTAGTTGAAGGCCTCAAACCTGTAAAAACCAATATAGACTATGTTACACTATACAATATTTGAGGATTTGATTCGATTTCCAATACTCGCCTGCGGTTTCTGCGATAGTCAATCTTTTAAAGATTTGTTAACCTTATTTGCCATAAATCAAAGCGAACTGGCATCAATTGTATATACTCTGGTGAACCAGAGTATAAATAAAAAAAATTACAGCCTATGAGCTGAGTTATGTTATAAAGTGTTTGCATATAATAAAAACCCAAAAGATATTATCTCAGTTGATATACAAATTCAAATGACAAATCTTTTGATCAAAATATTGGATTTTTATTCTGGACTAAAACGCAGCTATTGCTACGAATGTGCATATGAAAATATTGAACCTGCTCCATTTTTAGACGTGGAATTACAAAACATTTATAATTTAGAGGCGCAGATCAAAAAACAGCTTAAACCGAACTATTTTTTTCCAATGTCGTAATAATGAGGGGTGCGGAAGGTACTTACGAAGATGTCTCTATTTAAATCCAGTTTCCTTTTTTTGTGGAACCGATATGCACAAGAACTAAAAGGTGTGAGGTCAAGTGCAAATTTGAGGAAATACCAAAAAAGATTCACGTGGGTGACATACAATACGTTTTGAGAGGTTGTGTTGTATACAGAGGATCTGATTCAACCCTTGATCACTTCGATGCCTTCGCACATAGGCACAACAATATGTGGGAAATGTTATAATGATGAGAAATTGAGACGCATAGCACTACCAGTTATACATTTTCCACAAGGTTGCAAATGTAAAATTTTAAAAATCCTATTTTTCAAATGTGGTACAAACGGAAATAATTGATAATTAAAATTTTGTAGAAAGTAAGGTGTAGAATCATAAGGGTTTCCTATATTATGTGCTTTAGTTTATGGTAACCAAGTGGTGCATTTTATTATGTGTGGAAAATGTAGGGTCAATCAGCTAACGTGTTAAATTACTTAATCGAAATATCACCGGGGTTATTGTCTTGTTTTTATTGGTAGTGCATAAGAGTGCATTAGAAGTGGATGGCGCGGCCATATATTTTTTTCGGAAATTGTAATTGTGGGGTCCAACTTTATTTTAAATAATAAGGTTCAACTAACTAGTGGAAGGGGGATTTTGTTTTGTTGATGATGCATATGAGTGCATTAGGAGTGGATTCCACTGCGCTATACTGTTTTCGGAAATTGTCGTTGGGGGAGGAGCAACTTAACTTAGTATAATGAGGTTTAACTAATTAGTGGGAGAAGGGTTTTTGTTGGTGGTGCATAGGAATGCATTTGAAGTAGATTCAACTGCCATTTACTTTTTTAAATTATCATTGGGGCGGGGGGCAACGTTACTTTATATATTGAGGTATAACTAACTAGGGGGGGATTTTGTTTTTGTTGGTGGTGCATATGAGTGAGAGCGAGAGGTAGTGGATTCCGCTGCAGTATTTTTTGAAAATTATCATTGGGGGGGGGATCTTTACTCTAAATAATGCGATGTTTTTGCTGGAGCATAATGTGCATTGCAAGTTCGTGATGGTGCAAAGCTGTAGTTTCTCGAGGAATGTAGTGCAAAGAAAATCCTTTATGGGGCATATAAGTGCATTGGGAGTGTACCGACCAAATATGTTTTTGTTGAAAATAGCTAATATAGTAAAAATAAAGAGAGTCAGTACACTAACTTTTTTAAATATGCCGCGTTGAAATAAAAAGAGTTTTATAAAAATGCTCTTGATAGATTGAAAAATATTTGATACGCGTGTGAAATTTGGTACGAAATTTATTGATCGTCTCATTATTTCATATTCAACATTTTTTTGGACTAAATAACTATATAAATTAAAATTTACATAATAAAACTTGGCAACGCTGTAGCTTACTTTATCAATAATAAACACAACAGTTTCTTATAGGTTAAGCTAGTATTTACGGAATTTACAAAATTGAAATAAAAGATATTTGTATGATCAATTATACCAACTACCTAATAATAAATTTAACGATATACCGTGTTGCCTCAAGTTTAACTAACGTTTTGTAATATCAAGTTGTTATGGTTTTAAACATTATATTAATTAGTGTTTTTCAAAAATGTACACACCTAAGATATAAAAACAGTTCAATATTATTTTATTATTTCAATATTGGTAATTTAATCAACTATATATTTACGAGCATTTAATCTTTTAAAAATAATAATTGATTATTATACTAATAATAATCATTAAATTGGGCTATCCTAATACTTAATCAATTAAAAATTAATCCTATTTTGTTTTTATTTAACTTTAAAATGAATATAATAAATGTTCAATTGACATAAAATATAAAAATATCAGCCGACCGTTTTGCAATACACTTATATATCCAAACTGTGTGACAGAATCATCAGCAAAAAAGTGGTACTGCTACTAATACTCTCATTTAAAAACTTCGGTAGACAACTAATGAAAAAACATGTTTGGGTGTTTATAAAATTAGTGTTGATTTAAAATTTAACCATAAACAGACCTAATACATATGCAATTATGTTAACATCTGTAACCTACACATGAAATAATTTTCGATGAGTATATTGCCCGAATAAAATTATTAAACCAAAACAGTTTTTTATAGAGGTGACAGTTGATATAAAAAAGAATGTTCTGAATAAATTGGTATTAACTCTAATTATGAGATATGGGCTACCCCTATAACTTTTACTGGGCTGTTCGATGTTATTTAAATTTGGGTGGGTTATAGTAGGCTAAATTTTGAATTTTTTTACATAATAAGTCAATATGGCCGACTTCCGGAAACTATATGAAAATTAAAAATTCAAATGGAACACCGTATGTATGTTGACATATTTGAATTCTGCGGCTTCAAATGCGTACATTCTATCTGCCAAATGTCAATTCTGACGCAAATTTAGTTTTATTTCATAAACATTTTCCTCATCGTTGGTGGATGCGACGTTGTCTAAACTATAGACAATTGAGTTAAAATTACTCTCAGAGAAATTAATTTTCATGAACTATGTTAAGTTTAAAAACACTATTTATTTAACCAAAACTCAGTATAGTAAAATAGCTCCAATAAATTTAAAATTATGCACATATTAGTTTCCTTCATTCTTAAATAAAGGAGTAATTTATAGTTTGAAATGAAATAAATAGGCGATTACGACAGCCAATCCAGTACACTTGAGTAACATTTTAGCGCATTTTTTTAATTAAACGTGTTATGGGGGGTTTATGCGGCAAATAAAATAAATAACATAAAACAAAATAACAAATAAAATAAAAAAGTTGACCCCTATAGCGTTTATACAGGAAATAACAAATAAAATAAAATATAAAAGTTCGCCAACTTTCAAGTATCCCATATTATTTCATCTGAAAATGGATGTGTGCAATCTTGACATTATTGCATGTTTGGTACACATAACCCTACTTTTAACATGTATTCGTAGTAATAAAATATAATAAGATTAATAACGGGGTTACTATTCGCTGCAACCTTAAAGTTTACTGTGCCCCTAATATCAAAGCTGTTCTCGTTACTTCTACAACTCGCCTTCCAGTTCCAGAGTTCTAATGAACTCCATTATTTAGGATGTCTTCAAGGAGGTTATATCCTAGCTCCTATACATTTCTTGTCCGAAGCATTTTTTGCGTTGGCTTGCAATGCCGAGGCGTTCTAGAACTAGATGATCCGGAGTTTCTTCCTCCTCCCCACAGAATCTGCCAGACCTATTATCATTAGATGCTTCCTATAAGGATACCCATGGGGAGATTACTGAGATACTAATTTTTTTGGACTGATCAAAGGCACCGCCAGAGTGCTTCTCTTTCGGATTCTTCCTTCTTCTGAAGCTCTTTCTTATAGGAGCACTTTCCTACACCACTGAAAGGCTCCGGGCCAATAAAAGGCGTTCGTGCTCCTCTCCTGGAAAGAGTATTGTCCTCTTCATTTCCTTTGATCCATGAGTGGCCAGAAACCCAGACTAAAGAGACCCTGTTATTCTTATTTATTTCTTTGGCACCCCCATACCAACTTACATTGAGTTGATGACATGGGAACTCAATGCTTTGATAGCTGCTTGACTATCAGAATAAATCGCCATGTCACAATTCTGATAGTTTCTTTCTTTTCTTTCTAGGTTCATTTCCATGCATCTTTCAATTGCATGTTTTCTGTCTGAAAGACGCCTAACGATAAAGACTATCTGGTGCCTTTCCCAATCTTCCCTCTTACTGAGCATCGTAGTGAAGTTCTTTTCGATGCTTACTTTCTTGATCATGTCGTCACTGGGAAGATTCGCTGATGCGATGTACTTTGTTAGAAAGGAACAGGTTTCCTAATTTTTAATACTAAACCTTCTATTCTAAGAATTGCCTCTTCGGTTGATCTTTCTCACCAGATGTAGAGGTGTGAGATCTGTAATGATTTCCGTGCTCTAGTTGGGCACATTCTCATAGCTTGAGTAATGCATACGCAGGCGTCTTTGAACTTTGTCATGCGTACATCCATCGCAGTATTTTAGGGTTACAGTCCCAAGTCTTGTCAGACTTCTGCACGCCATCAAAGCCTTTATTGCTTTGTTAGCAGTTATTTCAACATGCTTATTCCTCAGAAGCTTACTGGCTATGGTTATCACTAGATATTTAACTTCAGATTTCCATTCTATGATTTCCCCGTTTAGAGAAAAGGGTTTCATAGCTGGAAGTTTTCTTTTACGGGTAAATGGAATTACTATGGTCTTGTTTGGATTAATGTTTAGCCCCACAGACAAGCACCATTGCTCAATAATTCTGAGGCCCTTTTGAAATAAATCACACAAGGTGCTCCCGAACTTGCCTCTGACTATTAGAACTATGTCATCAGCATATTGCATATATTCAAAGCCAGCTCATCTACTACTAGGCTCCATAGAAGGAGTGAAACTCCCCCTTGAGGTGTCCCGCGAGTGGCTTAACAGAGGTAGTTTTATTTCCCACCTGTGTCTCAGTTATCCTCGTCGTCAAAAACTCATACATCCATTTTTTAATGTGTTAAGTAAATAATTCAAATTTGTCGCTCTACATGTCACTTCAGAATTCGAGAATTATTTAACGGTCGTTTTTGTTTATATGTTTATGGTGATATAGAAACCATATAATTATAATAACTATCAATATGTTTTGATGTAATATTTTTTGACTGAATCTTGGTGAAATGTAAAATCTAACAGGTGATGGGCCCAGACCGCGTAGAGTAATAAACTGAGGTTTGGCAAAAGTTAATCTGAAATATCCTGGTCGTCAAGCATGATAAAACCTCATACGAAAGGAAATTATGACACTTGAGCCATGCAACTTGAAGCTGTAATGGTTAAAAATGGAACTTGGGTGTATGTAAACCCAAGCCTGAAGTAGTAGAAGGTATTCAAAATGTTGAAAAGTGGGACTACGAAAATGCTAAAGAGAAGTCAGATTTAATCATTGCAATAGATCAGAGTTTATGGGGAATGGTGAAAGGTTTGAAGACTTCAAAATAGATCTGGGATAAGTTGAAATCAGAATATGCTTCTACAAGACCAGATAAAAGAGCAAATTTGTTTAAACGTGTAACTTCTTAGCTAACGGAAAATGATTATTTCCATACGCAATTAATGGAATTTTTCGACATGATAGCCAAGTTGGCGTCGAGATGCACAACGACTTACAATCAACATTACTTCTTGACGCATTATCATCAAGTTTTGAAATATTCCGATGTGCAATCGAATATCATTGAAAAGTATGATGAAAAAATCAGCGGGAAGCAGATGTCAGATAAACAAAATTGGAAAAATTTCAAACAGTATAAAGTAGGTGGTCATTAAGGTTATAAATAAAATAGTTATAAAAAAGCTTTCAAGTACAATTGTTTTATTTGACATCAAAATGGGCAGAACGTAGTTAATTGTCCAAAGAAAACAAGTAATGACGAACAAGAATATTCATCAAAAGTTAAATCGCAAATCGAGGATATGTTCCAAAAAACAGAGACAGTTAAAGCAGAAGCTCTACATACGAAGTAAACATTAAGTGATGGTTGATGGTGTTTGGATAGTAGCTGCACGTCTCATATGTGTAATAATAAAGCATCATTCATCAACATAACATCAACAAATGGAAATGTTTTATTAGCCAGCGATGCTCAGACCGAAATTGTAGCAGCATTGGTCATCTGAATAAAGAAGACTTGTTAGAGATTCCACGCAAAGTGTTAGCTGTTGGAATTAAGGTAAATAAAGAAAATAAATTTTAAACGTGTGATGTATGTTTACGAGTGAAAATGACTGCTTTACCATCTCCTCAGAAATCTGAAAAGCGTACAATAAAACTGGAATTATTCATACTGATGTCTGGGGACCATCAAGAATGGATTTACTAAGTATTTTGTCAGATGCATTGATGATAGTACTCGTTGGTGTGAGGTTCGGTTCATAAGAAATAAAATTGATGTATTTCAAACTTTTCAGGAGTATAAATCACGTGTCCAGACACAAACTGGCTGTAAAATAAAATGTTTAATGTCAGATAATGGGAAAATACTGCAATAAGAAGTTTGATGAATTTCCAAAAAAACATGGTATTTGTCGTCGTCTAACTATTTCCCATTCGCCACAACAAAATGGAGTAGCAGAACGTAAGAATAGAACATTGGCACGATGTCTTTTAATACACTCTGGATTACGTCATGGATCCTGAGCCGAAGCAGTGGCAACTTCAAATTATTTGATAAATAGATATCCAACTTTTAGTTTAAATAGTCATTCTCCACTTGAAGCCTGCAATAAGCAAGTGCCGGATTTATACAGGGTGTCCGGTAATGAATTTAAGGTTTTAACGCAATAAAACTTACCCCCAGAACATGATATACCAGGTTTATTAGCATTATTAGACAGAGTAAATATGCGGATTTCGTGGTTAAACAGAATATCGTTTAAATTCCGACCGTCCTCTTCATAGCAAGCTGTTAATCTGGAGCGTAAGCTGCGGAAAACATTCTGACACACCGTCCTTCAACTGCTGGATGGTTTGTGGCATCGGTTCCGTGTAGACGACACTATTCAACTATCCCCATAGGAAAAAATCCAGGGGGGTTAGGTCTGGTGAGCGTGGATGAAATGGAATATCGCCGTTGATGGAAATTACCGTGCCAGGAAACACTTCGGTCATTGCATTTATGGGTATAGCTGCAGTATGTGCCGTGGCGCCATCTTGTTGAAACCACGAGCCGTTTTGTTATCATAGCCAGAGAACTGTGGTAGGGATGGGCGTAAAAAATTCCGAACCATGGCGGTATAGCGTGTGCTGTTCACAGTAACAGAACGTCCTGCACCATCTTCAAAAAAGTAGGGTCCAATTATGCCCGACGCGGACATGGCTCACCATAACGGTCGTTGATGTTTTGGCCGCGGAGTGTTAATGGCCCAAGATCGGCAATTATGTTTGTTCACGGCTCCAGTTAGATGGAAATGTGCTTCATCACTAAAAATAATGTGATCATGCCCATCCTCATTCCAGAACGTATTGATCATGGTCTCGGCGAACGTTTTCCGTTTTACATGGTCTTCGGCCTTCAAAAAATGGCATAGTTGGATTTTATACGGGAGAAACTGCATTATTTCGGGCCCGCTAGAGCGTGGCAACTGCAATTGTTGAGCATGTTTACGAACCGTCCGCCGAGGATGCTGAGTCACAGGGCGTCGTACTCGGTCAATATTCTGTGGAGTTCGCGTGGTTTTCGGTTTACCAGTTGCCTTTTTTATTCACAGCAGACGCTGTTGTTCTGAATCGTGTAACCCAACTGTGCACTAAAGCTGCTGACGGTGCATCGGCTATACGTTGAATATCAAAACGTGCACAAAAACGTCGACGCGCCACAACGTAGGTACGATCGTTTGATTTAAGAAATTATTCAATCATGAACGCTCGTTGTCCTGCAGGCCATGGTGACATCGTAACTGAAATCCGCATGGTTACGCTACCTGTCTACAATCCCCCATCCTCCTACTTAGTGCAGGACCGGTGTCAGAATAATTCGAAAGATTAAATTCATTACCGGACACCCTGTACAATTTGAAGATATTTGGTACCGGAACATTTGTTTTAGAAAAAGGGACAAGGAATGTCGAAGTTTGATTCACGATCACAAGAAGGTATTTTGGTGGGTTACTCCGAAGAATCAAAAGGTTATCGATTATATATCCTAATCGAAAGAAAAGTTATTGTAACAAGAGATGTCTGATTACTAGAAAATCAATTTTTAAATTAAAAAAAAGAAAATCCAGTCAAAAATGAAGTAAAATGTGTCCGCATGCCAGTAAAAGTTCAAGAAGAGGATGAGGATATCGAAAATAGGCAAATAAATAATCAAGAACACGCAAAAAATCAACCAATAAAGTCACATTTGCATCGAAGATCAGAAAGACCACGTTTGGAAAGATGAGGTAAACGAGGAAAACCCCGAAAAATTTATAACACTGGACATACAACAAATATCAATGAAGACCAAGAGGAATTTGAAAATTACGACGGTACTGAAACGCAAGAAAAGCCAAGTGATGAAGAAATATTTGTCGATGCCACAAAAAATGAAGAAAACATAATTGAAGAAGCAAACTTTGTGGACATCATATTAAAAGTATCTATGACTGGACCTGAACCAGCTGAATGGATGATATCTATTACAGAAGATTTGATTAAAAATGACAGGGGAAATAGTCAAACGTTTAAAAGATAGATCTGTTATTACATGCAAAATCGTCATTAAAAATAAATCAAAACCTAATGGAACGCTAGAACGTAGAAAAGTTGGAGTTGTTTTTCAATTAAATATTGTTGCAGCTTATTTAAATGGAATTTTAGAAGAAATTTTCATGGAGCTCCCAAAATATATTCAAGAGGCATTATAAAACATAGAGAGGATGGTGAAAAACATGGTTTTCAATATGATAAAAGCCTTGTATAGATTACGACAAAGTGGTCGCCAATGGTAAATGAAGTTAAAGTGTTCAGAGAGTCTTGGATTAACGGTGGCTGCAAGTGATACGTGTCTTTATTATAACATGAGCGAAGATCAATATACAATGTTAGTCTCTACATTGATTATTATACATAACAAAAGACAAACAAAAACTAAATAAGTTTGAAGTGGTCTTGCGAAGGAGTTTGATGTAAAAGACTTGGAGTAGCAAAGCGTTGTTTAGGAGTTGAAATTAATCAAGAAATGGGAAAAATTGAATTTAATCAACAAAAATATTTAAATGGTCTTCTAAAAAATTTTGGC
This sequence comes from Galeruca laticollis, assembly GCA_963921935.1. Lineage (NCBI taxonomy): Eukaryota > Metazoa > Arthropoda > Insecta > Coleoptera > Chrysomelidae > Galeruca > Galeruca laticollis. The sequence continues at coordinate 21,819,707 of OY998181.1, read as the reverse complement.
TTGGAATAATGTAATGTCCTCAAGTAAAGTTACCAATTGGAAATCAACATCGTCAAAGAGGTGAAGAAAAGCCATTCAAACCATTAATTGGGTCACTTAAGTATTTGGCGATTGCTACCCATCCATATCTAACATTTACTGTAAACAAAGTATCACACTTTAATGAGACATATCAAGATGTTCATTTGTTATCAGGAAAACACGTATTTCGTTATTTACAAGGTACACAAAATTATTATCTTTAGAATACTGGCGCATTATCTCCTCTAAAAACATCATAAATAACTCAGTGTAAAAATAGCACGACACCTACCTAAATAATTTTGGTTTTTAATTCTCTGCTTGTTTAGTAGCAATTCTAATGTTTTTCATCACTACTTTCCATGGACGATATTATGTCACTAATCTCACTAAAATCTTTCTCACTCACACACGATGTTAGAATTTATAGAAACTTTGTCGCCGGGATTGACAAATATGACATCTAGGCAGGTAGGTGGTAAAACAGGAATTCAAAAACGAAATCATCTTAAAATAATCTTTTCTAATGTATATGGAGTAATCAACAAACTCCAACTCATCAGACACTTTCTCGACATTCATAAACCTGATATTTTCTTCTTAATCGAGACACTCCTCAAACCTAATAAATTCGTGAATTTTAGAAATCCAGATTATAGTCTATACAGACAAGACCGCCCGACAGATGTAGGCGGTGGCGGTCTCGCAGTATTAATAAAAAAAGGCATAAAATTCCAACTCCTGCAACCAAACAATTCTTCTATTTAGCATATCTCATTACTTAGTAGTGGGGGCATACACACTCAATAAAAAACTCAGCGAATCAGATTTTTTTAATATTACAGGAACACACAATAGGGTTCTCATAGTGGACGACTTAAATTGTAAGCACCCGCTATGGGACTCCTATGCCACACATGCCAACCCCAACGGAGGTACTCTCCTGAGGTTTTGTGATAATTCCGACTGCAACATTTTCAGTACCGACGACCCCACCCATTTTCCATATTCCGGCTTCTCTTCCAGCACAATTGATCTAGCCAGAGGCAGAAACATTAATACCATCACGAAAATGAAAACCATCCCTGACCTCAACTACGATCAACTCAAAATAACACAAACTGCACACTAACCCCCAATTAGAACTCACGATTACACAACCACAAACTGGACATTATACAGAAAACACATAAATGAAAACTTAACAATCACAGGCAAAATTGAAAATCAAAAACAACTAGCTTACACAATACAGAATCTACTAAACATAATAATTACAGCCAGAAACAAAACAACATCCGTTAAACCCAAACCTAAATCCCAAAATTTCCTTCCAGACTATATTGTTAAAATTATAAACGACAAAAATAAAATTCGAAGACGATGGCAAGCTACCAGAAAAGACAATGATAGACAAACATTAAAGTACTATCAAAACCTAATAAACTCCTTAATTTGTGAACGCAGAAACTATAAATGGAAAATTTTCTTAGAGAAGCTATCCCCAAAAGACAATTCATTGTGGAAAATCTAAAAAGTTGAAAAACAATAGCGAAGAAATAACAAAAATTGAGATAAATGGTAAAACATTTACTGAAAAATCCAATATTGCGGAAGCATTTGGAGAGTACTTCCAGGACAATTTCACTAATAACACAGTAAATACACAACTGCATCATAACATATCATAAACAGTAGCAGACTACCTACACAACACTCATACAATAAATAAAACAGACTTAGCCACCACTTCAGAAATTCTTAATACCATTGCCACAATTAAAAACAAAGACTGCGCCGGGGATTGACGGCATATCAAACATCCTTTTCAAAAGCTTACCTAAAAAAGAATAGTGCAAATTACTCATATTGTTAATTACATAATCAAAATCGGTATATATGCTCAAAATTGCCAATGTTATCCCGATTATCAAAGCTAACAAACAACCATGTTATGTGGATAGTTACAGACCTATTTCATTATTAAATAATATAGGAAAGGTGATTGATAAAATAATTCTGAAAATTATTCAACACTTTGTTAACAAACAAAATATAATTCCTCAAGATCAGTACTGTTTCCGTGGCGGACACAGTACTGTTGCACAAATTATTAGAGTATTTAATCACATTACGGAGGAATTTTATATAAAAAATAAATCTGTAATGGTTACCATCGACATTCAAAAAGCCTTCGATACTGTATGGCACGAGGGGCTATTGTATAAATTAATAAAACTTAAACTTCCAAAATGCTTAATAAAAATAATTAAATCATATATAAATATTAGAAAATTTTACTCCTGTGTGAATGATGGCTTAGCGGGGCCATTCTCCATTCAAGCCGGAGTTCCGCAAGGGTCAGTTCTTTCACCTTTGTTATATTCCCTATTCACCCATGATCTACCCTCCTCCCCACAAATCCTAACAGCCATGTATGCAGACGACACTTGTTTTGTATCATCTGCATCAACACCAGACAACGCACTACAAAATATTCTAACACACATTAATACACAAATACTCACATACATGAGAGGCAATAAACTTACAATCAACCCCTCCAAGACAGAGTACTTGTTACTCAGGAGGACAGCGAGGAACAATGGCTCATTGCAATCCCTGCTAAGTGTAGATGGACAAACTGTTACTCCCAGTAGCACATTAAAGTATTTGGGCTACACAGTGCATGGCAATACCAACGCCAACGCGCACACAATGAAGCAAGTACAAAAAGCAAAAATGGCAATGAGCAAATTGTACCCGCTGATTTGTAAGAAAAGTTGTCTCTCTACACCCAACAAACTGCTGATATATCGGCAAATCATAAGACCATATACGCCGCACCAGCTTACTACACCGCCACTAAACATAACTTTCACACACTCCAAGTGGTGCAAAACAAGTGCCTACGCATGGCAATACCCTACAAAACAGAATATCCAAAACTTCCCAAAAACTCGTGGTTACATGAACAAGCAGACTTGTGCACTATCAAGGACTTCATAACAAAAATATAAAAAAAAATTATAATTATTGCATACCCAAACATCTTCGTAAAACAATCAGAGCCGCCAGTCGCGCCGAAGACACACGTGATAGTGGGTGTAGGCTTCTGCATGGTAATGTATTCACATAACAAGTTGTTTAAATTCCAAAAACCAAATACATCTAATTAGAGGGTAATCTAGTTACCCCTAATCAACCAAAATATTCATCACACACAACATATTTCTCATTATTAGGAACATCTGTCATGTTGCTGCCTCTCACAATCTAATCACTCTGTTCGTTTTTAAACCCTGTTTTTCAGCTGCTTTTCAGGGATATACAAGTCGAAATAGCTGTGGAGTCATATTTATGAATACGAGACAAAGTAAATTACAGAATGAAAATAAATGGATAATGCATAAAAGCAAAGTGCCATATATACACACACTTCCAACGATTGTACCGAGATTGCCAAAACATCGGCCATACATTATTTCTGAATACAATTGTAAATAATATATCATAAAATATTGGTAATAAAGGCATTCTAAAGCGAACAAACAAACAAAACTATACACACTGTATAGTGAATAGCTCTAATAAATTATGCACACATTAATTTCCGTAATTCCTAAATAGTGTGGCCTATGTATATTTTTATTTAAAAAACTGAGTTTTGGTTTACAAACTAGAGTTTTTAAATTCATACCTTAACAAACTTCACGAAAGTATGTTTGGAATAAAAAATACTTTGGGAGTAATATTAAGTCAATTGTCTATGCTTTAGATAACGTCGCATGATGACAGATGTACGTATTTGAAGCCGCATCATTCAAATATGTATTTAAATTTTTCATATCGTTTCATATGTTAAAAAATTCTATATTAAGCCTAATATAACACCCAAATTTCAATAACATCGAACATACAAAAGCTATATAATTTTTTCCACAGTAGACTAGACTTTTTTCGATGGTAGGGTCCAAAGCTTCCTAATCTTTTCTTTTAACTCCATTTCATTTTCCAATCATATTTATCCTTTAAAATAACAATCTAATGATAACATAAAAATTAATAATACCTACCTAGCATAATTAGACTTCTATACCACTCAGGAACATCATTCATATGAGTTTGATGATCATTCATTTTTTACTTTCACCTCATTTGTACTGAACTTATTGTCGAACTATTTGCAACGTTTCACAAAACTATGGGAACTAATCATTCAGCACAAGAAATTATCTTTTCATATCGCAACTCAATGAAGCGTGAGTCACATGAATGATCCTCTTTATTTTTAATTAAAGATAAACAATGACGAATTATGAATATCAGTAGTGATATTTACAAATAAACAATAACACAACAAAAATAAAAACAACGGGAACAACTTCCTAGAAAACAGTCAGTATGTTATTTGTACGTAGGTGATACAAATAACATTTGGTTGTATTATAAATCAATTCAAATAAATTGTTAATGTTATTATTTTTCACTCTTAAATTACTAGTCTATATTTTGTTTTACTATAAACACCTTTGGCTTTTTTTGTTGAAGAAGAAGCAACATTGGTTGCTACAAATGTAATGCTCGAGAAATAGAAATTAAATGTATGTATGTAAATATGAATCAAAAACATTCAACTAAAGATAGACGAACCATGTCATTCACAAATCCATAGAAAACGCGATCAATCATTAGGATTAGGCAGAAAGTCATTTTACAGCCGCTGCACGAGCCTCCACATCGATATTTTCTCTCTCACTGTGGCGCTATTCTTGACATCATTTGCGATTTCACGTATACGCGAATTTACGAAGGGTCAAATTGCGAACACTTGATGAAAGTGGTATTCTTGACCACCCTTCGCGATTCTTTGCGAGTGTCGGTTTGGCAACAGCTGAATAATTGAAAACTGGTGTCAAAAAAGAAGATTTGTAAAAGGCAAAGAACAAGTATATAACCGTTCACGATTATACCTTAGTTACACTGATTTTGGTACATTATTATTTGATTATTTGTAATTCTTTTAAATCAATATGTCGAATATTGACTCTAAAAAATCATATGTAACATTGGAACAAAAATATTTGTTAGTAGAATATATGAAAAAAAATCCTAATTTAGTAAGTGGAAAGTATTCTCCAAATTTTACTCGAAAGGACGGCCAATCAATGTGGCAAATAGTTGTGTAGGTGCCAGAAAAGACTGGAAAGCATGGAGAAAGGTAAGATACATTTATACTTCTGAAATGCTCCATCAATCTAATTATAATTTATGTTTTAGACATGGCAGGATATAAGATCCAGGACAAAAGCCAAAAATTTTGAATTTAAGAAACAATTTCGTTCACCACTCGTAATATTTCTCGTCGATGAAAGAGTAACGTAAATTTCGTTTACCCCTCGTAACATCGAATAATACTTCTGGTCGATGGCTGCCGAGTTTTAAGTTTTCGGAAGAGTTCGTTTCCATTTGGATATTTAAGCCAATGCACGCTGACAGTCGGCCCTTAATTCCTCTACTTTGTTTGAGTTCGTCATCATCGTATCGAAGTGCATTTCTATGAAATGGTAAGTGGTTTTCCTTTAAAATGTATATTTCTCCGTTAATTTTTTCTTACATGGTACTCAATAGTTTCAAATTAATTTTTCTTTAAAACATTCAGTACCAGAGATATATTATATCGATTTCGTTTTTGTTATATATATTTTGTTGTGGTTCTTCATACATTTTTTATACCAATGGAATTCTACGTTGTAAACCATTGAAATAAAATTAAGTGAATTCGTAACTTTTCTTATGATTTTTATTATGCCTTTATTTTTAAAATCTCTTTAAAAATATTGATACAGGAAACATGAACCACGTGTTCTGGTTTTTTTTTATATTTTTTATACTAATGGAATTCTACGTCGATGACCATTGAAATAGAATTAAATGAATTCGTAATTTTTCTTATGATTTTTATTGGGCTTTTATTTCTAAAATAAATGAATTTTCTTTTTATATTTTAAAATACAGGATATATGAACCACGTTGTTTGATATCATTTCATAATTTTGTACGTATGTTACTTGTACCTACTGTAGTTTCAATCTCCAGATATCCTGCATTTCATTGAATTCGAGAACTATATCTGATTCAAGTGTCTTTTCTAGCACTTTTCCTTACCGACATAAAAACTTTTCCGTACCGGCCTAAAGTTATTTCACTGGCCTAAGCCTTCGTATCGACCGAAGCCTTTTTCGTTGATGAAGTCTACCTGCTACGACCACGGCTTTATTCAGAACCGACTGGACTTATCTTGACGCAGCCAGCTCATTGGTTCTCGATTCGTTTGGACGACATCCAAATCATAATTGGAATAGAAAACAAGGAAAGTTATCATTTTGACAGACTCATTGAACTCACTAAAATTATTAGGAAGAATTTACGAAAGACATCCAATAGTTAATTTAATAAAAAAAGAGTTAGAACAATTGTACAACCATAACCAAGACATCAGATTCATTTGGATTCCATCGCATGTGGGAATCAAAGGTAATGAGGAAGCAGACGAGAAAGCACAAGCGGCAACTTATCAAAACTGTCTTGCTTGTAACCTATCGACATCAACTGATTTGAAATCACACTTCAAGGACAAAATCATAAAACGCTGGAACATTTTTTGGCAAGAATCCGAATCTAAATTAAAAGACTTAAAACCTAACTTCGGACCTTGGCATATATCAACTGGAAACAGAAGGAACCAGGTAATCATCACCCGACTACGTCTAGGACACACCAGATACACGCATGAACACTTAATAACAAGGGAGGATCCTCCATTTTGCAATTTCTGTGATGAAGAGATTAGTGTACATCACCTACTAATCGATTGCCCTATGTATGATCTACTACGAAAGACCTACAAGATTCCACGAAATATTAAGGAAATCTTAGGCAATGCCTCAGACCCACAAAGTGTTATAGCTTTTCTGAAAAGTGCAAATATGTTTCATAAGATATAACCATTCTACCATCATACAGTATACCTAAACTAAACGTTAATACTGCACTGAGACACCTGTTTTATGTTGTTTATTCTATTAATTATGAATTATGTACCATATACCGCTAATGTATTTTTATTTGTTTCAATATCTACCATAAAACTGTTAATTTATTTTGTATTAAGAAATGTGTGTACTATGTAAACCGCTAATGATCTTGTAGGTCGATGCGGATAAATAAATAAAAAAAAGGAAAGTACTAACGTCCAGAATCTTTGAAACTATAGATTCTTTCCAACTAACGTTCATCGACTAATTAACTGAATAGTTTGTACCATATGTAAATTTATAAATTACATCTTTGTAAAATATTTAACTCTTGTTTAGTTTCCTTCAGAATCTAATTTTTTTTGAATGTCAATTTACCTTCAGTTCTAGTTTTTAAATTTAAATGAGATCTTTGTAAAATATTTAATTCTTGTTTAACTTTAGTTTCCTTCAGAATCTAATTTTTTTTGAATGTCAATTTACTTTTAGCTATAGTTTTAAATTCATAAATTAAGTTGTAAAATTTAATAACATTTTTATTTTCAATTTTTCATCCAACATATAATTGTTATTTAATTAACTATTTGTAAATAACTTTTTCAATTTTCATACAACATATAACTTCACTTAATAAAACTACTGGTAAATTTTAAATAACGTTGTTCATATTTTTTACTTCTTTGTTTTGTTGACTGGGATTAGTCGATGCTAGGTAACTTATAGACTAGTAGGACTCAGGGTGGCGCCCACTTATCTTTCCGTCTCGTTACGTAAAAATAAGTAGGATTACCCGAGAACCGGTAAGACCTACTCCTTGGGTCTCTACTAGTATATAAACCACGCCTGAGTAGCTCTTCGACGAAGTGGCCATTGCAACTGGTGGATGGCCTTACGAAAAAAAAACCATCAATATTGTTACGAAACAGCACACTGGTATAGACCCTAAATCCGACCCTGTCTAAGCCAGGTATGAAAATTAAAATTATGGCGGATACGCAGTGTTTTTATAACTGTTTGGGACTATCTTATCTAAGCATTGTTTTTGTGACCAGACTTATCTAGAAAAGACCAGAATCAATTATTTGTGTGTGTAAGCCGCAGCCCGGAATTTTCTAGTAAGAAAGGTATTAATATAAATAAGGACCGATCAGCGGAGGAGTTAGTTAATAATTTGACATCGTGAGATAAACAAGTAGATAAGTGAATATAAATTAGTGAACTGTTTATATAAATTTGTTTAAGTGAATATACTGTGTATATAATAAGTGATTAGTTAAGTATATATAAATTAAGTGTAAATAAGTAGTTTAGTGAATAAATAAATTAAGTAAGTGAACTATACCGTGTGTTTAAAATTTATACCCACCCGTTTATTGTTTATATAAATAACAAAAACATTACATTGGTGTCAGGTGTGGGGTAATATAAATAAATTGCTACGTAAAAATGGCCAAGAGATTAAGGGATCTGAAAGTGGCGGAATTAAGAGCAGAATTGGAAGATCGTGAGTTGGAAACGTCCGGTAAGAAAAATGAATTAGTAGAAAGACTTAAAGTGGCACTGGAAAATGACGGCTTTGATCCAGAAACAGTTTTATTTAATGACGAGGCTTCCACCTTAATCTCGTCAATTTCTGCTAACATGGACGAGAAGATTTCTGCCATGGAAGAGAACATGGACGAGAAGATTTCTACTATGAAGAATGATATTTCGGCTAACATGGACGAGAATATTTATACTTTGAAGAACGATATATCTGACGATATCTTATTAATGAAAAACGACATTGCCGCTGACATTGAAAATGAAATTTCGTCTCTAAAATCTGAAATCGAGGATAAGATGTCAACAATGGACGAGAAAATCGAGAATAAAATGTCAACGATGGACGAGAAAATCGAGAATAAAATGTCAACAATGGACAAGAAAATCGAGAATAAAATGTCAACGATGGACGAGAAAATCGAGAATAAGATTACAACGATAGACGAGAAAATCAAGGAGTTAGAAGAAAAGATTGCCGATAGAGAGAAGGCAGTGAACTTAACCATGGCGCTTCGCGGAGATGCCTTAGATGTACTTCAGACGATACCGCTTGAACAAACGGATGACTTCGAGCTGCTGAAGAAGAGGTTGGACATGCGGTACGGTCATGAACATTTGGAACAGTTGTACAGATTCCAGCTGAAGAACCGAAGGCGGAAACGTGACGAAACCCTTCAAGAGTATGAAATGGATATTGCCCGACTAGTTCGATTTGCTTATCCATCAGCACCAGAGAACATGATGGAATGTTTAGGCATCCAGGCCTTTATTGATGGCTTACGTGACCCCGATATGAAGAGGACGCTTCGATTAGCCCATCCTAAAACATTGGTCGATGCATTGACTGCTGCTCTTGAATATGTAGCAGCCACGATGGCTTCGGGATACAACAAAGATATGACCATACAGGAAGAAGGTGACGATGACAGACTTGACCAGATAGTCAACTTGTTGAAAGGTGTGGTACACAAGAAGCCGAAGAAAATCAGGTGCTGTAATTGTGGCGAGCTAGAGCATGCACGCAGTTCGTGTAAGCGTCCTACGACTCCTGCAAACCAAAAACCTATTAAATGCAAAGCAGCCACGAAGGGCTCGCGGTACAACAAAGGTAGGACCATGCAGGAAGAAGATGACGATGACAAACTTGACCAGATCATCAACTTGTTGGAAGGTATGGCAGACAAGAGGCCGAAGAAGATCAAATGCCGCAAGTGTGGCGAGCTAGAGCACGTACACAGTCCGTCTAAGCGCTCCAAGACTCCTGTAACCCAAAAACTCCAGATACAGGGGAAATCAGACAGGGGTGAACATCCAGCTGATGTGAATCACCGAAAAGCCAACTCCTTGCCTAGACGGCCATGCCCTGTAGACTATTCACAATGCAACATGACGAAATCTAAGGAAGCTGCAGTTTCAAGAAGTACTGTAGTCAATGAAGAATGGTCACCCACCCGGATCAGAGAAGATCAGGAGAATGATCCTCATCTGAAGATGATCCGGCAATGGAAGAAAGAAAATCGGCGACCTACCTGGCAAGAAGTGTAAAAATTTTCACCGAAACTCAAGGCGTATTGGGCTCAGTGGAACTCTCTTGTCCTGGAAGAAGGACTGTTGAAAAGAGTCCTTGAAAACGATGATGGTTCTGAGATGAGGAGACAGCTAGTTATCCCGAGAACAAGAGTAGCTGAGGTACTGAAGAAGTTACACGACAGTCCATCAGAAGGTCATCTGGGAGAGAAGAAAACCATTCAGCGAGTCCGTGAAAGGTTTTATTGGATGAACAGCTCCGACGATGTGAAGGACTGGTGTAAGAAATGTACGACTTGTGCTACGAGTAATGGACCACATCGCAAGAGAAAGGCGCCTATGAAACAATATAATGTTGGAAGCCCCTTCGAAAGGATTGCTTTAGATATCGCTGGACCATTTCCGACGACAGAAAATGGTAGCAAATACATACTGATTGTAATGGATTATTTCACAAAGTGGTTGGAAATTTACGCTATCCCAAACCAAGAGGCCACAACTGTCGCGGATGTATTGGTGAAAGAATTCATCAGCCGATATGGAGTGCCCTTGGAAGTCCACAGTGACCAGGGAAGAAATTTTGAAAGTCATCTATTCCAGGAGATTTGCGAGAAGCTGGGAATGAAGAAGACCAGGACAACAGCATTACATCCACAGTCAGATGGAATGGTCGAGAGAATAAACAGGACTATTGGAAAATACCTGTCCAAAGTAGTATCCAGACATCAGAGAGATTGGGACCAGTATATTTCCCTATTCGCATTGGCTTATCGATCTGATGTCAATGAGTCCACGGGTGAAACACCGGCGAAAATCCTGTTTGGACGTGAAATGAGGCTTCCTTGTGACCTGGAATTTGGCTGCCGGCCTGGAGAAGATCTAGCAGGCGAAGACTACGTGATCCAATTGAGAAGAAGACTGGACGATATTCATGAATTAGTTCGAACCAATCTTCAAGTTGACAGCGACAGAATGAAAAGTCGGTACGACACGCAGGCCACAGAAGGCGGTTTTGAAGAAGGGGACAAAGTAAGGTTACACAACTCGGCGAGGAGAAAAGGATTTTCTCCAAAATCACAAAAATCCTAGAAAAGGATCAATGATGTTATATATCGCATAAGCAAGATCCCCAACGGAAAACCAAAAGTAGTTCACCAAAACCGACTAGCGCCATTCGAAGGAGACCATGACATAGAGGAAAGAGTAAACCTTATTCGAGATGTGTCTGACCCCACCTTCGATGAATTTATGGGCGCGTATGGAGGTACCGGGAAAGCTAGATATGGAGTCCCTTCGGAACAACAACACGATTTGTTCACTCTCCCGGAAGATTATTCACTGGCATACAACATCCCCGCCCGTATCAAGAACGCACGAGGGTTGGCAACCGTCTTTCGAAAGAAGTTCGGGCAATTAGAAAAACTTGAAGACCAGATACCAGCCCCTGGCAAGACACTGAAACTGAGAGATAATTCGCGGTACGTCTTCTACGTGGTAACTAAAGATGAATTTAAAGATCGATCTACCTATCGCGATGTGTGGGAAGCACTTCGTAACCTCCGAGACCATGTGTTAGAATCCAGCGTGAAGAAACTGGCTATGTCTAAGATAGCGAGTAACCAGTTGGATTGGCGAGTTATCAGGAACATGGTAGAGATACCGGTGTCCAGATATTAATTTGCAGCTACAACCCCCGTTATCAGTATCCGATGAAGACGGTGCCCTGCTATTTCCATAAGATCGGAAAGTGTAGAAATGGGGCCAGTTGCCGATTCAAACATCCAGTCTCGACTACACAAAAGTTCCAGGAGGAACTTCCATTTAAGGAGGGGGTAATGTTACGAAACAGCACACTGGTATAGACCCTAAATCCGACCCTGTCTAAGCCAGGTTTGAAAATTAAAATTATGGCGGATACGCAGTGTTTGGGACTATCTTATCTAAGCATTGTTTTTGTGACCAGACTTATCTAGAAAAGGCCAGAATGAATTATTTGTGTGTGTAAGCCGCAGCCCGGAATTTTCTAGTAAGGAAGGCATTAATATAAATAAATAAGGACCGATCAGCGGAGGAGTTAGTTGATAATTTGACATCGTGAGATAAACAAGTAAAGAAGTGAATATAAATTAGTGAACTGTTTATATAAACTAGTTTAAGTGAATATACTGTGTATATAATAAGTGATTAGTTAAGTATATATAAATTAAGTGTAAGTGAGTAGTTTAGTGAATAAATAAATTAAGTAAGTGAACTATACCGTGTGTTTAAAATTTATACCCACCCGTTTATTGTTTATATAAATAATAAAAACATTACAATATATTTGAAGATAATGTTTTAGAGACAATCACGGCGTAAAACAGTTTCTCTCGAAATTCACGACCACTAGGCTCCACTCGCTGTTCACTGCGAGTGTTAGCGAACGTCGCGAGTGGTCTAGAATACGAAAATGTAAATATCATTCGAACTATGGGAAATCGCGAATGACCTTGAAATTTGCGAGTGCTCAAGAATAGCACTGCTGGGCTTTGGATTTTTGGCAACACGGTCGGCAAATAATGAATGATAGTAGTGAACGTTATTTTTAACAGAGTATAGCAGGGTTGTCCCGTTGGCGATATTATTTTCGTGATAAATCTATAAATTCAATTAATTTTTTTTAATATATGCATTCATGCTTCAGAGTTAATAAGTCAAGTGAATAAAAACTAGCACTTTCTAACTAGCATATGCTAGGTCTAGTAAGTATTTGGTCAAATCAGTGTGAATAAAGATTTGTAGAAAATACTAGGGCAAGTTCAGTAGAATCCGGAAAAACCCAAGCACTTACTCGCGGGGTAGTACATGCTAGACCAAGTAAATGCTAGGTTTTAACGTTCCTGTCACGACACGTTCTCCCCTCCACTACCTTTCAGTCTACTCCACATCGGCGGCATATCCCTCTCTCAATCTGTTCAACCACGTGCTAGAAGATGTATTCATCATCAGAAGAATCTGACAATGATTTTAATAAAATAGAAAAAATTGATCGCACTCTGTTTGTACGTCTCCTTTCGGATCACATTGTCTTACTTAGCAAATGAAAAACCCCTGCTGTGATGAATGCTAAGAAAGAAGCTTGGGAAACCTTACGTTCTGATTACTGTGGTGCATTGGGGAAACAAGTTACTGTAGGCCAACTAATAAAAGCATTGAACAATGTGAAGTCAACCGTCAAGAAGAAGACTGACGTAAAAGTGACGGAAAACAGGAAAATAAAACTACAACCGTGGGAAAAAACATTCTTGGAGTTGATAGAAGATGATAACCCAGTATTCCACAAGTGCCGGGCCCCCAGTTCAGCAACCAACCAGTGATGACATCCAAGAAAGATTGCCGAATACAGAGACTGAAGGGAAACCAAACAAACCAACTAAATCTGCTGCCGACCACCACAAAAATAAGATCAGAAAAAGTGAAAAAATTGTGTCGAATCATGAAGCAGATGAAACTAAAGACCTGTCCACACCGCAGTTGCAAAGGATTGTTTTGTTGCAATAATACAAACTGAATAAGATCAAACTGGAGAAGGAAACTATATTGTTGGAAACCAGGAAGAAGCAAACCGTTGAAAAGTCTACTCAAACTGATGTAACTGTTGTTGATTGCCATACTTTATTCACATTGTAATTAATTGTAAGCTACATAAGTTGTATTTTCCTTTGGATTGTAATAATGTAGGATTCTTAGGATTATAATTGTTACCATTGTAATCAAACTTGTAATTTGAAATAATTCAGTAATGGTGTGAATAAAAACTAGTATATAAAATAAGATGATTTTATTCAGTAAATAAACAAAACCCATATACCAAAAAAAATAAAAAATAAATATACAAAATTGTGTGCAAGTAGGTGCTTGCGTGAGAAAAACATGAAAACGTTACTAAGTTAAATTTCGCAAAAATTTCTTCACTTAATATTCAAATACGCCATTATATTGGCACGCTTGTCTTTGCCTCTTAATTTTGTGTCGGAATTTTCATAACGAACCCCCCCAGGTTGGTCATCTTCATTTGGGACGTTATCAAGATCCCCATAATCAAAGTCATCCATTAGATGCTTGGCAATGTTGTGTAGCACAGCGCAACTGACTACCACTTGTGGAATGTTGTTTGATGCAACTCTAACACAGTTTCCCAGGAATGGGAATCTCCTTTTTAACTGGCCAAAACACCTTTCTATTATAACCGTTTCTCTAGCATGGATTAGATTAAACTCTCGTTCTTGATGCGTTCGTGCAGGCTTGAACGGTGTAATCAACCACGGCGATAAATCGTATCCTGACTCTCCTAAAAGACACACTGCTCCATCATACTGTGACACGATGTCTCTGACATGACTATTCCTCCATACTCTGCCGTCGTGAACACTGCCGGGCCACTCTGCACTAATACTTGTAACCTATTCCAATGCATTGCATGTTGCCTGGACATTTATACTAGGATATCCTTTTCTACAAATATACTCATCACCGTGCAGCCCAGGCTTTTGTATCTCAATTTGAGTACAATCAAGGGCACCAATTACTGACTGCAAACGAAAATGTCTCTGCCACAAAACTTTAGCCTCGGTCATATCTTCAGCTGTAGTTGGAAACCATATCCAATTATGTGATTGTTCAACTACTCATCACGTACCTTATAGTCTTGTTAGCAGTAGTACGATGTACACCCACATCTTGAGCTACACCAGACTAAAAGCCAGGATCACCCACAAACCTCAGAAATATTTCCATTTGCTGTCTTCTGGAAATACCACCGCCGCGAGTATCACTTTCTTCAAGAAACTGTGCCGCAAGGAAATCAACACTCTCACTGTTAAACCTTAACAGTTCTTTACAATTACGTTCGTTTATTCCAGAGCGAACAGAATACATTTTACGTTGACGAATAGGCATAAACTCAGCCATGATCGACAACAAACTGTTGACTGATCTGACAGGTAGTAAATGCTAGGAAAAAGTCTAGCATGCTTGAAAATATCGAAGCATATGCTACAGAACAATCTACTTCAAAAGTTTTATTCACGCCATTTTTTAAGCAGTTACTACTCGTCCGGGAAAACTCTACACTTACTACCCCTAGCAAGTGCTAGTGTGTTTATTCACACAAAACGTAGCACTTACTTAAGAAATCCCTAGTATTTGCTTATACTAGTTTTTATTCACATCATTGAATATGTCTTCTTGCGTTGTGAACAATTTTACTTTTAAATATATGGACTTTTGTTATTTAGGACACTGTGGCAACGTCGATGAATTGTTTAGTTTATATTTGATCGCAGATATTTGGATCTTAGGTAGTCTATCCTTAGTTAAACGTTTCTGGTTATTACTGTCCTAAAAGCTGTCGTGTCAATGACCATCAGATATTGAGACACTTAATAAATAAATAAAAAATGGGAGTAATGGGCGCTTGTCGGTCTAACGAAATGTATGCGATTAAACTACTTAGTGGCTGACAAAACTTGGCAACATCTTTCTTGGTAAATATGCCAAATACCATAACAAAAATTAGTCCCAAATTTACAGTAATCGATCATTTATATGAATACTTTAAAAATATAGAAATCTTCGTCCTCACTTGGTCACATTAAATGTGTTTTTTTATTACCAGAATGGCAAGTGCAACACTCAAGGAGTAAACAAATTTACCAAGGAAGGAAAGCAAATTTCCACATTTCTGAAGAAAAATATGCTGGACATAGATTCCGCAGATCTTCTGCGACTATCCTTGTTCATGCAGGCGGTGATATAACAACATTGAAGAGACACAGTGAATGCTGAAGGTTACATTGATGATTCCCTCAAAAATAAAATAAAATGTACACTGCTGCAAATACATCATTTTCGATAGCAGCCTCTTCATGCAGTCTTCAGACTTATGAGATGGACGTACTCTCCACAACCAACCAAAATATCAAAGTGGATATTAACTCAATTCCTACCATTATTCTACAAAACTGTGTAAATCCGAATATTACAATTAATATTCATATTACTTATGCTAGAAATTCAGTAGAATTGTAGAATTATCAGTAACTCATTTAACCGTGCGCGAATACTTTTTATACCTATTGTGGTCGTATAGGTACCCGGGTACTATGTGGGAATAAAATATATAAACGCTACCGTTGCTTCAAACCTATAGTTTGAAGAGGATGAAACAAGTTCATATGAATACGAGAAGGATGGAGATAGCCAATCTGACGCGACAACACCTGATGCCTCTACATTACTATAGTCTATATAGAAAGGACAAGGAGTAATAAATCATTCATTTAAGTAGATTTCATAGACGTACCAAAATATATTTTAAGAGGGTATACCGTAAGGTACATTTTGTATTGAACGAATGAGTTGCAGCTATGCTAAAGAATATACGATTTAGGTCAGAGGTAACGGGATGTACTAATTTTAATAAAAAAAAGTGATAGAGGTAGAGGTCATTCGGAAGCAAAAAATGTAGTTCATTATAAAAAAATTCTACAACTTCCTCAGGACTAAGATACATAATACCGAAATGTACTTTTAAGTATTCGCCAATTACAGAACTTTTCTGTCTGTACGAAACCAAGCTTGACAGAGATGAAATTTACAACCAAAAAGAATTTGATCTCTGCCAAAACATTCATATATAGCGTTATGAATGCTTAGTTCAAAATCTACTACGACTTCTTTAGGTTGAAAATTTAAGCCTACTTCTTTACATTTTTGTCTTAAAATTAAAAACAAATTTGAATATGTTTGACTTGATTTGTCCGGCAGCAAACAAAAAACAAGAGGTACGTAATAGCCGTTTTTAAAACCATGAATGGTAAACATTTGGTAAAAAAAGTTGAACAGTATTTAAAAGTCCCATCCATCAAAATACAATCTGAATTACATAAAAAATTAAGGTTGGAAAAACAGGAGAACACAATAATTTTAAATACCTGGTCTGCTGTTAATAGAAATTCCTCTTCTCGGTTCGTTCGTAATTGTAATTCACGAACACTATTAAATACTTCTTCCTGATTTTTAGGCAATAGTGTAAGTGCATCAACATCCTTCCCCTAATCCCCTAAACATCGATCAAAACAATAAAGATTTCTTCAAAATATTTAATTCAAGAAATCTTTGAAACCTTTCAGAAATATACATAATTCTATGGGCCTCCGATTTTATCTATTATAAACCCTAATGACTCTAATAGGATTAAACTAAATGGTTGCGGCACAGTTCGAACATTTCAGTAATCCTCAAATTGATACAAGTCAGGTAAAATTTTATTTTGTGGCAGAGTTCGAATATGCCCGTTTATTCATAATATTTTTTATTTGTATTACTCCTATATGTAGTGTTTGGGGAATTTTTCTCAGAAATTTTAAATGGCAAGTGGCCTACTGTAATCGGCTTAATACGATTACACCTATTTACAGATTATTCGATTATTGAGAGGGATTTTCCAAACAACCCAGTTTTCTTAGAAACATTATCGGGAATATTATTTTAAAAGAAAGTAGGTACATTAAATCAGTACTTAGTATTAGTTCTTTGAGTAAAGTTGTATGAAGTTGTATGGTTGTCATAATATTGTAAACAGTTGGAATATATTTAAAACATTTGTTGAATGTTAATTGTGCAAGTACCAAACAATGTCGATAAGCCAAGGACCATCTAAACCAGTGCTCCGCAACCGGTGTGCCGCGGCACACTGGTGTGCCGTAAGCCGACTTGAGGTATGCCGCTCTTTCAGACAATACGAATCAGATTCGTATTGTAGCGAGACCCGCGAAAAATAAAGCAATCTGACAACAGCGCCGATGGTAAACGTCTATCCGTCTATCGGCGCGGCGCGGCGGCTTGATTCTCGAAGGCGACTAAACTAGAAAGATCCGTGCCGTTCGAGGCGCGACTCGATGTTTTCCTGAACATCGCCGCTGCGTATATAAGCGCGCCTGTCGTCGCTCAGAGACTCAGAGAGAGTCGAATAGTCAAGTGAATCAGATAAATACGCGGGCAAACAAATAAATCGTAGAGTAACATAAATAGTGAATTGCTATATAAATAAATTCTTGTGCCTTATAAATAAGTGAATATAAATTAGTTATAATTAGTTAAGTGTTATTTTTAGAGTTCCTGTTTTCTTTTTTACGTTGTTGGCCATATTGTGTCTAAATAAATTAAATTAAACTGGACTAAGTTTTGTTGCAGTATCTACTTTTATAAATAACTATAGTGCTTCAATATGGATAAATTTTTGCTGAAATCACGAGCAGATGACGAAGAACCTAGCACAAGCTCCAGCATAAGTGCTGCAAAAAGAGCAAAGAAGGTGCTGGAAAGGAAGTACAATCAAGACTACCTTCGATATGGTTTCACTTGGTGTGGCGACGAAGCGGCTCCAAAGCCTGAATGCGTCATTTGCGGTGAACAGTTGTCAAATGAAGCAAAGGTACCCAGCAAACTAAACCGTCATTTGATCACAAATCATCCCAGTTGCGCCAAAAAAGACATTCAATTTTTCCAACGGCGCTTGGATCAAAATAAGAAACAAAAGCAGTTTATGAAATCGGCGGTTACGGTTTCTGAAAAGGCATTAGAAGCAAGCTACCTTGTTGCAAAAAAAATTGCACAACAAAAAAAACCGCACACTACCGGTGAAACGCTTATTAAACCAGCATGCATGGAAATTGTTAGACTTATGCTTGGGCCAAACGAAGTTAAGGACGTGAGTAAAGTTTCTTTGTCGGCCGATACTGTTAAAAGACGTATCCAAGATATGTCAAGTGATATTTTGGGAACACTAATTAAAAAAATCATTTCGGCTGGAATTTTTGCGCTTCAAATCGTTGAATCAACCGATATTAAAAATAAAGCACAACTGATGGCTATTGTACGTTTCGTTGACGAGGACTCTATTAAAGAACATTATTTATTTTGTAACGAGGTTCCAGAGAGAACTACCGGTGAACAAATTTTCCAAGTAACTGATAATTTTTTTAAAATATATAATATTAAGTGGACCAATTGCGTTGCTATTTGTACAGATGGTGCTGCTGCAATGATGGGCAGTAAGAAAGGTTTTGTATCTTGTGTAAAACAAAAAAATCCGTCAATACAAATTACACATTGCTGCATACATCGAGAAGCATTGATGGTCAAAAATTTGCCCGAACAGCTTTCGATCACAATGAATGAATGTAATAAGATCATAAACATAATTAAATCGAGAGCCTTGAATTCGCGAATCTTTTGAATACTATGTGAAGAAATGGGAAGCGAACATGAATCCTTACTGTTTTATACAGAAGTTCGTTGGTTATCCCGGGGAAAAGTTTTAGCTCGACTGTTTGAACTTCGCTACGAAGTGCGTGAGTTTCTTTCAAGTCAAGATATGTACGATATATGCCAGCACCTTCATGATGAATACTGGATAGCCAAACTTGCATACATGGCTGATATATTCGAACATCTGAATGAACTTAATAAAAAAATGCAAGGACGGAATGAAAATATATTGACGTGCTCCGATAAATTACAAGGGTTCAAAAAGAAACTTGAACTTTGGCAGGAACAGTTGCAAAAATGATGTCTAGAAATGTATCACAGGACCAACCACAGTACGATCGAAAACAAGCAGTTGATTGTGGATTTGGCCCAACAACATTTAAGTATGCTTCAACAAAAATTTGAATACTATTTCCATTCTATCAACACGGAACAATACAATTGGATTCGAAATCCTTTCGCAACCAATGCAATAAGTTCCACGGAAGCACTGCCATTGCAAACTCGAGAGGAGTTGACAGAATTAAGTAATGATATGACCCTAAAACTTAAATTCGACGAAGTTCCGTTAGATGTTTTCTGGATTTCCATCAAGACAGAATATCCACGCATCTCCGACAAGGCCATCTTCACACTACTTCCGTTTTCCACAACATATTTATGTGAGCAAAGTTTTTCAACGCTTGTATTAATTAAAAATGATAAACGGTCATGCTTAAAAGATCTTGACCAAGAAATAAGAGTTGCGCTGTCTAAAATTGAGCCGAATATAAAACTTTTGTGTTCAACGAAGCAAGCGCAGGTATCACATTAATCAGTCATCATCATGTCAAAATATTTATTACTATTGACGTGTCAACAGAAGTAAATTTAGTATACCTACCTGTCCTACCTAGTATTTAGTATAGTTCTCATGTATGTACCTATTTGTATTTTTCATTCTATCTGAATAATAAAAAAAAATAAAAAAAAATATGTATTATGTCCTGAGTGAAAATTTTGATGTCCCAAATCTGAAAGGGGCTTCTTCACATTTTAAAACAATAAAAAAATTAAGGTAGTTTGGACATCCATAAATAATTAGTATACATGGAGTGAACTGACCCCCGACCTAGCTACGCCACTGCTATAAATATATTTTAGATTTTGGTGTGCCACGAAATTCTAGGGAGCAGTTTGGTGTGCCTCAGATGAGGAAAGGTTGCGGATCACTGATCTAAACGACCAAAAACAGGTCCATTATCTTTAAATGAAAAAACTCTGATATTGAATTGTTATATATCATTGAAAAACAAGGATCCAAGTGCAAGTGTTGATGATATTGTGGAATTAACGGCTGCTATGTTGTGTGTTGCTAAATCAACAATTTATAGATTACTAAAAGAAAGCAAGAATGGAACTCTTCAACCCCCTAAAACTCCTTCAGGCCGAAAACCAATTGAGATCTATGAGTCATTAAAACAAAGACTAAGGCGTAAAGTCCATGGATTTTACTTACGAAAGGAAATTCCAACACTTGACAAAATTATGACATCAGTGCAAGAAGATACGGACTATCCAAAATTCTCCAAAATGACATTATGCAAACTTTTGAAAGATGTGGGTTTCAGATATACAAAACATAATAGAAAATCTCTCTTGATAGATAAACCGGAAATAGTTTTTTGGAGAAGAGACTATTTAAGAAGCATTCGACATACCAGAGAACAAAATTTGAAAATCTTCTACTTAGACGAAACATGGATAAATGCTGGATATACAGTTTCCAAATCTTGGCAAGATGAAAACATTAAAAGCGGAAGGCAGGCATTCGTGGAAGGTTTGTCGTTAGGTTTGCAGCCACCATCTGGAAAAGGAAAAAGACTTATCATTGTCCATGTTGGAAGTTCTGAAAGTTTTGTTGATGGTGGATTATTAACTTTTATTTCAAAACGCACGGGGGACTATCACGAAGATATGAATGGGGATGTCTTCGAGGAATGGTTTGTTCAAATGTTGGATCTGATTCCAAAAGAGGCTGTTATTGTTATGGACAACGCAAGTTACCATTCACGGTTACGAGAAGCATTGCCCACAAGTCGTTGGCGTAAAGCAGAGCTTTTGGAGTGGCTTATTTCGAAAAATATTAGGTTTCCAAAAGATCCACTAAGGAAAGAACTTTACAGAATTGCAAAAATGAACAAGAATAAATACAAAACCTACATTGTAGAAGAAATGGCTTCTTCTCGTGGTATATCAGTTCTTCGACTTCCCCCTTATCATTGTGAACTTAATCCCATAGAATTAATATGGGCTCAGGTAAAGGGGGAAGTTGGAAAAAAAATACTACTTTTAAAATAAACGATGTTGTGAAATTGTTTGAGAGTGCTGTAAGTCATGTGAGTAAGGAAAATTGGACAAACTGTATCGAGCATGTTATCAAAGTAGAGGCAAATATGTGGAAAATTGACAATATTTGTGATGATTTAATCGACCCTATTATTATTAATGTCAACAACGATTCTTCCTCTTCCGAGTCGGATATAGAATAAAATGTAAGTAATAAATGTATTCCAATAATTATTTCTTTTCATTTTTTATTATATTATAATTTAAAACGTATTTTTTTCCCAAAATACACACCACTGCATTGCGTTATTGCTTATCTGCTAATCCTTTAACAATGAATAAACCCTAAACTTTGCTACAACTGAAACAAATACGGGGTCGATCTACCTGGTTTTTAGATTTACGGAAGAAATGTAATTTAAAGTAAGAGATTTATCGAAAATTTCATGGTGCTCCCTGTAAAGGTTTTGCATACTTAATTAGGGTTTATTACTCCTCGTACTTTTTGTACATACTATAGGGCCACAGTATATAGCTAAATAATGCACAATATGGAATAAAATAGTTACTCGTGTAATATTCCTTGTCAGAATCCGAGGTCTAAACCGTCAACCAAGAATCTATCTGTAGCTGATATTTCCGATTAATTTTTTCGTAATAATCATAGACAGTTGTAAGTGAAATTAACAGAAAAGTTGATCATGTTAATGAAGTATAGAATGCGGAAAATCCAGGGAAATCTTCTAACAAATGGATGCATATTACCCAAGAAGAACTTAACGCCTATATTGGAATTCTAATTATAATGGGCGTACATCATTCCAATAATACAAACGTTAATATTTTATGGAAGTGTGATTCGTATCCACTATACAGGTCAACAACGTCGATCAACAGATTTCGGAATGTATATATTGTAATGTTTTCCTTATTTATTAAAACGTTTTTATTACGGGTGGGATAAATTTTAAACACACGGTGGGTTCACTTACTTAATTTATTTATTCACTACACTATTCCCTAATTATATACACAGTATATTCACTTATTTACTGTTTGCTATTTCGGTGTATTCTTGTTTATTTCACGAGATCACTTTATCAACTAAACTCTCTCACTGGTCGGTTCTTTATATATAGTGCCTCTTTTTACTAAATAATTCTAGATTGCGGCTTAAACATAAACAATTGGCTTTCTGGCATTTTCTAGATAAGACTGGTCACAGAAACAATGTCTAGATAAGATAGTCACAATCGTAAACAATTCTTAGAAATCCCTGCGCATCCGCCATAATTTCAACTTTCATACATGGCTTAGACAAAGTCGGATTCAGGGACTATACCAGTGTGCTGTTTCGTAACATTACCCCCTCCTTAAATGGCAGTTCCTCCTGGAACTTTTGTGGAACCGAGACTGCATGTTTGAATCGGCAACTGGCCCCATTTCTACACTTTCCGATCTTATGGAAATAGCAGGGCACCGTCTTCATCGGATACTGATAACAGGGGTTTTAGCTGCAAATTAATATCTGGACACCGGTATCTCGAAAGATAATCTCTACCATGTTCCTGATAACTCGCCAATCCAACTGGTTACTCGCTATCTTACGCATAGCCAGTTTCTTCACGCTGGATTCTAACACATGTTCTCGGAGGTTTCGAAGTGCTTCCCACACATCGCTGTAGGTAGATCGATCTTGAAATTCATTTTTAGTTACCACGTAGAAGACGTACCGCGAATTATATTTCAGTTTCAGTGTCTTGCCAGGGGCTGGAACCTGGTCTTCAAGTTTTTCTAATTGCCCCAACTTCTTTCGAAAGACGGTTGCCAGCCCTCATGCGTTCTTGATACGGATCTGTTCATTCAATAAAACCTTTCACGGACTCGCTGAAGGGTTTTCTTCACTCCCAGATGACCTCCCGATGTACTGTCGTGTAACATCTTCAGTACCTCAGCTACTCTCGTTCTAGGGATAACTAGCTGTCTCCTCCTCTCGGAACCATCCTCGTTTGCAAGGACTCTTTTCAACAGCCCTTCTTCCAGGACAAGGGAGTCCCACTGAGCCCAATACGCCTTGAGTTTCGGTAACAATCTTGACACTTCTTGTCAGGTAGGTCGTCGATTTTTTTCCTTCCACTGCCGAATCTTCTTTAGGCAAGGATAATTCTCCTGATCTTCTCTGATCCTGTTGGGTGACCATTCTTCATTGACTACTGTAGTTCTTGGAACTGCAGCTTCCCTAGATTCCGCCTTGTTGCAGTGGGAGCAGTCTGTTGGGCACGGCCGTCTGGACAGGGAGTCGGCATTTCGGTGACTCACACCAGCTCGATATTCGATGTTGGAAGTCGTTCAATCCATCTAGTGATCTGGCCCTCGAGATTCTTGAACTGCATCAACCACTTGAGTGCTGCATGATCCATCCGGATTAAAAACTTCCTACCATAGAGATACTGGTAAAAGTGTTCCACGGACTTCACTACCGCCAAAAGTTCTCTTCTTGTGACGCAGTAGGTTCGTTCTAGTTTGGAGAGGACTCTACTGTAATATCCCAGCACTCTTTCTTGCCCTCCTTGGATCTGTGAGAGCACTCCACTAATTCCTACGTTACTTGCGTCAGTGTCAAGAATAAAGTCTTCCTCTGGTAATGGATGTCCTAATATCGGCGCCGAGGTTAAATTCCTCTTCAAGGTTTCAAAAGCCGTTTGACAGTTTTCGTTACATTGGAAAGCTCTTGCTTTTTCTGTAAGTCGAGTTAGAGGCTTGGCAATATCCCCAAACTTCCTGATAAATCTTCTATAATACGTGCAAAGTCCAAGGAAACTCCTAATTTGATGTTTGTCGGTTGGTTGCGGTCATTGCTGAATGGAAGCAATTTCCTCTGGATCCACCGCCACTCCTTCATTGCTCACTATATGACCTAGATAGTTGACTCGGTTTTGGAATAGCTGACATTTCTTCGGGTTTAACATGAGCTGGGCAGCATGGAGTCGTTTGAATACGTCTTCCAAATTCTTCAGATGTTCGTCAAATGTCTTCCCCAGTACTATGATGTCGTCCAAATAAACCAGGCTTATCTTCCAAGACCACCCTCTCAAGACATTTTCCATGAGTCTTTCAAATGTCGCAGGCCCATTACAGAGCCCGAATGGCAGGACGTTGAATTGCCATAATCCAGATCCGGTGGTAAAAGCAGGCTTCTCTTTGTCTTCTGGGTCCATTTCCACTTGCCAATAACCAGAGTTCAGGTCCAAGGCGGAAAACAGTTTGCTTCCGGCCAAAGTATCTAGCCTATCATCAATTTGAGGAAGAGGATAGCTGTCTTTCTTCGTCACGCTGTTAAGCTGGCGAAAATCCACGCAGAATCTCGTAGTTCCATCCTTTTTCTTGACGAGCACTACCGGTACCCGTTGAAGACGGTACCCTGGTATTTCCATACGACCGGAAAAATCAGACATGGGTCCAGTTGTCGATTTAAACATCCATTTCCGACTACACAGAAGTTCCAGAAGGAACTTCCTTTTAAGGAGGGGGCAATGTTACGAAATAGCACACTGGTGTAGTCCCTGAATCCGACTCTGTTTAAGCCATGTATGAAAGTTAATATTTTAGCGAATGCGCCGGGATTTCTTTGAAATGTGGACCATAATTTTTTATGCCTATTATTATCTAGACATTTCCAGTTTTATCTACAGAATTCCAGGTATGCGATTGTTTTTGTGTAAGCCGCATTCTAGAAGTATCTAGAAAAAAAGCACTTATATATAAAGAATAACGACCAGCGGGAAGAGTCAGTTTATAAAGTGATCTCGTGAGATAAACAAGTGAGCAAGTAAACACTCTAAGAAAATAAACAGTAGTGAAGTGTTTATATAAATTAGTTTGAGTGAATATACTGTGTATATAACCTAAATTAGTTAATAGTTTAGTGAATAAATAAATTAAGGGAGTAGACCTACCGTGTGTATAATTTTATCCCACCCGTCGAAATAAAAAAAAAACTTTAAA
This sequence comes from Galeruca laticollis, assembly GCA_963921935.1. NCBI lineage: Eukaryota > Metazoa > Arthropoda > Insecta > Coleoptera > Chrysomelidae > Galeruca > Galeruca laticollis. The sequence goes on along the minus strand of OY998181.1, from coordinate 21,793,932 downwards.
TAAATAAAAAAAACATTTTAGTAATGTCAATATTTTTATAAAATATCATTTTTATAATTTCTAGTCAAATTTAGTTGTCAGTCGTGGACAAAGTAAAGTATTCTACTCGCATATAATGAGCTATTATTCACGATGATGAAGTTTACAATGCAAGTCGCAACTGAGTAACAGTCTAACCATTATATGCTCGTTGAATAATAGAAAGATTCATATGTCAATATTTTTTCTTAAGTAGCTTTGAATATATTGTTAGGCCACGATGATTCAGGGCCATAACCAGTTTATACTAAACTCAACTTACAAAAGTAGAATTATCTTGGGTTCCTCCAACATATATACTTCTGCTTATCAGCATTTATACCAAGTATACAATCAATTGGATTCAGAACGACATATTCGAAATGATCGTCGATCACAGTCAAATGATATTTGCATCTCTCTTTATATGGTAATTAAACAAGGACAAAACTACTAAATAGATTACTATTGACACATTAAACAGGTACTGAAATTTTGAGCAACGTTGCCACTTTTAGTTATAACCATAAAGGTATCTAAGGATACAACAAATACTTGTTTAAAATGTATATGAGAAAATGCCTTTATTAAATAAAATTCAAGTATTATTAATTAATTTTAAAAATAGCGACTCAAATGCATAAATTAGTATGACTTTTTTTATTTGCATAACTTTTCAACACATTTTCAATTAAACTTCTAATTTAATTTTTTCCTGCAACTAAAGAGACTTTGTAAATATGGCAAAGCAGTGGAAGTGTCCGCAAGTGAGCTTAGAATGTGACTCAATGTTTGGGGCAAGAAAAGATCGAAACAAACGTATCTATTTTATTTGTTAATCTGAGGTTGATATCATTAAGTTCTGGAATAGTTGGAAATGAGTAAATTAATTCTCACAAAGCTCATGCAATCGGATTAGAATCTATGAGTAAAATCACTGGTTTAAAATTTCACGAAATAAAATTGAAGCGCTCTGATAAAGTATCACCGCTTTCCATTGTTAACAAATCTATCAAAATTAATAGTGTAATGGACAAGCTTGTCTCAATGCTGTACCATATCAGACCGATATTAATGATGATAGAACCTTTGACCCAGCAATCATGAATGACTTGGAGACGGTAATGAAGAGGAACTTGAAATTCTGCAGCAGAGGGACGATGACGACGATGACGAAGAAGAGAATTGAAATTAGAACTTGTTCTCGATAGTTTTATTAATTTTGACAATAATAAATCTATAAAATGACGCGTTTAATAAAAACATTAATTGAAAATTTATTTCTTTTCTTCTTTATTTATATAGAAAGTCATTAGCATAAATTAGAATAGAATTAAAATACAATTTAAGTATTTTCCTCAACAATTTCTTAATTACATGGCCAGGTAAGTGTTATTAAGTAACCAAAAAAAAATTAATTTAATCTAAAAGTTAATAAAAAATGATAATTATATATTTAGTAATAAGTTATAACCTTAATATTACGAGTTTTTGATCGGGAATACCAGTTTACCTCAGAAAATTCTCTGACTGCGCGCTCTACGCCCTCTATCTCGAAAACAGTTGAAGGTATAAAAAATATTAAATATAAAAGTTGTAGAGAATTCAATTCTCTACAATATTGATAATAAATACAAATAGTGTAAAATCCATAGAAAACGAGATATTTTCAAAAAATATAACAAAAAAATCGATTTTTGTGACCTTTGATCCCTGACTTTAAAACTTGGGACCATCCAATCATAGGTCTGTTCCAACCAACACAAAAACCGTACAATTACGATATAAACCCAGTTGACCTGCTGATTAGTGAATATAATAAGTCTGTGTAATTTACATCAAATTTGCTGCGTTACTGAGATTGTACGGTAATAAAACGGTATTTACCTCGGTTGGAACAGACCTTATATGTGAATTTTGAGAATAGTTTTAGGATACTAAAATACAAGTTTTTATGTGGTAATATACTGGGTATGTCGATTTTCCGAGGTCAACCCCCTATAATGACTGGACTACTAGTTATCGATACAACCTGATTATTTTGAAGTTCTTATAGTATTACTACTGATTATTTTGACCGTTGACCTTGAATACATTTTTTAGAACAAACTATATTGATGGGAACTTTTAATTTAAAATTATGCAGTAATTTCATGAGGAGATAAAAACATGTTCTAACAATATTCCTAATCTTGTTAGAAAATCGGCTACGTTCGATTTTAGCAGTCCAATGTGTGATTTTAAAACAATAAATTGTTTCTTTAATGTTTTTACATATTTACATTAAAGTATATGAAATAACTTACCGTTTTTACTAGCATAACACGAAATCATTCCACCAAAAATTTGTTAATTACTCCAACCACCGCCCAAGCGGTAAAAATATTCACAACATTCTCGCGAAACAATGCTTAGGGAATGAACAATGCATAACCGACTGACCATTTGTAGTCACTAACTGGAACTTCCTCTGGGTTAGATCGTTTCTAGAATTATACCGTAGTACCGTAGTTTTTTTTGTGACTGCCTGTCGTACAATTAAATATGCATCTGCGAATGCAACGTTAGGTGATACTCGTATTACAATGGTTACTTTAAATTATTAGGGGAAGGATGAACAAGCGGGTCAGGTAAGCAAGCACAGCTGTGTCAGAAAAGTGGCAAATTATAAAAACATTTGGAGTTTAAAGTTCAGTTCTCTTGGGTTAATGTCTGTAAAACACGATAGATTTTCTCTTTCTAATATACAAGGTTTGTTTTTAATGTGACAACGGTCGATAACTTCGTTATTATGGAAATTATACAAAAATTTTATTAACAAAAATTGTAGGCAACGACATGCTCCTTATCTAGAAAATGTGCCGATATCTACAGGGTGGCTCATGGCTGCTTGGCAAAGCAAACATACGAGTTTTTAAATGCGATATCCTGTATATTACCTCATATTTAGATTTCTCCTATAATCCTCGTTCTTACAATAAGCAGTTTTACCAAATTATATAGGTTATTTAAAAATATATGACTATTTTTCTATAGAAATCGCTACGGAATAACCACTCTGTATATGAAGAACTACTAAATAAATGGTTATTTATTTTGCGTAGTAAGTTGACAAATATTGTCTAGTTTTCATACTAATTATAACAGAAATCATCGACGAACATCTGTATACAGGGTGAGCTAAATAGTAAACATATGATTTTCTCAATTTTTTTAAATGGTTCCGCCTATATTTTTTAAATAATTTTTGTGAAGCATTGCCTATACCTAAACTAATTACTTTCCGAAATATTTGAAGTTTCTTCAAATTTTAGTAATATTTCGTTAATAAAACCAAATATTATTATTCAATAAACATAAACCATAACAATAATCAATGAAAATAATTTTAAACTGATAGTTCGAAGTTCACCTACGAAGTCTATGCAAGTTGGCAATCGATTTTCAAATGAATTTGCTACATGGTTAACATTTGTGCCGCAATACTATTAAAAGCTTATCTTATTCCATCTTTCACTTAATTTGCTGTCTTGGTACACAAAGTTTTCTATATAGCCCCACATGAAAAAATAAATTTTTGTTAATCCCGGTGATCGAGCTAGCCATGTAGTTGGTCCTCCTCTGAGTAATCCACCTTCCAGGAGAATTATTATATAAGTGGTTGTGAATAAGGGCCGTGTAATAAACTATCGTGTGAAAACCACATTCTTTGCCGAATATTAAGTGGAACATTTTGAAGAAACAGTTGCAAATTATTCTCAAGAAAAACAAAATATACACCACCATTCACGCGACCGTCAAAAAAATGTGGTTCAATTACATGGGCTCCAACTATATCACCCCAAACATTTATACACCACCGATTTTGGCTACGAGTTTTTACAATGTACGGATTTGTTGTTGAGCCAAATCACAAAAAACTAAGATGTGCGGATAATCATCGTCTGTCAATTCTTGGTGTAATTGAATATGGTACGGATGCATTTTATACTTGTGGAGGATATTTACGGCCGATTGTTGACTAATGTCGTGATATTTGACGAGTATTAATGTGGAGATTCTCGGCAACGGCTAGCAGTACAGTACACCTCTTTTCTTCGGTGATACAGTTTTGTTCTTTTATGTTTTTTATATACCATTGATCCAGTACGAATAAAGAGATCCATCAATCATTCAAACACTCGTGTATTTGAGTGCCACCGATCAGGATACCGCTATTTATATATTCTGAATGCCAGTAAACAATTTCTCATAATTTCTCTTCAAATCATATCTGTTTGTTTTTCCATGAAGAAAAGCATGTTTATAAACACAGATTTCCACCACAGAAATCACTTAAACAGTTAATAATATTCACTCAGTTAATAATATGACAATTGTCGTTTATCCATAGCCTACCTGAAATTTTGCTTGATCATCATAAACGTTTTCTATACAATAGTGTGATGGAAGTATTGTTGATATCACATTATTCTAGGTTCCTCAGAACTGGAAGTTGACTCTATTTTCTGCATTTTTATTCTAAACTAATTATTAAGGTGATATAGTTTATTAACTAAAATTATTTGCTACTTACTGTTATTTTACTTTGTATTATACGTTAAAGTATAAAACAAAACAGTTTAAACCTCAAATTACCATGGACGAATTTCCCCTACATTTTTAGCAAATTGTAAATTCTATCCTATCAATTACCTCCGTTGGTGTTGCTTAAACTTTTGTTGTGATTAGGCATTTCGATCGATTCCTACATCATTTTATATAAAGCAAATAGCTTTAATTTGGCCACAATTGATTTGTTGATGTTGGGAGAGTTTCTACTATCAAAATCTTTAGCGCTAAGTAAAATTTAATTCACTCAAGCAATTTTTAACCTTATGTCATAAGTTATTTTTGAGATAAGCTTATCAGTTTATTTACATATCAGTAGCTTTCGATTTGCTCGCTCGAGCAAACTCGAGTGTAACGTTCGCGTTCTTTTTGACTTTTTCGCGCCCAGACATACAAACTTTCGTCTCCTCTTTCCCCTCGAGCATCAACAATTTTATTTGTGTTTCCCGCACATATGCGTATTGAGGTTATACTTCGTTTGTGATTTGTGTTATTATAGCATTATTGATTATAATTTTTTCAATAATTTCATTCATATCAGAGGCATAAGAAATAAAAAATCACAAATAACTAACGATAGAAACTATTTTTTGAGGTTATATGGTGCACACGCAAGCGTTCTACTTAAATTTATTACTATCGAGTACTCAGCCTAAGCGGTGTGAGCTGCTCGAGCCTGCGAATCGAACGCCACTATTATAATATTTGTAATGTCATATTTTCTTCTTTTTTCTATTCAAATTTTTGACACACGAAAAATGTATTGCTGACGTTCTTCGTTAAACATAAACACAATGTTTTCCCGAAAAATTCAAAGTAGAATGAATAAAATGCAACAATTTTCATTAAAAATTAGTTTATTGCTGAAATAATGTATTTTTAGGAAATAGCAGATGTGTACCTACACTAAAGAAGGGGATTTCTAAAGCAGTCACCATGCCTATTACGGTAGTTTCAATGGGAATATTGAATTTGAGTGCCTCACCAAAAGGAAACGACACACCAAATGCAATTTAAAAAACAATAAAGGCGGAACCATTTTAAAAAATTAGGAAAATCTTAAGTTTACTTTTTAGCTCACCCCGTTGTTCGTCGATGATTTCTGCTACAATTCGTTTGAAAACTAGAAAATATTTGTCAACTTACTACGCAAACGAAATAATCATTTGTTTACTAGTTCTTCACATACATAATATCGCCGCCCTAGATGTGAATAGTCCTAATCCACGAAACACCAATTTTAGTCTAAGCTGTCAACTGAAATAGCTATTGATGTGAGTGAGCAAAGTATGTCTTTTTCTACGCATCCAGAAACTGGCCAGCTGGACAAGTGAGAAAAAGACATGGTCACGTGTGCTAAACATGATTTTTTCCACAATCTTGAAATATAATTTTGCCAAAAAATAAAAGATTGTACTTTGTTTATTAATAAAAAACTCAGGAATTTGTAACTCCGCCATAATTTATGACTCCTGTTGTACACGCATTAATAATCATATTTTAATTTTTTTCTTGAAGGTTTATTAGAAATTTCTATTTCATTATCTACATAATTTGATTTTAGCCTAATTATTTTGTAATAGGTAATCCCATGAAAACATTCATGCTGAGAGTATGCAACCAATTATACGCTTGTGTATTTATTTTGCTCACTTGTAATGAAAGTTATTATTTATACATGCGGATGAATTTTACAAAGAATTGATAAACATACCCCCATTTCACTTTCTCAACCAAATTAATGCAAAAGTAATTGGAATAATTATAGAATTTATTAATACTTTTCAAATTAAAATTTAGTTAAATTCTAACAAACTGTTAACTCTAAATCCGAGGCAACATTTCGGGGTTGTGTAATGCTTGGCAATTGCCCCTGAGCGAGAAAAGTATTTACCTGTGTTGTGTTGTCTTATAATATGTCTTGCTTTAAACAGAAAAATGTATGGTTAATGGAAACAGCGGAATGCATTTATCCAAGGAAATATGGAGAGTTCCAGACATTCCGTAAGGAATATTCACGAAATTTAAACAAAATAACCTGCGCTGGCTAAATACCTAATGGGTGTTCGTCATTAAACTGAAATAAGAAGAAGAGGCGGATGAATGTCACGCACAAACCCGACGTTGCCAAATCTTTAAAATTGTTAAATAACATGAGTAGATCACAACTATGAAAGAAGTTACTAGAAAAACGTTGCAAAACATCTGGTTTAACAAAGAATATCTTAGGAAATAAATAATACCAAATTATGTAAGCCTTCAAGGAATATTGATGACCATAATAGCAACCGCCTTAAAGCTACCAGAACGATTGCGATTACAATATATAATTTATTTTCCTTTCCATATATCTTTGAGGAAGCCACAAAACACTGGATGTCCAGTATTCTTCATTTTTCAACAATTTCAGAAATTCTATAATTATATATTATCAATGCCTGCTCACAAGATAACGTAGGGTCAACTGGTGTAAATGTAAATAGGGGATAATGGAAATGACCATGATTCTTCAATAACACCAGATTTTAGGCACAATCCGACAACAGTGGTACCGTTCCCGTACTTTTGTGTTGCCAAGGTCTATTTATTGTGCTGGCGGCGGCAGTTTGAGACAAGACATGGTCAGATTAACATGCACACTTCGCATTTTGTAGAATAACAGTTTCGTATTTACATTTACCCCGGAACAAAATCAATACTGGGGTAATTGTAAATGACAACTCGGGGTAAACGTAAACAGTTCATTTGATGCAAAAAGTAATGAAAAATGTTCAGTTTGCATGAAAAAAATTCATAAATTGCTGAAACAACGCAGCAAATTATTACTGCAAAGCTTTCTTTTCTAGAAATGCCACGCAAATATGTGAAAAAGAGGCCACCACCTTTGTACACGGTAGACGATATGGCTAGAACCGTAGAGGATATTGTAAACCACAATAAGACGTACACGGAAGTTGAACAATATTACAACATTCCTAGGTCTGTTGTTTTCAACAGAATTAAGGGCCGACATACGCCACTCGAGAAATTGGGTTCTGGCAGGGCACAGTCACTAAGCACACAAATTGAGCATGATCTCGAAAACTGCTTACGAGCACGAGCCAGGATGGGATGTCCGTGCAGCAAAGAGGATGTTAAGACTGTTGTAGCGGAGTACGTGGAATCGAATAATCTGAAAACGCCATTTGTCAATGGAATGCCAGGGGACGGCTAGTGTTATTCCTTTACGGGAAGACACCCTGGATTGTCATTCAAGAAACCAGAGTTGCTCCAGAAATGCAGAAAGGATGCCAGGGATCCATTTGTCATTTATGACTTCTACGAGGATCTTGCAAAACTGGTTAAGGAGCACAAATTGGAGGACCATGGTTCATTTATCTTCAATTGCGATGAAACCGGGTTTGCGCACGATGCTACAAAATGCAAGGCAATTGGAGAGAAAAGAATACTCTTATCCAGAATTTCTGGAGGTTCGGGGCGAGATTCGACTACAGTTCTTGCTTACGTGTCTGCGCATGGATCCTGTCTTCTGCCTGTGGTAGTCTTTAAAGGAGTTGGTTTGCAAGCCAGGTGGACTTCGGACAAAGTTTACTCAGGAACCACCTACACGTGTTCTAGCAATAGATGAATGGAGGAACCGCAGTTCTTTGAATGGCTTTCGTCGGTATTTGTGTCCCACGTACAATCTTTACGGCTTTCAAGAGATCTTCCGCAACAAACAGCTGTTTTACTTTTTGACGGACATGCCAGCCACATTAGCGTCCGGACAATTAAAGTCGCTATGTCGTATAATATCCATTTAGTGAAATTCCCGAGTCATCTCACAGATCGTATCCAGCCTCTTGACAAGTGTGTATGTGGCCCTATAAAGAGGAAGTGGGACCGAAAATTGGTTGACTTTGCAAAAATACAAATTGAAAGCAGAGTCAGCACGATTGTCTAAATCCTTATTTGTTGAACTGTTGTCACAATTCTGGACAGAAGGAATGAAATCTCAAAACATAATAAAAGGATTTGAGTCAACGGGATTTTTTCCTGTCGACGCTAAGAAGTTTCCAGAAACAGAATTCAACTCTGCTGCGCTTAAGAAATACAAAGAGGCCGTTAACAAAGTCTTGCCAGATCCGAAGTCAGACTTTGTTCCTAGCCCTAGCATGGTTCCAGCTACACCGTCGAATTTAATAATGTCTAACGCTTCCTTGGTGCAAGATTGCCAAAATAAACTTTCAACCGTTAGCTGCATGCCTGAGCCCTCCCATCCCAGTGAAACGTCCGATCAGCGGATAATTTCACAGTACTCGGTAACCGAGGTTGGTGAAATTCAGCAAACAACGTTATCCGTAATTGCGAGCAGCAGTCAACTTTTTGAAGTAGGACCATCGACAAAGTCCCTTCCAACACAATCGACTCCTGTGCAAGAGATAGATGACAGTGATGGAGAAATAGTGGTACAGGGATACGAACGTGCTAATAAGATTGCAACCGAATTTGTAGATAAATCTAATGACCTAAGCACTATTGAATTTGAGAATATTGAAGTAATACTGCCGGAATCTACCATTATCCACAAGAATTAAAAATTATTGTATGCGTTCCCAGGCTCAGTGGCGGTTTTTGAAAAGTAAAGACGTGAATTTCATGTATTTGTCGCTCTTTGGGGTGAATGTAAGCAAATGATTATTTTGATTAAAATTTGCAAGAAATTTCACGTTGTGTGTATTTATTCTCATTTACCCCTGCCAGACTAACTATAATTCTACTACCTTGTTGTCTCTTCGTTTACATTTCCCCCAGCAAGTGGGGGTAAATGTAAATAAGTAATTAATTACCAAATTCAGCAAAACTTACATAAAAATTGAAGTTGCAAATAATGTTCACATTGACCCTACCTAGATAATTTATGTTATATAGGGGAATATGGAGAATAGCAACCAGCTGGTTAAGACCGACCAGGCGATTTAATTTCAAATTGCGCGCGAACTGCAGTGTAATGCAACGCCGCAGATGGATATACACTATACAGCCAGACTGTCGAGCACAAGTGCAGGTGACGCCGCTTTGTGGAATTTTTTACGTTAAAATATATTTCCACGTGAATCGTTATATCTGTTTTGACTTCTAAAATAGGTAAGTACTCCGAAAATAAGTGATTTTTCCCCTATCTGTATGCCATTTATTAGTTTGAGCATTTGTTATGCAGAAACAAAATGGAGCCATAACCTCATTTTTCGGAAAATGCCGGGGTGATTTATTTTTAAACGCATGTATTTTCGGGTGAAACCGACAGCAGCTGGTCGGTTTTACTCGAGCCCGGTTGGTATTACGGGAAATTAATAATAATAAAATTATTATTCTTTTTTTTAGATGCTGTAAAATGCCTTTCAAGAACAACAGAAAAACCGACCGACGTTCATGATCGATAGAAAATATGACTCGAGCATTAAATGCTTCCAAACTAAATCTATGGGAATAAGAAAAGCCTCTAGAACGTATCACGTACCTTATGGTACTTTTCAGGACCGTCTTAGAAGCAAAGTCGATCAAAATAATAAGAAATTGAGAAGACATGCAGTTCTTAACCCTGTCCAGGAGGACGAGCTGTGGAATCATATAATTAAAATGTCGAAGTTGTTTTATAGAATGCCGAGACTTCAAGTTAGAAAGATCGCTTTCCAATATATGGAAGCCAAAAATATCCCGAATAATTTTAACAAGGTTAAAAAAATATGTGGTAATGATTGGTACTATGGGTTTTTGAAAAGGTACCCTAACATATCTTTTAGAAAGCCAGAGAGCACGTCATTGAACAGAGTAAAAGGGTTCAGCAAGAACGAAGTAGACTTATTTTTCTTTAACTTGTCTAGAGCATTCGAAGACTATAATTATCCTGCTAATCGTGCATTCCTGTGCAGATTCCTGGAAAAATTTTGGCGTTTAAAGGACAACGACAAGTTGGTGCCATTACAAGTGGAGAACGGGGAAAGTTGGTAACCGTCCTTTGTTCGGTGAGTGCTGCTGGAGAATATGTGCCCCCCATGTTCATTTTCGGAAAGGCTAGAATGAAAAATGAGCTCACAAAAAATGGCCCAACAAATGATCTCCATATAGTTTCAAAAAATGGCTGGATCAACGAAGACCTCTTTTTTGAATGGATTCAGCATTTTGCCAGGCATACGTAGTGTTCAATCATGAACAAAGTGTAATTAATAATAGATAACCATAGCAGACACTGTACACTAAAAGTCTACAATTTCTGCGAGGAGAATGGTATAACCATAGTGACTGTACCACCTCACACATCCCATTGACTACAACCACTTGACGTTTGCTTTTTTGGACCATTGAAAACCGCAAACAAACGCGAGTGTGATTTCTTTCTTAAATCAGAAAATTGACCAGTCAGATATTGCCGAGCTGTTCAAAAAGGCCTACAACAAGACAGCGACAATTGAAAAAGATGTAAGAGGATTTGAGGCAACAGGGATTTTTCCAATTAACAGATATGTAATAAATGAGGAAGAATTTATCATTATTGAAGAAACCATGATAGAGGGAGAGGAACCGCAAAGACATGATGACCATAAAAACAAAGGGGATAGTGTAAAAAAGACGTAGGAACTGAGGATAAAACAGCAAATGAAATGACAAAAATGATAAAAGATACTGTCAAGGAAAACATATCGAGTAAAGACTTGGCAGAAGTTGGTTCGTCGCGAAATTCAGGACAATTAACTATCAATAAAATGTCGATCGATTTTGATACCGATAGCGAATAAGACGCTAGTGTAGTTTATTATACAGATCAGGATAGTGACAATGACTTAGAAAAAAGCGTGAGAGTAAATGTGTCGTTTGAAGACCTTCATCCAACGCCCCAGTTTTGAAGGTTCGGCCAGGAAAAGGGCAAAAAAACACATTCTCAATTATTTACCGTGGCACCAAATAAAGAAGAATTAGAGAAAAAAGAAGACGCAAAAGTAAAAAAAATGGAACTGGCGAAATCAAAAGGAACAAAACGAAAATTAGTGAGAGATGACGAACCAGAGAAAAACAAGGACAAGCCAAATAGAAAGTAGAGGCATTCGGAAGAGGCCACGGACCCTTGCATCGTATGCGAGGAATTCGGCAAGGACAATGAGCGGTGGGTGACATACCCTTGTGGAAAACCTTGACATGCCGAATGTGCAGGCGTGGAGATCACGCAAGTGTGTATGTGTCATTTTTGTCAGCCATAAATCACCGCTTTCATGTTATATGTTTAAAGTTACCATGCATGTTGACATCTTTGTCCCATTGATATTTTGTCAATAAGAGATATTTTTTCAAGTTTTTGTATGGCTCAAGTGTGGTCGATATTACCCGAATAGGTGGATAATACCGATCATTTTCATTTTGTAATGTTTTTTAAATCCATTTTTTATTTTGTTTAATATCTGTTTCTGCCTTAGTCTTAATTGTACTTTGTTAAATTTTGCACAAAATAAGTTTTAAATTCCAGCTAGTTTGATATATGTTAATGGTTTCCCTTAAGTGGTCGGTATTCCCCATATTTCCCCTAGGTAGGTACAGAAAACTTCTTGTTAAATAATACGTACTGTTACGAACTCGCACACCGAAGCAGATACTAAGTACGGCCCTGTAACCTTATGTTAACGGAGTTAAGAAAAAGACGAGCGCGCCGAATTCTGAGAAGGTCTATTGTGATCTATTGTTACCGTCCTTTTTAAACATGTTCTCGAAAGGCATTTTAAGAAATATCGCGAAAGGCATGTCCCGTCCCGAATGTTCTAGTAAAGAAAGTTTTTGATATAAATACAGGACCGATCAGCGGATGAGTTCAGTTTTATAATTTGCCATAGTGAGTTAAACAGTAATTAAGTGAATATAAAAGTGTTATAAATTAATAAGTTAGTGTGCATATAAATTAAATTTAAGCGACTAGTTGAGTACATATAAATTAGTGTTAGTGAGTTAGTGTTTAAATAAATTAGTAAGTAGCGATACCGAGTATTTAAAATTTATCCCACCCGTTTACGTTTTAAATAAATTAGAAAAACATTACAGTACCATCATATTATGAGGATAATTTTAATTCTTTGCTTTGTATAATAATATCATGCTTCTCTTGATCTTTTGTAAGTGCATTCTTAAGTCATTATTACTAGTTTTGAAGTTTATTAAAGCATGAGAAAAATTATTTGAACATTGAAAATTCTTATTTTCTTTTAATGATACCATATTTACATCAACACCGTGCTTTTCAGACAAGTGACATTTAAATTACTTGACGAACAAAGCACTTTATCACAGTGGAATCACAAAAGTATGAAAAATATATCAACTTTTATTTCTCACAAATGTCAGACATTTTATATTCTAACTTCTAAGATTTTTGGGGTTCTAATTATTTCATAAATCTGACAACGTCGGGTTTGTTCGTGATATTAACCCGCCTCTTTATTTACTTTGTTCCCTTGTGAAGAAAGTTATCTACTTTCTCCACTTGTGATTCAATATGCTGCTTAGCTCACTATTTTCAGTTGAATGATAATAATTTTTGCTCACGATTGTGAAAAAAATATTTTACAAAAAATAAATAGCATTTGGCAACATTTAAAAAAAATAGGTGGCTTAGTATTGAATTTCGGCTTGGAAGCAACTTAAAAAGGAATAATGTAAATCTAAGTGCTGTTAATCTTCATCCGAAAAATTGGGAAATGCAGCATTGTTTTCTTTAGGTGTTAAATTTTCATAAAAATTATATGTGTCCGGAATAATTCTTGTTTCAAATAGTTTAAGAAAACCTCGCAATTTTTTTTTGTATATTTTCAGAGGACTGTCGTATAGTGGTTGTACTTCGTCGTGCAAGGTTAAAGATTTATTTTTTGTTGGCCTTTCAATTAAAATGAATTTGAAAGTTTTATTTTGTAGAAAATTCGATTTGAATCGTCTTTTCAGTACTGTAGCCACTTTATATTTAACCAATTTAAACTTTCACCATCTTCGTTTTTATTTTGGTTTTTTGTCAGGTGAAGCAAAAACTTCTCAAAATTCAAATAATCATTTAAATTTATTTAAACCGCGTTATAAAATGGTTGGATGTTTTGGTTGTACGAGCCGCCGTATCCATTCAGGCGTAAAATGTTTTACTGCGTTTCCGCGTGTTTCTATAGCAGAATGCACTCCATTTTTGAACGGCCAGATTCCATAAACTTTTCGTTAATAATGGTTATAGATAAAGTGGAAACAGTCGTTAAAAACATAGCAGCATTAATAGAATTTCTATTCTGACCAGAAGCAGTGTCAAGAATTTTGCTGAACGGAACTTTTGAGTATTGCACGCAACATCTTTGTCCACTATTTTCGATTCCAATATTCATAAATGGGCATTACATTCCTCTATTATATTGTTTATTGCCTAATAAACAAGCAGAAACTTATAAAATGTTTGAAATGAAACTCAATGTTTCTAGCTAATTCCACAATATAATGAAAAATGTTGAAAATTCTAAAAAATGTTTCGATAACTGAATATCATCGTCAGAATGACAGAAGTTACATTTCATTTGATGCCTACCTGTTGTTTAGTAGTTATTTTTGGCTAGTGATTGACTTAATATATGTTAATAGAAAATAGAAGAAGATGTGATATTACAAATATTGAAGCTTAGATATAATTAGCCCTATGGTGATATTCTGGATATCATTTTTCCAATTAAGATCAGTGTAACTGTGCAATGATATAGAAAACCAGGAAAACTATATCTGCTGATCTTTACAATTATCACTTAAGAAGACAGTTTAATAGTGAAGAACTCCATAGATTTATCTGTTCATTGACGACTTTATATTATGGGTTTCTTAAGTGTCTTCTAATTTCCAGCTCATCAAGGAAATCCAGTTCTTGTTTCTTATATTCTTATCACAAATATGTAGTACTTCTAGTTCTGTGTTAGGTGTCAATGAATGGTTGGTGTCAAGTAGATGTTTTGCGCAATGGGATTTATCAGGTTGTTTTGATCTGTATGCACGTAAGTGTTCACTGTATCAGATTTCAAAATTTCTAAGGGTCTGACCCAAATAGACAGCATTACATTCTGGACATTTGAGTTTATATATACCTGATTTCTTTAATGTTGGTATTTTTGTTTTAACATTTAACAATTTTGTACTTACGTTGCTTTCTGTTTTAAAAGAAATTGTTGTATTCGTTGCTAAAGATATTATCTTTGAAATATTATCAGAAATATTTCCTGCATATGTGATGGTTTTATAAGTTTTTATTTCTTCAGTTTGTTTAGGAAATATTAGTTGTAATGCCACTTTTCCTCTTTTTTATTAATCAGCTTATTCATCATATTTAATGGATAACCGTTGGATGTTGCTATTTGTCTAATTGTAGTAATCTCTCTATCAACATTACATTTGTTCATAGGAACTGAAAATGCTCTATGTATCATTGAATTGTATTCCGCTAGTTTATATGACATGGGGTGATTGGAACTATATGGAATTGTCACATCAGTGTGTGTTGGTTTTCGGCAAATTGCATAATCAAGGACATTATTAACTCTTTGAATTTTCAAATCATGAAAATTGATTGAGTTATTTTCTTCAACTTCTAATGTAAATTTAATTTTTGGGAGTAAATTATTAATGTGGTTGAAAAATATATCTAATTGTCGTTCACTATCTAGAAAACAAGCTAATATGTCATCTACATATCTATACCAAAATAGAACATTTTTTAAATATTCCTTTCAAAGATTCTTATTTCTAAACTGTCCATAAAAATGTTTGCCAAAATAGGTGATATAGGGCTTCCCATTGGTAAACCTTCATTTGGAATATATATGTTATTGTCAAAAGGGAAATAATTCTGATTAATACATACTTCAAATAATCTGATATTATTCCTGGATTAATAATTTACACCCAAAAATTAAATTTACATTAGAAGTTGAACAAAATAACTCAATCAATTTTCTTGAGATTTGAAAATTCAAAGAGTTAATAATGTACTTGATTATGCAATTTACCGAAAACCAACACACACTGATGTGACAATTCCATTCAATTCTAATCACCCTGTCTCACACAGACTAGCGGCATATAATTCAATGATACATAGAGCTTTTTCAGTTCCTATGAACAAATGTAATTTTGATAGAGAGATTAATACAATTGGACAAATAGCAACATCCAACGGTTATCCATTACATATGATAAATAAGCTAATAAATCATCAACCATAAGCATCATAATCAAAACAATACGACAAACGCTTGTATTGAGTTCCGCTCTTTTTTTGTTATTAGAAGAAGACAGTACCAACATAGTATGTGTTGAATAATATCGTCAACTAAGTCACGTGATGGAAAAGCTTCACCGTTTCTACTGTATCTACATCACAAATAAGTAGGAGATAGTTTTGCTATTGAACTATTTGAGATCAGGGTCGATAATGATAAAGTAACAGCTTATGCTTATTTAGTTGAAAATTATATATCAGGAGAGTCTTTTCTCCCACCTGACATTTGGGCCTAAAATTCAGCTTGTGAACTTCTAACTCCTGCTTAGCTTTCCATAGTAGCATCAATGATTCGATGTATAGCTCATCCAAAGGTATTTGTGTTTTTAGAGAAAATTAATGAATTTCAAACACAGCCACATCAGTTTCACACCATGTAAAACCCCAACGCCTGAACGCCAAAAAAAGAAGTAAAATATCTAGGAATAACCTTGGACAGTAAACTAACATGGAAAAATCATATAATAAAGAAAAGAAAACAAATCGACTTAACTACTAGAAAAATAAACTGGTTAATAGGGAGAAGTTCGAGGCTAGCTGTGGAAAACAAAATATTGATATACAAAACAAGAATCATACCTATTTGGACTCATGGCATTGATATTTGGGGCTGTGATAGCAAATCTACCATAAATATAATCTAAAGATGCCAATCTAAACTTCTAATATTAATATTAGATGCCCCATGGTCTCAAAATAAAATTTGTACAAAATGTCATGCAACAGAAAAGCAACACCCACCACGCAAAAATTGTAAACCCCGAAAACCCAACCCGAGAACCCCTACCGATATGAGAAGACTCAAAAGAAACTGACCAATTGACTTGATATGAAGTACCTGAGGTTTCGTCAAAGGATGAATCCTCATCATGCCAAATTCCTTAGACATAATATTGGCTTATAGAATTAATGTTTTCTGATTGCTGATTAAATTATAATAGAGAAAAAAACATATTAAAACTCAAAGTTTAAATTTACCTGCGAAAATTCATAATAATAAAGTTGAAGATAAACATATTTTTATTGATAAAATGAGGCCCCTATAATAATAAAGAAATATCTAGATAAATTTTTTTAAATGTTTCATATCATTGTGATTCTTAAAAATAAGCTGTACATAATTTATGTTTTATTTCTATGTATGTATGATATAGTTATAATCTTTTTTCTTTCTTTGATATTGTGTTATTTAATACGGATTATTGCTTATATTAAAATAAATACACACTTCAGTTCAATTTTAATATATTTTTCTTATTAAGATAAATGAAAACAGAATAAATAATCCGAAAAGGGTGAGTTTTGGTCAGATTACATGTTAAATTTTATACCTGAAAAGGTTACTTGACGAAATTACATGTTATATTAAAAAGAGTTCATGACCGTCTTTGGAAAAATTACAGACACCCAAAAAACCTATTGGTAAAGGAAAGCCACTCTGTATTGCCCATACTGGAAGTGCGAATGGCTTTGTTTCTGAGGGAATTTTTACATCAGGTATGTGAAACAGACATTAGTTTGATTTTAGGATAATGTGAACATTTTGATTTACAAGAACTAAGTCGGGTGACTACCGTGATATCATGAACATGTTAAATTATGAAAATTGTCTAAAGAAAAAAGATTGCCAAATTTACCGCAAAAGTCATTTTTTATCATAATGTAAACGTTGAAAAAGATCACACTTCGACTACTCCAAAAGCAGTTTTAATAAAATCGTTGCAATATAAAAAAATTCCACATGATCCCTAAAACCCGAGTATGAAATAATTAAATTACACAAGAATAAAAAACCTAGGTATAAAATTGATGAGTTTTCGAAAATCATGGACATACAATTCTGCGACTGCATAAGGTTATGGTTTAAATATCCAGAAGATCCAACACTATGGATTGACCTAAGAACAATGTAAAATATGATCTATTCATACTTTTTTATAGTTGTTATTTCTACTGTTCGATGTAGTCATTGCTTTTTCTTTGTTTCTTTATTATATTTTCAATGTATGCATATATTAAAAAAGATTAAATCATTAATATTACATTACGAGTAATTTTACCCTCAACATCTTTATAATTTAGCATAATTTCACAATTGTGTTTGTGATGTCCGTGTGATTGGGCAAAACACCTGTACAGTTATATAAAATTTGAGAGGAATGATTGGCCCTTATCAAATTAATAATTGGAGTAATGATGATGTCTTATACAAATTTAATGACCTATGTTTCAAAATTATGTAGTACCTACGATTTACATAAAAACATGTCTCTGATTCAATATAAATTCACAAAATTTTATATATTCAATGCTTTAGACTTTTACTTGATGTTTATTTATAATACGTATTTATGTTATCACCCCTAATCTCTTTAATCACTATACACGTTACCCTGTTTCTCGCGCAGGTTTTTACGACACCCAGGTCCTTTCAGTTTCAAATACCCTCTAAAGGTGTGTCCACACTATGTCGATCGACACCGATCGACAAAGTCGATCGACAATGTCGAACAAGTCTGGACGTGTCGCTAGACATTGTTGAGCGGTGTCGAGTCGAGTCGAACGCAACCCGAATCAGGTCGGTCCGGATCAAAGACAGTCGAGTCGAAGGCACCAGTGTGGACGTGTCGATCTTGTCACTGCCGTTTTAAAAAATAGAATAGTGCTATACTGTTGTTCAAGTGCTTACATTTTTATTGAAAATGAATTGGAGTGATACCCAAACGTCGAATTTTATTGAAATGTACCGTGATCGTTCTTACTTATGGGATTCAAGTGATGTTAACTATAAAAACAGAAACAAACGGCATGATGGTTTGGTGGAAATTGCGGTGTCATTTGGCATTGAAAAAGTGGAGGTGGAAAAGAAAATTAGAAATTTGCAAAGCCAATTTGCAAGGGAGAAAAAGAAAGAGAGCGAGTCGAGGAAGACCGGGACTGGCGCTGATGACGCCTATACAAGCAAGTGGTTTGCCTACAAAGCTTTGATGTTCTTGTCAGATAGGAACAAACCCAGGAACACTCAGGATACAGAGGTAGGCTAATTTGAGATCTATATTTTCATTTATCACTAATTTATTAATCAAAATTACAAAAATATGTCGAACTACTTATCATACTGGAAGTGTAGTTCCCCTTGCGGAGAAACAAAGTAGTCTGCAAACTTATCCCTAATTTTCTGAGCTTCAATAGAACTTCTCCTTGGGATGGCAGGCAGCCTGCTTATCTGGCAAGTGGCTGGATCACGCCTCCACAGGCCTGGAAATACTTCTCCACTCTCAGATGATTCCCTATCCAACATCCCAACTGAGCTGTAAACGTTTCTCGATTCGCTTTTCCTCAAGTAGTTATGCAAATAAACTGCAGCCAATGTCACTTTTGTTGCTTTCTCTGGTTTCAATATTAATGGTTTTCTGAATACTCGAAAACTGGAAGACATTATGCCAAATGCATTTTCGGAAACTCTTCGAGACCTACTTAGTCGGTAGTTGAATATTCTTTGTTTTGTTCTTTTATCATGCAATCCCGAGAATGGCTTCATAACATTACATGTAAGTTTAAAAGCTTCATCTCCTACAAAGACGTATGGCATCGTAAAGCTTGATTGGGGTAAAGGGCGTGGAAGGGGAAGGTGCATCACGTTGTCCTCTAAACATTTTTTAAAAAACGTAGCATTGAAAACGCCACTATCTGAAATTCTTCCCTGGCAACCAACGTTTGCGTATATGAAATTATAATTTGCATCAACTACAGCAAGCAATATAATGCTAAAAAACCCTTTGTAATTGAAAAATTCTGTGCCAGAATGGACTGGCGCTTGAATGCTTATGTGTTTCCCATCAATGGCTCCCACACAGTTTGGGAAGTTCCACTTCTCATTAAAACATTTTGCAACACCTTCCCATTCCTCTGCATTTTGCGGCATCTGTAAAGAAACAAAAACTGTCTGAGTAGATTCAATAATAATTCGTTTTTTTTTCATCAACTCAAATTAATATTGTCAAAAAATATTGAATTGTGTTTGTATAATTGTGTTTTCTAGGGATCACAAGAGCCAGAATTTGAGGAACAACAGAAAGAAAATGATAATGAAGAAAATAATGAAGAAAGCGTCGAACAGTCACAGACATCAAATTCGAAAGAGACAACAATGAAAGTGCAAGTACACCACTGCCTGAAGACGCATTTACCTCCCCAAAAACACCAATTAAAAAGCGCAAAGTAAGATCAACTTCTGCTGGCAGTGCACCGATCATGAATGAAGCGGTTAACTTATTGAGATCTATTCAGTCAAAGAAGAAAGAAAAAGATGAGTATGATTCATTTGGAGAACAGGTAGCCATTAAACTGAGGAAAATTACTTCACCTCAAGCAAGGTTTCAAGCCCAACAAATAATTAATAAAACATTATTCGAGGCAGAGATGGGCATGGCAGGTTACTCGTACAATGCCAACACACATCAACAAACATATCCCAATATCTTCCCATCTACAAATCAAAATTATCCCCAACAAACATATGAACCTCAGTTATCGCCCTACCCATTAACACAATCTCCTACGTTAAATTCCCAATATTCATCTTCATCCTTTTCTGCCTCTCAGTCCCCATCATCTGTTCGGTCTGACAATATTTCGAATAACTTGGGAGGACAACCTGAACTTTACGAAAACGAGATCCGAGAATTGTATTAAACGTATTTAATTTTACATGCACTTAACAATTTACACATTTATATTTTCAAATGTTACATACTTTTTCCAATTTTATACTATGAGCAAATTTTGTAAGCTGTAATTTAAATTGAATAAACAAAATATGAAAATAAAGTATTGCATTTACTAGAATGTGTAGTTAACTTTCTCACCTTGACATAATCCTTAAGTGCTTCTACCAGGGCATCACAAACTTCTGGGACAATGATGGAGATTGCTTGTTTTGATATCTTCAACAGGTAGCTCAATGAAGTGTATGAATCGCCAGTTGCCAAAAAGCGCAGCGTTACTGCAAGGCGATGGTTCACTGGAATTGCTTTTCTGAATGGTGTGTCTTTTTTAATTATGTTAGGCGCAATCATTTTCAAAAGATTTTCAAAATTGGAACTTTTCATTCTAAAGAAGTTTTTAAAGCCCGCGTCACATCTATATTCTAGATTTAATTCGTCAACCTCATCCATCAATAAATCTCGCATAAATGCCTCCGTACTATACCTTTTTCTGCCTCGAACGAGGCTAGGCCGTACCCAAAATCTCCGCGGGCGACGATTACGATCTTTTTGGCTTCCCAAGATGGCAATAAGAATTGCAGCAGAAGCCGCTGCTCCAGCATCTTCATCATCACTCATATTATATATGAAAATCACTCAAAATCACTCACTATATAAAAATTTATGATGGTTGTCGGTCGACTCGTCCACATGTACTGAGGCAATTTAGACGAGTTGACACAGTCGAAGGTATCGAGCGATTTTATCGATCGACCGGGTCGACAGAGTTGATCTACATAGTGTGGACACACCTTAATAGTGGTTTGTGTCGGAGCTGATCTATCTTCATAAGCGCAAATAAATGAATTGATTATGTATTGATATGAGTGAGCCACATAATACAATTTTAAGATCATAATTTTCTGTTCATTTTTATATTTATTTTAGAATTACAATATCTCATCTTATGGTTCTTTAAAATGTAAATGAACGAAAGCAAACCTATATAAATAGAAGCAGTTTTTGACGCCTTATAATATACAATAACAACTATTATTATTAGAACACCTTATGCATCAATTAATGTGTAAAGTCGTTTTAATAATACACATTTGTAAAGAATTAAAAATATATACTTAAATAAGTGTTGTAGCAAAGGAGCCCTGTGTAGCAAAGGAGCCCTATGTATGAAAGTACTATCGTGGGTAAAAACCGGAAGTGATATCAGACTGGTGTTGTCTCATAAATATTTTGGAGATATGGATTAAGAACATGCAAATTCGCAAAGCTAAGATAGGAAATACTGGCATACAATAGAAAAGCCTTGTAATATAATATTTCTACAATTTGTAATTGCAGATAAATGTTAAGAGTCGATATCCATTTAGATCACTTTTGTTTCATATTATTATAACATTTTTTTCCATCAAATACTAATAATATCAGTAATTATTCGTGTATAGGTACTCATATCAAATATCCAAACCTATATAATTGTGATTTATTTAGAAACTATATTTCCTATATCCCATCATCCAAAAACAACATCGGCAGCTCCAACGGACTTCGGACCAAAAGATCCACACAATACCAACCCTGCGGAAGAAATCGTTCTACATCATGTATTCAACGTTCCCAAATTTTGTATCTACACTCAATGGCACCCCTTTCTATACAGGGTGTCCCGGGACTAACGCGAAAAAAGTCAGGAGCGTATCATCTGAGCCAAAATAATGTTAGTACTTCATATAAACTTTTTCTATATAGGCCCTAGTTTTCGAGTTACAGGCCTCCACAGTTTTAATTTTGAATTTGATTTTTATTTTCATTTTTTGTACTAGTTATTTCATCTTTATAAAATTTACGGCAAAGCTATAATGTACGTGTATGTTTATTTTGGACAGGTAAACAGAGTTACAGTAGTGCCTTGAAGCCAGGGACGAACTACTCGCAATGGTTAGTGATCCAAGATATTTGCAGATGGCACACCCTGTATTAAATTATCGAAATTGACTTCCCCACACATTAAGCAAACGAAAAGGTACTCTTGTGGGAATTCCATAAAATAAGCCGTTTGGTTAATATTTACAGTTTTATTATTGCACTACGTACCAATTTACCTAACTAACTTATTAATAAGATGTCCAAGATTTAACTACAGTACTACAAAAAATAATTTGATGATATAAGATGATAAAAACATTAAGAACTTATTTAATGGGAATTAAATAGGTACGCAAACAACGTAATTAGTTGCTTTTAATCAAAATTACGAACACAACATTATTAAACCATTAAGGAAACCTCAAAACACACAAGTTATAAAACATTAGATTAAAACTAATTCCTAAACAACAAAAAGTAACGTTATTCTAATAAATGTTTAATATGAGGTAGCACTGTATATATTAAGACATTTTTATATTTTACCTTCATTCGTTTTGACAAAGCTACTGTGTTAGTGAAACGCGTCAACAAGTTTAAATTGAACATTAGTTCAAATATATGAAGATTTAAACAAACTATATTGTTTTATTTCATCGTTTAATTTGAATTATTAACAATATCCCTTACATTATTAGAAAACTTCTTTGTTGGGTCTGCTTTAAGAACTTTTACATCGCTGGATTCTATAAAGTTATATACTTTGGAATTGTAATTTTCAGTCGTCAAAATGACAGTAGCGTTCCCCTTATCAGATTTTGTAACTGTTAGGTTATTATTCTCAATCTTCTTTTTTATTGCGTTTAAAACTGAAATGTCATTTTTTGTTTGACGTTTAACTTTTGAAGGTTCAATATTAGCTTGTTTTATGGGTAGTGAACGACAATTAGATGTATTTTTCAATCACATCAATAATTTACACCCGAAAATTAAATTTAAATTAGAAATTGAAGAAAATAGCTCAATCAATTTTCTTGATTTAAAAATTCAAAGAGTTAATAATGTACTTGATTATTCAATTTACCGAAAACCAACACAAACTGATGTAACAATTCCATTCAATTCTAACCACCCTGTGTCACACAGACTAGCAGCATATAATTCAATGATACATAGAGCTTTTTCAGTTCCTATGAACAAATGTAATTTTGATAGAGAGATTAATACAATTAGACAAATAGCAACATCTAACGGTTATCCATTAGATATGATAAATAAGCTAATTAGTAAAAAAGAGGAAAAAGTGGCATTACAACTAATATATCCTAAACAAGCTGATGAAATTAAAACTTATAAAACCATCACATATGTAGGAAATATTTCTAATAATATTTCAAAGATAATATCTTCAGCAACGAATACAACAATTTCTTTTAAAACAGAAAGTAACGTTAGTACAAAATTGTTAAATGTAAAAACAAAAAACCACTATTAAAGAAGTCAGGTATATATAGACTCATTTGTCCAGAATGTAATGCTGTCTATTTGGGTCAGACCCTTAGGAATTTTGAAATACGATACAGTGAGCACTTACGAGCATACAGATTAAAACAACCAGATAAATCCCACTACGCAAAACATCTACTTGACACCAATCATTCATTGACACCTAACACAAAACTAGAAGTACTGCATATTTGTGAAAAGAAACAAGAACTGGATTTCCTTGAAGAACTGGAAATTAGAAGACATTTAAGAAACCCACAATATGAAGTTGTCAATGAACAGTTAAATCTAGGGAATTCTCCACTAATAAACTGTCTTCTTAAGTGATAATTGTAAAGATCAGCAGATATAGTTTTCCTCGTTTTCTATATCATTGCACAGTTATACTGATCTTAATTGGAAAAATGATATCCAGGATATCACCATAGGGCTAATATTATCTAAGCTTCAATATTTGTAATATCACATCTTCTTCTTTTTTCTATAAACATATATTAAGCCAATCACAAGTTAGGTTACTTCTTGGTCTAGCCAAATATAACTACTAAACATCAGGTAGGCATAAAATGAAATGTAACTTCTGTCATTCTGACGATGATATTGATTTATCGAAACAATTGTCAATTTTTTAGAATTTTCAATAACTTGTATTATATTGTGGAATTAACTAGAGACCTTGAGTTTCATTTAAAAACACTAATATGAGCATATTCCACGAAGTAAGGGTCGAGACAGTCAACTTATGAATTATTGACAAGTACTGACTACGAACTATTCTACACAACGTTTGACAACTAATCCTATGGTTACTTGATAAACGGTAAAAAACTTTTAAAGAGTTTTTGCCAACTTTCGAATTATTAAGTCGTTAATGTTTTTTATCTTCTGCTATCGTTAAATTATTTTTTTGTAGTACTGTAGGATACTTATAAAAATGGTGAATGCGTAAATTGGTGTAGTGCATTAATAAAACTGTAAATATTAGCCAAACGGCTTATTTTATCGAATTCCCACAAGAGTACCTTTTCGTTAGCTTAATGTGTGGGGAAGTCAATTTCGATAATTTCATACAGGGTGTGCCATCTCTGCAATTTTTTTGGATCACTAACCATTGCGAGTAGTCCGTCCCTGGCTTCAAGGCACTACTGTAAAACTGTTTACCTTTCCAAAATAAACATACACGTACATTATAGCTTTGCGGCAAATTTTATAAAGATCAAATAACTAGTACAAGAAATAAAAATAAAAACCAAATTCAAAATTAAAACTGCGGAGGCCTATAACTCGAAAACGAGGGCCTGCATAGAAAAAGTTTATATGAAGTACTAACATTATTTTGGCTCAGATTATATGCTCCTTTCCCTTAGTCCCGGGACATCCTGTATATCTATCTCCATGACGTTATAACCGAGGGTGAGTCGTAGCCAACTTTACAAGATGCCTCCATATATTACGATCTTTCGTAATATCCATCCAATTCTCGATACCCATAGGTTTGAGATATTTTGCTATATCGTCTCACCACTGAAGTTGAGGTCGTCCAAGTGGTCGTTTCCCAGTTGGCGCCTCTTCCCATACGAGTCTTGTTGTTCTGTCGTCAGGGAATCATCTGACGTGGCCTGCCCACTGGAGTCTTTTGAACTTTATTTCTTTTACTAGATTGGTATCCCCGTACAAGTCTTCCAACTCTTTGTTGGTCTATTCTATAGAGTCCTGTCGTCTCTTCAAACGTCGGCCCAACATTTTCCTTACGACTTTCCTTTTCCAGGCATGCAATCGATCTTCGAACATAACTACTGGTTTTATAATTTTATGATATTTTGATGGGTGTAGGGTTTCCAGTTTGTATTCTATTGTTTATTTCTTGTGATCCATTATTGTCTTCACCTATTGTAGTTCCAAGATACCTTTCAAATTAAAAGAATGTTTTTCCGAAATATCACCTGTGAAAGACGACCATGCTTTACTGACACATTAACACGAAAAGTTATCTTATTGATCAAACGTGTCAATTTTTTGTAATTCTCGATTGGTATACCCCTCCTGGTTTTTAAATAGACTTCAAATTAGCGAAATTTTAATTTTCATTGTTTTATTTATTTGATTTCATTCAAATGGGCCTTGATGAATTTTTCTGTATTAGTTTAGGAATCTTATTCCTTCGACGTACAAGTGGAAACATTTGTCATGTTCATGTTTTTCTTAATAAAACGTTCAATTTATAAATATACAGAGATATCACTTGTCGACATATGGCCTTTAAAAAAAGATCAAAAGGGAAACATATCGCGCCCACACAGATGCATTATACCAACTATCTGGCGAAATTTTATTTATAAACACTATTATATATAGGAGTTTTAATACAAATACAGTTGCACGTCACAGATAATCTATATCGTCACGACCTTGCCGTGTTGTCTTATTGTCAGAATAGTCGAGGAATGTAAAAGTTTTGAAATTGTAAGGTCTTTTTGTTTTGTTCAAGTTACAAGGAATAATTAGTTTTAAACATATACAACTAATGAAAAATATTAAATTATTTTATGCATAACATAAAACTAAACAAGCATACAGACAAAAGTATAGTAATACAGAAATAAATAAAATCGAGTTTCATGGACATATGCATATCTACGGAAAGGGGGGTGCTTTTTGCCTGAAGCCCCAAAACCTCCAAAAAATTTTAGTAAGAATGTAAATTTTAAACAAAAGTTTTATTATTACGTTAAATTATAATAGTGCCTTGCAAAATTATTTTACATAAGATTAAAAACAATTTTTTTTGTTGATTGCTGATGAAACTCGAGATGCAAGTTCTACTGAGCATATAACTGAATGCCTTGGATATTGATTTAGGCCTAATTAAGGAAATGTTTGTTGGGTTTGTTAAAGCCAAAGATGAATTCACTGGAGAAAAACTATCAGCACTTATACTAAGAAAACTTCAAGAAATTGGGATCGATATTTCTAATTTGAGAGGCCAAGCGTATGGTGGGGGTTCAAGGTATTCAAATTGGAATTAAACAGTTGAACCCTCTTGCTTTATACATACATTGTGGATTACAAATATCTTAACACAACAACACCCAGAAGGGAAGCGGCATAAATTGAAAACAGATAACTGAAAAGTTTGCTCAAAAGCACACAAGATGATTACAACTGCTATTCAGCGACCAACGATGAAGACTCAGTGTTGAACTACTATGTAACATTAAATGTACGATGTTCTTAAAAATAATTCCTTTTTACATTTTAATATGGCCTTTATTAACTTTGACGTATTTCATTGAGTAAATTAGTAAAGAAAACATCTTGAAAACCTTTAATGTGAAACATACGTTTTTACTCCATAAGACAACTGTAATAAGCACAAATATGGCAAGGAACTTAAGGTCCACCCTATAAATAAAAATTATAATCAAATACATTTCAAACCAAAAAAACGATACAAATGTTTGAAGCGACCCAGTTTTCTGTTATTGTAGGCAGTTAAAAACCAAACAAGTAATTATGAAAACAATCAACAAAAAATCCCAATTTTGTCACTCATATATGTCGAATACCAAAATACCGATGTTTATGAACACCATAAAATACAGACGAATTATGCAATCATTGCAGAGAAATTAGAACAGCAATTAAGGACAACCTTCAACAATCAAAAATATAAAATTGATAAACACATCAAAAATAGCAACGTTTGTCGAGAAGGCAAAACAACCCGTCCCAGAGATGCCGTGATAAATACAAAAAAAACACGAGACTGAGCGGCAGTACGGGTCTTCCAGCGGTTGTTGATATATGACAGCACGCGTTCAGTGATTTTCGCGGAGTGCTGGAATCAGAGATAGCCGATCAGAGCTCATCTCCCGTCGACCGATCGTAAAAATACAGACGCCGATTTTTCGTGGTGAGACGTTAGATCCAGATTTTCCAAACCGTAAGTTTTTGAATGTGAAAACCTTTTTTATTTGTTTTGGGGAAAACGACATTATTTTTTTGTGTCTAATTATCCGTCCAGTCATATAAGTGCTATACTGAAACTTGAGCCGTATATCACTATAATTAGAAAGTATTATACATTGTAAAATTTTTCGTTTTATTATACAATTGTATTCAGGGATATTTACGAGGGGTACACCCACTATACATACCACTTTAATCATTTTGTTTAGTTATGTATGTTCCTTTCAAGAAATAGTGCACTATAGTATATTTTACTTAGAGAGATTTCTACTCAATACCTGATATATAGGAAGTGCCAATGAACTCATATTTATCGATTTAATTGTGATCGCTTCGAAAATTAGATTTCGTTATTTGTAAAAATATTATCGGACATCGAAGGTCACCCATGTCAGCAGAAAACGTACTGTTACGAATTCAGTTTTCTGCAGTGTAGACGAACTGCCAGTAGATGAATCCATATCAAGGGAGTCAATAAAGTAACCATTAGCTAGGTCACGGTCTCATGTTTATACTATAGTAATGAGGCCATTTTTTTTAAAATAGAGCCCCGGTCGCTTTTCGCTGACGTAGGGAACTCCGTTGCCCTTCCCAGATACTAACTGAGAGATTTATCAAAATACATAAAGAAACTGGAGTTAAGGGCAAAGTCAGACGATTGGTTAAAATAGAGAATAAATACATAAAGGAATCCTAGCGATTTCCATTTAACGTTACGAATTAATTAATGTGTCGAAAGTGTATCTCAAGTTATTATTTTCGTTTCTTTGTTTGTTGGTTTTTTTTTGTTATTTACCTGATTGTAATATAGGCATATTTATTTGTTATCTACCTAGTATGTTTTCCTTACTCCCGACAAATCCCCCTAGACACAGGTGGACTGTACCCGTGGACGTACGGAGTCCTGACGACACGGCGAACCTCAGAGCTCAGGCTTGGCATATCGTTTAAGCCCAAAAGGGCCCACGACACCCTTCCGCTCGAGCAAGGAAGCTACCCTTTCTCAAAGTTCAAAAAGGGGGGGGGGGAGAATACTGCTCTCTCGTGCCCTAGGGCACTGGTGACAGCAATCGTTGCAAACAAATTTCAAACCATAATCAGCGCCCGGTTATTACACTGGTGACCTTAGAAAACGCCGGTTATTACACAACGTTAAACTACTATTTTGATCGCTTCATTATATGAAAAGCCTTTGACACAATTTTGCGTAAAATTTGTACCCAAAAGCGTTTTTTCGTTGTTATCTTATTTTAACAAATAATAATAAATTAGACCGCGTGTTTTATTAATTTCCAAGTAAATCATTTAAAAAATTGAAACTATCAAAAGTTACTAAATATTATTAATTTTCGAATATAGGACTAATTTGTACCCACACAGTTTTCTCTGAAAAAGGATTTTTAATGTGGAATGTCCGCTTCACCACACAACAGTCATCCTGATGACTGTTCAAAATGGACAGAAATCTAGATAAACTTTTAAATGAAGTGTTTCATGAAACCTGGCCACCTATCTACTTCCCATACTTGATATTATGTATTGTTTTGTCTCTAATAATTGTCTCGTCAAAGGATTGTCGCGGTTCCGCAAAAGATCTCACTGAACATGATGTATTTATGACAAATATGGATTTCTAATTGTAATTAACTCAATAAATTTATCATTAGGGGCAAAACAATACATAATACTAAAACAAAAAGTCTGGGAAGTAAGTAGGTGGCCAGGTTTCATGAAACACTTCATTTAAAAGTTTATCTAGATTTCGGTCCATTTTGAACTTTCATCAGGATGACTACTGTGAGGTGAAGCCGACCCTCCACATTAAAAAGCCTTTTTCAGGGAAATCTGTGTGGTTACAATTTAGTCCTACATTCGAAACCTTTAGTTACTTTTAATAATTTCAATCGATTTACTTAGTAATTAATAAAAAACGTGGTTTAATTTATTATCATCTATTATAAACAAATTAATATAATAATGAAAAAACGCTTCTGGGTACAAATTAGTTCTAAATTCAAAGTTTAAATTGATGGTGTTAAAATTGGATTTTGGAAAGGTGGGGGAGCTCGCTTGAGCTCAACAATCAACAAAGCAATTGTTCAATCACCGCCAA
This sequence comes from Galeruca laticollis, assembly GCA_963921935.1. Classification (NCBI taxonomy): domain Eukaryota; kingdom Metazoa; phylum Arthropoda; class Insecta; order Coleoptera; family Chrysomelidae; genus Galeruca; species Galeruca laticollis. Next base: position 21,763,814 of record OY998181.1, on the reverse strand, counting down.
GTAGCCACCGTTAAAATCATTGGAATGAAACGATGATATAGTATTTTATTAGGCACTGAATTCTCTTTCAAATGATACTAAGTATGTCAAAATCCATAAAGCGGAACAAAAGTTTTGTTGAGTCAGCTTTCACATTCACTCCTACCATTTACAAGATATATGAAAAAGTACTGGATCAAACTTACGTAAAATGATCTAATCATTACGAATATTTAAATTTTTTGGTACTATAACGGTACATTATAGAAAAATGATGCTTTAGTGTTATTATTGTGAACTACGCCCTCTAACAGTGGCGCAGAAAACTTGAAAATGATTTCAAGCAGTTTCTCGTATGTGAGTTTGTAATACAGATATTTTTCTCTAAGCTGTACGATAAATAGTGTCTGAGATACAGCGGGTTACCTCTCTTAATCAGGCACCCGGTACATTAAAGTATAATTTACTCAAGGAGGCAGGGACATTGCAATTTACTAATAACATTTATATGAAGAAACAAAATTGTTATGCAGTGACAATCACGACGCGAACTAAATAGTAAGAGAGTTATATCCTGTTTTTAAACTAGGAGGACTGATTTGAATTTAAGTTGACAATTCCGTAGATTCCTGATTGGTCAGATCACAGCCGGTTTTACCCAACAATTTTGACATATTATGATGGATCAATTGTGTGAGCAAACAATGTCCAATTTGTTTTTTCTTGCATTCGTTGTTAATTGTTATTGTATTATTGAAATATAATAACAGTTCTTGTCAATAATAATTTCAAAATGGATTCAGATACTATTCCAAGTACTAGCAGATTTCATTCGTCCCCCAAAAATAGGAGTTCTGCAAGTTTATGCCACATATCTAAAGAGAAGCACAACATTGTGAATATGTATAAACAAATCTCAGATGATTAACCAGAGACAAATGTGATAGCCATTATGTTTAAAATTGTAAAAACATTGGGTAAGCTATCCAAAATAGCACTTTGGTCTTAAATTAATGTGTACAAAGTTTCCTTTTTAGGAGTTGCTAAATCGACTGTGTATCTTACTATCAAAGAATATAGAAACACTGGAGCAAATGTCTCTTCCAACCATCGTGGCCAGGAATAGTTAAAACCTTCTATGAAACAACTAAAAATATTCGACGTATCGTTCAGTTTCTTTTTTAAAAATAAAATTCCAGCTTTGGGTAGAATTTTGACTGACATATAGAAATGCCCATATTTACCAAAAATTATCATTTCTTTCTATAATAGTGACAGTGAGGCAGATTCCGAGTAAATAATCAATCATATTTTATATAAATTTATTTAGTGTTTCTAGTTAATAAATAATAGACAATGTAATTCAAAGTTCTGATATATTGTAATACGTTTATTTGTTACAAATAGTGTTCAATAAAATATTATACAAATAGTTCAATGACTAAACTCTTTTTATATATCTAAGTACTGAAATAACTGTTTTCAATGTGAGGATTAAGAATAATAGGTTGACTTTCCAACCTATTGAAAACTAGGCCCTTTTTCATACCATTTGGAAATTTCTTATTGGATATGTACAGGTTAGCAAATTGATTTTAGCAGTCGGAAGTTTGGCAACGTCCGATGCGCCGTAGCAAAGACGTATGCGGATTGAAAGAGCTCACTTCGCTGGTAGAATTCGTAAGCTTCGTTTCGACAGTACAGTTCAGAGAAAAGTGTGATTACCGGGGTTGTGCAATACTAGCTTGTTATGGCGACTCCAGAAAGTAAAGATGTTCATAAAAAGTTGAGTGAGCAGTATCGTAAAATAATTATGAACGTTTTAAGTTTCATGACAGAAGAGGTAAACAATGGCAAGTCAACAATTCCATTAACAAAGGTAAGTTTTAATTATTGCAATAAAATTTTCAAACCAAAGTAATTATTTAACAAATTTACACTCGATAGTAAATTTTTTAAATCGATTTTCGTACATAAAATACTTATTTGTTAAACGATTTAAAAAAGTGACATTAGGGTGAGACAAAGTATTTTATGCACTCATGTGTCAAATTTAAGCACTCATGTGTCAATTTTATGCACCGTTATATCATCATGACAAAAAAATCGACGCCATTTTTAGTCCATTTAGAGCAACCTAAATGAGACATTTTTTGGTTTTTGCATACCTGCGGCTCATGCGTCAATTTTTCCATTTGTAAAAAAAAGCACCACTTTATGCACTTGTTGCATAAATAACTATTCTGTTTCTGTCTACAGGGGTATATAAAAAGGCGCATGTCTATTCTGTGTAAGATACCTATTTAAATGTAATAGGTTTTTTAGCTTATAATTATAATTATTATATTCACTTCATACCTATCTCTATTACGTTTCGGTTTTATTATTTGTTTTGAACTATCTTCCGATTTCAGTTACAATTGCAGTTTGGTCATATTAAAATATGTTTGAACTAAAATCTAATGAGTAAAACTTTTAATACATTTATATCGACTTATTTTATTGTCAGGTCATTGAACGAGTTTCTGTTGTTACGAAAGTTAGCCAAAAAACGCTTTCCCGTATTAAAAAAGATGATCTGGCAGGAAGTAATGCTGACACTGATGTGCCTACTAAAAAATGAAGAACGTCCATTATCCGTATGGATCAATTCGACAAAACTGTGCTTAGAAGGTGCATAATAAATTATCACATATCCGAGAAAAAACTACCCACGTTAAGAAATGTACACCAATCCTTTGCAGATAGTTATGGCTTCGAAGGAAGTCGCGAATCTCTGCGGAAACAAATACATTCTTTGGGTTTCAGTTGGACCAACATGAAAAACAACAGAAGTTTGTTAACGGAACGTCACGAAATCAGACATTTACGAACAGATAGAAAAATTGTTGGCCATTGTTAAATTTAGAAAGTAGTTTAGCAATCCTTATCATATTGTACGCGTTATCTACAAAATCTACCCGACTTCCAAATTATATACAAATAAACCTCAATGACGAAAATTATGGAGGGACCACTTAAAAGACATTAATTTGAAGTAAAGGTGAGGAGTCTATATATCTTGGAATCTATTTATTATTTACATCACATAAAATAATAAAGGGTAATTATAGAAATACCCGTATGGTTTTTGAAGCAATAAATAATTATGTCTGTACAAAAAAACCCCAATTTTCGTAGAAAAATCTAATGGTTTTTATTACCTTATTCATTTAATTAATAATAAAGGAAACATTAATGTTATTTTCTTTTGTAAACTCGATTTTATATAGCATTATACATGTACCACAATTTATTATTTTTAAATCCAAATTCAAAATATTGTGTTACCCTCGTACGTATTAGCAGCATCACAACCTTTAAAACTTTGCATGCGGAATTTACGTCGCCTGGTCTTCCCGGTAACTGCGTTTACAACGTTGTCAAGTTGTGTGGCTTTCTCGCGCATCAACTGCCAAAATTAATTTGCCAACCTGTACCTGATCTTTCTATGAAATATTCCAAATAAGAAATATATGGAAGAAGTGATGACAAATACATTATACTGCTAAAGTGTATCAAATACAGATACTTTTGATGACTTATTTCTAGAACAAAAAAATATTTAATATATTTTTAAATCACAACAAGTTCTTGTACTTACAATGGAACAAGTTCTGATATCTATTTCATACTTAAATGTGTTAATTTAAGACAATTTTTTTATTACAGTAATCTTCAATTCTCATAAAGCTTAAAGCTTTATTTTCATTTCTCTACTCTCTCAAAATTATATTTTCGTCTATGTGCCTCCTTCATTATCAGTTATCTACATTTGATCAGAAACGACTAATCTTACCATAGAAAACGGACCCGAGTCCGTATTTTGTGGATCTTACCATTTTTAAAAAATTAATGTTCCATTTTCTATAAATAAAAACCAAAATTTTTGAATGTATCAGCAAATTTGACAGCTGCTATTAATCCTCTTACAGAACTAGTCGCCGACCTTGGAACTATTTAAAGATTTAATTTTACAATAATTAGTTACCTGTTTTTTTCGTTTTCAATAATTTGCATACGCTTGGTTATCACGAGTCTAGTAGCTTAATTATTATTTAGTTTGAGGTACATTATTTATAGACTGTATAATTTTAGTATGACTAGTATTTTTTGACATCGCTCCCAATCTAGTAACTTTTTTAGTGATTTCTAGTGGTGTGATTCAGGTTTCTTAAAATGGCCTCTTAGTTAAAAAAAACAAGATATAGTGACAATTTTGGTGATGATTTAGTTAAGGCCCATTTTTTTAGAGAATGTAATCCGTAAGGATTAGCTCGGATTCCCCGGGCAAGCGGGTGACAGAACGCCCCCAATGTGTAAAAATCATTGCACGTTTTTTTTATTTAGTTAAAGCTAAAACTATTTACAGTTATCCTTTAGTAGCTCATAATCACCGGTATAACATTGGCAGAACGATTTGCCGCGTGCAAGAGGGTGGCAGACCATCCCCGACTTATCGTGGGAGCAGTGAACTTTTTATAATTTAGTCAAGCTTCATGTATTAGTATTTGTTGAGGCATCTATTTCAAGTGTATATGCCAATTGGCAGAATAAAATGGCGAGTGTAACTATCTGACACCACCCAGCACGTGCTAAGTATCCCATATGCGCGCCCCGAGCCGGCGCTCTCGGTTACTGAATAATTTGCATTATCAACGCTTTAAATTTAGAAAATAATATTGTTTATTTATGTTTATGTTTTTAATAATCACAGACCTCCATTTACCTTTGGAACTGATAGTTTAGTAATCATCCAATTACATCACATCATAAAATAAACGGTTTTAAAGATTAAAACTAACTTTTCCGCATATGTAACACCTGATCAATATGCTACCATAAAATTGGCCACTTGTATACACTTCGGAGGCTGTATCGTGCTAACAAACCGAAATTTATCAAAAAATTACCAAAAATGTAGTATATCTGGATTTATGGGAAACGTATTGGCTCTGGTGAGCTAAAAATCAATTGAGTTTATCGGTGAGACACCCTGAACAATATCCAATCATAAAATTGGTCACTTGTGTGTACACTCTCGAGACTGTATCGTGATAAGAAACTGAAATTTTTCCAAAAATGACAAAAATGTCGCACTTAAAGTACTATAGCACCTGTTGTACTGGCGCTGGGGAGCTGAAAATCAATAGGTTTCATTTGAGAGATGTTTTGAATAATATTTAATCATTAAATTGGTTACTTTTTGCACTCCGGAGACTGTATCGTGCTAACAAACTGAAATTTCTCAAAACATGGCAAAAATGTCGTACTTCAAGTACCATAGCAACCGTTGTACTGGCTCTAGTGAGCTGAAAATCAATAGGGTTCATCTATGAGATGTCCGGAGCAATATTCAATCATAATATTGTTGACTTGTTGCAGTCCGCAGGCTGTATCGTGCTAACAAGACATGTAACGAAAAGTGGTCGACGACAACGAAGATATACACACAGGATTTTTTTCTTAAAACTGTTTTTTCGTGTTATTCTTGATGAAAATTTTTTGTTCAAAATTCCTACTTTTTTTATAGTAAACCAATACTTTTCTCGCATATAGATAGGTTGGGCGGAAAAGTAAAATAAGTACAGTATTTTCTTTTTCATTCGAGTAAAACTTTACAAGTATGAAAGATACGAAAAAGTTGTATAGTTACTTTTTATAGGAAAATAAATTCTCTATAAGGAGGTTTATTGACGTTTTTTTCGAATATCACTTAGTTTCTGCGATTTTGCGAAGAAGAAAAGAAAATACAAATATTTTTTTACGTTTACACTCCAATATTTTTGAAATTATCGTAGACACTAAAATACGACTAAGAGACTGTTTTGTAGGAGATTGAATTTTCTAAAAACATACTATCTTAAGTTTTCTTTGTATCTCACTTCATTTCGGAGATATAGTGTTAATTAAGAATTTTTTTTAGGATTTTGGAAAAAATATATATATCATAATTAAAAAAAACACTAAATATGAAATGAATAACATTTATTTCAAGAAACATCGAAATTAATGAAACGTAAGACAAAAAATTTAAGAAACCGCGGTACGTGGATTGAAAAAAAATTCCTATTTCCTATTTTTTTATTTTATTTAAACAGAATTAATTTTTTTTAAATTTTATTTAATGATGGATACAATAAGGAAGTGGAATATATGAAAAAAAAATGTGGATAAAAATTAAATCCATGTACGTCTCTTCAATTTTTTTTTATTCTTATTACAGTGCCATATCCGTGATCGGACGTAGGCGACCTCTCACTTCTATTTGTGTTGTGCTCTCCAGTATTACGTTTCATTAATTTCGATGTTTCTTCAAACAAATTTTATTTATTTCATCTATTTGCTCTCTGAGTACATTTCATTATAATGCAAAAAATTATGAATGATTGTAGAAATATTTCAATGTTAATTTCCAATGTATCTCCGAAATGAAATTGGATACAAAAAAAATTAAGATTGTATGTTTTTAGAAAATTTCCTTCAAAACAGTTTCTTAGTCGTATTTTCGTATCTACGATAATTTTGAAGATATTAGCATCTGAACGCAAAAAATATTTGCATTTTTTTTAATCTCCGCTATATCGCAGAAACTAAGCGATATTCGAAAAAACGTCAATAGACTCTTTTGTAGAGAATTTTAATTTCCTATAAAAAGTAACTATAGTTATAGGACGAGAAAATTCTATAAATAAATAAGAATATTATGTTACTGTAAATAAGATAAGAAATACAGAGTTCGTATTTATAGGAATGTTGTTCAAAATAGAGTTGTTGGTTTATTATTAAAGTCGTTGCTTCATTATTAAAGTTCGTTCATTATTATTAAGTTGTTAATTGTTTCAAAAGTATTGTAATTTTGATTATATTTTAAAAATAAAGTTTTTTAAAAATAGTTTTCGGTGTTTAAAAGTTATAATTGGCGCAGTCAGTAGGATTCATGCGGCCGTGAAAAACTTTGTCGAATCGTTCGAATAACTCACGATTTGGTGTTTTAGCATCGGACGCGGATTCCAGAAGATTCTACTATCAACGAAGAAAGAATAAACCGGGGCTCTTCAAATCACTTGTAAGTGCCAAGTCTCCTTTTTTACTTCCTCATACCTTTTAAAAGAGTAGGAGAGATATTTTATAAAAAAATGTAAATAAGCTTGCGGCCAATTTATTTTATGAACGGTTTGGAAAATTTATTGGAAACATTTAATAAATTAAATATCAAAGAAAATAACAATTCTAATAATAATTTTGAGAATTCATTTTGATCTGGAAATATAAATAAAATAGGTACTGCAACTACAAAAACTCTAAATTGGGAGTTATTTAAATTAAAATTGGAAAATATTAAACCAAATGAAGATGACAGTAACAGGTTAAATAAACTTATAACTAAATGTGAATAATTAATAGAAACGTATGCCATATATAATGATATAGAAATAAATAACCATATATTGGATTGTATACAAGAAAAACTAGTAGGAAAAGCTAAAGCCATGGTAGAAAACCAAATGGAACTAAATACGTGGCCAAATATCAAGGAAGCCTTGAAACAGTGTTTTTCAGATCGAAGAGATCTGGACTCCATCGTGCAGGAATTAACACGAAAACGGTCTTTTAAAAATGAAAATTTAATTGATTTCGGGACTAGGCTTCAATTATTGAAAAGTAAGATTATACAGAGAATTGGTAACGACTTTAGCCTTACTGAAAATGATAAAAGATGTCATGTAAATCATTGTGATAAGACGGCACTAAACACCTTTATTGCAGGATGTACCGGTGTCCTCAAAAATATCATACATCTGAAAACGCCCAACTCTTTAGTATACCTGATGGCCTACGTGGAAGAATTTGAGAATTTTGAAAGGTTATACGGTCATTTAATTTAGCCGAGATCCTTCAAAAATTCCAGTAGCTACATGTCATCAAATAATAATTCGTATAACTAATATAACTATAATAATAATCAAAATCTGAATTTTAATTATCCAAATTATGTTAAAAATAATTATAACCAATATAACAATAATTTTCAACAACCTCAAAACTTTCCAAGCCAACCAATTGACATAAAGCCACAACCACAGCAACCTCGACATTATCCGACTAATGCACAAGTATTTGGTCCAAAGCGAAATGTTTTTAGACCAAATACCTGTACACAGTTTACCTAGGCCGGAGCCCATGTCGAAAACGTCAAGAAATTTTACAGATTCTCTAAAAAGAAATAATAATTTTATGAATCGAAATAGTAATAACAATACTAGTAATACCAATAATAATAATAGATTCCGAAATACTCATAATCATTACTTCCAAAATAATAATCAAAGGCCAAACCTCATATCGGAGGAATTATATAATAATAATTATGATGAATTAGAAGAACTAGAAGAAACAGTAGAAAATGATGATAAAGAACAAAATCAAAATTTTCGGAAGGCTCCTCAGAAAAGAAATCCAAGGTAGTAGAAATAAGTATAGCTTCAAATAACCCGCTACCATACATTGAAATAAAACACCCAAAATTAAAATATTTACCAGACAATAAAGCAAATACAAAAAATTCAATCAATAAAACACATTTAGGTAAATCTAATCCTGCGATTAATTCTTTATCAGGTATAAAACCAAATTGCGATTTTAATGCAAATGAAATAGATTCAGTAGCTGATTTGTCAGATTTATTTTATATTGAAAATGTTATAGAAAATAACGAAATTGAGAATAATGATTGAGATTCAGTAGCTGATTTGTCAGATTTATTTTATATTGAAAATGTTATAGAAAATAACGAAATTGAGAATAATGAAAAGGATATTAATAAAATTTATATATCTGATATTCAAATGAGATCGCGAAATAAAATTATTGTATTGCGAAATAAAATTATTGTATTGAATGACACTGATTTAAAAATAAAAGGAAATACAAGAAAAATGGATAAGGAGATAATGAAAGCAAATGAAAATATACACTTACAAAGTAAGTGAATGAAAATGATACGGAAAATGAAAACTTTAACAAGAAGATAGAAGAAAATAGTCAATTTATAAATAATGAAATAGATGAAAGGAACAAGAATATAATGAAACTATAAATAAGAAAATAGAAGAAGGTAACAACAAAATTAATGAAAACTTAAAGAAGAACAGAAATAAGAATATGGTTCACAGAAATACGGAGATAGAAGAGAGTAACAAGAGTGTAAACAAGAGAAATCAAGGAAGCAATGAAAAAAAGTAATCAAGAGATTCCAAATCGTAAAGATAAAATAAGAGGAGAATCCAACATTCAAGGATTGCACGATTTCGTTAGAAAAAATTGGGATCACTTTGCATTAAGGTGGTTCTCAATACCAGAAGTAATTAAATGGTCTGAAATATATGGAAAACGTATGTACATATGTAATTAGAATAGATAATAAGAATTAATATCATAAAAACAATAATGAAAATTTGAATAATTATTATTTAATTATTACAGTAGAACTATAAATTAATAACAATACGATAATTAGCCATAGAAAAATAGACATATAATAATAATTTTCAAATTAATATTATGAAATATTCAATTCTTTCATTTAATAATTTTATTCATTTTGTTAGGGTGTAAATTGAGATATTTCCAAATAATTAAAGGATCTGGAGTAAAAAGATCACCTTTGATTTAAACGATATTTCTTTAATTTAAATGATTTTCCTTTGATTTAAATCATATGCCTTTGATTTAAATGATACTCATTTGATTTAAATAATCTTCTTTAGATTTAAATGAATCCTTTTGATCCGGATGATCATTTAGTTCTATCTCATTATATACAAAATCACAAAGAATTCTCCAAGTTATTATATGAAAAATATTCGAGATAAAAACGCTCTAGTTAATGAAAAAATTATTAATAAAAGAAATAAAAACAGAATTGATCCACCGTCTCATTCAAACCAAGAAATAGCATATATACAAACGAAATTCTGAGATAAAAAATTAGCAAAATTCAAAAGAACAGAAATTACTGAAGACTCAGGCATAATTTTAGAAACTAATAAAGGAAATTATCACAAAAATATAATTAGAAAACCTAAAATTAATTCTAACAAATTGTTACAGCAAAATGAAACTGATGATAATGGTAGTCCTGTTCCTCGTTCTTCAAACCAAATGTAGAACCAAAGACATACAAGTTACTAAATTAAATAACTTAATATTACCGATTAATCTAGGGTTATGTAAGCTTGTTTTTACTAAATACTAAACATACGTTCATATATTATATAAATTTAAAAAAAGTTAGTAAGCAAACAGAAACTGTTAAACAGTATTTTTATAAGTTAAGAAATAGTTTAGTAGAAGCTAATGCGACTATGCGACAAACCCTACTTCATACCATAATTTGGCCGAGCAAATGATGAAAAGAACGAAAAGTGTAATCAATAGAAAATCAGAAAACATTTATCCTCATATTAGATCAAAGTAGGATTAATAAACGCTGTTGGAAAAATTGATAAATGGCTTTTTGGTACTCTTGACTCCGACGACGAAGAGAGATATGATAACGAGATAAATATATTACAACAAACCAAATATAAATAATTCAAAAAGTTAATATGCAAATATCCTTAAACAAGAAACTAATTGATCACTATAATAAATCATTAACTACCTTATGGCATAATCAACAGAAATTACAAGATAATTTGCAAAATTTCCATATATCGATAGAAAATAGAATAATAACTGTAATTGAAACTGTCTGAACATGAACTAGTATGCAGCGACTCCGTCAAATTTCTAGGAATGATATTCGATAGAAAATTGAAATGGGACTTACATATAAACGATCTAATACTGAGATGCAAGAAAGCGCTCAATCCACTAAAAGCAGTAGCTAGTAATAATTGGGGATGTGACAGAAAAATACTTCTGAGGTTATACAAATCATTTATATTGTCCAAGGTTGACTATGGCTGCTTCATATATGACTCAGCACGTAAATCAATATTAAAAAAGTTGGACAGTATACAGTGTCAGGCTTTGAGGATCGCACTAGGAGCATTTCGCACAAGCCCATATCTATCACTCTGCTGTGAAGCTGGAATTCCCCCCTTGAATTACAGGAGACTACTCAAGAGCTATAGCTCAAAATTGGGTGCATTCCTAACCCACCCCAATCACCCACAGATGCTTACAGAAGAGGAGTATGACTACAATGAACGACGGCCAACTACCACCTGTCCTGCTGGAATTAGATTTGTAGAATTCATCAATAAGATTAACTATTCCATTCCAATGAGTTATACCATAAGACCGTCCGAAGTGCCTCCCTGGGACATCGCCCCCCTCGATATATGTCTCGACCTCCAGAAATATAAAAAAGATTAATGCAACAGAATCACTATTCTTATGGAATTCCACAGGATAATTGATAGCTTCTCAGATTGCCATATTATCCATACAGACGGATCCAAGACCAATAACGGAGCTGGATGCGCCATATGAAGTTTGGAAATTTTCCATTCATGGACCTTACTATGTGAAGCCAGTGTTTATACAACCGATCTCTATGCTATTTTACAAAGTACAGGATATATAGAATTCAACACATATAATAAGTTCGTTGTTTGTACCGACTCTCTGAGTTCTATACAAGTCCTAAAGAATCCATTCAGTAGAGATCCACTGGTACGAATAATACTTGCACGAATACATTGGCTGAGAACACAAAATAAATCAATAACGTTTCTATGGATTCCTAGTCACTATGGAATAGCTGGTAATTAACTTGTTGACAGTGCTGCCAAAGAAGCTGCTCAAGAGCCTGTTGCTGAGGACATATATATCAGAGTTGATGATATAAGAACCCATTTGAAACACGACATCTTAGGACAATGGCAGATGGAGTGGGATAGTACAGAGTCAAAATTGAAGGAGATTAAGCAGAAAGTTCATCCTTATACACTGCTCCCATACTCAGAAGAGATCAAGTAGTTATTACCCGAGCACGGATAGGACATACGAATTTGACCAACACATTTATGCTGGCAGGAGAGCGACAGCCCAGATGCCATCACTGTAATAGGAGACTTACTATCAAACACATACTCACACAATGCCCAGAACATCAAGCAATCAAACAAAGAATCGGAATAACGAATACCTTACAAGCATGCTTGGAAAAAATATGAGTAGTGCATCTCGAACAATTTCATTCTTCAAAGAGATCAGAATCTACAAAAGAATATAAAAAAAACACATTTTGATGACTACAATAACTAATATATTAATTGAAATAATAGGGTTGAATACATAAACTGAAATTTAGAAAGAAGAAAAAAAAATGCTGGAAGGCTAATGACCACAGCAGTCGATGCCTCAACAAAAAAAATAACTTTAAATAATTGTTTCACCTTTTATAGCACGATTTCACAGATTAATTAAGTTTAATCACCTTAATTGATAATATTGAAAACTCCATTACATTTTCCAAATTAAATTCTATTCATAGCTCAGTGATTTCAAATCAAGAAATTGTGGACATGATATAGTATTTGCATACAATCTATAAATAAGAACAAATTCCAAAATTTAATAATATTTTGACATATTATCTCTTTTTGGGTTCCCAAGTAACCTCTTCCAAATCCATAATAATTTTTGCTGTCCATGTACCCATCCTGAAATCCAAAAAACTGCAGAATTTTACCACTTATACCCCATTATCCAAAACTAACAAATATTTTTCCCATTACAACCTTACTTGGCAAAAACTCCAGAAGAAATAATTTCAATAAAAGAAGAGTGTCCGATGTTAGGGGCCGTTCATAAAATACGTTCGCATACAAGGGGGGGGGGTTTGGCGAGTGTGACAAGATGTGACAAGGGGGGAAGGCAGCGTGACGTTCGCCGTTCATTAAAAAATTTTACTGAGTATTCGTTCTCTCGATTTTTTTTTCAATTTTGTAATGATAGAAGTCATTTATTTCGTATTAGTTAATATACAGATATTTAAATGTATATATATTTATTACAATAAATTGTAACTTGATATATTTATTTTTTTCAACATGAGCGCTAGCTCTGTGGCACTCTGTGTCGCTGTAGCGTTTTGACTTGGCTCTAGTGGCGTTGCGATCCATCACAATCGATTTCTTTGTTTTCCCAATACATGAGAGAGTAACGTTTCTAAGCACTCTGCGCGTATTTTTCTTTCATTCGTCATTTAGCAGTGAACTAATGCAGACGCTTTTAACTCTCTTCTCAATTTAATGCTTTTCATTATAAAGTGAGGTATTTAGTCGAAATTTATAACTCTTGGATTGAGATATACGAGTATATTGCAAGAAAATGTCATCGATAAGAGGTGAACTTTATCAAAAATTATTCAACACGTATAAAAAGTGTTATCCGGATAAAAAATCAATCATCGTGCAAGAAAATGTCAACAAGATTTGGAACGATCTCAAGCACGAGCACAAAAGTGATGGCAAGCAGTTCGAAACAAATATTCAAAATTATATCGAATCTTTAAATCAAAAGATAACTCAGAATAAAGCAAGGAATTTAACGTTTTTTACAAGTATTAAGGTAAGTTAAGTTCTTTTTGAATCTGGTTTATATTTACTATTATCTGGTTCACACCAATACTACTCACGGTTTATATTATCATTACTATTTCGAAAACTTTTTATAAATGCATGATTTTGTTGGATTAAGATCATAAGATTAGTAAATTAAACAATTTCGGTGTAAAATTATAGTGTAAACGAGCTTGTATAAGTCGCTATTTTATACAATCAGTTTATATATATACTTATAATTAATTCCTTTGATTTTTAGCCACTCAATACAGTCAAGGATTGTCCTCAAGCGTCGACGAGTAAAGAAGATCTTCCAAAACAAAAAACAGTTTCTACTGAAAAAAATTTACCTCGTGAAGAACAAATACACAGTTCAAAAACGGCTACACCTGCCCAAGATGAATGTAAAAAGAAAATTTCAGTTATGGAATCAAGTTTAAATTCATTACTTTTACAAAGAGATTCTGGATTGTCAACACCTGGACTTGATAAAGAAATAAAAAAATTAAAAGAAAAAATCGAAACTGAAAAAAAATCTCTCAAGCGTAAAGAATCAGCACAACAAAGATCATCGAAATCTCGTGCAATGAAGAAAAGAAAGCTTGATGACATTTGTCTTGAGCATCCGGACGTTGCAGAAAAATTAAAAATAAGAAGTAATCCCGGTCGGCCGAGTTTAGAAGAGGATCAACCAGATATACTGCAAACTATCATGAAAATTGCTATTTTTGTTAGTTCTGCTGATGAACGACATAGAACTGAGACAATAAGAAGCTGTAAAAATTTAGATCAGTTACACGAGCAATTAAAAAGTTTGGGTTTTCAACTGAGTAGGAGCGCTACGTACTTACGACTTTTACCACGAAATTCATCTTCTCGTGAAGGAAAGAGACATGTTTCTACAGTACCAGTAAAATTAATCCGTGCTCAAAATGACTTAAAGAAAAAACACATTGACACAGAGTTTGCGACAACTTCAATTAGATATTTAGAAAGTCTTGCTTCTTTTCTTGGACCCAATGAAGTATTTTTTCTTTCTCAGGATGATAAAGCCCGAGTTCCGATTGGACTCACAGCAGCTTCAAAACAAGCACCATTATTGATGCACATGCAATACAGAGTTTCTCTTCCTGACCATGACTGGGTAGTAGCTGCTGGACACAAATTAATACCGTCTGTATATGCTGGTATTGTTATTGAGCCGAATGGTTTCGGAAATCCTTCAAAAGTAACCTATTCAGGACCAACGTTTATAGCTATTCGAAGTGGCAAACATTCTAGTTCCACTGCTAACACACATTCCAATGATTTAAAAAAAATATTTGAACTGGAATCATTTAATAGTCTCACCTACACAAAAACCGGATCTACAAAACCTGTAGTAATCATTTCTGCTGATGGAGGTCCTGATGAAAATCCTCGCTACAGAAAAGTTATATTTTATGCTATCCAGCATTTTCGCGATTTTAATTTGGATGCTTTATTTGTTGTTACAAATGCAACAGGCAGAAGTGCTTACAATCGTGTAGAAAGAAGAATGGCTCCACTAAGTCATGAGCTAGCTGGCTTGATTTTGCCTCATGAGCATTATGGATCGCATTTAGATTCTTACGGTAAAACTATTGATAAAGATTTGGAAAAAAAGAACTTTGAATATGCAGGGACAACTTTGGCTAGTGTTTGGAAGTCGTTAAAAGTCGATGGTTACGATGTAGATGCAGAGTATATAGCACCAAAAGAAGATGATAGTGACAATGTACAAATAATAATTGATGATTGGTACTGTAAACATGTTCGTGAATCACAATACTTATTACAAATTTTGAAATGCTCAAACGAAGACTGCTGTGGCCAAACTAGAAGTAGTTTAAGAAGTTTAATTCCAGACGGATTTTTGCCTCCACCGATTAAATTACAACAAACTGAAAACGGATTAATAGTATCTCAAGTAAATTCGGATGATGGCACATTTATTAATCTATTTGCTCGTCTTGCAGTGAAACTTCAGCCTGAAGCTGCAGATTTTCAGCAAATTCCTTACGATTGGTTTTGTCCGTCAGTCCATGATAAACTGGCGAATAGAACATGTAAAGAATGTAGCCTATATCATACGTCTAATAAAACCTTACTGCAACATTTGAAGAATTTACATCCAAAAAAGAAAAGACAAGATGAAGTAGTTCGACGTATACAACCAACTCGCATTGTAGCTCGGCGAGCTCGTGAGCTGTTATGTATATTAGGAGATGAAAACGCTGGTACGGAAAATGCAGAATGGATAGATGACGATGAAGTGGATGGTAGTTTCGAAGATGTAGAAGAAGATGTTGCAATACCAATTATAGATGTTTCGGAGCATTTACAGAATCCTTGGACTTCTGATAAATAAAAATATTATTTATTTGTTTTTTATTTAAGATATTTATTAATTTATTTAAATTTTATTATAAAAATAAAAAAAATATTTTCTAATATCAAAATTTGTGTATTATCAATCAAAATTTATCATGTTTAGGGGGGGAGGGGTCTTAGTTTTTGTGACGAAATATTTCCAGGGGGGGTCACAGAAAGTGTGACACAGTGTGACAACCGGGGGGGAGGGGGTCAAAAAAAGTTAATTTTAGTGTGACGTATTTTATGCACGGCCCCTTAGAAGAGAAATATTGCTGTCAGAAAGAGATGAAGTCGATTGACAACTGTACTATAGAATTATTAAACGGCGATTCTCCTACGAACTGCTATGCAAACGATGCCCACTTTCAAGAAACTATAATAGAATAAAGAAGTCTTAATTATTCCAAATTCAGCGATAAAAATATTAACGAAATGCATTTCCGATCAATATTATTTAGAAATTAATTACCCATCAATCATCCGAATTCCAGAAGATTACAAGATTCAAATTGGGGAAGAGATAATTTCAACCAATATCCAAATTAGAAAAGGAAAACCAATAATATTGCCGAAATTAGATACAAAATTATTAGAAATTCAAACATATAATTCGCCAAACTTAACTAAAATAGATTTTGAAGGATTATATGAAATCAATAAAATTGCGAAAAATATAAAACCTATTCAAGAAATAAAAATTTCACAACAGCACACAACAATTGGATTATTCTCAATAATTACTATGTATTTGTATAAGTATAATAATATTTTGGTTCATACGAAAATTCCGAATAACCAAAAGAAGAACAAGAAGAACAAGAAGAAGCAAGATATGGAATTGGAAGAAACAAACTCAAAATCGAACAACAATGTTTCGATCTTAGGGATGGAGGAGTTATAGGACGAGAAAATTCTAGAAATAAATAAGAATATTATGTTACTGTAAATAAGATAAGAAATGCAGAGTTAGCATATATTTTAGTATATATAGGAATGTTGTTCAAAATAGAGTTGTTGGTTTGTTATTAAAGTTGTTGGTTCATTATTAAAGTAGGTTCATTATTATTAAGTTGTTAATTATTTCAAAAGTATTGTAATTTTGATTATATTGTAAAAATAGTTTTCGGTGTTTTCGGTGTTAAAAAGTAATAATTAACAACTGTTTCGTGTTAGTGTTTTTAAATGAAACTCAAGGTCTCTAGTTAATTCCACAATATAATAAAAGTTATTGAAAATTCTAAAAAATTGACAATTGTTTCGATAAATCAATATCATCGCCAGAATGACAGAAGTTACATTTCATTTTATGCCTACCTGATGTTTAGTAGTTATATTTGGCTAGACCAAGAAGTAACCTAACTTGTGATTGGCTTAATATATGTTTATAGAAAAAAGAAGAAGATGTGATATTACAAATATTGAAGCTTAGATATTATTAGCCCTATGGTGATATCCTTCATAGGTGCAAAGTTATACTCGAATAAGAAAGAAAATATTGTCTTTTTTATGATGTGATTTCATTGGATGAGTACTAAACTATCAATTCCAAAGGTAAAAGAAGGTCAGTGATTACTAAGAAGATAAAAATAAATTAACAAAATTAAAGCGTTGACAATGCAAATTATTCGGTAACGGAGAGCTCGTGGCGCGCATATGGGATATTTAACACGTTCTGCCAGATAGTTACACTCGCCATTTTGTTCTGCTAGTTGGCATATACACTTGAAATAGATGCCTCAACAACATACTAAAAAATGAAGCTTAACTAATTGATAATAAGTTTATTGCTCTTACGACAAGGGGGTGGTCTGCCATCCTCTTGCACACGGCCAATCATTCCGCCAATGTTATTCCGGTAATTATGGGCTATTAGAAGATAATTGCAAATAATTTTAGTCTTAACTAAATAATAAACAGATACAATGTTTTCTACACATCGGGGGCGTTCTGCCACCCCCTTGCCCGGCGAATCCGGGTTAATCATCAACTAAATAATCACCAAAAAATGTCACTGGCTCTTAGAGATTGTCTGCTCGGAACGAAAGAAGTTTTTAAAATCGTCTTTGTACTAATTCAAGCTTATCTTCGTGAACCTGATAGAAATGACACCAAACAGAAGATGCATACCTACTCCGTTTTTTGAAACTCTCGCTAAAAATCCGTACATTTTATTAGCTGACAACTCTATTGTCTCAACCTGAGATCTAGATGAGAGTTTTGGATAAAATGTCACCCCCAAGTCTACGATAACTGAAGGACGGTCAAGCACAATATCATTTATGGTCATAACTACAATAATTAGTCTTCAGAGTATTATGCCATTACATGTGTTTTTATTTCAACCTTCAAAATATTATTTTGATTGTTAAAAGGTTGTTAAATTTTATTAGTTATTGTGACTTAATAAATCATTGTCACATAACCGACTAAAGTGGCTTTCCATGTTGTTAACGAATCAAAGTTTGGTTAGAACTATTAATAAATGATAATTACAGCTTTAATAATTGTGATGGTATCATTTTTCACCATCTAAATGGCTTATATCACATTTGTTTTCGTTTTACACTGTCATAATTTCAATAGTACCTATTTATTTATAGAACGTGATTGTTTTCCAATCTTAAAGCTTTAGGCCTCAAATTATAATGATTCGGCTCAATATGACTTAAACAAATATTGCAGATTTCAGAGACATTTTTTGCAAAATTTAAAAACCAAATTCAAACTTTAAATAGGTAATCATATTTTGCTGACTTGAATCAAGAGTTTAATTGTCGAATCACCCTGTATAAGTTTTAATCTTGAAATAAGAAAACATAAATAAAAAAAAGTGAGGGTAAATTTTTGAAATATCCCGAACATTAACTAATATTTTTCTTTCCATTTTTTTGAACAGGACGTCGACAGATATTAAAAAAATATGCAAAATTTTGGCTATCCCATCATAACAAGCACTAATTTCTGAGAATGTTTTCATCAGGAGGTAGACATCTACAAAACTAAACTTCAAAACAAAGTCACGGACTTTTCTTTTAGACATTCGGAATGTTAGAAATGTACAAATAAACCCAGTACAGTAATATTTAATTTCTACTGAAATACACCACTTTTTCTCTTATAAAATAGTAACCCTTTTATTTGAAATTACGTTTTAAACCACTTATTTAAATACCAATTCATTCATAAATCAGATATAATAAAACCGATTTGCAAATAAAAGAAAAATAATGTATGTGAAATAAATTCAATCGCCCACAAGCCCATCAGCATGCATTTCGCATTATAACCCACACGATTCGACAGCTATATTTATATATATATATATCCATTCAACCAACTCACCTGGCGCGTTTCCCATACCGGGTGTTCCGGCAGCATTTTTCTTTTTCTTCAACTTCGCCTTTTCTTCCGCCCCTTTCCTCAAGCTGAATCGAAAACTCGCCAATCTCGAGAAAAAACCGCCGAGCTTACCCGACGCTTTCGATTGTTTCGAATCTTTTTGCGCATGTGCGATTTCGCGATGCGCATCTCGTGCTTCCATGTTGTTAACTGAAGAAACTGAACCGATGACGGACTTGAAAGCACTTTTGTGTCCCGCGCCTGTTAAGCTCCGTTCATGTGGTGTTTGGAATTGGTGGGGAAGACCAGCTGTTTGCGTGTTAAGGCCGAGTTTCGTGCTGATGTCCAAGTGCGTATGTTTATATTGAATACCATCGCGGTCTATGTATGCTTTGACCAGTGTTCCGTCTTCGTCTTTCTTGATTAGTTGACTGCCTGCAAAAGAGAGTAGGAATGAAAACAATTGTGCGTTTGCTGTTTTGCATTGGAATTTCAGAGGCGGAAATACAGGGTGATCGCTACAGACATTAAAATGCGTAAACATAAACAATACATAGGCAAAGTATAATCTAAAAATAAAAAGTCTTCATCAGTAGTGTAGTTTTTATTTTTTGATTAGTACTCTTGTCATCAAATATTTTTGACTTCTAGTAACAAAAAAAATATAGTTGCTATTTTAATACATACAATTCCATATTTTGAGCGATCGTAATGTCATCTATAAAATGCAAACATATGGTAGCGACACCAGTTTTGGCTAGTGCACTAGTTATAGCTACTTTTTTATTTCAAATGCAAATAATAAGCTCCTTCTAGTTTTAAAATATGTAATATACTGATTATTAAAGCCTATGTCCCACTGTAAAAATTTGTATAAAATTTTTTATAAATGAAATGTACTGCCTCGACCCTTAAATCGTGGAATCTACTCATATTACTTACTGTTTTAAATGAAACTAACTGTTTCTAGATAAGTCCGCAATATATTGAAAAAAAATGTTAAAAATTCTAATCAAATGATATTTAATATCGAAACAATTGTCAATTTTTAACATTTTTTTCAATATATTGTGGAAGCATCTAGAAACAGTTAGTTTCATTTAAAACAGTAATTTTTTTATAAACACCATTTTGATAGTGTGACAGCACAGATTTTTATAAAAATGATTTCGCGTAAAAATATTATGATGGTGCTTCTATTTTGATGATGTTAGGTAAAATGTTTTTACAAAAACCATAGATAAAAACCATTTTTATAGTGAGACAACACATTTTTATAAGAATGATTTCCGGTAAAAATATTTTTTGGTTTTTCTTACGTAGAATCATAGATAAACTTCTCCCTAAATATAGGTTATCTGTAGATAACCTTTACTGTAAAATGTTTTTATAAAATAGAACCGTTTCTATAATTTTTACGGAACTAAATAGTAAAGTGATTGTATGTTCATGTCCCATCAGCTTCGAGGAAGTTTGAGTTTGAAGACGCGCGCACAGATTCACGATTTGAAAATTGAAACTCGAAAGCCAATGAGTTTATTGCACGGATATAGGAAACAAAATGGATTGCCAGCCCCTATGGAAAACTTTTACTTAAATGACTGTCGCATGCAAGTCACCATCGCATGACTGTTTACGTTGGCTACTTTGAATTTACCATAAATTATTAAGCTGCTGACACTGAATAAGTCAAAACATTGAAATTGTTGATTGAATTATTTCTTAATTTTCTGTTTGTTTTTCAAAAAACTGGTAGTTTTTTATATAGTAATTAAAAACGAAGTGTAGTAGCATGGTTGTTTTTACTAAATCAACTGCTTTTTCAAGAAAATAAACCATATATGTTTATAGTACGTATACAACTATTAAACATAAAATTTGAAAAATCAGAAGTAACTTCTTAAGGTACTGTTCAATTAGGATGTGAAGTAAACATTTATTTGGTTGATGCATTTCAGAATAGCTCTGAATAATTAAGTGTGAAAGCAGGGGTACTTGCTATCTTCAGGATATATAATACAATGTTTGAGACACTTTAGCTAAATAAATTACATAGTTATATTAGTGTTTTTAAATGAAACTCAAGGTCTCTAGTTAATTCCACAATATAATACAAGTTATTGAAAATTCTAAAAAATTGACAATTGTTTCGATAAATCAATATCATCGTCAGAATGACAGAAGTTACATTTCATTTTATGCCTACCTGATGTTTAGTAGTTATATTTGGCAAGACCAAGAAGTAACCTAACTTGTGATTGGCTTAATATATGTTTATTGAGAAAAGGAGAAGATGTGATATTACAAATATTGAAGCTTAGATATTATTAGCCCTATGGTGATATCCTGGATATCATTTTTCCAATTAAGATCAGTATAACTGTGCAATGATATAGAAAACCAGGAAAACTATATCTGCTGATCTTTACAATTATCACTTAAGAAGACAGTTTATTAGTGGAGAATTCCCTAGATTTAACTGTTCATTGACAACTTCATATTGTGGGTTTCTCAAATGTCTTCTAATTTCCAGTTCTTCAAGGAAATCCAGTTCTTGTTTCTTTTCACAAATATGTAGTACTTCTAGTTTTGTGTTAGGTGTCAATGAATGATTGGTGTCAAGTAGATGTTTTGCGTAGTGGGATTTATCTGGTTGTTTTAATCTGTATGCTCGTAAGTGCTCACTGTATCGTATTTCAAAATTCCTAAGGGTCTGACCCAAATAGACAGCATTACATTCTGGACATTTGAGTTTATATATACCTGACTTCTTTAATAGTGGTATTTTTGTTTTTACATTTAACAATTTTGTACTAACGTTACTTTCTGTTTTAAAAGAAATTGTTGTATTCGTTGCTGAAGATATTATCTTTGAAATATTATTAGAAATATTTCCTGCATATGTGATGGTTTTATAAGTTTTAATTTCATCAGCTTGTTTAGGATATATTAGTTGTAATGCCACTTTTTCCTCTTTTTTACTAATTAGCTTATTTATCATATTTAATGGATAACCGTTAGATGTTGCTATTTGTCTAATTGTATTAATCTCTCTATCAAAATTACATTTTTTCATAGGAACTGAAAAAGCTCTATGTATCATTGAATTATATGCTGCTAGTCTGTGTGACACAGGGTGGTTAGAATTGAATGGAATTGTTACATCAGTTTGTGTTGGTTTTCGGTAAATTGAATAATAAAGTACATTATTAACTCTTTGAATTTTTAAATCAAGAAAATTGATTGAGCTATTTTCTTCAATTTCTAATGTAAATTCAATTTTCGGGTGTAAATTATTGATGTGGTTGAAAAATACATCTAATTGTCGTTCACTACCCATAAAACAAGCTAATATGTCATCTACATATCTATACCAAAATAAAATATTTTTCGAAATATTACTTTCAAAGATCTTTCTTTCTAAATTGTCCATAAAAATGTTTGCTAAAATAGGTGATATAGGGCTTCCCATTGGTAAACCTTCATATATATCTTATTGTCAAGAGTGAAATAATTCTGATTAATGCATACATCAAATAAATTAAGTATATCTGATATTATTTCTGGATTAATATTTTTATCACCTATTTTAGCAAACATTTTTATGGACAATTTAGAAAGAAAGATCTTTAAAAGTAATATTTCGAAAAATATTTTATTTTGGTATAGATATGTAGATGACATATTAGCTTGTTTTATGGGTAGTGAACGACAATTAGATGTATTTTTCAACCACTTCAATAATTTACACCCGAAAATTAAATTTACATTAGAAATTGAAGGAAATAGCTCAATCAATTTTCTTGATTTAAAAATTCAAAGAGTTAATAATGTACTTGATTATTCAATTTACCGAAAACCAACACAAACTGATGTAACAATTCCATTCAATTCTAACCACCCTGTGTCACACAGACTAGCAGCATATAATTCAATGATAATAGAGCTTTTTCAGTTTTGATAGAGAGATTAATACAATTAGACAAATAGCAACATCTAACGGTTATCCATTAGATATGATAAATAAGCTAATTAGTAAAAAAGAGGAAAAAGTGGCATTACAACTAATATATCCTAAACAAGCTGATGAAATTAAAACTTATAAAACCATCACATATGCAGGAAATATTTCTAATAATATTTCAAAGATAATATATTATCTTCAGCAACGAATACAAAAATTTCTTTTAAAACAGAAAGTAACGTTAGTACAAAATTGTTAAATGTAAAAACAAAAATACCACTATTAAAGAAGTCAGGTATATATAAACTCAAATGTCCAGAATGTAATGCTGTCTATTTGGGTCAGACCCTTAGGAATTTTGAAATACGATACAGTGAGCACTTACGAGCATACAGATTAAAACAACCAGATAAATCCCACTACGCAAAACATCTACTTGACACCAATCATTCATTGACACCTAACACAAAACTAGAAGTACTACATATTTGTGAAAAGAAAGAAGAACTGGATTTCCTTGAAGAACTGGAAATTAGAAGACATTTAAGAAACCCACAATATGAAGTTGTCAATGAACAGTTAAATCTAGGGAATTCTCCACTAATAAACTGTCTTCTTAAGTGATAATTGTGAAGATCAGCAGATATAGTTTTCCTGGTTTTCTATATCATTGCACAGTTATACTGATCTTAATTGGAAAAATGATATCCAGGATATCAACATAGGGCTAATAATATCTAAGCTTCAATATTTGTAATATCACATCTTCTTTTTTCTATAAACATATATTAAGCCAATCACAAGTTAGGTTACTTCTTGGTATAGCCAAATATAACTACTAAACATCAGGTAGGCATAAAATGAAATGTAACTTCTGTCATTCTGACGATGATATTGATTTATCGAAACAATTGTCAATTTTTTAGAATTTTCAATAACTTGTATTATATTGTGGAATTAACTAGAGACCTTGAGTTTCATTTAAAAACACTAATATGAGCATATTCCACGAAGTAAGGGTCGAGACAGTCAATTTCATTAAAAAATCTTCGAGAGAAGATTTGACCCGACTGTACCAGAAGTTACTACAAAAACGTTACAAAGCATCACAAAACATTTGGTTTAACCAAGAATGCCTTAGAAAAAAGGTAATACCAAATTATGTGAATATAAAATGTCACACTAAAACACCACAAGCACAAAAAGCTATAAAATGTGCTCAACGAGTTTGGATAAAATCAGAATGTAAGAAATGGTTCAAAGTTAGAGACTCCTTAGACAACTACATGAAAGTTGTACATTCAGAACTCACATTCCAATTACATCCAGTAGAATTTGACTGTTTGGATGACAAAATTAGAGAAAATGTCAGCACGATGAAGCAAATGAAATTTAAGAAACAAGAAAAGAAGCTACAGAATCTTGAACACACACAACATAAAATTCAATACTCAAAACATCATGAAACTGTAAGTACCTACATACCAACACACTTTGCACTACGATTTGAAAACCTTTCAGACACTAATTTTATAGAATTTTTAAATAAAGGTTTAAAGTACAGCATACCACCTAAATTTACGAATAATATTAAACAAATTATAGCTACAGAGTCAGAAATAGCTTTAAAATCTAATTCAAATAATTTTCTTTATGAGAAATTAAAAATTGCCAATTTAATCAAAAATATTGAACCTTCAAAAGTTAAACGTCAAACAAAAAATGACATTTCAGTTTTAAACGCAATAAAAAAGAAGATTGAGAATAATAACCTAACAGTTACAAAATCTGATAAGGGGAACGCTACTGTCATTTTGACGACTGAAAATTACAATTCCAAAGTATATAACTTTATTCCAGCGATGTAAAAGTTCTTAAAGCAGACCCAACAAAGAAGTTTTCTAATAATGTAAGGGATATTGTTAATAATTCAAATTATCTTTTAAATGATTACGAAAAGAGGTCTATCATACATAAGAATCCTCATTGTCCACAATTATATGGAACAGTTAAATTACATAAAATAACGAAACCAATTAGACCTGTAGTCTCTTATGTTAATGCTCCTAATAATATATTGGCAAAGAAGCTCAACAATATACTCAATACTTACGGATATGAATCTCAGTACTCAATTAGAAATTCAATAGAACTAATCAAAAAGTTGAAAGCAATCCACTTACAAGATAACTATAAACTCATATCGTTCGATGTAACTAACATGTTTACTAAAATTCCTCCTAAATAATGTCTAATACTTGTAAGAAAATTACTAGAAGATAAAAATATTAATCCAGGAATAATATCAGATATACTTAATTTATTTGATGTATGCATTAATCAGAATTATTTCACTTTTGACAATAAGATATATATTCAAAATGAAGGTTTACCAATGGGAAGCCCTATATCACCTATTTTAGCAAACATTTTCATGGACAATTTAGAAAGAAAGATCTTTGAAAGTAATATTTCGAAAAATATTTTATTTTGGTATAGATATGTAGATGACATATTAGCTTGTTTTATGGGTAGTGAACGACAATGAGATGTATTTTTCAACCACATCAATAATTTACACCCGAAAATTGAATTTACTTTAGAAATTGAAGAAAATAGCTCAATCAATTTTCTTGATTTAAAAATTCAAAGAGTTAATAATGTACTTGATTATTCAATTTACCGAAAACCAACACAAACTGATGTAACAATTCCATTCAATTCTAACCACCCTGTGTCACACAGACTAGCAGCAAATAATTCAATGATAATAGAGCTTTTTCAGTTCCTATGAAAAAATGTAATTTTGATAGAGAGATTAATACAATTAGACAAATAGCAACATCTAACGGTTATCCATTAGATACGATAAATAAGCTAATTAGTAAAAAAGAGGAAAAAGTGGCATTACAACTAATATATCCTAAACAAGCTGATGAAATTAAAACTTATAAAACCATCACATATGCAGGAAATATTTCTAATAATATTTCAAAGATAATATCTTCAGCAACGAAGACAACAATTTCTTTTAAAACAGAAAGTAACGTTAGTACAAAATTGTTAAATGTAAAAACAAAAATACCACTATTAAAGAAGTCAGGTATATATAAACTCAAATGTCCAGAATGTAATGCTGTCTATTTGGGTCAGACCCTTAGGAATTTTGAAGTACGATACAGTGAGCACTTACGAGCATACAGATTAAAACAACCAGATAAATCCCACTACGCAAAACATCTACTTGACACCAATCATTCATTGACACCTAACACAGAACTAGAAGTACTGCATATTTGTGAAAAGAAACAAGAACTGGATTTCCTTGAAGAACTGGAAATTAGAAGACATTTAAGAAACCCACAATATGAAGTTGTCAATGAACAGTTAAATCTAGGGAATTCTCCACTAATAAACTGTCTTCTTAAGTGATAATTGTAAAGATCAGCAGATATAGTTTTCCTGGTTTTCTATATCATTGCATAGTTATACTGATCTTTTTTCTATAAACATATATTAAGCCAATCACAAGTTAGGTTACTTCTTGGTCTAGCCAAATATAACTACTAAACATCAGGTAGGCATAAAATGAAATGTAACTTCTGTCATTCTGACGATGATATTGATTTATCGAAACAATTGTCAATTTTTTAGAATTTTCAATAACTTGTATTATATTGTGGAATTAACTAGAGACCTTGAGTTTCATTTAAAAACACTAATATGAGCATATTCCACGAAGTAAGGGTCGAGACAGTCAATTACATAGTTATATGTTCATATTCTCTTTTCCTTACATTTTATTAACAACTGTATAGAGTCTATAAATAGTAGGAATCTGAAATAATAAAAATAAAACTTGCATTAAGTACAAAAACACATACATTGATATTTCAAACCAACTTACTGAGTATATTACAATATAAACTTAATTCTAATACATTTATTTGAATGAAATTAACTGTCTCGACCCTTATTTCGTGGAATATGCTCATATTAGTGTTTTTAAATGAAAGTCACGGTCTCTAGTTAATTCCACAATAATATTGTGTAATTAACTAGAGACCGTGAGTTTCATTTATTTGAAATTGGAAAATACCAAAGATTGTATAGGTAAGGTTTTTATTGATTTTTATCCAATATTAGTTTTGAATAATTGTTTCATTACACTAGATTTCCTGTAAATTAATTTGAAAGATACATCATCTTCATACCCTGATGATCCAAGTACATCACAACAAGCATCGCAAGATAGTCTTTTCTTAATTTATCTTATGACAAATCCAGCTATGTAGCCACCACATTTTCTGTAAATTCATTGAAGCTCTGAAACCACACTCAAAGTGTACAATCTTGAGATATACAGTTGTTGGTATTGTTATGGAAATCAATGTGGGTTATATTCGGTCTCGTCTCGTAAATAAGTCCTTTGTAGTATCCTTATCTACGTGCTCACGATCGCACATTTTAAAGTCCAAAGTTCAACATCCTACCCTGGCTGCTCTGCCTCCACCGCACCCTTGTGATTTTAGCCTTTATTTGTGTGCATTTACATCGATCGAGTGTGTTGTCTCTGATAGTACGAAAAATAGTGCTTAAAATAAAAATCCCATACAAATCACGGAAAAGACATCGCTCTGTTTCCCGTTCGGAGGGGCCAATGTTTAGATTACTTCGACGGATGGATAAGCGTTTAAAAGCTCTGGAAGGTGATAACCGAAGTCATCAGGTAACAAGTTCGGACGACGAGGATTACAGTATTTCCGACAATGAGCGAGACGAGGATGGACATAATTATTCTTCCCATAGATCTGATGTCGCGATTAGTCGAGCATTGCAGGTAAATGAGTAATTATAGTAACAAACAAACAAAAAATATGTTTCGCTTTTTACTTGTTTTTATAAATTTACATTTTCATTTAAATGTATATGACTGAGTACGTTGGTGGTTACTCTGTCGTGGTGTGGAAAGTATTATTTGTGAATACTTATATGTACCGACCTTCCACGGGGTACTGTTGCAATCAATCAGTTTTGTATAATGGTACGTCGGTGGTTACGCTTATGAAGGGTTGGTTGTAATGGTTAATTGCCTACTTCTTGAGCACGGTTCGCCCCACTAGGTGATTAAAGGACAAAATTTTAATTACCAGGAGCAGTGCATGTTGGTGATGGTGGGGCTCCAAGCCAAGATGGGAACCACAACCGTTATATAAAGGTTTGCTGGCCGTTTTGGCTAATGACATTATTACTCAAACTGTCGTGGTTCAGCCTCTTCGACCGGAAATCGCAGAAAGATGGCTGCATATTTCGAGAAACGGGCTTGATGAACCTGTCCTAAACCAGATAAGGAGAAGAAGAAGAAGAAGAAGCGGTAAAGTACTATATAAAAACCTTGAATGATGCAGTACGCCTGTTAATTGACGTTATACATTCTGAATCTGTATCAAGGGAGGGAACTCGTAGTATACGACCTAAATAAATATTGGAAAGGTACTTTGTCTGAATCCCCTTTGGACAACTGGCTATTTGGCGAGGATTTGGAAGGAAGGTTAAAGGCAGCCAAAGAGCTGAAGGCTTCGTTTAGTCAGTTGAAAAATGTCAGGACCATCCAAGGGAAAAATACGGAGGATCCAACAAAGTCCAAATCGGGACCGCGTTTAAACTTCAGGAGCCTGCCCCAACATCAACAGGGTAGGCGCAAACTCCAAGCTCCCCACAACCGTCAAGAGAAGACCTGGGATCAGAATCACTACCTAGCCAGGAAATCGCAGCCACAGGATAGGGAGAGGTTCTACAAGAGATATCAGCGAAATTGAAGGTGAGTCAGTACAGAGGCCGTTTAAAATTTTTTGTGGATCGTTGGAAATTATTTACTAGTGATAAACGTATTTTATCCTGGTTACAAGGTTTTAAAATTCCCTTTGTATCTAAATCCTTAGAAACCAAACCCCTAGGAAGACACAAATGGTCGGCGCAAGAACAGAAAGTAATCCAGGATAATATTAAGATGTTACTTAATATCGGAGCTATTTCGGAGGCATTACCATGTATATATCAGTTTATTTCCGATATATTTGTTCTTCCTAAAACAGATGGCAGTAGTAGGTTGATCTTCAACTTGAAAAACTTTAACAAATATGTTAGCACAAATCATTTTAAATTAGAGGGCTATAGAATAGCCACCGCTTTAACAAAACCATTTTTACGCTTGTCTTATTTCAACGATGAGGCTAATTTATGTGTAGCTAATACCTTATCAGAGTATCTGAAACGCACAGAATCTATCAGAGGAAACATAACTTCTCTTTTTATAACAATCAAGGAACCATATAAGAAAGCCTCTTCTCAAACGTTAGGGCATTTGATTAAAAATATCCTAATTAGCAGCGGAATTGATACGAGTATTTTCACGCCCTATAGTGTAAGGCATGCCTCCACCTCGACAGCCGCCAGAAGAGGGTTAAATTTTGATAGTATGAGGCTAGCGGCAGGATGGTCTCAAAGTTCAAAAATGTTCGCCATGCAAAGTTTACAATAGACCATTAATAAATAATGAAAAAACCTTCGCCGAAACTATACTTAGTTTATAAGACATAAATGTTTAAGCCGCATTCATATCCATAATTATTATAAGTTTATATATAGATGTATTATATCTATTAGATCTTTTGTTAAACTTGTGTTATTATGACGTTTTTTCTTTGGTAATATTATTACATTACAGGGATATCAGAATTACTATGTTGTTGTTATTACTTTAAATATCTACAATGGACTTATTTACGAGACGAGACCGAATTAAACGAACTTACCTAAGTGAAGTTCAATCTTGATTATATGAGGGTCTCGTCGATGTAAATAAGTCCCCTCCCAACCCTAAAACCCATTTTACAACAACATAGAGGACACTTTAAATAGACTGAAATTACAAGAGTGCGGCGGAGGCAGAGCAACGAGGGTGAGATGTTGAACTTTGGACTTTAAAATGTGTGATCGTGAGCACGCAGATACGGATACTACAATGGACTTATTTACGAGACGAGACCCTCATATAATCAAGAATGAACTTCACTTAGGTAAGTTCGTTTAATCTTGTAATTACCATACTTCTATGTATTTAAAAAAAATTTAATCAGCTAGGATTGTTGTTGGGGCCATTTCGGGACCTAAAAAAATATTAATGAAAGGAAGCAATTTAAAATTTTTACATATATAGAACCGAAAAAAATAGTGTCTTCTGACAAAAAAATGTGATAAAACTGGAGTGGACTTTGTATTGCAAGGCAGTAAAAAAACTGTTACCTTACATCATTGAAAATTAACTTCCAATGATTTTGGCTGAATTTGTACGTTAGTAAGTATCTTAGGTTATTTGCTTTGCATTGGGATTCAAATGTAGCAAGTATATAAAGACTAGAAACCAAAAAGCCAAGAATAGGAAAACACCTATTCTTATTTGTCTTACACACAAAACTATCGTGTGTTTATACCTCTTCCAAAAGGGTTTCTAGAATTTGAAATATCGAATGAATCATTGAGAAAAAGAGGTAACACCATGCATCCGTTACTGTTATTTCGGGAATAATTTAAATTTTAGATACATTCCTTCTCTACATTTATATTTATACTCTAAACAGTGCATAGTTTTTTATGAACTTTTACTTTTCCGCCCAACCTTTCTATATGCGAGAAAAGTATTGGTTTACCCCAAAAAAAGTTGGAATTTTTTTTTCAGTTATTTTCACGTTTTCCATTAACAACAACACGAAAAAACGGCTTTTAGAAAAAAAAATCCTGTGTGTATGTCGTCGTAGTCGGCGTCGTCGGCCACTTTTCCTTACATGTCTTGTTAGCACGATACAACCTCCGGAGTGCAATAAGTCCGCAATTTTATGATTGAATATTGTTAAGGACATGTCACAGATGAACCTTACTGATTTTCAGTTCACCAGAGCCAGTACAACGGGTGCTATGGTACTTGAAGTACGACATTTTGTAATTTTTTGAGAAATTTCAGTTTGTTAGCACGATACAGCCTCCGCAGTTCAACAAGTCACCAATTTTATAATTGAATATTATTCAGGACATCTAAGTGATGAATCCTATTGATTTTCAGCTCACCAGAGCTAATACAACAGGTGCTTTAAGTACGATATTTTTGTCATTTTTGGAGAAGTTTCAGTTTGTTAGCACGATACAGCCTCCGGAGTATATACAAGTGACCAATTTTGTGGCTTGAACTTGTCAGTTCAAAAAAAGAAGAATAGAAAATATCAGAGGAAGAGAAAGTTAAGCGCGAAAATGCAAAAACAAAGAAAAATAAACGGTTTTAAGGATTAAAACTAACTTTTCCGCATCTGTGGCCCTGAAGAATATTCTATCATAAAATTGTTACTTGTATACATTTCGGGGGATGTATCGTGCTATAGTATGTACAAAAAGTACGAGGAGTAATAGACCCTAATTAAGTATGCAAAACCTTCACAGGGAGCACCATGAAACTTTTGATAAATCTCTTACTTTTAATTACATTTCTTCCGTAAATCTAAAAACCAGGTAGATCGACCCCGTATTTGTTTCAGTTGTAGCAAAGTTTAGGGTTTATTCATTGTTAAAGGATTAGCAGATAAGCAATAACGCAATGCAGTGGTGTGTATTTTGGGAGAAAAATACGTTTTAAATTATAATATAATAAAAATGAAAAGAAATAATTATTGGAATACATTTATTACTTACATTTTATTCTATATCCGACTCGGAAGAGGAAGAATCGTTGTTGACATTAATAATAATAGGGTCGATTAAATCATCACAAATATTGTCAATTTTCCACATATTTGCCTCTACTTTGATAACATGCTCGATACAGTTTGTCCAATTTTCCTTACTCACATGACTTACAGCACTCTCAAACAATTTCACAACATCGTTTATTTTAAAAGTAGTATTTTTTTTCCAACTTCCCCCTTTACCTGAGCCCATATTAATTCTATGGGATTAAGTTCACAATGATAAGGGGGAAGTCGAAGAACTGATATACCACGAGAAGAAGCCATTTCTTCTACAATGTAGGTTTTGTATTTATTCTTGGTCATTTTTGCAATTCTGTAAAGTTCTTTCCTTAGTGGATCTTTTGGAAACTTAATATTTTTCGAAATAAGCCACTCCAAAAGCTCTGCTTTACGCCAACGACTTGTGGGCAATGCTTCTCGTAACCGTGAATGGTAACTTGCGTTGTCCATAACAATAACAGCCCCCTTTGGAATCAGATCCAACATTTGAACAAACCATTCCTCGAAGACATCCCCATTCATATCTTCGTGATAGTCCCCCGTGCGTTTTGAAATAAAAGTTAATAATCCACCATCAACAAAACCTTCAGAACTTCCAACATGGACAATGATAAGTCTTTTTCCTTTTCCAGATGGTGGCTGCAAACCTAACGACAAACCTACCACGAATGCCTGCCTTCCCCTTTAATGTTTTCATCTTGCCAAGATTTGGAAACTGTATATCCAGCATTTATCCATGTTTCGTCTAAGTAGAAGATTTTCAAATTTTGTTCTCTGGCATGTCGAATGCTTCTTAAATAGTCTCTTCTCCAAAAAACTATTTCCAGTTTATCTATAAAGAGAGATTTTCTATTATGTTTTGTATATCTGAAACCCACATCTTTCAAAAGTTTGCATAATGTCATTCTGGAGAATTTTGGATAGTCCGTATCTTCTTGCACTGATGTCATAATTTTGTCAAGTGTTGGAATTTCCTTTCGTAAGTAAAATCCATGGACTTTACGCCTTAGTCTTTGTTTTAATGACTCATCGATCTCAATTGGTTTTCGGCCTGAAGGAGTTTTAGGGGGTTGAAGAGTTCCATTCTTGCTTTCTTTTAGTAATCTATAAATTGTTGATTTAGCAACACACAACATAGCAGCCGTTAATTCCACAATATCATCAACACTTGCACTTGGATCCTTGTTTTTTAATGATATATAACAATTCAATATCAGAGTTTTTTCATTTAAAGATAATGGACCTGTTTTTGGTCGTTTAGATGGTCCTTGGCTTATCGACATTGTTTGGTACTTGCACAATTAACATTCAACAAATGTTTTAAATATATTCCAACTGTTTACAATATTATGACAACCATACAACTTCATACAACTTTACTCAAAGAACTAATACTAAGTACTGATTTAATGTACCTACTTTCTTTTAAAATAATATTCCCGATAATGTTTCTAAGAAAACTGGGTTGTTTGGAAAATCCCTCTCAATAATCGAATAATCTGTAAATAGGTGTAATCGTATTAAGCCGATTACAGTAGGCCACTTGCCATTTAAAATTTCTGAGAAAAATTCCCCAAACACTACATATAGGAGTAATACAAATAAAAAATATTATGAATAAACGGGCATATTCGAACTCTGCCACAAAATAAAATTTTACCTGACTTGTATCAATTTGAGGATTACTGAAATGTTCGAACTGTGCCGCAACCATTTAGTTTAATTCTATTAGAGTCATTAGGGTTTATAATAGATAAAATCGGAGGCCCATAGAATTATGTATATTTCTGAAAGGTTTCAAAGATTTCTTGAATTAAATATTTTGAAGAAATCTTGATTGTTTCGATCGATATTTAGGGGATTAGGGGAAGGATGTTGATGCACTTACACTATTGCCTAAAAATCAGGAAGAAGTATTTAATAGTGTTCGTGAATTACAATTACGAACGAACCGAGAAGAGGAATTTCTATTAACAGCAGACCAGGTATTTAAAATTATTGTGTTCTCCTGTTTTTCCAACCTTAATTTTTTATGTAATTCGGATTGTATTTTAATGGATGGGACTTTTAAATACTGTTCAACTTTTTTTACCAAATGTTTACCATTCATGGTTTTAAAAACGGCTATTACGTACCTCTTGTTTTTTGTTTGCTGCCGGACAAATCAAGTCAAACATATTCAAATTTGTTTTTAATTTTAAGACAAAAATGTAAAGAAGTAGGCTTAAATTTTCAACCTAAAGAAGTCGTAGTAGATTTTGAACTAAGCATTCATAACGCTATATATGAATGATTTGGCAGAGATCAAATTCTTTTTGGTTGTAAATTTCATCTCTGTCAAGCTTGGGTTCGTAAGATTCAGGAGTTTCATTTGGTACAAGAGTACAGACAGAAAGGTTCTGTAATTGGCGAATACTTAAAAGTACATTTCGGTATTATGTATCTTAGTCCTGAGGAAGTTGTAGAATTTTTTTATAATGAACTACATTTTTTGCTTCCGAATGACCTCTACCTCTATCACTTTTTTTTATTAAAATTAGTACATCCCGTTACCTCTGACCTAAATCGTATATTCTTTAGCATAGGCAACTCATTCGTTCAATACAAAATGTACCTTACACCCTCTTAAAATATATTTTGGTAGGTCTATGAAATCTACTTAAATGAATGATTTATTACTCCTTGTCCTTTCTATATAGACTATAACAAACCGAAATTTCTCCAAAAATAACCAAAAATTCAGTATATCTGGATTTATAGGACCCGCTGTACTCGCTCTATTCAATTGAAAATCAATAGGGTACATCTGTGAGACACCTTGAACAATATTCAATCATAAAACTGATCAATCGTATACTCTCTGGAGGCTGTATCGTGCTAACAAACTGAAAATTCTCCAAAAATGACGAAAATTTGGTTCTTCAAGTACCATAGCACCCGTTGTACTGGCTTCAGTGAGCTGAACATCGATAGGGTATATACTTGAGACGCTCTGAATAATATCCAATCATAAAATTGGTCACTTGTATATACTCCGGAGGCTGTATCGTGCTAACAAACTAAACCTTCTCCAAAAATGACAAAAATATCGTACTTAAAGTACTATAGCACCTATTGTATAGGCTCCGGTGAGCTGAAAATCAATAGGGTTCATTAGTGAGATGCCCTGAATAATATTCAATCATAAAATTGGTGACTTGTTGAACTCCGGAGGCTGTATCGTGCTAACAAACTGAAATTTCTCAAAAAATTACAAAATGTCGTACTTCAAGTACCATAGCACCCGTTGTACTGGCTCTGGTGAACTGAAAATCAATAGGGATCATCTGTGACATGCCCTTAACAATATTCAATCATAAAATTGCTGACTCATTGCACTCCGGAGGCTGTATCGTGCTAACACGACATGTAAGGAAAAGTGGCCGACGACAACGACGACGACGACATACACACAGGATTTTTTTTCTAAAAACCGTTTTTTCGTGTTGTAGTTGATGAAAAACGTAAAAATAACTTAAAAAAAAATTTCAAAATTCCAACTTTTTTTGGGGTAAACCAATACTTTTTTCGTAATAGTAATATAGGAAAAGAGAAGAAAGAACCAAAGTCTTCGATAAAACAAAACGAAAAATAAACGGTTTTAAAGATTAAAACTAACTTTTCCGCATCTGTGGCCCTGAACAATATTCTATCATAAAATTTTACTTGTATACACTTCGGGGGATGTATCGTGCTAACAAACCGAAATTTCTCCAAAAATAACACCAAAAATGTAGTATATCTGGATTTATAGGACCCGATGTAGCCGCTCTAGTCAACTCAAAATCAATAGGGTGCATCTGTGTGACACCTTGAATAATATTCAATAATAAAATTAATCAATCTTATACTCTCTGGAGGCTGTATCGTGCTAAAAAACTGAAAATTCTCCAAAAATGACAAAAATTTGGTACTTCTAGTACCACAGCTCCCGCTGTACTGGCTTTAGTGAGCTGAATATCAATAGGGTTCATCTTTGAGACGCTCTGAATAATATCCAATCATAAAATTGGTCACTTCGGAGGCTGTATCGTGCTAACAAACTGAAACTTCTCCAAAAATGACAAAAATATCGTACTTCAAGTACCATAGCACCCGCTGTACTGGCTCTGGTGAGCTGAAAATCAATAGGGTTCATCTGTGACATGTCTTTAAACATATTCAATCATAAAATTGGTGACTTATTGCACTCCGGAGGCTGTATCGTGCTAACAAACTGAAATTTCTCAAAAAATAACAAAAATGTTGTACTTCAAGTACCATAGCACTCGTTGTGTCAAATACCATAACATCCGTTGTACTGGCTATTGTGAGCTGAAAATCAATAGGGTTCACCTGTGAGATGTCCTGAACAACATTCAGTAATAAAATTGGTGACTTGTTGCACTCCGGAGGCTGTATCGTGCTAACAAGACATGTATGGAAAAGTGGCTGACGACGACGACATACACACAGAATTTTTTTCTAAAAACCGTTTTTTCGTGTTGTTGTTGATGGGAAACGTAAAAATAACTCAAATAACACTTTTTGGGTAAACAAATACTTTTCTCGCATATTAGATAGGTTGGGCGGAAAAGTAAAAAAAGAGAAACAAAGTTTTCTGCCAATTCCTTTGTGATTTTGAAGTACGATAAGCAGTTTTATTCCGCTAAAATCCTGAAATTAGGAAATGACCTTATTTTTGTTCAGCTATACATAGAAGTGAAAAGAACTGGAAATGGCCAGAAAAAGCACTTATGGTATTCCTATGATGGTTTAATTGAATAAATTTCCCCTCCGTCTATGATCAACAGAAGAGGTCCATATTCCGTTCCAGAATTTTCTAAATTTATGTAGCTAGTCAGTTTATCAAAATCCTTATTAATAAATGTTTACTTAACGTTCTTTTCTGCTCTTCAATATTTTCTCTTTACAAAGCGGCTAAAAGTGGTGTCTTCATATTATGAAGATATGACTAAAGGTGACAAATTTATGGCTAAAAATGGTATATCTACTGTTTTCACAAAAAAGTTGTTTTTACCACCACACAACGATTGCTATCTCTTTCTTACTCACATATAACCTATTTTGAAAGTCCATAGCAGTTGAGCCGTCCAAAATGCATGAACTTAACATATATTAGAGACGAAAAGTAAAACAGTTTGGTAGAACATCTTCTTAAACTGGCTAAAACTGATGTTGCTAGCTTTCTTTTCAAAACTTCAGTGTAAAATAGCGTTTTTTTTCAATTCTCAAAAGCTCCATTCCACGGTCCATCAGGCTTCTATAATTGTATTTTAAACACAAAATTTTCCATGTGATGTCATTCCATAGCATTTTGACAAATTCTAGTCGACGAATCTTGTGATTTTGGAGAAAGACGAGGAATTTTAATTTCTCTTAATTATCTTCTGACCGTTTTCGCACCGTTACCCACACTGGCATTTCATTATTTATCTGTTAAAGTGCGTTAGAAAAAGACATAGACTTCGTTTCACGAAAGTTGAAGACACCTGAAGTTGGAACATTGACAATAGCAGAAACCAAATTCTGTCTTGTTTATCTACGTCGCTTAGTAACGACCACTGGCGTAGGATGATAGCCACTTTAAAATTTGACATTTGAGGGTTATGTTTTTGGTTGTTTATTTATTGAATATTATTGATTTTGAATATTTTAAAACGTTTAGCTAGTTTATAAGTGAGGGTTGTGTGTTTTATTCAATCTAAAACCATATTTTCTAAAAAACCTGTTGGTGTAAAAGCAAAAATAATCATAGTCAATGCACTCAAATTTGGAGAAGTGGAAAAATTTCTACATCCTGGAGAAAAGGCCTCCTACTTTAAAATGTAAGTTTGATAACATTAAATAATAAAGAAACTAAAATTAATTACAAGCAATTTCAGTCAGTTTACTTCTAGCACGATTTTTTAAGCTAGAATTACTTTTAATAGTCTTAAAAGGAAAATAGTTTTATATTGAAGTAAACCTCATTTTTTTCTAGGTACTCTTCACAAAGTGCACATTGTTTTACCTGACTTTACTATCAGTAGAACTTCTTTCTTCTTTGTAGCGACTACTAAAATGTATAAGCTCTAGGTAAGTAGTGAGTTTTTATTAGTTATTTAAGATGAAAGTTTTGTAACGGGTTAATTTTGACACTATGACTACCAACTCAGTCTTTTTAAAAAAAAATATATTAAAAGATCAGATTAAATTCTTTACTGGATAATTATTAACAATATAATATAAAAATTTACCTATTTGGCATTTTTGTAACACTTTGTAACTAACACATATGCTTGTATAAATATTTGCAGATTGTGAACTATGTTGATTTTATTTAACATTTTTTTGATTTATGGGTTTTAACAGAAGTCTTTTAACAGTATTGTTGTCGTTATCTGTTTCTGTCAGCCCAGAGTTCTAGTGATTTCTCTGCCATCATCTTCCTGGTGAAATGGTGCAGGCTGTAGCCGACATATCATAATATCTTGACAGTAATTTTGTATCAATCACTATTGAATGCTAGGTAAGTTGGTAAGTTGTATCTTCTGATACAAAACGAGCGCCGCTGTAAATAGACTAGTGTTAGTTATTCTTTTTTTAACTTACATTCTTGGGGTATTTAGGGTTCTTCTCCTACTTGTCAGCTAGGGGACATTATCTTATTTTGGTTAAGACATACTGGACTTGACTGGAACTTGACTCTGGATTTGGGAGGCTGTAATAAGAGGCCGCCAGTAGTTTTGTTCGATTTATTGGCAACCGAGGGTTACTTACTTCATTTGCCTTTGCAGTTCAATACAGCGAGTAGAAGGCTTACATGAAGAGGATGTATATACTGGATAAGTGATATTAATTGTCTTTTCTTACATAAATTCAAGATAAGTTGAGTTATAGTTTCAAGGGGGGGGGGCATTATTTAACTTACATGTTGAGGATTTTACTAATAAAACTAGGTTTTATTTAAGGAACTTATAAGGATCCTTAAATAAGTGAAGGTATCTTATGATAGACCTACGCACTATACCAACGCATTTTTTTTTTCATATGAAAAACACCAGTATACTGTGAAATTTTATATTTATATGCTGTTGTATTTTTTTTTGCCTTGGATCCAACGCAAGTATAAACACTCCATTTTTGATAACTTGGTGAATTTATGTATTCAGGTGATCATTGGTGAATTTGCTATTGCAGAACAATATATATATTGTCTTTTAATGTAAATACATTTTATTACTGTGGTCTATATTGTTGCACCAAGTATTTTGAATAAGTATAGTTTTCAGGGGACAGGGGAATATTTTCAATTGTAATTTTTGGCTTTTAATGTAAATACATTTTATTACTGTGGTCTATGTTGTTACAATATAATACACTGTATTTTACTAAATTTTTGGAACTTTATACTTAATAAAGTGAATGTAAGTTAGGTTGTCTTTGCTTTCCTCACTTTTGTCAAATTTAAGTTTGGAAATTTTCTTTTACGGCTCAGATAAATTTGACTGGCGCCTAACAATTAGTTTTTTTCTTAAATTCAACATCCCAGATTTGAGACGTTCACCCACTCCCGTCTCCACTTGAGTGAACCGGAGCCACATCGGTTGACATCTGGGACAACCGAAACTTATAAATATAAAAAGTTTTATAGTTATATAGTTATAGTTTTAAAGTGAATGGGGAAAAATGTTGAACGAGTGGAACAAATTCATTATCAGAAGAAAAATTAAGATAAAACTACAATAAACATTAAGAATTAAAAATATTAATATGTAACATGCATAAGTATTTAGTTGCAAATAATACATTTATTGTAGAGGGCAGTGTACTCAAGAAAACAGAAAGGTGATTATGGAATCGCATGATATTCGCCTTAAAAGAATTAATTTCTTAGAAAATATTATTAAATACAGAACAGAAAGCTGGAATATTGTGTATACTGATGAAGCATACATCCGCAGCTCGCACATGCAATCCAAGATATGGTACGATGCACCAGGAGT
Source organism: Galeruca laticollis (assembly GCA_963921935.1). Lineage (NCBI taxonomy): Eukaryota > Metazoa > Arthropoda > Insecta > Coleoptera > Chrysomelidae > Galeruca > Galeruca laticollis. The sequence goes on along the minus strand of OY998181.1, from coordinate 21,723,697 downwards.
AGGTTTCAAATTAGTCAGGAAGAAATTTTCTGAAGTAGATGTTCAAGAATGGTGTTCTATTTGTAAACCTGTAAAGAAATGCGAATCTGAATGGATTAAAGAAGAACACATTTTTGATAATGCTGTAGTTTCTCTAAGTTCAACTTAAATACAGTATCGTCTGACAAATCTACTAGTGTTATCGAATTTCTTAGTTGCTCTGAAACCCATTGGTAACACAGGTTTACAAGAAGACATTAATTCTCATGAATCAATACGTTTTATATTTTAGGAATATGGAAGAGTTTACATCTTGAAGAGGATTACAAAACAGAGAAGTTGATTATTGTTGTAGGGACGGAAAAAAACTTGCAAATAGAAAAGAATCCAATTTGTACGAGTGTAATAGGACTGTTTCAAATTGTACACATCCCTTTTATTACAATTGTTTAGTTTTATGAATATATAATATTAGGATTTTTTTCTTCGTATAAGAAACGCGGCATAAAGATCTCAGAAAGCATCAATATTCGTGGAATGTGCTATCAAGAATTAAACTTTACATTGTTAGTGATGGTATTTACTTATTAGATAACTATAATTTGAATATTATATTTTAACTTACTTGTTATTATAATTTAAAAGAAATATAGTGGTACAAATCACGGAAACACGGGTGGGACACAAAGATGAAATACATGCCAAAACAAGGAAGGAAGGAAGAACTCAAAATAGTATAATAAATTAATAGCAGGTATTACAACAGACAGGATATTGCGGAAGAGCGAGTTTGTTTCAGATACTGCCAGCAATACATTGGAAGATGATTGTTATATAGCTGGGACATCTATAACTTAATTGAATTATCAAAAAGAAGTAACCTAGTCTAAGAGCTGGCTACGAAAAAGTGAACTGATAAGGTGCATTCACGAATTTTGTAAAAAATGTCTCCTTGGTACCCGATAAATACGTAGCGTTGCCGTCAGAACGCTCTCCCGGGGCGGGAGGCGTGGGTGGTCGGTCAAAGTCGTAAATTTATATTTAGAAAAAAATGATAGGGTGCAGTCCTGAAATTTAGTAGAGCTATAGTGTTTTACTGTAGGAATCGAGGAAAATGATTGTCAGAAGTTTAGGTCGGGGCTTAAAGACTGTCAGAAGTCAATAAAGTTGTAAAAAAATTGTTGAAATTTAAACCACAAGGGGCAGTTCTGACAATTGCATTTTTACATTGTTTATGGCTTATTGAACTTGTATATAAATTGACAGAAGTCTAAATAATGGCTAAGTACATGGAAATTGATAATATGGCCGGAAGTCGTTGAAGCGGCTATCGCGACGGAAAGCAATCTTTCGTAGCTTGTTTCAAATTTAAACCACAAGGTGCAGTTCTGACAATTGCATTTTTATATTGTTTATGGCTTACTGAACTTGTATATAAATTGTCAGAAGTCTAAATAATGGCTAAGTACATGGAAATTGATAATATGGCCGGAAGTCGTTGAAGCGGCTATCGCGACGGAAAGCAATCTTTCGTAGCTTGTTTCAAATTTAAACCACAAGGTGCAGTTCTGACAATTGCATTTTTATATTGTTTATGGCTTACTGAACTTGTATATAAATTGTCAGAAGTCTAAATAATGGCTAAGTACATGGAAATTGATAATATGGCCGGAAGTCGTTGAAGCGGCTATCGCGACGGAAAGCAATCTTTCGTAGCTTGTTTCAAATTTAAACCACAAGGTGCAGTTCTGACAATTGCATTTTTATATTGTTTATGGCTTACTGAACTTGTATATAAATTGTCAGAAGTCTAAATAATGGCTAAGTACATGGAAATTGATAATATGGCCGGAAGTCGTTGAAGCGGCTATCGCGACGGAAAGCAATCTTTCGTAGCTTGTTTCAAATTTAAACCACAAGGTGCAGTTCTGACAATTGCATTTTTATATTGTTTATGGCTTACTGAACTTGTATATAAATTGTCAGAAGTCTAAATAATGGCTAAGTACATGGAAATTGATAATATGGCCGGAAGTCGTTGAAGCGGCTATCGCGACGGAAAGCAATCTTTCGTAGCTTGTTTCAAATTTAAACCACAAGGTGCAGTTCTGACAATTGCATTTTTATATTGTTTATGGCTTACTGAACCTGTATATAAATTGTCAGAAGTCTAAATAATGGCTAAGTACATGGAAATTGATAATATGGCCGGAAGTCGTTGAAGCGGCTATCGCGACGGAAAGCAATCTTTCGTAGCTTGTTTCAAATTTAAACCACAAGGTGCAGTTCTGACAATTGCATTTTTATATTGTTTATGGCTTACTGAACTTGTATATAAATTGTCAGAAGTCTAAATAATGGCTAAGTACATGGAAATTGATAATATGGCCGGAAGTCGTTGAAGCGGCTATCGCGACGGAAAGCAATCTTTCGTAGCTTGTTTCAAATTTAAACCACAAGGTGCAGTTCTGACAATTGCATTTTTATATTGTTTATGGCTTACTGAACCTGTATATAAATTGTCAGAAGTCTAAATAATGGCTAAGTACATGGAAATTGATAATATGGCCGGAAGTCGTTGAAGCGGCTATCGCGACGGAAAGCAATCTTTCGTAGCTTGTTTCAAATTTAAACCACAAGGTGCAGTTCTGACAATTGCATTTTTATATTGTTTATGGCTTACTGAACTTGTATATAAATTGTCAGAAGTCTAAATAATGGCTAAGTACATGGAAATTGATAATATGGCCGGAAGTCGTTGAAGCGGCTATCGCGACGGAAAGCAATCTTTCGTAGCTTGTTTCAAATTTAAACCACAAGGTGCAGTTCTGACAATTGCATTTTTATATTGTTTATGGCTTACTGAACTTGTATATAAATTGTCAGAAGTCTAAATAATGGCTAAGTACATGGAAATTGATAATATGGCCGGAAGTCGTTGAAGCGGCTATCGCGACGGAAAGCAATCTTTCGTAGCTTGTTTCAAATTTAAACCACAAGGTGCAGTTCTGACAATTGCATTTTTATATTGTTTATGGCTTACTGAACTTGTATATAAATTGTCAGAAGTCTAAATAATGGCTAAGTACATGGAAATTGATAATATGGCCGGAAGTCGTTGAAGCGGCTATCGCGACGGAAAGCAATCTTTCGTAGCTTGTTTCAAATTTAAACCACAAGGTGCAGTTCTGACAATTGCATTTTTATATTGTTTATGGCTTACTGAACCTGTATATAAATTGTCAGAAGTCTAAATAATGGCTAAGTACATGGAAATTGATAATATGGCCGGAAGTCGTTGAAGCGGCTATCGCGACGGAAAGCAATCTTTCGTAGCTTGTTTCAAATTTAAACCACAAGGTGCAGTTCTGACAATTGCATTTTTATATTGTTTATGGCTTACTGAACTTGTATATAAATTGTCAGAAGTCTAAATAATGGCTAAGTACATGGAAATTGATAATATGGCCGGAAGTCGTTGAAGCGGCTATCGCGACGGAAAGCAATCTTTCGTAGCTTGTTTCAAATTTAAACCACAAGGTGCAGTTCTGACAATTGCATTTTTATATTGTTTATGGCTTACTGAACTTGTATATAAATTGTCAGAAGTCTAAATAATGGCTAAGTACATGGAAATTGATAATATGGCCGGAAGTCGTTGAAGCGGCTATCGCGACGGAAAGCAATCTTTCGTAGCTTGTTTCAAATTTAAACCACAAGGTGCAGTTCTGACAATTGCATTTTTATATTGTTTATGGCTTACTGAACCTGTATATAAATTGTCAGAAGTCTAAATAATGGCTAAGTACATGGAAATTGATAATATGGCCGGAAGTCGTTGAAGCGGCTATCGCGACGGAAAGCAATCTTTCGTAGCTTGTTTCAAATTTAAACCACAAGGTGCAGTTCTGACAATTGCATTTTTATATTGTTTATGGCCTACTGAACCTGTATATAAATTGTCAGAAGTCTAAATAATGGCTAAGTACATGGAAATCGATAACATGACCGGTACTCGATTCGAGATATTTTTAAGAAATTATAAAATAACAGATGTAAACGAACCATTTCATAAAAAAACAGTAAAAAATTTCGATGCATCAAATTTGCCTCCTTGTCAGTCGGAACTACGTCAGCAATTTGAAAGGGCGAGATACATCTCAAATGTATGGAGAAATGCTCACCTAAAAGTTCCAACGGAACTCGAACCTACAGATTGCGGCTGGATACAACAAGGATCAACATATGAATTTAAATGGTTTGAAGGACCTCAACTACCTTTAACAGTCAACGATGTTATCCGAAAAGACGAAAATGAAGAATCTGGAGCTGAAGGTTAAATATTCGACTACATGATTCGTACATTGAAAAAAATATTCAATTTTAATGTTAATAATGTTTCAGATGATGAATCAGACATTGAGTATGCTAGTGACGAGGATGAACATGAGCAGTCAGATTGCGAGTGTTAATTGTTTTTTAAATATATTTTTTACAAATTATAAAACAATATTTATGTAATTATTCATACTTACATTTCACTTTCTCTACTATTAACTTTGTTATAATAAAAGTAATACAAAAATATTGAAAATAACAAATTGCCAAAAGTACAGAAATAAATTAGCGCTTACTCGGCATTTTACATCACGATTTTTATGTTTTTTTTTAAATATCTCTCTTCCTTAGCCTTCTGTCATTGCACACTTAGTTAAATAACTACGTAAAAATTAAATACAAGAAATAGCCAGATCTGCACATTGTTATTTAAATTTGAAATAAAAGCTTCGAAAGATTGCTTTCCGTTGCGATAGCCGCTTCAGCGACTTCCGGCCATGTTATCGATTTTCATGTACTTAGCCATTATTTCGACTTCTGACAATTTATATACAGGTTCAGTAAGCCATAAATAATATAAAAATGCAATCGTCAGAACTGAACCTTGTTATTTAAATTTGAAACAAGCCACGAAAGGTTGCTTTCCGTCGCGATAGCCGCTTCAACGACTTCCGGCCATATTATCAATTTCCATGTACTTCGCCATTATTTAGACTTCTGACAATTTATTAACAAGTTCAGTAAGCCATAAACAATATAAAAATGCAATTATTAGAACTGCACCTTGTGGTTTAAATTTCAACAATTTTTTTACAACTTTGTCGACTTCTGACAGTCTTTAATCCCCGACCTAGACTTCTGACAATAATTTTCGTCGATTCCTACAGTAAAAAGCTATAACTCTGCTAAATTTCAGGACTGCAACTTATCATTTTTTTCTATATGTAAATTTACGCAAAATTCAATAAGGCATTTGAAAAAAGAAAAATATATGTTATGCAAATTCCAGAAAAAGCGGAAGTTTGTAAAATAATAAAAACAGAGAAACAGGCGTACTATCCTAATGATAAATAGAATGTGTATTTAGATCTTTGTGTAGGGGTATTTTGTTTATAATTAAAATTTGTGTTTGCTTTATGTTAAATTGGAGCTTTATAATGTTTGTTTTTTATAAATTAAAATAAACAATTTTGTAACTTCCCATTTTGTTTTCTTTTTTCTCCTTTTTTGATACCTAAATAATGTACCTACGACTTGAGGTAAGTTTGTAAATTACTTCATTTTTAATTTGAATACTACACTTTATTAAACTTTTGGTAGTGTTTGTTTTCCCTAACCATAACCTATAAGCATTATATAGCGATAAAACTTTAAATAAACCAGCAATCTTCAAAGAAACTGTCATATCATGATACATAAATTATTATTATTAATATTCTTCATTATTCCTGTTCCAGAAAGGACGAAGTCAAGGATCTTAGAGTTACTTATAATAGTCAAATGTATTTCTCTTTACAAAAATCAGTTGAGTGCCAATCGTATAATGGGTTTAACTTTCAGACAATCCACTCATTTTTCAAATATTGAGACTAAAAATGTTGTTTAATACTTTAGTAAGACATAAACTTGAGTTTGGATCTATTATCTGGGGAGATTAATCTCAAATCTACTTAGAAAATATGGAGAAAGTGTAGAATAAATACTTACGTTTCTTGTATTATAAAAAATATAATCATTGGCCGGATTAAAGAACAATTGGGACAACTAGATTACGGAAACAACTTGAGGTTATTTCTATCACTAGTCGACGTAAATTGAATATGATGCTTTTCTTGTATAAAATGATTAATTATATCGACATCTAGTAAGTTATTATATTTAATTCCTTTCAAAGTTCCCTCAAGGTTAACTCGATCCTCTTTATTGTTTAGAAGAGTAAGAACATTAGTTTGTTCTCCTCTTGAGACCATGTTAAAACTTGCCAATAATGTTACCGAATTAGATCGGACAATGTCAATTAGACAATTTAAAAACAGTATTTATGAATATATTAAGAAATTTGGTGTATGAAGGAATTGTTCTGGAAATTAGTCGTCTTTGCCTTGTTTTTAATTCTCTACATTAATCAATATATTACTGTTATATTTATCAATGGCCATACTACACAATGTTAGGATACGATTTATGTATTGTTACGAAATAGCACACTGGTTTTCAATTCTTATTCCATGTGATAAAAAATAAATCCTGTTTGGAATTAGTTATTAATATTCTAATTTTGTGTTAACCCACAAAATGTGAAATCGTTACGCTACTGATTTTCAATTTTACAATGTGGTGGTGATTTTGACAACAAGTTAGCGCATACATCTGCAACTCCATGTGGCTTCAACTTTCGTGAAACGGACTCTACAAGGAAGCAATATTTTTTAGTACAACAGTGAGTTTGATGCCGAATTAAAAATTATTGAAATAAACCAATTATTCACACACTATAAATTGAAGACTTCAGAGAATGTAGATGCAGGTTTTTTGTGGTTATCCTCTATTCTAGATGAACAAATAGTGGTAACTTTCATGAACGTTAGCGCAATTGAATAAATGACAACTAAACATTTTCTATATAAAAACTTAGTTTTGATATTAATAATTAGTGATTTCATTGTGACATAAGATGAGCAGATGCTAAAAATAGAAGCATCAGTAATCGATCATTTTCTTAATGACCTGTTGAAACGTTCACTTAGCAGTTAACATTTCTAATAGAGTTTTAAATAAATAATTTAGCGATGCATGTTAAATTTATTGGTGGAATAGACCACACGTCCTTCCTTGCCAATGTTTTAAACAACTATTTAAATGTTGGTGGAATAAACTGTATAGATATCTCACAGAAAAAAAATCCTGAATAGAAATTCGGAATGCGGCACTATACGAGAGATTGTAATAGAGAATGGTAGTCGCAGAAATCCTGATAAAAGTTTTAAATATTCTGTATGGTTATTAAAAAAACTTGTTCTAAGAACAAATTCGCAGGGATTACTGGTAGGTTTTATTTTTTTTGTGTAATATTTTCTTAAATTGATAAAGGTTTTTGTCCAGGACAAATCATTAAACTAGATTGTATATCTGTAAAAAAATGATAAGTACAGTTTCATATATGTCACTGGACAGATATCTAATTATCGTGTTAATTAAAAAAAGGTCTATCTGTAACACACTTGGTGTTCTTGTAGCGATACCGCCTGGAATAATTTAACTATTCCGGTAAATTTAACTAAAATCACCCGACGGAAGAACTAAGGTGAAGATTTGTCGGCAATTTGCATTGACTCACAAGAAATGGTGTTTCCATAAGAGCCAATTCATGATCTAGATACTCAACTATGTATTATACTGAGAATTATTTAACCTAGGAAGATTTTATGGAGAATCGACTTCGACTTGCTACTTCAAGATAAGTAAAATTATATTGTATGGCTTCACCATTCATATTTGTACAGCTTGTCTTAGTTTTTATTTATACTTTCTTTTTCTTCTCACATACACACTTTTACTAACCTATTATTGTCAAACTATGTAACACGTTTAAATATTTTTTCATTCATTATATTCATACATATTAGTAGTTTGTTGTTTTATTTATTATACAGAAAGACCTGTGAAATAGCCTTCAGTACATTTTTTTTGCATAAGTATTGTCTAAAAACTAGCAGAGCACAGCAGGTAAGAGTTGACTGATTAAGGAGGTTGATTTCTTTCTAATTTTGTTTAGGAACAAAGTTAGTGGCGCCCTTACTATTGATGTAACTTTACTGTTTATTTAGTTTTTCTCTCTCTCTCTTTCTCTTTCTTTTTCACATTTTTTTTCTTTAATTAAACTTCTTTCAGATAACAGAGCCCTGAGAACTGGCTCCGTTATCTCCAATCTCTTTGTCAGTTTGGAAAGAACCTACTCTCTTTTAATACTTTCAATTATTTAAATAATTTTTACCCTGAGAGTAAGAGGTTTTTGTTTCATTGGCGCTCCAACGTGTATTAACTCTTACATGTTGTTATCTGCTATTTCTTTTTGGTAAAAAATTTTAATACTTGAAAATTTTTTTTCCTGCTATTAGGGGGGAAATATCTTTGATATAATGTTCACTGTTTAACTTTTAATTATATTTTATGCTTTCTGCTTTTATAAAACAGGTCCTGTGTAATAAATATATACATCTTTTTCGTTGTTTGAAATATTATATGATATATGTTATATTATATTTATAACTGGTGTGAAGCTTAACGATTCATATATTACCCAGTTTTTATATCAATTCATTTGTTACCTTTCAGTGACCTTCAAATTGTAAATTAATGTTGTTGAGTATTTGTTTCAAAATTTTTTTTCTATCATTAGAGTATAAAATTTTAACTTAACTTTAATTACCAAGAAAACTGTATTGAATTTAATTACAAAAATGTCTTTGCCTTATAAATTGAAGGTCGAATATTTATTATCTCATGAGCTGGAACACGAATTGGCATATAGAAATGTTGAAGTATTACCGACAGTAGCGGAGCGTAGAAAATTGTTGAGGGGTATTTTAGCTCAAGAAGCATCCGGTCGCAGTTCTATTTTATATGAGAATAGTCAATTGAATTTTGATAGTGAAATAAACGGTATAGAGTTAACTTTATCTGATTTGAGCAGAAAAATTTCAGAATTTGTAGGATCAGATAGGGACAATGAATATCTCAGATTAACATGTAGATTAGCTCATGCAAATAATCGGGTGTCTCGTTTGTCATGTAATAATGATGAGGAAGAATTAAAGAAAAAACAGTTTGCTACTCAGATTTTGTTGTTAGAGGGTGAACTTGATGGTAGATTACCGGGAACTATTCAGGCTCAATCAACTCCTGTGGGTCAGAACCAAAGCTTTACTTTCTCTAAGCCAGTACCTATATATAAATGGGGAATACATTTCTCAGGAATTGCACAAAATGAATCTTTGGCAGGATTTTTAGAACGTGTAGAGTGTTTAAAGATTTCTCGAGGGGTAACAGATAACGAATTATTTTCTAGCGCTGCAGATCTCTTCACTGATCAGGCATTTTATTGGTATTTAAATAATAGAAGTCAATTTCAAAATTGGTCAGAGTTAGTTTCTAAATTAAAGTCAGATTTTCTCCCATATAATTATCAGGAAGATTTATTGGATGAAATTAAAAATAGAAAACAAAATATTAATGAAAAAGTTACGTTATATATAAATTCTATGTGTAGTCTATTTAATCGATTAGAAATAAAACAGGATGAATCATCAAAAATTAGAATCATTAAGAGAAATTTGCTTTCTAACTATGTTCAACCGCTAGCTTTATTAGATATTACCAGTATCGAAGAGTTAACCGATAAATGTAAAAAGTTGGAAGAATCTTTTACCTACTCACAGAATTCTCAGAATTCAAGTATTAGTTCGAGCAAACCTAAAATATATCTAGAACCACAGTTAAATAATACTTTTACCTCATCTTATCGGTCTAGGAATCATAATAATTCTAGGCATCTATCTACAGTGTCTACAGTAAGTTCACATAAAGTTTGCTGGAATTGTGGTGAACAGAATCATTTTTATCCGCAATGTAAATACGCTTTAAAAGTATTCTGTTATGGATGTGGAAATCCTGGATTTATAAAATCTAAATGTCCAAATTGTTCAAAAAACGAACCAAGCGGTCAGGTCAATGCTTTGGTGACACCTACCGCTCCTCAAAATCCTTCAGGATCCACACATCCAAAGCAAAAAAATTCAAAAAAAACAATCAAAGTCAAGAACAGTTTCCGAAATAACGCCTTCAACCAGCAACCAATAAGTGAAATTTATTCCTTACCTAATCTATCTAAAAATTCAAATAAAAATAACTTATCTTATTTCAATAAAAATGATTGGTTAGCTTGGTTAAATATAGTAAGATCGTTTTACAAACCAAGCAAAGTAAATAAATTTCAGAATTCTATAAATACTCAATTATCTAGTAACTACTTTTTAGACTTGTTATATCGAAAAGATAATGATAACAGGCCTTATGTGGATATTATTATTTTTGGGAAGACATTCTCTTGTTTGATTGATACAGGAAGTAATCTGAGTGTTTTGGGTTCTCTAGGTCTTGAGTTTCTTAAGAATTTATCTATACCTATTTCTATTACCGAACAGTTTCAAGTTTCGACTGCTGATGGTACATACCATGATGTTGGTGGTTTTGTAGAAACTTATGTCACAGTGGATAAGTTATCTCGGATTTTAAAATTATATCTTTTACCTTCAGTTACTCAAACAGTTATCTTAGGAATGGATTTTTTAAAGACATTCAATATTAAAATAGATTTTTCTAAATTTACTATGAATTTAAATGCCTTATCTTTAAATGTCATCAATACTGTTAAGGACGTCACAACTTTAACAAATGATGAAAAAATTAAACTTGATGTTGTTATCGAAAAATTTAAAAGCATTAGCCCCAAGGATAAAATTGGTAGGACACATATCTTAGAGCATTTTATCGACACAGGAAATTCTCCTCCATTTAAAATAAAACAGTATCCATTGCCTCAAGCTATGGAAGTTCATGTGAATAATGAGATAGATACATTATTAAAATTAGGGGTTATTGAACCAAGTACATCTCCTTATTGTTCTCCTATCTGTTTAACTCATAAACCTGATGGTAGTATAAGGTTACTTCTTGATGCTAGATTTTTAAACAAGCAAACTAAAGCAGATTCGTATATGATTCCAAATATCGAGGTAATTCTTAGTCAACTAAGGGATACGCGATATATTTCTAGTATCGATTTAAAACATGCTTTCTATCAAATACCTTTAGAAAAGTCGTCTCGTCCAAAAACAGCTTTCGCAATACGTTCTAGAGGACTATTTCAATTTACAAGTACACCATTTGGTTTAATCTCAAGTCCAGCTACCATGTCACGATTAATGGATATGGTAATAGGTCCATCTTTAGAACCATATTGTTTTTATTATCTTGATGATATAATTGTTTGTACATCACAGTTTGATAAACATGTTGAAATTTTGTCTAAAGTTTATGAGAAATTAAAAGAGGCTAATTTAACGGTAAATATTGATAAATGTCATTTTTGTCGTCCTTCTCTTCGCTATTTAGGTTATACCTTGGATGAAAACGGGTTAAGTATTGACGGTGAAAAAACTAAAGCTATTACTAACTATCCTGTACCGAGGACAACTACAGAGGTGCGTAGATTTTTAGGTGTTGTTTCATATTATCGTCGTTTTTTAAATAATTTTTCTACTTTATCTGCTCCCATTTCTGATCTTTTATCAAATAGAAAAAAAAATCAACCAATAAGTTGGACACCGGAAGCTCAAAAAGCTTTCGATGATATAAAAACTGTCTTAACTACCGCTCCTGTACTTTGTAGTCCTGATTTTGACAAATCATTTTATCTAATGTGTGATGCAAGTGATGTAGGTATTGGAAGTGTGCTTTTTCAGTTGGAAGATGGGTTGGAACATCCAGTAGCTTATTATAGTAAAAAATTGAATAAATGTCAAAAGAAATACACAACTACTGAAAAAGAAGCCCTTGCAGTCCTATTATCTATTGATCATTTTCGTTATTATCTTCTGGGACGACATTTTACTGTCATCACCGATCACTCTTCTCTTGTTTGGTTAAATAACATGAAGAAACCATCACCACGATTAGCTAGGTGGATTCTACAACTTTCACAATACAATTTTTCGATAGTCCATCGTAGAGCAACGGGTACCGTACCTGCAGATTTTCTATCCAGGGTGCCGGAAATAAATGTATTAGATTTATCTTTACTAAAACCTGATAATTGGTATAAAATTATGATAAATAAGGTTCAATCCGATCCGGATAGTTATCCTAGTTTCAAGGTGGAAAATAATATCCTATATAAGCATGTCTTTAACAAGTATGCCAATATTTGCAATTTAACTGACTGGAAAATTGTAGTTCCAACGGAAAACAGACTTGAATTGTTATCGAAATTTCATGATGATCCTACTGCAGCTCATTTCGGTGTTTTCAAAACATTAGAGAGAATCTCAGAGTTATATTATTGGCCCAGAATGAGACAGAGTGTACAAAAATATGTGAGGCGCTGTAAAGTTTGTGCTGCCTGTAAGCCCACAAATTTGCCACAAGCTGGTCTCATGGGTAAATATCGTAACATAGGGTTTCCTTTCCAGTTAATTTCCTGTGATTTAATAGGCCCATATCCTAGATCTCGCCAGGGAAATACGTGTGCATTGGTCATTGTTGATTTCTTCTCTAAATTTGTTTTAATTCAACCTTTAAAACAAGCTACCTCTTCTGCGATTGTGAAATTTATTGAAAATAATGTTTTTCTAATTTTTGGAGTTCCTCAAATAGTAGCTGTAGACAATGGTAAACAGTTTACTAGTCAGTTGTTTAAAAGTTTGATGTCTAAGTACAATGTCCAAAGTATTTGGTACACTGCAAATTACACTCCTCAAGCCAATCATACTGAGCGTGTGAATAAATCTATTGTCACTGCAATACGTTCATATTGTTTTTCTGATCATAGAACTTGGGATGTAGAATTACAGAAAATAGCTCAGGCAATTCGTTTGTCTAAACATGAAGTCACAGAATTTCCACCATCTTTTCTTGTGTTTGCTAGAAACGTACCTGTATCAGGGTCATTCTTCGGGAATATTGCAGAAAATGCAAATAATCAGCCTGCAATTGCTGATAAAATACACCGTTTACAGGATACTCAAGAAATGCCAAAAATTTTCGAAGATGTTAGAAAAAAATTACACAAGGCTTACATAAAATCGAGTAACCGTTATAATCTTCGTAAGCGCGATATTAAATTTCATGTAGGTGATCATGTTTGGAAAAAGAATTATCAGAAATCTGATAAAGCTCAATTTATTTCTGCAAAATTTATGCCTAAATATATACATTGTGTTAACCGTGTTATATCTCCCTTGATTTATGAACTTAAAGATAGTAATGGCAAAAATATAGGACGATGGCATATTAAAGATCTAAAAGAATATAACTTATCTACTGATGAATCAAGTGACTCTACCGATGATGAAAATAATCCTGACTCAGTATCTTCGGATAGTGAATGAACATTTGTTAGATGAACACATTTTTACCTTATCTGCAAAAGTAATTTTACTGTAGATTTTTCTGTGTTGTGCAGAGAGTTAAAAATAATCTCTTGGCTAAATTAATTTGTTGGTAACCTAGGTTTATCTTGTAGATTATATTTTTGAAATTAGAAAGTATTAAGAGTTTAATATTATTCGTGTTTACAGAATTAGAGTTATGTGATGTTGGAACGGTAATTAGTATCACTAAAATTTGAATGTTCCATATTATATTTCTAATTTGTAGACTTATCTTTTCAGTCGAAATGTGTAGTTACACATACTGAAAAATATTATCTTATCTTACCGTTTTCAGTTGAATTGTGTCAAATGACACAAACTGAAATAATTTATCTTACCTAGGGTTTTTGTGTGTTAGAGAGAATGACACACAGAGATTTATCTTTATCTTTACCTTATTTTATCTCGTGTCGAAAATTTATCTTTACCTTATCTTATCTTGTGTCGCAGCAGACATAACTCGTGCGTCTTATGTACATTTAAATATTGTCCTACCAGACACCTATTGTATAGTATCCTAGCTTGCTATAATAGTTATAGCAAATTTGACTCTTACCTCTTTTGGCACAGCAACACAGAAATGATCTATCTATGTTACTTAATAGTTGGTTTAATTTTATCTTAAAATTTTTATCTTTATCTTTTCTAGCTAGATTCCAAATGAATCCAGTTCATTGTAAGGAATTTAATTTTCAGTGTTCTTAAACGCTTATCTCTATCTAACAAATAGTTATTTTCACTATTCAAAAATATCTATAATTATCTTGATATATCCTACCGTAGAAATTAAAATTTCTATCTGTCAAGAAAACATATTTTCTTTATCTTATAGTAAGGGAATTTGAGAGGATAGAACAAATAAGTTTGGAGTTTATTGCCTCACCTTTAGAATATGACATATGGTTGTTAAATATGTTAGTGCTGGAATAATCGTCCATTCCTTTGTGACAGTATTTGTATTTCCTCTAAATTACTTTCTCTCTGTTAGCTATTTAGGATTCTTATGAATTCTTATTATTATCTACATAGAAACATCAAAATATCTTTTTGATATTTCTTTACCTGACTATGACTCATATACACTAGATTATAATATTAATCTAGGCATTAAAAACACAATATCTTTACTTTAATGATTCACAATATCGAAAAGTAGATACGAATAAGTTTGGAGTTGGTTACCTCACCATTAGATAATGACTTGTTGTTGTTAAATATGTTAGTGCAGGAATCATCGTCCATTCCCTTGTGACAGTATTTGTATTTTCTTTAAAGTTTACTTCTTCCCTCTTGTGAATATTGCGAAGTGTTTTTGATGTTCCTTTACCTGATTGTGACGTCTATATTCTCAATGAGAATAGTAAGTTTTTTTATTTTTTTTTTCTTTCCTTTCATTAGTTATAGGATACGGCAATTAGTTATGAGTTTTATCGACCTATTTATCTGAGCCATATTATGTTATTCTTTTCTCTTCCTATTATCATTTTATTTTAACTTTTATTTTTGATTTAAAGAATTTATCTGGGGTAGTATTCTTGTGAGTTTATTCTCACCAGTGTTGCTTGCAGTTCGGTCTACGGATAACGAGGGGCAACCCTGAAATATCACTCCTGGGCAAATGTCTTTTCCTATATTCCTTACCTTCAGAACAAATGTGCACTCAGTGAATAAGGTTCGTGACAAATACCTAACTTGTCTTTCATATAATGGGTGGTTAATGTTGGACCATCTTAATAAATTTCCAGCTTTTAATCTTTTTCTATATCTTTTTATGTTTCTTCCCGACTTTGTCTTTTTGGTATCATTTAATAACCCTTCAGGTTATTATTTTAGCGTTAATGATATGCTAGAATATCATTGAGTGTGCAGTACTCTGAACTGGACGTTGTGTAGTGTCTTCGTTCGAGCTACATTGCGGTGTGGGGTGTTTGAAGTTGTTATGGGGCAATGTGGAAGCAGTTGAATCGGAATACGAGGCTCTCTTTGCTGCTAAGTTTGCGCAATTTCGGTCTTGTGTGATCACTTACAACTTGGCACACCTTCTGTTTCTAGATTGAGCCATGGGGATTCTCAGCATCTGACCTGACGGTGGATATCGGATGCAGACAGTGCAGAACATGTATGAGGGTGTGTTTTTTATCTTTCATTTTTTTTTGTCTAAAATTTTCTTTTGTTATGCTGTATTTTAAGGGTTTGAGTAAGTTCAGTTACTAAACGGGTAGACTGTTCCCTTGTATCAGTACTTAAGTCCCTGAAAATGCATATCTGGGTTTTTGGTTTTCCTAATGTAAATTTTTTTCATATTCGATTTAGGGTTCTATGTTGATAAGTAAGAGCAGTTACTAATTGGGTAGACTGTTCCTTTGAATAAGTACTTAATAACACAGAAGCTTAAAGTTTATGTTAGTCTCAATATGGGGATGAACTTTATTGGGGGTGTATAAATATGTACAAAATATGTATGTATATATATATATATATATATATATATTAATATTGACTTCATCAATGTTTTTTTTAAAAATAGTAAGGACTTTCCTTTTTACTCATATGTGATTCTCATATTTTAAAGTTTCTATTTTAAATTTTCTTCCCTCGTTTTTTTTGGTCTCAATAGTTTAATTATATAACAAAAAATTTTTTTTGAAAATTTTTTTTCTTGGCTGTTAGGGGTATGAAACGTTCACTTAGCAGTTAACATTTCTAATAGAGTTTTAACTAAATAATTTAGCGATGCATGTTAAATTTATTGGTGGAATAGACCACACGTCCTTCCTTGCCAATGTTTTAAACAAATATTTAAATGTTGGTGGAATAAACTGTATAGATATCTCACAGAAAAAAAATCCTGAATAGAAATTCGGAATGCGGCACTATACGAGAGATTGTAATAGAGAATGGTAGTCGCAGAAATCCTGATAAAAGTTTTAAATATTCTGTATGGTTATTAAAAAAACTTGTTCTAAGAACAAATTCGCAGGGATTACTGGTAGGTTTTATTTTTTTTGTGTAATATTTTCTTAAATTGATAAAGGTTTTTGTCCAGGACAAATCATTAAACTAGATTGTATATCTGTAAAAAAATGATAAGTACAGTTTCATATATGTCACTGGACAGATATCTAATTATCGTGTTAATTAAAAAAAGGTCTATCTGTAACACACTTGGTGTTCTTGTAGCGATACCGCCTGGAATAATTTAACTATTCCGGTAAATTTAACTAAAATCACCCGACGGAAGAACTAAGGTGAAGATTTGTCGGCAATTTGCATTGACTCACAAGAAATGGTGTTTCCATAAGAGCCAATTCATGATCTAGATACTCAACTATGTATTATACTGAGAATTATTTAACCTAGGAAGATTTTATGGAGAATCGACTTCGACTTGCTACTTCAAGATAAGTAAAATTATATTGTATGGCTTCACCATTCATATTTGTACAGCTTGTCTTAGTTTTTATTTATACTTTCTTTTTCTTCTCACATACACACTTTTACTAACCTATTATTGTCAAACTATGTAACACGTTTAAATATTTTTTCATTCATTATATTCATACATATTAGTAGTTTGTTGTTTTATTTATTATACAGAAAGACCTGTGAAATAGCCTTCAGTACATTTTTTTTGCATAAGTATTGTCTAAAAACTAGCAGAGCACAGCAGGTAAGAGTTGACTGATTAAGGAGGTTGATTTCTTTCTAATTTTGTTTAGGAACAAAGTTAGTGGCGCCCTTACTATTGATGTAACTTTACTGTTTATTTAGTTTTTCTCTCTCTCTCTTTCTCTTTCTTTTTCACATTTTTTTTCTTTAATTAAACTTCTTTCAGATAACAGAGCCCTGAGAACTGGCTCCGTTATCTCCAATCTCTTTGTCAGTTTGGAAAGAACCTACTCTCTTTTAATACTTTCAATTATTTAAATAATTTTTACCCTGAGAGTAAGAGGTTTTTGTTTCACTGTACACTTAGTAAATTATAGTGATAATTTAATGTTTGTAAATAAATTCTCGTAACAATACACGAGTATGTATTAATTAATATGCAAAAATCGAGTGATACTTTTTAGCATACGTAATGTTTCTTAAGGTTATGATACCAATTACAACGGTACAAGGTGACTGCAATATATGATTAAAACCTATTGAACAATGCCTTGTACAGTTAATTTATTCATTTGTACGCATTATAACTTAGGTACTTCGATTAATAGTTCTCATAATTATTCATTTATGGATTTGAAAAATCTTATTAAGCCAGTTTTAGGCTAAATAGACAATACAAAACTATTTAGAAAGTAACACTAAATTTTGAGATTATTTTAACAATTTTGCATCTAGAATGAGAGCGGTGGCAAAAACAGCTCTTTTGAATGCATAGATATATAAACAAAAATTGAGTATATATTGTAATGTTTTTCTTATTTATTCAAGTTTTTTTTACAACGGGTGGGATAAATTCATACACACGGTAGGTCTACTCACTTAATTTATTTATTCACTAAACTATTCACTAATTTATATTCTATACACAGTATCCACTTACACTAATCTATATTCTATACACAGTATCCACTTACTCTAATTTATATAAACAATTCACTACTGTTTATTCACTTAGACTATTTACATGTTCACCGTTTATCTCACGAGATCAAATTATGAACTGACCTCTGCCGCTGGTCGGAGATCTTTATATATCAGTGCCCGTTTTTCTGGATAATTCTAGATTGCGGCTCACACAAAACAATCGCCTCCCTGGAATTGTCTAGATAAGATTAGAAATGTCTAGATAAGAATAGTCACCAAAAATAATGGTAAACAGTTTGCACATTCGCCAAAATTTTACCTTTCATACATGGCTTAGACAGAGTCGGATTCAGGGACTACACCAATGTGCTATTTCGTAACATTATCCCCTCCTAAAAAGGAAGTTCCTATTGGAACTTCTGTGTAGACGGGATTGGATGTTTAAATGGGCAGCTGGACCCATGTCTGCATTTTTCGGTCGTCTGGAAATAACAGGGTACCCTCTTCAACGGCTACCGATAACGGAGTATAGCTGCAAATTAATATGTGGACACCGATATCTTGGAAGATCACCTCTATCATGTTCCTGATGACTCGCCAATCCAATTGGTTGCTCTCTATCCTGGCATTGCTAGTTTCTCCACGTGGGATTCCTGCACATGATCTCGAAGGCTTGGTAGCGCTTCCCACACATCCCGGTAGGTGGAGCGATATGGAAATTCATTTCTAGTTACCAGGTAGAAGACGTACCGCGAATTATGTTTGAGTCTCAGTATCTTGCCAGGGGATGGCATCTGATCTTCAAGTTTATCTAATTATCCAAACTTCTTTGGAAAGACGGTTGCCAACCCTCGTGTGTGTTTGTTACTGGCGGAGATGTTATGTGCCACTGAATACCTTTCCGGGAGTGTGAACAAATCTTGTCTTTGTTCTGTAGTGACCCCGTATCTAGCTTTCCCGGTACCTCCGTATGCACCCATAAATTATTCGAAGGCTGGGTCAGACTCTTGTTGTACATAGCGCACTCCTTCCTCTTTATCATGGTCTCCTTCGAATGTCACTAGTCGGTTTTGGTGAACTACTCTCGGTTTTCCATTGGGGATCTTGCTTACGCGATAGATGACGTCGTTGATCCTCTTCTTTATTACGTACGGACCTTCCCATGATTTCTGTAATTTTGGAAAAAATCCTTCTCTCCTTGTCGGGTTGTGTAACCATACTTTGTCCCCTTCGTTGAAACTGCCTTCTGTGGCCTGCGTATCGTACCGTTTTTTCATTCTGTCACTGGCAACTTGAAAATTCGTTCGAACGAATTCGTGTACATCATCCATCCTTCTTCTCAATTGGATCACGTAATCTTCTCCTGCTAGATCTTCGCCATACCGACAGCCAAACTCCATGTCTCAAGGAAGCCTCATTTCACGTCCAAATAAAATTTTCGCAAGTGTTTCACCCGTGGACTCATTTATGGCCGATCGATAAGCCTACGAAAATAGGGAAAGGTACTGGTCTCAATCTCTCTGGTGGCTGGAAACTACTTTGGACAGGTATTTTCCAATGATCCTGTTCATTCTTTCAACCATTCTATTTGTGGATGCAACGCTGTTGTCCTGGACTTCTTCATTCCCAGCTTGTCACACATTTCCTGGAATACCTGGCTCTTGAAACTTCTTCCTGGATCGCTGTGGACTTCCAATGGCACACCATATCGGTTGATAAATTCTTTCATCAATACATCCGCGACAGTTGTGGCCTCTTGATTCGGGATCGCATAAATTTCCATCCACTTTGTGAAATAATCCATTACAAGCAGGATGTATTTACCGCCATTTTCTGTCGTCGGAAATGGTCCAGCCATGTCTAAAGCAATCCTTTTGAAAGGGCTTCCAACTTTGTATTGTTTCATGGGTGCCTTTCTCTTGCGGTGTGGTTGGTCCATTACTCGTAGCACAAGTCGTACATTTCTTACACCAGTCCTCCATATCGTCGGAGCTGTTCATCCAATAAAACCTTTCACGGACTCGCTGAAGGGTTTTCTTCACTCTCAGATGACCTCCCGAGGGACCGTCGTGTAACTTCCTCAGTACCTCGGCTACTCTCGTTCTCGGAATAACTATCTGTTCTCCTATCTCAGAACCATCATCGTTTTCAAGGACTGGTTTCAACAGCCCTTCTTCCAGGACAAGGGAGTCCCACTGAGCCCAATATGCCTTCAGTGTCTGTGAAAATCTTGACATCATTCTCCTGATCCTGGTGAGTGACCATTCTTCGCTGACTACCGTAATTCCTGAAACTGCAACTTCCTTAGATTTCGACTTATTGCAGCGAGAATAGTCTACAGGGCATGACCTTCAAGGCAGAGAGTCGGCTTTTCGGTGATTCACATCAGCTCGATCCTCACCCTTGTCTGATTTCCCATGTGACTGGATTTCTTGGGATGCAGGAGTCCTGGGACGCTTAGACGGGCTGCGCACGTGCTCTAGCTCGCCACACTTCCGGCATTTGATGTTATCATCACCTTCTTCCTGCATGGTCCTACCTTTGTTGTACCGCGAATCCTTCGTGGCTGCTCTGCATTTAATAGATTCTTGGTTTGCAGTAGTCGTAGGACGCCTACACAAACTGCGTACATGCTCTAGTTCGCCACAATTACAGTACCTGATCTTCTTCGGCTTCTTGTATACCATACCTTTCAATAAGTTGACGATCTGGTCAAGTCTGTCATCATCACCTTCTTCCTGCATGGTCCTACCTTTGTTATAAACCCAAAGCCTTCGCTGCTGCTTCATATTCAAGAGTGGAGGGATCGGCTTATTGGACCTCCCGGTACATATATTGTAAACACTGATACTAATTCTCCTAATTATAAATACCATATTTTTGTAGTTTATGTGTAACAGTATTCTCTGATGTTTTATTTCATTTTTCTCATTTAGGATGATGTACTTTGTTAAATAGTATTTGAAAGTTTTGGAAAAATATCAATTACTCATAATATGAAATTTACTGTCTCGACCCTTACTTTGTGGTATACTTATAAAATGAAAAATACCAAGTACTTTTAACATTACAAAAAAGACAAGATACACATATGATCTACATTAATACTACATTAGTGTTTTAAATGAAACAACGTTTCTAGCTAATTCCACAATATAATGAAAAGTATTAAAAATTCTAAAAAACTGACAATTGTTTCGATAACTGAACATTCAGTTATCGAAACAATTGTCAATTTTTTAGAATTTTTAATATTTTTCATTATATTCTGGAATTAGCTATAAACGTTGAGTTTCATTTAAAACACTAATATGAGTAGATTCCACGAAGTAAGGGTCGAGACAGTTAATTTCATTAATACTACAAATTAATGGGTGCATCGGTTAAATATTATTTAAATTTGGACGCCGACACACTTTTATCAAAACGCAGATTTGTACTGGTCCTAGTCTACTTGTGCTCTTTTGGGTGTAACTTGCGAGCGGTGCCCACATTATAATGTTTCTAGGTAGGTGCCTAAATTACACATAGAATTTATCGGACCCTATTTCTCAAGCAAGTAAATGGTGCCCAGTTTACGCCCGCCGTTTTATTAAAGCATCCTTATTTTTATCATTTTTAATTACAAATGCCTTAAAACTTAAAGTTAATAAATATAGATACCGATTCCATGATAAAAAAATCATTATTATTGTTATTTATTTGAAGCTTCATTAACTGAAATGAATCTTTCTGAGTATACTGAACAACATTTTTTTTATCAAATAATGACACATGTTTTTTGATGCATTTTTTCCACAGAAACCAATGGCGTAATAATTTTTAGCAATTTTCAAAAAATTTGAACAATTTATTAACAATTATTAAAAAATCAATTGTTGCAAAATTAATTTTTTGCTGCTTTGGATTTTGAACGTGTTTTCGAATGGCTACTATATGTTATCTTTATTTTATATTCATGTAGATGTACAAACAAAACAAAATTAGCTCTGAATGAAACCTGTACGATAATTTTTTTTCGGAAAAATTGAATAGATCATAAACTATTAGACTTTTTACTTGACAAAATTTATGGTTATTAAGGACGCAAAAAGATATGTTTTGTTAAACTTTTATTGAAATTGAACTACATTTGAGGAAATTAAAAATACAAAACAAAAAAAATAAGACGGTTTTTCGCTCTTTTCTTGGAAATATTGAGGTTATGTTAAAATTGATCTATCAAAAAGTTGTCCATTTTTGCATTATCTACAACTTTTCTATAGAGAACTTTTCATTTTGACGCCAACTGCCGCTGGAAATCGCAATAATATGATTTTCCATCCCCCCATAACACCATTAATCTTCATTAATTTTCAAGTTTCTAATTTTTAGTGGCACTACAAAAGAATCGAACGTGACAAAATAGAAAAAACTTCAGAGGTTAATGGATAGCAGAAGGAGTGATTCTTAAATGGTTGATACTGACCATTTTGGATCCCTGCGTAGATACATAAATAAGGTTAATGGTCGACATAAGCTGTTTTGACAGAACTGCAAGAGAGGTGGATTCATAGTAAATTTCATTTTCTGGATGAAATGTATGCAATACTACAGGGCGATTCTGTTGGATTCGCACAGAAAGAACTTCGTCGAATGGCACAGACATTCAACTATATTAATAATCTTAATTTGACAACGTTAATGTCGAAATTAATAGTTTATTATGTACGAATTTACAATGAATGGTACAAATAGACGAATGTTTGAACTTCGATAGGTTTCAGATCGGAAGGTAAACAAGAACTTAATGATTCGAAAACGTTATGTTTCGACTTGTTGAGGCGACCAATAGTAGCGACTGCACTTTGACGCTAACTGAATACTGACTAAGAATGATTTGTTCGGCTTTGAGTACACACTAAACTCGAACACTAATTGAGAAGCGTTATGCTTGAACTTGACTACATTTTGAAACGATGTATATCGCGAGTACGCACTTGCTCGAATAGCAACTAAGTAACGATATGTTAGACTTAGTATCTCTGACTGTTTGAATTTGAGTGAAGATTACTTAGAAGTGTAACAATGACTGGCTTTTTCACGTGTTAAATAGAAATCTTCAAAGAGGCGTGTTTACACGTAGATTGGTGGGACTAAAAGCGAATAAACCCTTCTTATTGGTCAGTATTAGTTACCCGGATTGAACCATTGACAAGGATCAACAATGGACGCCTCCAATAGATATTTCAATTTCTATTGAACGTTCAAAAGGCGAGACCGTCCTATTGTAACCTTTTACTCAAAATGTTATTCAAATGTTCATTTATTTATTTATTTATATCCAAACAGACCTTGCGGTCTAATTACAAGGATAATATAAAAACAAAACAAAAATCCATATATAATACATTAACAAACATAGGTAAGTTCAAATCTATGCTATAACCTAAGTTACCAAAAAATAAACCTATGACAGAGAATGTGAAACACATCTAATCAAAATGAATGACAGTGATGAGACGAAAACAGCTGCTATGTCGATAAACTAACAATTTGTCTCAATACTGTCTTACGAAAAACATTTTGAGAGACTGACCAATCTAAGTCCGTAAGGGTATTAAAATTATTTGCTAATCGGCACATGTTCACAAGAGGGGCCCTGTTGATAGTCAGCAATAATGGAATATTGAACATTACCGCAGTGCGTGTTCTCCTTGATGGAACATTAAATCTTACTGAAAATAGAATTTCAGGTGAATTTATTTTATTATTAAGAATTTTAAATAAAAAAATGAGTGCTACTAGTTTTCTTCTGTCTTCTAGAGATAATATTTTGAATTCATTTCTAAGGTGAAAACTCCTAACTACATTATAATCTGGGCGAGTATAATGCTTTTTATAATAAACGTATCTTAAAAATTTATTTTGAATTTTCTCCAACATGAATAAAGTAGTCTGATACTCACCAAACTATATTTGAGCCCCAAACTCTAATTTTGATCTTACTAGGGTATAATAAAGAGTTTTGAGTGTATCTATATTTGCAAAATTGAAAGTTTGTCTTATTACAAAACCCAACAGACTTTGCTATATTTTTTATATGTTCAGTGAAAGATAACATGTTGCCACCTACCGTTATTCACTCTGAGATCTATGAACCTAAAACTCGGTGCATACTGTGCGCTTCTAGGCGTTGCCTCTAACTCTTGCGGAGGCGGGGGGGTCCGTTGTTCATAAACTAAATAAATGTAAAAGGGCGCCAGGCAATCTTGCCTCCCGACAACTACCTACACAAGTTTTTCCCACCCTAAGACTACCAAAGAGGTGGAGAAATAAAAGTCAGATGTCACTTACCAAAGTCTAAGTTTAATGAATTGGCTTAGTATATCAAGTGATCTTACAAGGTTCTACTAATACAACTAGTACATACAAGGGTACCACAAAATTACAATAAATTCCCCCAGGTGTCCAAAATGACTCATAAGTCATAAACACAAATTATCATAGGTAAGTGAAATTCCCCCTTGATTAAATGATGTACAAAAATTTATACAAATATATATACAAGTATCCCAAGCCAAAAATATATATCCCGGGGTTAAGATCCTATATATTCCCTAAGTAAAATCCTTTAATTCCCCCCAAGTAAAATCCTATAAACCCCCCTGGTAAAATCCTATACAACCCCCCTGGTAAAATCCTATGAAACCCCCCTGGTAAAATCCTATAATTCCCCCCGATTGAAATCCTATGTTACAGCCTGGATTGTTCGTTGGGTATAAATATGTACAAACCAGTACCTACATACAAATGAAATTTCTCAAACGAGTACTCGATTAGCCGGTAGAATGAGAAAACTATATACTTAAGTTCCAAATACAATATAGGGTTAAATCAATACAATATACCATACGTATCTATGGCACAAAATAACGTTTATGCAATTAAATGTGAAATTTTGAAAGTATATATTAAAAATACAATATGGCGCAATATCATATGAGCTCATACGCTTACTACTACCAACTCAAATAACTCAGAATGTTGAGATTACGGTAATAAAAAAGTTATCTACAATCTACACTGACGGATATAAACAAGTGATATGCGCAAAAAGGTATTTTACATAAACCAAAGTTTAAAACTTGCGTGAAATCCACTGTGTCTTGATGGTTGCTAGTGGTGGCTACCAACTACTACTTCTATAGAATGCTATAAGATCCAATATTGTACTCTTCAGTAACAATCCAAATTTTTCCCCATACAAGTTTGTTGTTCTGACGTGGTCCCATAAAATGAAATCCAAAACCAAATCCAGAATAGTAAAGATTGACGAACAAGAAAAAGAGCAGAACAGAGAAAAAGAGAAGAAAAGAGAACAGGGAACAGAGAAGAGAACAGAGAACCCTAAAATGAGAAATATGTTAATACTCTATACATTTTCTTTCAGTCTCAATGATCAAAACGAAATATCAATCTAAACTGTACCCCCTAATCGATTAACTCCCTCTAGCAGTCATATATCCGATATGAGTAATCTCTATTACTGATCTCTAAACTGAAATATCTACTAATATCATAAGAGCAAGACTTCTATTAATCATAAAGACTAATCAACTAATATTGATATTACTTAATTTTGTTAACAAAAGTTAACTAGAAAATTCTATATTTCATGTTTGACCAACAAAAAATTATAATACTAATCGAGCTTAACATATTAACTATAATCTTTTTACATTTGACATAAAAACAAGATACGAGCTCATATGGAGCCAATACCTATGAACTAAGTACCTAAACTATAAAACCAGTTGACCTTCAATCAACAAAAAAATACATTATCCAAAGATAAAACGCTTTAAAATTACTAGAATATTCATCTATATATAAAAAACTGTAATATTTCTTACCAAATGGCCAGTTTGAGTTCCGAATATATAGGGCTGAAGGTGTTATTACCCTAGGTACTGTGATAAAGGCCTACTGAAACAATATACCCTCTGCAAGATTGGTTTTCATGTACAATGTACAGCCATAAAGGAAAATCAATTCATCAGACAATGGACAAAACCTCTACGATATAATTGAGAACAATCTAGTTAATGAAACTATAGAAATATTCTGTTACTTACAATTAACTGGAATGACAGCATTAAAAAACCACCTGTCGGTTGAATTATCTGATCCCAAAAAAATGGTATTTCCACAGGTCTATACTCTCCAAACAACTCCAAAAATATCTAACGATACCCGGGAAATGTGTATCACCAATCAGGTCATCCCCTTAATATAAGGTGAAATATTCAATTATTTCATCCGAAACTGGTGACATAAATTCAACCCACTACACTTCGATATACCCAGCGAACAATGAATTGTCCAGTATATTCACAGGCAAAATCAAAAAGTCTCGTCTCAAACCAGCCAGCCAATCAGAATGCTCTCGAGATGTCAAAGCTTCCAATAACCAATAAGAGCTGAGATATCCAACAAGTATATATCACAGAATAATATATGCATAGACACATCACGGAGAATCGCGTTACAAAGATATGTATCAGGGATAGTGCGTTCGGAGTAACACCACGGGGACATGCTCCACAAAAATAAAATAAATACTTGACGTATAGTTAATTAGGAAATGTAATAAAAATTACTCGCATACTCTCAATATTAGCTAATTGAGACAATAAACCCAACTCTAACGTCTGAATCACACACCTTTAACTCCAACGTGTTGACTGTCGAACGATTCCTTAATCCGAGTTCAGAATCGCTCCAACGAACGCAAGTCTGTAGTGCATGAAGCTAACATAGACATCAGATCTGTCACAAATGAAAACATAATAATATGCGGTGATAAGAATTCATGTTCTTAGTATACAACAAAATAATGTAATCACTCTTTTATTACCCATCTACTATTGTTTATGGCTGTACAATATTATTAATTATTTCCAATATAGATGCCACTGGATTTCCTAATATACATGGTTGGTCAAAATTATGTTAAATTGCATGACGAATTATATTTTCAAGTACCTGTAACTTAATTTGCACAACCACAAAATTGAAACGTATCAATGTGATCATATGTGATGCCTAAATCCCTTACCTTTGTATAGCGCACCAAAGTTTCCCCATCCATTTGGTATTCAAAAATAATAGGATCCTTCAAACGTGTCACAGATAGAGTGAAACATTTTTTCACATTAAAGTATACTTTATTTAGAGAACTCCATTCAAAAACACTATTTAAATCTCTTTGTAACAATATACAGTCCCGAACCGTCTGTATGCGTTTGAAAATTTTTAGATCATCAGCGAACAAGAGACATTCTGAATATTTTAGAGCTGTTAGTAAATCGTTAATAAAGATTACAAATAAGAGAGGCCCCAAGTTGGAGCCTTGGGGAACCCCTGAATTGGCTTCAAATTTACCAGAAGTGTTTCCATTATGTTTTACAATCAAAAATCTATTTTGCAAATAACTCCCCATTAATTTAATCACATTGTCGGATAATCCAAGCCCATTCAATTTCGTCAATAATACGTCATGATCAACCGTGTCGAATGCTTTACGGAAATCTGTATACACGGTATCTAATTGGGACTTACATTCTAAAGTTTCATATGCATAATTGGTGAAAATAAATAAGTTTGAGATGGTAGATTTATTGGCCATGAAACCGTGTTGCTGAGATACTATGTACTTTTCAGCATATTGATATAAACTTAAATAAATGATTTTCTCAAACAACTTGGATGGTGCACACATTATTGATATAGGCCTATACTTTTCCACATTCATTTTATTACCAGATTTAAAAATAGGAGTTACTAAAGCCGTCTTCCACATTGTTGGAAAGTTATTAGTAGAGATTATTAAATTAAATATATGTAGCAGTGGATGCACCAACCAATCACTACAAGCTTTAAGGACATAAGGAGGTATCACATCCACGCCGGCTGCTTTTCTTGGTTTTAGTTTTCTCACTGCGGCTTTAAAATCTAATTCAGTAATGGAACTTATCACAAAAACATTAAGAAAAGTTTTTTCTGCTGTACAATTTAAATTATAAGATGCTTTTACCGATCAGTATACGGAAGAAAAAAAATCTGCGAATGCAGTTTCCTCCTCCGAGACTTGTTCTCCGTTGTAAATGTAATTGCCAAAATTAGAATTCATTTTTCTTTTACTATTTATATGATTCCAAAAACTATTGATATCTGTAATTAAGTTTCTTTCAATATTTCTTATATGTTTACGTTCTTCTGACTTAATTAAACTATTCACCTTGTTTCTCAAATTCTTATATCTTTGTAATAATCAGACACTGATCTCAACCTTCTAACCCTACGTTTTTCGTCAAGCTTCTCATAAATAACTTTTTCCCAGTTTGCATCTCTAATGCTCTCGCTTAATCTTAGGAAATCCGCTTTTTTAAAATTATACCTACTTTCTCTTGGACTTATATTTTTCAATTTTACACCCGATCTAATTTCAATAATAATATCTAGAGCAGGATGGTATACATCTTCCTTAACAAACGGGAGAGAATCCTTAGTTACTGTACAATTATTCCAGTTATTATCTGAACTAATTACTAAATCCAACGTCCTACCTTAAAAATTAATGATTCATTATAAAGTTTAAATCCATTAAAGTCCATAAAATCTTGAAATTTGTCAAAGATTTCATTAGAAATGTTACTATCAAAGTTAATTCCTGTTATACTAGATATATTAAAATCTCCAAAAAAGTGTACTTTTCCACATCCTTTATGTGAGAGTGCAAACATTCGAATACAGTCTCGTATACATTTCCCACACTTCCCGAAGGTATGTATGTATATAGCACAGAATGTGTATTTAATACTATTCACTTCAAAATCTACTACAACGGCCTCAAAAGAAGTGCTGTAGCTTGTGGCAATTAAAAGTTTATAATTTTTTCTAAGTGCTATAAGAACCCCTCCTCCCCTAGATTTCCCTGTGAATTCAATGTCCCTGTCAGATCTTACCAAATTGAATACTGAAGTATCCACAATTTCTCCATCCATAACGCTCTCCTGAACCATGTTTCTACAGCAATAACAATGTCATAACTACCATTAAGACTATTATTAAAAAAATAATTCAGTTTACTGTTCAGTCCTCTGCAGTTCTGAAAATATACGTTAAGAGTAGATATGTTGAATTTGTCATATTAAGAGCTCCTAATGTCAAGATTCAATGATCATTAGTGTTTGTTTTTGCCTATTATGCATCATAACAATACAAAACAAGAAGAATAAAAAAAACGCCATTTCCAATAGTATAATAATCCATTTTGCCTGTACCAACTAATGCGAAAGAGAAAAAATTAAAACTTAAAAATTAAGGAAGAAACTATAATATAAATAAACTCAAAAAATCCAACAAAGGAAACTCCAATATTCCTTAAATGTGAACAGATCCTAATAAAATGGTATTAAGAATTACAGTAAACACATAAAAACTAAGTACACACATTTTATCAGGTTTTTGTAACTAAACATGGGTAGGTAGTACCTGCTAAACAGCTCATATTAAGTCGCTTGTATCTTTAATCGCAATACACTGTTGTCATATCTCACAATGATTTTTCCGTTCTTCGACCAAGCAGATCGATTACCATATTTTTGTTTAGCAGCTCGCAAAAGCTAATACGACTTATTCGTTAAATTTTCAGTAGTAATATAACAAGAGAGTGAGAATAAATTGAAAATAATTTGACAGATTTTTTGAAAACTTGTTGCCAGGTAATAGTCACGAGAGCCCGCAGGGCTCGAGTGGCTATTGCCAAATGGCAACAAGTTTGAACAAAATCTGTCTAATTATTTTCTAATTTATGGAACTCTCGAGTTATATTTGACTAGATTATTTTTTGTTTCACAAATTGGTGAAGGTCTTAAATTGTCTCCATATAGACTGATTACTTATTAGAATATTTTTCGAAGTAGTTTCTATAATCTTATTCGTTATTTCTTCATCAGAAAAGGTACTAAACCGATGATGTTCACTCATTTTATATCTAACGTTGACACAATTAGATAATTATTTTGACAACTATCTGACACTTGCTAGACAAATAAAAGCAACAGTGATTATTCCCGAGAATAATCACAAGAGCTTTATTCCCACTATAATAATGACATGATTGGTTGAAACTTACCCTTGTGTCAAATAAAGAAGCATTTCATTGGTTTTAAGAAACGTCAAAAAATAATCATTTAAATAAATACCTGAGTTCTTGAGAATTTTTCGTGCCAGAAATATTTCATTTCTTTTAATTAATGTTACAAATTCCACAACAACTGTTCTAGGTTTTGGCGCATCCCCACTGAATTTCCTAATTCTAAAAACATTATAGATTTCCCAATGTGAACATTTGATTTTCATGGCATCATTAAACACTAACAGTATCTTGGCCAGCAGGTTTTCTTTATTTTCTTCAACTTTAATTCCCATTATACTTAAAGAATTTCCTTTACATTTCTGATCCATTTCCTCCAGTTTACTTCTGACTGAATCCACTTCACTCTTATTAGATTGTACCATAAGCTCTAATGTTGAAAGTTGTACAATAGCATTATTTAACTTAACTTTTATACTGTCAATTTTTTTAACAAGTTTTTCAGTGCTTTCATCAATTTTGGCAGTAATTTGTTGATTGCATATTCAATCATACTTTCATCAGATACCGACGCACCTCTAGTTTTGCTCATGATTCTTAGTTTTTGAAAGTGAACTGGCAACTTTGGTTAAAAGTATACGATATTAAGCTTTGAATGTTGATTAAAAATTCAAGAGTATCCTTGTTACTAAAAAAAGTTGCATCCCAAACTTCTCGTTAACTACACACACCACTTGATACAAAAAACATAATATTTTATGGCAAAAACACACTTTAAACGTTAAAATAATCACGAGCTCATTTCAAACGATGTTTATTCGTACATGTCGAACTACATATTACATACTGTTACAGACCTTCCGACACCGATCCATTATTAAAAAAATCAGCCTTGTTCAACAATAGAAACTCAAATGTAATGTGACAATAGGGCATTTACGAATTTTACAATGTGCTATTTCGTTTGCTCTAAACAATAATACTTTACAAATAATAGTAGGAAACGTGATATTTTCTAAATATTTAACAAAGCTACAAAATAAAATGAATTTACGCTTTGACTGTACAACAATGGTGAACCGATGCACACGATTTTAAAAAAGTACCATAACCTATATCATTCAAGATTTCCCAATCTTGAACAGTACTTGATGAGATTTGTTTATCAACAACAGATTTTTTCTTAACATTAATGACACATTTCTTTAGTTTGGTCCATAAAATATTGTTTGAATACTAAAGAAAATATATCTTACTATTATCTTATATTAAGAGAACATTATATACAGTCGTCCAACTAAAATAAAATATTCTATGTCCCTAACAAAACGTTCTCTACCAGTTAAAGAATCGCACAATATATGATGTCATTCAACCAATCAGTGACAACATCAATTTTCTCTGATTTGTCAGTGTTGTAGGGTGAATGGTTTATGATCGGTAAGTACCTAATATCTTATCTATCGTATCATCTAATTCTAGATCATATTATTAGTAGATAGGGTACCATTTTGTTCCTCCTGGAATGGACTCGACATTAACTAAAAAATTAATTATTCTTGGACTGTTTCAGGTTGAAATTGATTATAAAGAACTCATGAAAGAGAATTCTAAAACCTTGATAAACTCCTGAGAAGATTTCTTCAAAAATGCAACTAATATATTCCCTGAAAAATTCCGAGAAGAATTCACAATTGATAGCATTGAATCAAAAGGTGAGTTGATATCTGCCAGTTTTTTTATTCAATTATTTCAAATAACTTTTTGTTAAAGTTATGACATATGACACTAAAATTTCCGAGACCTACAAAAAATTAAACAGAACACTGATATTCCCTCTCTAAAAATAACAATTGATTCTCGAATTCATTCTTCTGTGGTTGTTTCTGTATTGAATTACACGGGACATCCAAAATGTACCTTTACTTTATAAGCTCTGCACTTTTGAAATGCATTTCAAACAGAGCGTTTAGGTTTTTTCATGTAGACTTTGAAAGGCGCTCTTTAAACAGTAGGCTTTGGACGACTAAAACAACCAACTACCAAAACATCAAGTGTGCTACATTTTTGGAATGGTAATTTCAAGTTCTATTGAAATATGCAGGAATATACAGGTTGTCTCATTTAAAAAAATGATTTTTTCATTAATTACTATTTGTAAATGATTTGAAAAAATAAATTTGATTCTACGTGAAAAAGTGCTTTGGACATGTTTTCATAGAAACAAAGAATTTTGGCAGGAAAAACTTTCCGCAACTTTTCGAAAATGCACATGTTTGAAAAACATGCTGTTACTCAGAAACAATGATAGATATCGATATACGGTTTTCACCATTAAATTTGGCATAAAAATTGACCTTCGGACACTGCCAGTTTTCATTTATCTAGTTTGAAAACAGAACTTTTCCTTTAAAAGTAACCAATTTGGCCCACCCTATACAAGTGAACAATATAATTTTGACAAAAGGCTAATTTTAATCTTTTCACATAAAACCTAATTTTAACCTTTTCACTATTTCCAGAAGGGAAAATCGCACTTTTACATGCCTACATGGTTTTTACATGCCTACCTCAAGCCCACAGGAAACAAACAGTCTAAGATGCAACAGAAGAGAAGAGTATCTTGAAGTTTACTATTAGAGATTCGCAAAGCTCATTTTGCCTGGTTGCACCTACTTTGACAGGAAAATTGAAGATATGAAGCAGAGAAGTAAGAAAATACAGCCATTAATTCTGATTGTAGGGACTATCGAAGACCCACAAGAAATTATTATCTACATTAAATACAAATTTTTTAGTACATTGAAAGCGATCGATATTTGCTTCTGTAGCATGTACGTCTCGGGATTTTGGATTTTCAGAGTAAGAAATACGTTAAGTTAAATAGAAAAATATATTAACGTGAAAACACAAAGTATCAAAACTTCGTTATTATATTACGATGGCGGTTATCATACTGCCTCCCCTTCTGCGCAGGTCGCCGTTGTAGTGGGTGTCGCTTGCGACCTCTTGCTGGTGTACATGTAAGTAGTATTACCAGGGGCGGCCGTAGTGTATATTTGTTACAGTCTCCCCCCCTGGTCCTGAACTCGTCTCGAGGAAGGGCCAGTAACTTCCTTGGTCTTCCTCTTTTTCTTAGCGGGACTACAGGAGTCTCTTCGTCTTCTGTATTAGCTATAGTCAAGGCTGACATTTGATATGTTCCTAGCCATGTTCGTGTGTCACTGGGATCTGAGACTTAGTAGCTTACTGGTGAAATTATTTTGGAAATTCGGTAAGGTCCATCTCTTTTTGGATGAAACTTGATTGTGATGCCTTTCGTCGCATTACTATGGGTGTGAGTATCAACCCATACCAGGTCTCCTACCTTGAAGGATGGGGCATTGCGCCTGTTTTTGTCTGCATATGTCTTGTTTCTGTCTTGAAGTAATACAGCGCCCAGTGCGTAGCTGCTGGCGTCTGTGCGGATTATGAATGGTTTAGTCTCATCACATTGACGTAGAATCGGAGCAGATGTGAGAAGATTTTTCAACGTATCACATGATTTCTTTTGCTGAATAGTCCATTGCCATGCGACAGATTTATTGGTTATGTCACTAAGTGGTTTGGACACAGCTGCGAAATTATTTATAAATCGACGATACCCACTGGATGTTTGTAAGAATGATTGTACTTCTTTTACGTTCCGAGGTGCTGACCGGGTAGCTATAGCCGCTGTTTTCTCGGGATCCACGGATATTCCGCTTTGCGTAATTATATGATCGAGATATTTAACTTTTCCGCGGGCGACAACTGATTTCTTGCTGTTAACACGTAATTTAAATTGTTGAAGTCTGTCTAAAACGGTATTTAAGTCTTTGAAATGCTCATCGAGCCAGTTAGACAACACAATCAGGTCATCTAAGTATCTAAGCACCAGAATGTCTTTGAGACCACGACGGAACCGGTCCATCAACCGTTGGAAAGTTCCTGGAGCACCTTTTAACCCGAACGGCATGTGCAAATAACGATGAGTACCGAAGGGTGTCACGAAAGTAGTTTTATCTTTATCACGTTCAACGACGCGCACTTGGTGATAACCCATAAGCAAGTCTATAGTGGACATATAAAATGTTGTTTTTGCGGCATGAAGTAAGTCATCCATTCGCGGCAAAGGATATGACGGACTTGTTGTAATAGCATTCGAACGTTTATAGTCAACACAAAGTCTAGTACCTCCGTCCTATTTGGGAACTAAAACTACCGGAGCTTTCCATGCACTTTCGCATTCTTCAATGAATCCTTTTCCTTAAAGTTTGTCTGCCTCTTCTTTCAACACTTGCTTTCTAGCGGGTGATGACCGATACGGTGGTAACGCTATAGGTTGATGATCACCTGTGTCTATATGAAGCTCTGCATAGGGAGTTGCTTCTCCCCCCAACTGGAAGATATTTTCGCTTTCTTTAATAAATTGATCAAGGCGACATCTTTCATCAGGTGCCAACATAACACCTTCCTCTGTCCGTAAGTTTTCACAGCAGGAAATTTCAATTGATTGGTGCATATCGGATTCAAATGACAAATCAAACCTAGTATGTGAATTATTTGAGAAAAACCATTGCCTTTTGGGAATGTCTAACGCTATATCAGCATTTTGTAAAAAATCGATACCTAACAATGTTTTGTTTTGAGAGCCTGGAAAGGTAATGAATTTAGTAGGGACGGCCCTGTCATTCAACATAACATCCACACAAGTAGTAAGAACATTTTCATTTTTTGCTTTACCATCTGCGAATTTGACTGAAATTAATTCGGATGTGAACGTTTGACCCTCATTTTTCAAAATTTGATACAAGGTATGGCTAGCAACACTTTGTTTTGCGGCAGGATCGATAAGGCCTCTACCATTATGACCCAAGATATAAATGCTTAAAATAGGTCTGGGTTGTGGATCGACTAATGTATCTACACTTAGAAATTCTACTGAAGCCGTATCTGAAATATTGCATTTAGGACATTTAGACCGAACAAACCCGGGATTACCACAACCATAACACGAGATAGGTGGGTTTGTCGAAGAAACGGCTTCAGAATTATTTTGTAAATTAGTTTCAACTTTCTTTGAATTTGCGTTTAGTCGCTTGCGGCATTCCTCTTTTATGTGACCGGGGTTTCTGCAATAACTACAGAAACGATTTTGCGATTTATTGTCTTTGAAAACACTACTATTTACATTAATATCAATATTCTTTTCGAACGTCTCCTCTATATGTCGCGCTTGCGAAAGCAATCCTTGAAAAGTTTCAATTCTTTCACGCGGTATCTTTTCCCGTATATTTTTATTTAAAAGACCGTAAACCATGTCTAGTTGAATGTCCTCGGATAATGAGTTAGCCGGTAATTGAGCGATTATAGCACACACAAAAATGTCCACAGGTGTTTTAAAATCTTGTTCGTTTGCAAATAACTCGCGGTAAACTCGATACGGTGGTTTTTGGGGACCGAACGTGTTTCTTAATAGATTTATTGCATCTTGCCACGTATTTGTCGTATTTTTAATGCCTTGAAACCATGTCGCTGCGAAACCATCAAGTAACATAGGAAGTCCTTTTAGCGCGTTGTCATCGGTTATTTGTAAACAATCTTTATAAATGACTATCGCGTCAATAAATGCGTTGACGTCTGCGTCCCTCGCGCCATTAAATCGCGACGAGCATTTAGAAAAATTACCACTTTGAGACGGAATGTTCAAATTAGGAATATCACGTACCGATAAACTGGCCAACAGCTGTTGGAATTGTTCATTTGTTAAGACAACTTGATTATTTACGTTTTCTGATTGTTTCGACATGACTGAGGATAAAGTTTCAAATTCTTGATTTCTTGCAGAACGCAAATTGTAGGAATGTTTACGTTCATCGGCAATTTTGAATAAAACGATTCAGGAGCATGCAAAATAAAGAACGTACTTACATTCAGAAGGCTTCAGTATCTTATTTTAGCTCTTACTTGATACACTCTGTATATGTTGAGACAGGTACCACCACTATATAAGCACTGAACTATAAAACCAGTCCAAGATCGACGTTAGCCGGGATCAGATTTCTCAGTTTTTTAAAATAACAGGAAGAAAATGTCTCAAAAATAACTCGATATTACGAAATTATATTAAATAAATCGAACTATTTAAACCGGGAGTGTTAATTCGGTCCTAAATCACTTAAAGTGGGAGCGGAATTATAGAACACTCAATGTATTATTTGGAAGCAGATACTTTTCACTTTTTCTTGTCCAAGGATCGGAAAACCGGGATCAAGAACTGGGATCAGTCACGTTTTTCAAACACAACCTCACTTTTCACAACCGCGTTTTACGGGTTTTCACAGATTTAGCAAAAAAAAATTTAACTCTGCCCTAAGTTGGGTGCCAGTGTAGCATGTACGTCTCGGGATTTTGGGTTTTCAGAGTAAGAAATACGTTAAATAGAAAAATATATTAACGTGAAAACACAAAGTATCAAAACTTCGTTATTATATTACGATGGCGGTTATCATACTGCCTCCCCTTCTGCGCAGGTCGCCGTTGTCGTGGGTGTCGCTTGCGACCTCTTGCTGGTGTACATGTAAGTAGTATTACCAGGGGCGGCCGTAGTGTATATTTGTTACACTTCCCAATATTTTTTTTGTTTAATCTTCAGTATCCGGAACCTAGTCAACTGGCAATTCATTCAGACTCACTTTTATTCAGTAAATACAATTCAGGATAAAATTATACCTAGCATGAATAAACGGTTTTAAAGGTTAAAACTAACTTTTCCGCATCTGTAGCCCTGAACAATATTCTATCATAAAATTGTCACGTGTATACACTTTCTCCAAAAATAACTAAAAATGTAGTATATGTGGATTTATAGGACCCGCTGTACTAGCTCTAGTCATTTGAAAATAGGGTACATCTGTACACATTGAACAATATTCAATCATAAAATTGGTCACTTGTATACACTATTGAGGCTGTATCGTGCTAACAAACTGAAAAATCTCCAAAAATTTGGTACTTGGAGTACCAAAGCACCCGTTGTACTGGCTTTAGTGAGTATCGATAGGGTATATACTTGAGACGCTCTGAATAATATTCAATCAAAAAATTGGTCACTTGTATATACTCCGGAGGCTGTATCGTGTTAACAAACTGAAATTTCTCCAAAAACGACAATAATGTCGTACTTAAAGTACTACAGCACCTGTTGTACTGGCTCTGGTGAGATAAAAATCAATAGGGTTCATCTGTGACATGTCCTTAACAATATGCCATCATAAAATTGGTGACTTGTTGAACTCCGGAGGCTGTATCGTGCTAACAAACTGAAATTTCTCAAAAAATTACAAAAATGTACTTTAAGTACCATAGTACCCGTTGTACTGGCTGTTGTGAGCTGAAAATCAATAGGGTTCATCTGCGACATGTCCTTAACAATATTCAATCATAAATTTGGAGACTTGTTGCACTCCGGAGGCTGTATCGTGCTAACAAGACATGTAACGAAAAGTGGCCGACGACAACGACATACACACAGGATTTTGTTGTTGTTGATGGAAAACGTAAAAATAACTCAAAACATTTTTTCCAAATTTCAACTTTTTTGTGGGTAAACCAATACTTTTCTCGCAGATTAGATAGGTTGGGCGGAAAAGTAAAATATTTCAGAAACTTGTTTCTAGCTGAATTGTACTTGTAAAAAAGTTTTGTTATATTTAAAGAAAGGCATTCTGTAACATTGAAAGAAACATTCTTTATGAATATCAAAACATTCTTTTATGTTACAGAATTCGAGAGAAATCTTCTATCAATTGTATAGAACTATCTGTTGCAACAAAAAACAAATGTTTTCACAAAGAAAGGATATTATTTTACAAGTACAGAAATATGTCTTCATGTTAAAGAATCCAACTTGGACAATTGAAAGAAATTGATTCTAGTAATGGCGCTATAGCGAAAGAAATTTCTCTACTCTTATAATATTTACCTAGTTTTTTCTTTTTGTGCATGTGGCCGTCCTAACGTCAGTGATGTTGTTTTTATTTAGAAAAGAATGTCAGTGATCAGTTTTGTTTAATGCTTAGTTGGCTGACAATGTCAAATAAATGCTTTACGTACGTTGGTGAATCAGTAGAATCCTTTTAGATCCCGTATTTATTTAACGAATCGAATAGACTGAAGCATGGCGGCAGCGGTCGAGTACGAACCCACGCCTCCGAAGAGACCGTTCAGTCAAACCCTGTGTAATATAAACTAAATCAAATTCTGATTTAAAAAAAAACTGATATCAAGAACTTTATCAACAAATGCATTTGTTCATTTTTGCAAGCATTTATCCAACAAAAGATGACACTTTAATATTCTACATCCACCCAACAATAAATTATAAAACACAATCTGTCGTTTAAATATTACCTAGCTGAAAAATGAATGCCATTAAAATATTACGACTGCAGATAAGGCCACTCGACGTAGAAATATCATTCCTCCGAGCATTCACAATATATTTAATTTTCAAAATGACATACTTAATCAAATGTATTCCGATATGCGTATATTGAACTGCACATACCATTGTGAAGGTCTCAATTACGAAAATGAAAAGAAAGAATGCAGTTAGATTGGTTGTGATGGGTGTAGTATGTGTTAGTATCCCGCTATTTATCCATTGTATTTTTGATCTCAGATCACGTATAAGAATCACCAAATTACAGGACAAAGTTACTTATTACTGTTCTCATAACAGGCCATCTTTGAATTATATTAATTTAAAAAACAAGGTGAAGATGTAAAGGATATTTTAGAAATTGAATAGTGAAATTATTGTTAATGTATAATCCTGAGTTTGTTGAATTGAATTAATGTTTTCTTATTCACAATCTAAGGCAGTATTTTCTATGGTCCTTTGTTATCAATAATTTGTTCAACTGAGCCACGAGCAAGAAGAAATAAGAAATGGCATGAAGGAGGAATTAATACATACTTAGAGGAGAAAAGACGTGAGTATGTAAATGGTAGTCAGGCGACAGCAACAATTATTGATACCGGGTGATTCATTGGGAAATACGCGTACAGTTAGGATAGATGGAGGACACCGAGATGCTTCTTTGGTGGGTCTTTTATGAGGTCAGTGAAGTTGCCCCCCCCCCCAAATCGAAATTTTCAACAAAAACATATATGGTCGTAATGCACTCCTAATGCACCAATATGCTTCATGAATGATTTTCTTTGCTCCACATTTCCCGAGTGACTACAGCTATTTGTTTTAGGGGGGGGGGGCAAATACACGCTAGCTCACCCTCCCCCCAATCGGAATTTTCAAACTTTGTACTTTTCACCGTCAACCGCTTGTAATCTATCATAATGCTCCACCGAAAGAATACTTTGCACCCCTCCCCGCAGTTAGTAGTATCGCATTATTCAGGTGAAGTTGCCCCCCCCCCCCTAATGATAATTTTCAAAAAAAAAACAAGTGGCATCGGAATCCACTTCTAATGCACTTTTTTGCACCACCATGAAAAAGAAAATCCCCCCACCCCTTACCTAGTTAAACCGTAATATATAGAGTGGCGTTGCCATACCCCCCCCCCCCCCAATGATAATTTTCAAAAAAAACAAGTGGGATCGGAATCTACTTACAATGCACTCAAATGCATCACCAACAAAAAGAAAATACCCCCTCTTCTTACTTAGTTAAACCTCAATGTATAGAGTGAAGCTGCCCCCCCCCCAATGATAATTGTCAAAGAAAACAAGTGGCATCGGAATCTACTTCTAATGCATTCAAATGCACCACCAAGAAAAAGAATATTTCAGGCAGAGGAGGACCTCACAACTGGCCTGCAAGGGGGCCCGATTTTAATCCACTCGATTACCATGTTTGGGGTTATTTAAAACCAAAAGTTTATTCAACTGAAGTATTAGTGTTTTAAATGAAACTTACTGCTTCTATCTAATTCCACAATAAATTGAAAAAAAAACAGTAAGTTTCATTTAAAACACTAATATGAGTAGATTCCACGAAGTAAGGGCCGAGACAGTTAATTTCAACTTCCATAAATAATTGAGACGCGTGCGACGGACTGAGAAATGATCATGCTGTGATTAGAAAGTCAATTAAAAATCGTACTTAAAGAGCACGGAAATGTATTGAGCAAAATAGAGGTCACTTTGAACAACTGTTATGCTGTTTACATTTTTTTGTGTTTAATTCTTTTCGATTAACTTAATACATACAATTTGTTGCAACGTTATTTTTGTTTATAATAAAGTTATGCTTTTTTTGGAATTGGCATTTTTCCTCATTTTTATAATTTTTTTAAATGTAGCGTAATGAACAATTGTTATGATAATTTGTTTACCCATACAGGGTGTTTGAAATTTATTCATTGATAATAATAATTTGTCCCAATTACGGACATGTCCACTCGTTTGTCAATAAGGTTGGGGATCCAGGAATCAGGAGAATAAAAAATAGATGATGATTTTATGGATTGAAGCTGGAAAAGTACCAAGAAATTTTTAATTTTTAATTTTGTGGCACCTCATTATCGAAACATCTAGATTTGACCCAAGTTAATAAGTAAAGTAGTGTATGCGGAAACACCAAATACATTTAGTCTTACTTATTTTTTTCCTGCTCTTTCCAAATTTGTAAAGTAAATACATTTTAAAATATTGATATGCAGGGTGTTGTTTCGACTTGAAACTTACTTATTAATTTTTTTAAGGCTGGACCTGGAATAAGACTTTTTTATTATGTTAATCTACACCACTGTGGACAACGAACATATAAACCAAATATCACAAAAATGTATATGGTGGTTCATAAGTTATGATTGATTGAAAAAATGGGGAAAATTAATAAATCACCCTCTATCTTGGTTATAAAGAACGATAGACCCACAAAATATAGGTTATTTAGAAGCACCTTGGTGTCCTCCATCTACCCTAATTTTATGCGCATGTCCCAATGAATCACCCGGTATAATAAAGAAACCCAATGAAACATATCAAAAAGATTTTAGAAAATATGAAATGAAGCAATGTTAGAAAATAGGACTTAAAGACAATACAAACAAAAACCGGTTTGAAACACATCCCCAACCAGTCAATCATAAATTCAATTTGTTATGAAGCCAACATCAGTTTATGGGCTAAGTGGGAAACGACGTAAGACGAGAAGCGAAGAGGGGTTGATGGCTAGGAAAGTGACGTTACAGAATGGGCATCTTCTCTGTTACGAAATGACGTCGTCCATACGCATACAACTGCTACGCAAAGGCTTCCTTGAATGGAAATAGACTTATCATACTTACAGCACAGTTGTCTAGT
The DNA here is from genome assembly GCA_963921935.1 of Galeruca laticollis. NCBI lineage: Eukaryota > Metazoa > Arthropoda > Insecta > Coleoptera > Chrysomelidae > Galeruca > Galeruca laticollis. Next base: position 21,682,144 of record OY998181.1, on the reverse strand, counting down.
ATTCATTCGAATCTTGGACTTACAGGATTTATTATAATGTAGTACAACATCCATCATGTTGAAAGTACATTTTACGCCTTTGCTCCAAAGGAAAATGTTTTCTAATTCAAGTATTAAGAAGTTTTCCAGCAAATACAAATATACTTCCTGATTTAATGTATCTACCATAAAATACGGTCCGATTATTCGTTCCGGTAAAACCGCACACCAAACATTAACTTTTTTAGCAAATTGACTATTACAGTTAATCCTGTAGCTCGGGTTTTCACTAGCCCAACATCAACAATTTTGGGAAGAATCGACTTCGTTTGTTTGCTTATTGTGAAAGAATAGGTCAAGCATAAGTTTTTCACCAACCATCACACAAAAGTCTAACCTTGTGTCATAATCATAATCTTGTAAGATATGAACAAATTTCGGTTTGAATGAATGAATCTTGTTTTGCTTAGATATTTTCTATAAGTGACTCTTGCAAAAACCAACCCCCACTGCTCTTTTTCGTAGACTCAACTTGGGATTTTCCCTTAACGAATGCATAGCTAGTGCACTAGCTGCATCATCCTCCTCAACGTACGCCTTTTTCAATGCGTGATATTTTTCGTGAAATTTTGCAATTGCATACTTGTATGAAACTTCCCCAATACCATAACACTTAATAAGATATACTCTTAGTTGAATAGTTAACATTGTTGTCAAATTTTTATTAAAGAATGACAATTTGAAAATTATTTATAAAAGTTGACAGTTGCTTGGTACAAGGTAAACGTCACTCACTAGATTAATATATTATTTTCGAACAAAAATTCATACGGTTTCCATAAAACGGGCTATAATATGAGACGGGTTTTGAAAAACTTGAATTTTATTTCTTTTTATGGGGTTTCAGAATAAGCAAAACTTTTTATCAAGAATGACCTTTTTCACTAAAACTAATATTTAAACATTTTTCATCTATAGGATACCCCATCCGTGGACAAGTACAAGTAACATGAAAAATATATTAAACTTAATTAATTTCCTTCTTCCAAAAATTCTATTAATCCTTCTCCCATATCATCTGCTTCACTATCACTATCGTCTTGTAAATCAATAATAAATTTATTTCGCCCATTAATAGTTTTGATTACTTTCTTAATCTCTGTTTTAATTGTGCCCAACTTAACTCGATGGGATTGAAAATACAAAAATAAGGCGGCAGTCTCACTATAGAGTGTCCATGTTGTTCAGCAATACTCTCTAGGGCGTATAATTTCTTAAATTTCTTTGTCTGTAAAACTTCAATCAGTTGTTTTGTATAAGAATCTTCAAAGTACAAATTATTATCTATTAAAAACACTCTTTCTTGTTGTCAGCCTACCAACTAAAGAGTGAGTGTTGCTTATCTCTGGTTAAGATTTGTTGTCTTCGAAAAATTTGCTATCTCAAAATATACTTATAGTTCAGTCAAAGATTGGAAAAATAATAAGTTATCTGAAAATTATATTCCCAATTCTTCTTAATAAAACGAGATATAAGATAGTGTTAATTGTCTGGTGTTATGTTTAAGATGTTTTTAAATATACATAGGTTAATATTGCTTTGTTCTATTCCTTAACGCTAAGTATCTTAAAAAGTAGAAAGGCGCTCCATAATTGCGGGTTAAAAATAATCGTTAGACAGTCGATAAATTTATTTAATAATCATAAAATTATTAAATACATTTTAACGATTATTAGTTGAAATTAGAATATTAAATGAATATATCGTCAAATAAGCATTTTAAATTATAATATTGACTGTACTATGACGGTATTTAACTAAAACGATAAGCCGAAACCGTAAAGTTCACACTATATCTCTTGCGTCGACTATACAGAGGTATCTCAAAAAGATGCAATTTTATTACAGATTTAATAAGTAAACATACTGGCATACCTTTGCACCACGTATTACTACGTTAAAAAAAATAGATCAAATAACACATTTTTAGAACTTGAAGACAATTTAATATGGGATTAAGTTATTTTTGAAGAATATTCCAGTAATAGCAAGTGTACTGCACCATAAAAGTTTGGATTATTTTTAAAGAATAATGTTATCATCTACTCTTGGAAGGTTTCCACTACCGACTTCCACCAAAGTGGCTTCCATATCGAAATTATTATCCAAATTAATCACTTTTTATACAAATCAAATATCTGAACAACAAAAAAATTACAAAGCACGTAAATATAACCAACAAACACCGATTGGCGAATTCGTGACGTCACAAGCACATTTAATGTTGTGTTTAAAAGGAAAAAACGTTTTGACTTAAAAATGAGGGTAGAAAAGATGTTTAGTCGTCGTCAAATCTTATATATTAAAAAAATTTAAATGAAAGGAATTTAGACACAGATATAACATCAATCATTGAAATTTACTCAACTCCCACCTTACTCACATTATACTCTTATGGGACACATTCACTCAAGCGATTCGAATTCTCATAGCTTCTCTTCTAATGAATGAATCTTCATCATTTCACTCTCAGAACACTCAGTAGATCAAGCTCTTTCTTTTGAACTATTAACTGTTTAAATTCGTTGAGTGTGAGGAAAGTTACGCATGCACAATCAACTTTACATTCAATTTTTTCAAGATTTTCCTTCATTCAAACCTCTATAACTAGAGTTCTAATTAACGTAGGCTGTTTACACAAGTCTAATACTCAGTGGATCAAGCCCTTTCTTTTGAGTTATTAACTGTTAAAATTCGTTGATTTTGAGGAAAGTTATGTGTGCACAATCAACTTTACTTTCAATTTTTTACAAATACTGCGGCCGACGCACACCTAATATTGTCTGGAAGGAAGTACTGTAAAATGATTTTTTCCACGGTCGGGAGTAGAAATCAGTTTTTATGACATCGAAATTAAAACAGTAGTCGATTATTCCCAAGGGAGTATAATGCTCCCAAGGGAGTTTACATTATGGAGAACGTTTTTCATGCAAAAAAAGATAACATTGAAATTATATATTGACATTTATATTAAATGTAACATTTGTACAATTTTCAAAATTATTATTAGAAGGAATATTACTTTCGCTTACATTTACAGTTTTTGTGATGGCGCTGTAGTGGTACCTACTAAAACCTGATTAGCAATTTTGGTCTTATTTTCAATAGAGTTCTCGACATAACGGTCAGCGACTGTCGTTGATTTCCAACCAGCATGACTCTTTATTGTAGTGATATCCACACCAGCATCTGCCAGTAATGTCGCTGAAGATCTTCGTAAGTAGTGACCAGTATAACATGCAACATCAGGTAACTTTAAATAAGAAGCTACTACACTCTGTATTTTTCCCATAGTATTCTTGCCAACTGGCTGCGAACTACATTTTCCTGCTTTGTAGTACAAAAAAGGCGCTTATGCTTGACGTGGGGAGGGGGGACGAAGGGACAGGTATTTTCGAAACAATTCAAGCATATTTCCCACATCGGTAACCACAAAGGTTCGTGGACTCTTTGTCTTAGTGTTTGAAATCAAGGAAGAGCCTACATCCTCAATATCATTAACAGTTAAATTGACTAGTTCATCAGTTCAACAAGCTCCGGCAATCCCCAGAATTAATCCAACCTATAAAAAATCAAAATACTTAATAATTGAAATACCTAACAACGAAAGTAATCTTACCTTAATCATTAAGAATTCTTTGTCATCTGCACTTGATAGAAAACGGTCGAGTTCACCCTTTGTCAATATTTACGATTTTTTCGCTTGATATCCGTCACCGGTTCTTTTCAAAAATGCGATCAGCTTGGGGAATTTGCTTAGATATATCTATGTTGTCGTAAATTATCAAGCATGACTTAACCATAGAATATTGCGACCATAATGTGGAAGACTTGTATAATTTTTTGCATTTTCACTGAAGTATGCCAACAAAACATTCTCGCTGTATACTTGAACATTTTTCTCGGCGCACCACTTTTTGAACCAATTGTAGGCTATATCGTATAAAGATCTTGACTTCGTAGGCAGCAAATTGCTTATTGCAATCTCTTCCGACTCACAATTATTCATTGTGCACTAAACAAACTTTATACTAAACCAAACTAGCACCTTAATTTGACAATTCTTTTTGTTTGTTTATTTTGTAGTTATGACAATAACTCAACGACTACTAAATAAATGCTCAAATCCGAATACAATAATTCTGGTGCCTCTTACTTCATAATGACAAAATATATGTTTTTAAGTTAATGAGACCGTGTAAAAAATAGTATGTACCATTCGGGAGAGTTGCTATTTTGTCCTCGGTGCATTATAGCCCTCGAGATTCAAAATGCACCTCTGCCAAAATAACGAATTTCTCTCCCTTATAGTATAATGTACTATTATGTAATAAATACACCCTCTCATACATAGTCTATCCTAATGCTGCGGAGCAGCACGGATCCTCTAGTTTGAGATTAAACATAAAACGTATTTTTAATATAGTCAAATAGCCCATCGTTGCTGTGGTCTAGACACACTAATAAAGTATGAAGTACCTTTCTATTGATAATACAGTTTGTTTTTCTGAATTGATTTATGTCACAACAAATTCTCTTTTGCTCTTCTTAACCAAAAACTTTTTAACCCATTCTCGTAGTAAAAAAGTATTTTATTTATAAATACTTTTTAAAATTCTCCACTTTCATTAAGTGAATACAGCATTATTGCTTTTTTGTTCCAAAAGAAGCACATAAATTTTCCTCAATTAAAAATCGGATTATCCATGGTGTATTTTTGTACGAAAATATGAGGTCTTTTACATCACAGACATTTCCAACACCTACGCTAAAGTTTATTTTCGATTCAAAAAGTTTTGTCTGTACTTAATCGTCGCAATGAAATTTCGAACGATCTTTTTTTAAATCAATTAGCTTTGGACTGTATAAATACATTTTCTATGTCGCGTCGGATATTTTGTAATTCATTCTTTAGCGAATTGATTTAATAACTTTCATCACTTCCAGTTTGTTGTGCGTGATATTGATTCAAATCATGGATTTGTTAGTAAATTACACTGTTCTACATTTTGAAACTTTTTGTCGCTCTCCGAATTTGTTTTGCGTTTTTTGCGACTACTGTCTTGTACTGAATTGTATTATGCACTCAGTTTCTCCCTATCACCCACAAGTTTTTAGAGAAGTGAGAATATAAAATATTAAATTCCAATTTTAAAAGCAATCTAGTGGTGAACTTTTAAAAATTAGAAAATCCCCTGTTTATACAAAATATACTTTTTACTGTATCAAAAAATGTATTTGGGTGTCTTTTTTCGCTTGTATTCGTCAGGAGCGGATTTATGTTTAAGGGTCCAACAATAGTCCGCTAGCATATTTGGGATCCATTTTCCACTGTGGCACTTCTCCATCTGAGAAATTTGCTGGTGAAATATCTCGCCGTGCTCATCTGAAACTACACCCAAATTGTCAGGGGAAAATTCAAAATGGGAGCGAAGAAGATGCAGCTTAAGGGACATATTGCAACCCAAGGCTTTATAAGATTGTATAAGTTCTTCAACTAGATCTCTGTAGTCTTACTGATCTACTAAAGGTTTATTAAGGCTTTTTTTTCTGCTCGGGCACAACGTTTTTACGTAACGGTCAAACTTCAACTAAATAATGTTGGTTTCTGGCTCTGCTGTCCCATTCGCATAAAAAACAACAATATTTTGCGAAGCCACTCTGTAGTCCTGTGAGCAGTGCATCAACTTTGAGATCGGCACAGATATTCCAGTTATGATCTTCGTATTTCATGTATTGGAGTAATATGCACATGTTTTGATATGTTTCTTTCATATTTACAGCATGACCAACGGGCCGTTCGTTTCCATTGAACAACAAAACTGCTTTGAGACTTGTCTTCGAAGAGTTAATAAATAGTCGTCACTCGATAGGTACATAGGAAATGCAAAGTTCATCAAGAATTAAATCTGGAATATCATGACAGTAAACTAAATAATTATCCTTTGATAAAAATATGGCCAGCATAGACTGCCTTTTCCGAAACGTGGAAATTTTCACACCTTATTGTACACACTGCTGCACGAGATCCAAGCAGTTGTGCCTTTGTTTTGGGAAGATCTAAATCACGAACTAGATTATTGAGCTCTTCCTTATAAAATGTGGCTGTTTGCTGCTACTACATTAGAAAACGACTTCCTCTTAAAAACTTGGACCGCTTTCTGGCTCCTCTGTGTCATCATAATTATCTGGTTCATCATATTTCTATTTTATGCTTGCTTTTACTAGAAAATCCAAGAATTTTTGTTAAGCAAAAGTAATAATCGTCAACATGATTCTTAACCTCCAAACTTCATAGATGTGTGAGTACCCCGTATCCACCCTGATAAGGTTCTTGAGACGCGCGGCAGCATTTTTTGGGAGCCCAAGTTTTGTCTTGATCGCCAACTTTGGACCCTAAAATGAATACGAGCCTAACTCGTATGCGTTTCTTACAAGTGGGCTCAAGGTCTTTCGTTGAGCTTTCAGTGTCAACAGAAACTGTTCGGATGGTTCACACTCGCAACGACATCGCTTTTATATCCACTGCTGAATACTGATCCTCCGACAAGCGCAGTTGGTTACTTATATACCCGTTTTGAACATATGCTATTTTCTAGAAATATCGGGAATCAAGAGTATCGAAAACGATTTTTGTATTTTGTTCAATAAGTAGCTGTCCCTCCGACGACTATGGGGTACGACGAAATCTGGAATTACATGGGGTTTAATGAGTATCTCCTTTATTTGAAGTCCTAAGGAGTTGACACTTCGTAGATGGGGAACATCCCCAGACACCCCCATGCGGTGATACCAGATTGTGCACAATTTCCCTAGACTAAGAGAAAACGTAAACTTGGCAACTTTGCACCCCATTATGATATAGAAAGATAAATATCGCACAGGTACATTCTTACACCTGCTTAAAGCATGTTGTTGGCACTGTCTGGACTCTGTTACGTGATACGACAATTTAAAGGTCGCTGTAAGAGTTAAATAGGTAGGACTTATCGAAATAACGTATTTGTTTGGCGGAGAGGATTTTCCGGCAGAGCAGTTTATCGAACAATGTATCGTCAGGTTTCTGCGCAGTAAATAAAAATATGTTCCAACTGAAAATGTTTTGTTTGGGAACGGTTTCGTTACTGTTCCATCTTACGTTGGTATCGTGAACGGAACAGTTATGTAACCGTCATTTCGATCCCTGGTCTGAAGCAAGGACTAATTGCGCAGTTTACTCTAATGCATGTCCTGACTTTTTCTTATTTAATTGAACTGTCCAATATTATTCGATAAAATTTCAATCGGTTTTGTGATTGTATTTCTTGACGGTTGGATTTTGTTTGTATTTGTATTACTTACTAAATTTTTAATATGGATTAGTGATTTGGAATCAAATGTTTCAGACTCAGATGATGATACAAATAGTCCAGTATTTCTCGATTATTGTTCGATCAAGATTAAAACATGCGTATAAGTTTGATTACTAACAGTTTCGTAGTCGTCAAATTACGATACAAAGTCACAAGTTCGATCAAACCTCATATCTCGTACACGGATCTACCAGTTACGGATCCATAGCCTCCTTGTAAGTGATTAGTCGCCAAGAAACATTGTTGGTCGCCGAATGATTTTTTAATTTAGTTTCCGTTGATTTTACAAATAAAAAGTCGAATGATCCTAAAATTTGTCCAGGAAATGAAAAAACGTCCTTGTTTGTACAATTAAAAATGGATTAAAATAGGAAAAGAAGCTTTCTATCAACTAATTTGCGGTCACAAATAATCAACAGTTTATTTTTCTCTCTAAGTAGGGATTCAATGTTGAATCGCCTTTTTCTACGTCTAAATCAACGATTTTAATGATCAAACTGGCTAGCTGGTATAATAATATTCTTCTATATATTTACGCGTTGCTACGTGTATGAGAACTGAGTATCCAACTGCTTCATTACTACGGCATTTAAACAGTTTCATTAGTAATCAGTCGTTCCGTGTATGAGTGGCATAAGAAAAAATTCGTATTCTTTAATCCAATTTTTTTGTTTTCGAAATGAGTGGTTTTACAGAAAAACATTTCAAATATCAAATTACTCCTAACGAGTTTTTTATAACTGCAAACAATTCTGGTAAAGCTACAACTTGAAGAAGTCTTTTTTTAAATGTGACGTGCATAATTTTTGTATGGTCCTTTTAGTATATAGTTAGGTTCACTCTGCAATATGCTATTCAGCAGTGATTATTAAATCGTTACATCATCTAGCACAGCAAATGGAGCTGCCAAATGTGTTGTGAAGTAGCCAAAAAATGCAAGAAATTAAGAACAAAACAATAAAAGCGAGAAAAGGAAAAAAACGTCATGAAAACAACAAGCAACCAAAATCCCCACGTGAGAGAAGGGAAAATATTTAGTCAAGCTGTAAGGGGAGAGGAACAAGTACCATCAACAAGTAGCCAGGCCACAAACACAGAAATGTTATCCAATTTACTAGAGAGATTTGACAAACAAGAAGAGTTAATTAACAAACTGACCGCTAGAATAACAAAGAGAGCTGTAGTAGCTGTAAGCTACAATCTCGCGAAAATAAACAGAAAATATCTACGAATAGCAGCATGGAATGCAAATGGAATACTCCAAAGAAGAGAGGAATTAGAAGTATTCCTAACCACACAACGAATAGATGTAATCTCCAAGACTTATCTAAGTAGATATAGGGACGGTTGAGCCTGGGAACTTTTTGTGACGTCACATGACCACACCCTTTGACCTTGACCTATTTTTGGGGGTTTGGCCCGGGCCTGGGGGTCGCGGCTACGGGGGATGGGGGGTTTGGCCCGGGCCAAAATTTTTGGGGGTCGCTCTTGGGCCCGGGCCAAATTTTTGGGGGTGGGGGTGAGCGAAGAGGGTTTTAAGGGTAGCGTCTACGGGGAATGGGGGTTTGGCCCGGGCCAAATTTTTGGGGCTATGGGGGTGTATCAGTTTGCGGCTACGGGGGTTTGGCCCGGGCCAAATTTTTGGGGGTCGCTCTTTGCGTCTACGGGGGTTTGGCCCAGGCCAAATTTTTGGGGGTCGCTCTTTGCGTCTACGGGGGTTATGCAATGATTTAGAAGAAGCGAAGAGGGTTTTGAGGGTAGCGTCTACGGGGATTACGCAAGTAAGGGTGTATACAAGAAGAAGCGAAGAGGGTTTTAAGGGTAGCGTCTACGGGGATTACGAAGGGTGTGAACGGGGGTTATGCAAAATCATAGTCGTCATTAACCTACCAGGTGTCGGTAACCTTGCCATCATTGCCATAACGGCACTAACAACTATTTGTTATTCACCAGAGTTCCAAAACGGCCGTGGGTAGCTGGGATAGCGAAGCTACTTTTCCCGTATACTGCGCATGTTTTCCGTTACATATAGGCCTAAAAAGACACATTTCAATATTCTGCGCACGTACTAAAGGCATTTCTTCATATCTCTGTTATTATTTGTCGGATTGGAGTCTAATAAACGCCAATATGATTGTTCGAATATTATCATATACAGGATGTACAAAGATGCCATAAAGTAAATAAGTTTGTATGTTTTTGCTATAAGGGCACTCTGGTCGCCACCGACTGGAGACTTTGTGACGAAGCTTCTGGTGGTGTAGAGATTAAAGAAGTGACCTAATAACTATATATTCGCGAATGGTCTATTGTTGACAAGAAATACACTATTTTCGACCCTCATACCATTCCCTACTCCCCAAAACATTGTTCCACTAGTCAGATTGTTCCCGTGAGAATTAATACGCATATATAATGAACGAATGAAATTGATGATGTGTGTCTGCGTTAGTGCCCTTATGACATCCACGAATCTAACAATCATAATGTTTTAGTTCAATCTGACAAATCAAGTGTCCTTATGGCATTACATCCACAATAATCTAACAATTATAATGTTTTCCATCTGATCAGAGTAGTGCCCTAATGGTATCACATCCACGATAATAACCTAACAATTATAATATCCTTTGTTCTATGGCTTTTTTTGCACATCCTGTATACAATAATAATCTAACATAATGTTTGCCATCTGACCAGAGTAGTGCCCTAATGGCATCACATCCTGTATACGATAATAATCTAACATAATGTCCAACATCTGACCAGAGTAGTGCCCTAATGATGTAAAAATGTTGTACCAATGGCGTTCGACCAGAGTAGTGCCCTTATGACCTGCGCGCAAAAAAATGTGTCTTTCACGATCTGTAACGGAAAACATGCGCAGTATACGTAAAAAAGTAGCTACCACCAGCCACCCCGGTCTGTATATACGGTATCATTCTACATCCTGTTGCATATCTTCTATTAGGTCACTTCTTTAATCTCTACACCACCAGAAGCTTCGTCACAAAGTCTCCAGTCGGTGGCGACCAGAGTGCCCTTATAGCAAAAACAAACAAACTTATTTACTTTATGGCATCTTTGTACATCCTGTATATGATAATATTCGAACAATCATATTGGCGTTTATTAGACTCCAATCCGACAAATAATAACAGAGATATGAAGAAATGCCTTTAGTACGTGCGCAGAATATTGAAATGTGTCTTTTTAGGCCTATATGTAACGGAAAACATGCGCAGTATACGGGAAAAGTAGCTTCGCTATCCCAGCTACCCACGGCCGTTTTGGCACTCTGGTGAATAACAAATAGTTGTTAGCGCCGTTATGGCAATGATGGCAAGGTTACCGACACCTGGTAGGTTAATGACGACGATGATTTTGCATAGCCCCCGTTCACACCCTTCGTAATCCCCGTAGACGCTACCCTTAAAACCCTCTTCGCTTCTTCTTGTATACACCCTTACTTGCGTAATCCCCGTAGACGCTACCCTCCCCCGTAGACGCTACCCTAAAAACCCTCTTCGCTTCTTCTAAATCATTGCATAACCCCCCTAGACGCAAAGAGCGACCCCCAAAAATTTGGCCCGGGCCAAACCCCCGTAGCCGCAAACTGATACACCCCCCTAGCTCCAAAAATTTGGCCCGGGCCAAACCCCCATCCCCCGTAGACGCTACCCTTAAAACCCTCTTCGCTCACCCCCACCCCCAAAAATTTGGCCCGGGCCAAAGAGCGACCCCCAAAACTTTTGGCCCGGGCCAAACCCCCAAAAATAGGTCAAGGTCAAAGGGTGTGGTCATGTGACGTCACAAAAAGTTCCCAGGCTCAACCGTCCCTATATCTACTTATCTAACTACACAAATGTATATAAAGATGAGAGGATATGTAATTTATCATACTATCCATCCACACGATGCTGCATCGTGGAGGAAGTGCAGTAGTAATAAAAGAAACCTTACTATGAGGATTTCAAATATGAAACTGAACCTATCCAGGAAACCACAGTAAAAATTGAAACTGGTCCATATAACTTCTCTATTTCAGAAATCTATTCACATCCAAGATATACATACACATATATAATTATTTAAACTATCTACAGCATTTTGAAGGGCGTTATATTATGGGTGGCGACTATAACGCCAAAACCACAATATGGGGCTCTAGGCTAACCGTAACAAAAGGTAGAGACTTACATGAAGCAGCATCTAGTCTAGGATGCGAGTATCATTCCACCGGAAAATCAACGTATTGGCCTACCGATCCAGATAAATCCCTGACCCTCTAGTTTTTTATTTCTAAAAGTATCTCTGCTAATTACATCAAAATAAGGAAGCTTATGACCTAGCATCTGATCATTCCCCCATAATAATTACAATTAGTGAAAATATAATTATGAAGAATAGTAAACCAACATTAACAAACAAAACAACAAATTGGAAACATTTTAGAGAAGAACTAGAAAATAGAATAGAGCTCAATGTACCATTAAAAACAATCCAACAACTGGAACATGAAGTGGAAAAGTTTGTGGTAGATGTCCAAAACAATCAGCCTGGAATCACATAGTCGAGGTTGAAAGAAAACTGTCTCGAAACAATTACCCAAGAGAAATATGTGAATTAGTCACAGAAAAAAGAAAGGCAAGAGAGAAATGGCAAACTTCTAGAAACCCTAATGACAAAACAGTATCCAATAGACTCGCCCAACAGTTAAAAAGGGAAATACAAAAAATAAAAAAACGATAAAGTTTGTTCATATCTAAACGAACTTACAGACGACCAGAATACTCACTCTGGAAAGCAACAAGAATACTTAAAAGGCGAATCACCCGAACACCAGTAATTAGGAAAGAAGAGGAAGGTTGGGCAAAAAATAATATGCTAAAAGGAATTCTATTTGCAGAACACCTTGAAGGAATATTCCAACCTAATGAACTAGTAACAGAGAACTCTCTTGTAGGAAGACAATCAGCTGAAGACAAGGATATCAAATTGGCCACTCCCTGAGAAGTAGCCGATGAAAGAAAAACAAACGGGAACCCAAAAAAGCGGACACGATCTAATAACAGGAGCAATATTAAAACAACTACCAACGAAAGGCATTGTGAAACTCACTAATTTGATCAATGAAGTTTTCAGACTGAAGCATATTCCAATGGTCTGGAAAATAGCTGAGGTGATTATGATCCTAAAACCAGTGAAAATGCAAGCGAAGCTAAATATTACAGGCCAATTTCCCTCTTACCTGTGATATCAAAGCTTTTTGAAAAGATATTTTTGAAGAGACTTAAAAATATTATAGAAGAATATATGCTCATAAAAGACTACCAGTTTGGATTTCGTGAAAAACATTCTACAGTAGATCAAGTGCCCACGATCACAGACATAATAGAAAAAGTCTATGAAGAAAAATAAGTATACGCTGCTCAGTTCCTACACATATCCCAGGCGTTTGATAGGGTCTGGCATGAGGGGCTCATAAAGAAAGTGGAACAAATTCTCCTAAAACAATATGCAAGTTATTGGAATCTTAAATAACAGATCGATTTTTCAGAGTTAAACAAGAAACTGAATACTCTGAACTAAAACAAATATAAGCAGGCGTGCCACAAGGGAGCGTGCTTGGCCCAGTTCTATATCTACTATATACATATGCCATACCAGATATGAATGATATAAAAATTGCCACATTTGCTGATGACACCACTCTTCTTGCAGTAGGAACAAATGTGGAAGAAGCTACTCAAAAGTTACAAAGAGCCATTAATCAATTCAACAGATGGACCAAAAAGTGGAGAATAAAACTTAATGAATCAAAATCGGTGAACACATTTTTTACAAACAACACGAAAAATCAAAACATACCAATCGCAGTTAACGGAATCGAGGTACCATATGGAAACACAGCAAAATATCTCAGAATAACTGTGGATGCTAAGCTAAGATGGAAGGAGGATGTAAAGAAGAAAAGGAAAGAACTAGATACAAAATATAAAAAAATGCATTGGTTTATAGGTAGAAAATCCCAAATGTCAACATATAATAAGTTGCTCATATATAAGCAGATTCTGAGACACATTTGGATATACGAACTACAGCTTTGAGGCTGTGCCATTTCAAGCAACATAGCACCCATACAAAGATTTCAAAACAAAGTACTCCGTACTATTGTGAACTCTCCATACTATATTCGGAATGCAAATCTGCACAGAGACCTCAATGTACCAACAGTTAAGGAAGAAATCATGAGGTACGCCCAAAACCACGAAGACAGGTTACATAATCATGTCAACATCGAAATGCTCCAGCTACTCGATCAACACAATCTAAAGAGAAGATTGAAACCTTCAGACTTGGTGTAAGTAACAAGTCAAAGTGTTGAAAGCATAGTACAGTGGTAGGTGAGTAACATCAAAGGATTATAACTTAGTTTTAAGGATTTTATATATAATTTAGGATAAGACAATATTACTGGTTGGTCGTCGATCTCGACCATGTGTAATACTACTTTCCATAAAAAAATCTTCTAACCCTTTAAAAATGTTATTAATAACGTTCACCCGTAGAAACTCATTTGAATAACCGGCGTTTTTATGCTTGACCCGGTCCTGTACTCGAAAATTATTGTACGGTTATTACCGTTCCAAATTTATTACTGGTTGTGAAACTTGATAACGGGAGTTTAGTAGTATTTTAAATAACTATAAATGTATTTAATATTTTCATATTTATGTATCAGTTTTTGTAAATTAGATGTATACTTTTCAATATTGAGTTGCAGTTTTCATAACTATCATTAAATATGATTTTTTTATGTGTGTGTATACTGGGTGCCCCAGGAGTTCGTACCAAAAACTCGGGAGATGATAGAGACAGACTGAGAATAATGATGGTACTTTAAATAAAAAAATTTCTTTACGCCCTTCGTTAACGAACTATATGGCTCTAAAGTTGGGAATTAAAATGGTTTTTTATTTATAATTATTAAATGGCTGATTGGAAATTAGTAAAATTTTAACCGTTAATAAACACCATAATTGCATAATTTTTAGCGTTATAAACAAGTCTACAGTATACTTGTGAACTCAGGTACGGACTAAGTTCAATGGTGGATGCGGCAATTTTTTGATAAATATAACTTATTTGAATTATAAATGCAACCATTGACTTTTTTGAACATTATTTGAGATATCAAGTCCTCTTATGACATCTCGATAAAAATAACGGTTTAAGAGGTACGGGCAATTTTATGTCGCACTGCACACCTATTGGCGCATTCATATTTTTTTAAATGTACGATTACAGGGAGCATCTTGCATGATAAAAATAAACTTTTGCATTGTTTGTGTATAAAAAACGATATTAAAAAAGTCAAAACGGTTTTAAAAAAATCACAACAATTGTTCAATATGGGCTCCTCTTACATCCACACATTTCCTCAGTCTTCTAAGATTAGATCTTTGTACTTGGAATAACATTCCCGGATTATTTCGGATGTTTTCGCAGTGAAAATGTATCCTATACGTTATTTCATTTCTTGTATTTACAGGTGTACTGTAGAATACATTTTTAAGATAAGCCCAAATATGAAAATCGCATGGGTTGATATCTGGCGAACGTGCTGGCCATAGAAATGGCCCATCCCTTCCTATCCACCTATCTGGAAAATAGATGGGCACATACCTCACGACTGAAATGAGGGGGTGCTGCATCGTGTATAAACCACATACACTTGGAGCTTTTGTAAAGGTACAATAAGACTGTCGGTTTTAACGATCATTCAGGATATACGGGCCAATTAAGCGGTTGCCTATAATACCTGCCCATACGTTGACCAAAAAACTGCCACATCCACCATAAGGTTATTTTGGTATAGATATGTACATGACATATGAGCATGTTTTATAGGTAGTTAAGATACTGAAGATATTATGTTTGAAATATTATTAGAAATATTACCTGCATATGTGATGATTTTATAATTTTTCATTTCTTTACTTTATTTAGGAAATATTAGTTATAATGCCACCTTTTCCCCTTTTGTATTCATTTCTCTATCAAAATTATATTTGTTCATTGGAAATGAAAATGCTCTATGTATCAATGAATTATATGCAGCTATTTTATGTGACATGGGATGATAGAAACTATGAAATAGCCACATCAGTGTCTGTTGGTTTTCTGTAAATTGAGTAATCAAGTACATTATTAACTCTTTGAATTTTTAAATCAAGAAAATTGACTGGGTTGTTTTCTTCGACTTCTAATGTAAATTTAATTTTTGAGTATACATTATTAATATGGTTGAAAAATGTATCTAATTGTCGTACACTACCTATAAAACAAGCTAATATGTCATCTACATATTGTAATGTTTTTCTTATTTATTTAAACAATAAACAGGTGGGATAAATTTTAAACACTCGGTATGGCTACTTACTAATTTATTGAAACACTAACTCACTAACACTTAATTTATATATACTTAACTAATAACTTGATTATTAATTTATATTAACTGTATATTCACTCAAACTAATTTATATAAACACTTTATGTTCACTTATTTACTGTTTAACTTACGATGTCAAATTATAAACTAAACGCCCTCTTCCTGATCAGTCCCTTATATATTAAAGCCGTTTTTACTAGTAAATTCTGGGCTGCGGCTTACACAGTCACGAATATTTTTTCTGGCCTTTTCTACATAACTCTGGTCACAAAAACAATGTTTACATAAAATAGTCGTAACTCGTAAACAGTTTTTTATAACTGTGTATCCGCCATAATTTTAACTTTTACACCTGGCTTAGACAGAGTCGGTTTTAGGGACTATACCAGGGTGCTGTTTCGAAACATTACCCCATCCTCTAATGGAAGTTCCTCCTGGAACTTTTGTGTAGCCGAGACTGGATGTTTAAATCGGCAACTGGCCCCATCTCTGCACTTTCCGCTCTTATGGAAATAGCAGGGCTCCGTCTTCATCGGATACTGATAACGGGGGTTGTAGCTGCAAATTAATATCTGGACACCGGTATCTTGGAAGATAATCTCTACCATGTTCCTGATGATTCGCCAATCCAACTGGTTACTCGCTATCTTAGGCATAGCCAGTTTCTTCACGTTGGATTCCAACACATGGTCTCGGAGGTTTCGAAGTGCTTCCCATACATCGCGGTAGGTAGATCGATCTTGGAATTCATTTTTAGTTACCACGTAGAAGACGTACCGCGAATTATGTTTCAGTTTCAGTGTCTTGCCAGGGGCTGGAATCTGGTCTTCAAGTTTTTCTAATTGCCCGAACTTCTTTCTAGAGACGGTTGCCAACCCTCGTGCGTTCTTGATACGGGCGGGGATGTTGTATGCCAGTGAATAATCTTCCGGGAGAGTGAACAGATCTTGTTGTTGTTCCGAAGTGACTCCATATCTAGCTTTCCGGGTACCTCCATACGTATCCATAAATTCCTCGAAGGTAGGGTCGGACACATCTCGAATAAGGTTTACTCCTTCCTCTATGTCATGGTCTCCTTCGAATGGCGCTAGTCGGTTTTGGTGAACTACTTTTGGTTTTCCGTTGGGGATCTTGCTTATGCGATATAAAACATCATTGATCCTTTTCTTGATTAAGTATGGACCTTCCCAGAATTTTTGTATTTTTGGAGAAAATCCTTTTCTCCTCGTCGGGTTGTGTAACCATACTTTGTCCCCTTATTTAAAACCGCCTTCTGTGGCCTGCGTGTCGTACCGACTTTTCATTCTGTCGCTGGCAACTTGAAGATTAGTTCGAACTAATTCATGAATATCGTCCAGCCTTCTTCTCAATTGGATCACGTACTCTTCGCCTGCTAGATCATCTCCAGGCCGGCAGCCAAATTCCAGGTCACAAGGAAGCCTCATTTCACGTCCAAACAAAATTTTCGCCGGTGTTTCACCCGTGGACTCGTTGACAGCAGATCGATAAGCCAATGCGAATAGGGAAATATACTGGTCCCAATCTCTCTGATAGCTGGATACTACTTTGGACAGGTATTTTCCAATAGTCCTGTTCATTCTCTCGACCATTCCATCTGACTGTGGATGTAAAGCTGTTGTCCTGGTCTTCTTCATTCCCAGCTTGTCGCAAATCTCCTGGAATAGATGGCTTTCAAAATTTCTCCCCTGGTCACTGTGGACTTCCAAGGGTACTCCATATCGGCTGATAAATTCCTTCACCAATACATCCGCGACAGTTGTGGCCTCTTGGTTGGGAATAGCGTAAATTTCTACCCATTTTGTGAAATAATCCATTACAACCAGTATGTACTTGCTACCATTTTCTGTCGTCGGAAATGGCCCAGCGATATCTAAAGCAACCCTTTCGAAAGGGCTTCCAACATTGTACTATTTCATGGGTGCCTTTCTCTTGCGATGTGGTGCATTACTCGTGGCACAAGTCGTACATTTCTTACACCAGTCCTTCACATCGTCGGAGCTGTTCATCCAATAAAACCTTTCACGGACTCGCTGAAGGGTTTTCTTCACTCCCAGATGACCCCCCGATGGATTGTCGTGTAACTTTTTCAGTACCTCAGCTACTCTTGTTCTCGGAATAACTAGCTGTCTCCTCATCTCAGAACCATCATCGTTTTCAAGGACTCTTTTCAACAGCCCTTCTTCCAGGACAAGGGAGTCCCACTGAGCCCAATATGCCTTGAGTGTCGGTGAAAACTTTGACACTTCTTGCCAGGTAGGTCGCCGATTTTCTTTCTTCCATTGCCGGATCATTTTCAGGTGAGGATCATTCTCCTGATCTTCTCTGATCCTGGTGGGTGACCATTTCTCGTTGACTACAGTAGTTCTTGAAACTGCAGCTTCCCTAGATTCCACCTTGTTGCAGTGGGAGCAGTCTGTTGGGCACGGCCGTCTGGACAGGGAGTCGGCATTTCGGTGACTCACACCAGCTCGATGTTCGATGTTGAAATCGTATTCTTGAAGTCGTTCAATCCATCTAGCGATCTGGCCCTCGGGATTCTTGAACTGCATCAACCACTTAAGTGCTGCATGATCGGTCCGGACTAAAAACATCCTACCATAGAGATACTGGTAAAAGTGTTCAACGGACTTCACTACTGCCAAAAGTTCTCTTCTTGTGACGCAGTAGTTTCGTTCTGGTTTGGAGAGGACTTTACTGAAATATCCCAGTACTCTTTCTTGCCCTCCTTGGATCTGTGAGAGCACTCCACCAATTCCTACGTTGCTCGCGTCAGTGTCAAGAATAAAGTCTCCCTCTGGTAATGGATATCCTAATATCGGTGCCGAGGTTAAATGCCTCTTCAAGGTTTCAAAAGCCGTTTGACAGTCTTCGTCCCATTGGAAAGCTGCTTCTTCTGTGAGTCGCGTTAGAGGCTTGGCAATATCTCCAAACTTCCTGATAAATCTTCTATAATACGTGCAAAGTCCAAGGAAACTCCTAATTTGATGTTTGTCGGTTGGTTGCGGCCATTGCCGAATAGAAGCAATTTTCTCTGGATCCACCGCCACTCCTTCATTGCTCACTATATGACCTAGATAGTTGACTCGGTTTTGGAACAGCTGACATTTCTTCGGGTTTAACATGAACTGGGCAGCTTGGAGTCGTTTGAATACGTCTTCCAAATTCTTCAGATGTTCGTCAAATGTCTTCCCCAGTACTACGATGTCGTCCAAATAGACCAGGCATGTCTTCCAAGACAACCCTCTCAAGACATTTTCCATAAGTCTTTCAAATGTCGCAGGCGCATTACAGAGCCCGAATGGCATGACGTTGAATTGCCATAATCCAGATCCGGTGGTAAAAGCAGTCTTCTCTTTATCTTCTGGGTCCATTTCCACTTGCCAATAACCAGACTTCAGGTCCAAGGTGGAAAAAAGTTTGCTGCCGGCCAAAGTGTCTAGCGTATCGTCAATTCGAGGCAGGGGATAGCTGTCTTTTTTCGTCACGTTGTTAAGCTGGTGATAATCCACGCAGAATCTCGTAGTTCCATCCTTTTTCTTGACGAGCACTACTGGAGACACCCATGGACTAGTAGATGGTTCTATTACTTTTTCTTCTGCCATCTCTCGAATTATTCTTTCAGCTTCCTCTCTCTTCGCTCGTGGAAGTCTTCGAGCTGATTGTCTAATTGGCTTAGCATTACCAGTATCGATTTTGTGTTTGACGGCTGATGTTCTGCTAGTCTTTCCCCCTTTTGGTACGAATAAGTCTCGATACTGCAAGAGAAATTCTCTCATTCTCTTTTTTTCAGCTCGATTTAAAGATTGACCAGCTACTGATAACATTTGTTCGAATCTGGCATTAGAATTGTCAGTGGTCGTTGTTTGACGAACTATAGACGTCACTGGTACGCAGGACCCAATCTTGGTTTCCTTCTTGATTGTAATTGGGTAATCGTTCACGTTTATCACACGTACTGGGATCTCTTTCGCCGACGTGACCAATCCTTTTCCAATTAGTACTCCTTTGCCAACTTCTTCGTCGTGGTTCCTTGGCTCCATCATAACCGGTGTACCTTCCTCCATGATTCCCTGTAGCCGTGCTACTATCATGGTTTCGCTTCGTGCAGGTAGAACGGTATCTTCCTGTACAGCTACCAACACCGCCTTGCCTTCATATGGATGCAGGAACACCTTCTCGGAACCCATTATAATGGTTCTGTTTCTAAAGTCTAATTGGAAATCATGTACATTCATTACGTCCATTCCCAGAATCACGTCTTCCTCAATGTCAGCTACGATTACGGTATGCGTGAACTTTTCTGCGCCAATTCCCAATTGGATTTGTGTCTCACCGTGAATGTTGGCGCTCTCACCTGTGGCGGTCCGCAATCGCAGTAAGGTTGGTAAAAGCTTCTCCTTGGAGTTTATTAGTTCTGGTCGTATAATGGTTCTAGTTGCTCCAGTGTCAATCAGCAGAGCATATTTCTTGCCATTTACTTCGCCATCCACATATACACTATCGTTGCGACATCTGAGAGAAGCTATCAGTATGAGAGGGTCTTTGGAACGATCATGGGTCGGTGCTGCCCCCTCGTAGCCGACCCGTTCTAGTTTTCCTGTGACTGGGGTTCTTGGTTTGCAGGAGTCTTGGGGCGCTTACATGAACTACGTACATGCCCTAGCTCGCCACAATTCCAGCATCTGATCTTTCTCGGCTTCTTGTCCATCATATTTTTCATTAAACTGACGAACTGGTCAAATCTGTCTTCGTCACCTTCTTCTTGGATGGTCCTAATTTTGTTATATCCTGAAGCCTTCGTTGCTGCTTCATATTCAAGAGCAGCTGTCAATGCATCAACTAATGTTTTAGGATGGGCTAAACGAAGCGTCCTCTGCTTATCGGGGTCACGTAAGCCATCAATAAAGGCCTGGATGCCCAGACATTCCATCATGTTCTCTGGTGCTGACGGATAAGCAAACCGAACTAGTCGGGCAATGTCCACTTCATATTCTTGAAGGGATTCATCACGTTTCTGCCTTCGGTTCTTCAGCTGCGATTGGTGCAAATGTTCTAGATGTTCATGACCATATCGCATGTCCAACTTCTTCTTAAGCTGCTCGAAGTCATCTGTTTCTTCAAGTGGTATCGTCTGAAGTACGTCTAAGGCATCTCCCCGAAGCGCGATGGTTAGGTTCACTGCTTTCTCCTTATTGGTCCAATTATTCACTCTAGCGGCTGCTTCAAACTGTTTCACATAATTGGTCCACGACATTTTTCCATCGAACGTTGGGGCCTTGACTCGGGCAAAACTGCCAATATCATCTGTCTTGGGTTGTGTTTCTGGCTTGCAGATCTCGACCTTCTTTTCTTCTGCTGAAGTGTCTTGTGTTCTTAAATCGGCAATCTTCGTCTCTAACTCCTTGATTTTCTCATCTATCTGATTTTCCATCGTTGTCATCTTATTCTCCATGTCTGATTTCATTTTCTCGTTCATCGTTGTCATCTTATCCTCAATATCCGATTTTAGAGACGTGATTTTATTCTCGACTTCAGCAGCAATGTCATTTTTCAATGATAAGATATCTGCAGATATATCATTCTTCATGGTAGAAATATCGTTCTTCATAGCAGAAATCTTCCCGTCCATATTAGTAGAAACCTTGTCCATGTTAGCAGAAATATCGTTCTTCATGGTTGAAATCTTCTCGTCTATGGCAGAAAAATCATTCCTCATATCGGAAATTGACGAGATCAAGGTGGAAGCCTCGTCTTTGAATAAGAATTATTCTAGATCCAAGCCTTCACTTTTCTTACCGGACGTTTCCAACTCACGATCTTCCAATTCTGCTCTTAGTCCTCCACTTTGAGGTCTCTTGACCATTTTTACGTAGCAATTTATTTATATTACCCCACACCTGACCCCAATGTAATGTTTTTATTATTTATTTAAACAATAAACGGGTGGGATAAATTTTAAACACTCGGTATGGCTACTTACGAATTTATTGAAACACTAACTCACTAACACTTAATTTATATATACTTAACTAATCACTTAATTATTAATTTATATGAACTGTATATTCACTCAAACTAATTTATATAAACACTTTATATTCACTGTTTAACTAACGATGTCAAATTATAAACTAAACTCCCTCTTCCTGATCAGTCCCTTATATATTAAAGCCGTTTTTACTAGTATATTCTGGGCTGCTGCTTACACAGTCACGAATAATTTTTCTGGCCTTTTCTAGATAACTCTGGTCACAAAAACAATGTTTACATAAGATAGTCGTAACTCGTAAACAGTTTTTTATAACTGCGTATCCGCCAAAACTTTAACTTCTATACCTGGCTTAGACAGAGTCGGTTTTAGGAACTATACCAGGGTGCTGTTTCGTAACAATATCTATACCAAAATGTTATTATTTTCTACTTTCTTTTTGATTGAATTTTAAACTGTAATGTCATTTTTTGTTTGACGACTAACCTTTGACGGTTCAATATTTTTGATAAAAATGGCAATTTTTAATTTTTCATAAAGAAAATTATTTGAATTAGATTTTAAAGCTATTTCTGATTCGGTGGCTCAAATGTGTTTAATATTATTCGTAAATTTTGGTGGTATCCTATACTTTAACCTTTATTTCATAATTCTATTTCACTATTTGTAAAATCAGTGCCTGAAAGGTTTTCAAATCGTGGTTCAATGTGTGTTGGTATGTAAGTACTTACAGTTTCATGTTGTTTAGAGTATTGATTACTATGTTGTGTGTGTTCAAGTTTTTGGTCTTGTTTCTTAAATTTCTTGTGCTTCATCGTGCTGACACTTTCCCTGTTTTTGTCATCTAAACAGTTAAATTCTACTGGATGTAATTGGAACGGGAGTTCAGAAGTTACCACTTTTATGTAGTTGTCTGTGGAGTCTCTTGTTTTAAACCATTTTTTACATTCTTCTTTAAGCCATACTCGTTGAGCACATTTTATAGCTTTTTGTGGTTGAGGTATTTTAGTATGGCATTTTATATTTACATAATTTGGTATTACTTCTTTTCTACGGAATCGGAATTTTAAAAAGAAGTTAAACTTTGACGTTTTATACCTCGGTTTGTAATATGGCTGGGAAGTTACTGTATTTTTTTATAATAGTAAGGATACTCCTATCTCGATTTTCATCAATTTCAGTCTTTTCATTGCTTAGAGGTAGTTATTACAAATTTTTTAATGTAATTTTTTAGAAAAATTTCTACTGCAGCTTTAAACCCATATATTGTCTACAAATGGAGGAATTTAAATATGGCAAGTAATTGAGATGCTTCTTTCCTCTATCGAATGGCGTAAGAAAGAAATCGATATATAACATATTTTCGTAAATATAGAATTTTTTATGGAATCGTGTTAATAGTATATTACATTACGAGTGCGGAAAGTGACACTTTTCACACGAGTGGGAAATATTGTAGCACGAGGCGTAAGCCGAGTGCGATAAACCCACGAGAGTGAAAAGTCATTTTCGCACAAGTAATGTACAATATTTTTCCTTCGACCACCCGTTTAATGAAACAATACGTAAATAACAGATCGTGTATATTGAGTTGCGACTAATATTACGTTTTATTTGTGACACCATATGTTTGAATATTGTTTCTATAAAAATTGCTCATGAACGTACAATTACTTTTATATTGGAAAACAGAAATAACGATAATTACTGTTTATTTGAAAAAATTACAATAAGTAAGTACTTATTAGATACAACTGGGGAACAAATTGAATTATTTGGAACCATAAAAATTAAAAGTGAATTGGTTATTGTTACAATAATAAATTATCAGTTCTAGGATTTCGTTGCTATCCCTTAATTACCTCAACTTTAAAAGTAGCTAAATGTTGTTTTAATACAATGAAAATATAAGAAATATCATTATTTTTTAGTCCAGTTTTTATGTAAATAATATCAATAAGGAAGAGCAATTAGTAATTACATCTGTAAATCTTACAGGATTCACCGGTTTGATGGCCTTTTGACAGCCGTGCGGAAAGTGATCCATTTTTTGTTCAATTTTATGAAATTTTTGCTACATAAGGTGAAGTCCTGTGCTAGGTACATCATTTGGTTATATTTGTAGTAAAAATTGTAAAGCGCGAAAAATAAAATCGTCTAATGAAACCATTAACACATCATCAGATAAAAACTACTATATTATATCTAAAATCGTTGTAGTATATTGTGGTACAATTTTAAATTTTGTAGTAAGAATATTAGTCCCTGAAAATGTAAAATAATCGGATAAAACGATAAAAAAATAATCTCATTTTAGCTTCACACTTACTACATACGATGTAGATAATTGTACTAACATTTTTATATTTGTAGTAGAAATTGTAATGTCCGAAAAACGATTTTAGATGTATTAACACTTTCGCTGCGGCCTTAAAAATGTTTTCGCACCCTGGGTGCTGAACATAATTTTGTTAACGATCTTTGTAAATCAGCTCAAAATTAATTTATCTTTCATTATATAAGTGAAAAAAATTAAAAAACGGCTCAAAATTCCAAAAAAAATTTCGGACGTGTTTACACGTCCTGCGCACCCAACAATGATTTATCTTGCTAGGTGCTGAGGACGTGTATACTCGCCCGCCTTATTTTGTGTTTTATAGATCACGAATTTTGTGGAAGGTTTCAAGATAAACAAATTTGTCCTATAAAACCTATTTATTTATAAATTTACTCATTTCTATGAAAAAGAGGGAAGCACTCAATTCATAATGCCGGTTGTCGCGGACACAACCTGCAATAATATCTTGTTTCGAATCTGCCTCCTCTCTTTGTGCATCTCACACATTTTCTATATACCCTTTTCCATTTCCCATTTTTCGGCGTTTTTTCGAGTACATGTTGTTCTGCACCCACCCTCACTGTTGGTTCTTGTGTTGTTTGTAGCAACTCCACGAGTACAGCAATCCTAAAGTCGTAGAATGGCATCTTACGATTTGTCCCAAATTTCCGGTACAAGAAATGCGCATTTATAAATAACAAATGAATAATGTGTATGCCCAATTTCTTGTACCATCTCAGCGTTTTACGCTCGCAAGGGTAGTAAGCATTCATCTGATCCTGCCGATCAATTCCCCCCATGTATTTGTTGTACTCTAATATGGGGATGGGCTTTTCTTTTTCTTCGCCCCGTCTTGTGGTGTGCACATCCATTTCATTAGTAAATTCACTAGTTATATAAACAACATCGCGCTTATCCTTCCATTTTCCCACCAATATACCATTCGATGTACGGGAGATTCACCCTTCCTCAATTTGGCCAACTTCACCTCGGGTGGGGTATTTTTTCTATCGACTCTAAGAGTGCCTGAAAATGTGTGATAGATAATTTGAAGGTAAAATAAAACCTAATTTACAAACCTGTGCAATATGTGTCCTTTTCTAAAAGTTTTGCCGCCAAATCGACTATGTTATAAAAATTGTCCAAATAGACAGAGTGTCCGCAATTAAATTTTTCTTCTAGGAGATGTAGGACAACATTTGTGGCATGTCCTCTTCCTCCCAAAATATCTAGAGCACCCGTATATACGGCAAATTTCAAAATAATGCCATCGGGTTCTGTGAGCATATAAAGCTTGATCCCATATTTATGTCTTTTATTTTTTATGTACTGGCGGAAAAATAGACGTCCACGCCAAAGGACCATGCTTTCGTCTATACAAATATTCTTCCCCGGGTAATAAATTTCATTCATTTTGTTGTTGAAATAATCCACTAGTGGTCGGATTTTGAATAGGCGATCGGCGGGAATGGGTTGATGTTCTTCAGGATTTTTTGAAAAATGAAGACATCTTAGAATAACAAGAAATCTGTCCCGGCTCATTTTCGACCTAAATACTGGAATGTTGAATAGTTGATGTGTTTTCCAGTAATCATTTAGGCGATTTAGTCTTATGGTTCCCATATGTAACAACACACCCAAAAATATTTTCATTTCTTCAACAGTCACGTCGTGCCATCTTGTGATTCGTGACGAGGAAGATGTTCCTGGTGACATCAAAACTTGGGGAGCGTAGTTGTTGCATTCTTCTACCAATAAATTATAAAATGTTTCGTCAAACAACAAATTGAAAAAATCTATTGGTTTGTTCCCTAAAATGTAGACAAATATTTTATTATGATTATTGAAAAATATTTACTAATTTTCCTTACCATTAGGTAAAACCAGTAATTTAGTTTCCTTTGTAAAAGGGATGTCCTTTATTTGGGGTGGCCCGGTAACCCAAGTAAATTCCGAATCAGTTTGAGAAGTCGGTGGGTTATCCTCGATTTCTGATGAAGGATTTTCATCAATAGAAAGATTTGGCTCCTCAGTTTCACTAAATTCTTCATCATCCTCATCGAGACTTTCATCCCCGAAAAGCACTTCGTCGTCTGAATCACCACTGAGGGTGGAGAAAGGATCGTTCATATCGTCACTATCTGATTCGTATAATAATCTTTCTAATTCAGATTCAGTCAAAGCAGACTTCTTTGATCGTTGTAAAGGTCTTTTGCGTAGTTGCCTCCCCGAAGGGCCTGCCTGTTCACTGTCCATTTCAGCAAGAACTGAGCACCAAATTTTAAACACTTTTACCACGGCTACACGCTCACAAAAGCACAACCACCCAACTCAAACGCTGAGAGAATACTGGATCATACAATTCTCGACAGGTCTAGACGTGTATACACGCCGTGCGCACTGCGCGAAAAACCGAAAAGACGTGTATACACGTCTTCAGCAGTGAAAGTGTTAAAGTAGTTTTCGTTTTTATGTGATGATGTTTTAATGGTTTAGTTTGACGATTTTATTTTTCGGGCATTACAATTTCTACTAAAAATATAAAAATGTTACTAAAATTACCTACATCATTTGTAGTGTCAGGAAAATAAGATTATTACTTTTTCGCCCAACCTATCTAATATGCGAGAAAAGTATTGGTTTACCCCAAAAAAGTTGGAATTTTGAAATTTTTTTTTGAGTTATTTTTACGTTTTCCATCAACAACAACACGAAAAAACGGTTTTTATAAAAAAAATCCTGTATGTATGTCGTCGTCGTTGTCGTCGGCCACTTTTCCTTGCATGTCTTGTTAGCACGATACAGCCTCCGGAGTGCAATAAGTCACCAATTTTATGATTGAATATTGTTAAGGACATGTCACAGATGAACCCTATTGATTTTCAGCTCACCAGAGCCAATACAACAGGTACTGCAGTACTTTAAGTACGATATTTAGTCATTTTTTGAGAAATTTCAGTTTGTTAGCACGATACAGCCTCCGGAGTTCAACAAGTCACCAATTTTATTATTGAATATTATTCAGGCCATCTCACAGATGAACCCTTTGGATTTTCATCTCACCAGAGCCAATACAACAGGTACTACAGTACTTTAAGTACGATATTTTCGTCATTTTTGGAGAAGTTTCAGTTTGTTAGCACGATACAGCCTCCGGAGTATATACAATTGACCAATTTTATGATTGGATATTATTCAGAGCGTCTCAAAGATGAACCCTATTGATATTCAGCTCACTGAAGCCAGTACAACGGGTGCTATGGTACTTGAAGTACCAAATTTTTTTCATTTCTGGAGAATTTTCAGTTTGTTAGCACGATACAGCCTCCAGAGAGTATACGATTGATCAATTTAATAATTGAATATTATTCAGGGTGTCTCACAGATGTTACCTTATTGATTTTCAGTTGACTAGAACGAGTAAAGCGGGTTCTATAAATCCAGATATACTACATTTTTGGAGAAATTTCGGTTTGTTAGCACGATACATCCCCCGAAGTGTATACAAGTAACAATTTTATGATAGAATATTGTTCAGTGCCACAGATGCGGAAAAGTTAGTTTTAATCTTTAAAACCGTTTATTTTTGTATCGATTTCTTCGATTATTTCAAGTTTTTAGGGACTAACATTCATACTACCAAATTTAAAAGTGTACTACAATATACTACAAACGATTTTCGATGTATTAAAGTAGTTTTCGTTTTTATCTGATGATGTGTTAATGGTTTAATTTAACGATTTTATTTTTCGGGCATTACAATTTCTAGTACAAGAATAAAAATGTTACCAAAATTACCTATATCGTTTGTAGTAAGTGTGAGGCTAAAATGAGATTATGTTTTATCGGTTTATTGGATTATTTTAAGTTTTCAGTGACTAATATTCTTACTCTGCCTGGGGTAGGGTGAGGAACGGGTGGATTGAGTAGCTCGGAAATCACCTTACTGCAGCCGGTCCCAAGCCCGGATAAAAGAGGAGGGTTGAGCGGAGGGCTAACTACCCACCCTCGGAAAAAAGACACTAGTTATGAAAACTGCAACTTTGCCTCGGAACCGGACAGATAAACACAAAAAACGACAAATGCAATGTAAAAGGACCATGAATATTGGAACTTGGAATGTCCAGAGTTGGTACAGACCTGGAGCTGCTATAAATGCTGTGGAACAACTGGAAAAAATAGGAATGGATATAACAGCCGTCCAAGAAATAAGATGGCCAGACGATGGAAATATAAAAATAAGTAAATCCACCATCTTCTTCAGCGGTAACAAAAACGGAAGACATGAATTTGGAACGGGCTTTGTGATTAGAGACAACCTAGTACAGAATATACTAAATTTTAAACCTATAAATGAAAGGATATGCTACATACGAATGAAGGGAGAGCGATACAACATTTCGATTATCTCAGCGCATGCACCAACGGAAGAAAAGGATGAAGATATCAAGGATGACTTCTACGATGCCCTAGAAAGAGAGATAGATACGATGCCCAAACATGATATGCGCATACTCTGCGGGGACTTTAATGCTAAAATAGGCAAAGAGCCTTGCCTATACCCCACAATAGGTAAACACAGCCTACACAATATATCCAACGACAATGGCTTAAGACTCACAGAAACTGCAGCAGCTAATAATATGCTAATAAAGTCAACCATGTTTCCGCATAAAGACATCCATAAGCAAACCTGGGTCTCAAACGACCATATTACGCGCAACCAAATTGACCACATCATTGTAGATGCCCGTCATGGTAACAATATTATAGACGTAAGAAGCCTGAGAGGAATAGACGGAGACACAGATCATTACTTAGTCAGAGCAAAAGTCAAATCCAGAATATCTAGCCACAAATACAATAAAACAACAATAAACCCACAATGGAACATGGACGAAATACACAATGCAGAGAAACAACAAAACTATAGAGAACAACTTGAACAAACCTTGAACTCTGAAAGAGAAGACAGCTATGGGAAGCGACTGCCGAAATAATAACCAAGACAGCTGACAAGATCTTTGGAAGGAGTAAGCAGAAGAGGGCAAAAACATGGTATGACGAGGAATGTCGGAAACAACTGGAAAAAAGACAAACAGTAAGAAAGACTTGGATACAACTGCAAACAGACCAAAGTAAAAAGGAATATGACGACTGCCGAAAAGAAACAAGAAAAATAATACGCACAAAGAAAAGAAACTACGAACAACAAAAATATGAAACTATGGAGAGAGACCGGCCCAAACCAGGCTCCAGAGAATTCAATAAAGCAATTTCCTCTGAGAAAAGAGGGCATAGAACCAATTCCATTCATACACTGAGAGACAACCAAGGCCGCATGATACTCGACGGTAAAGAAATAACTGAAGAATGGGAAAAGTATTTTAGAGACCTTCTAAACATCATACAGGAAGAACAGCACAAAGAAGAGATCTATATCACAGCGGACATGCCCGTCAAAAATCCCTCCTTTGAAGAAACCCAAAAGGCCTTAAATAAGCTGAAAAATCACAAAGCGCCGGGTACGGACGAGATACCAGCAGAACTTCTGAAATATGGGGGAGACGCACTACATCGCCAAATCCACCAGCTAATAACGCACATATGGTTAGAAGAAAGGATACCAGCACGATGGAAGGAAAACATAATAGTGCCCATCCACAAAAAAGGGGACAAAACAAGATGCGCGAATTATAGAGGAATCTCACTCCTAAACACGGCATATAAAACCCTCTCAAACATCATTCTTAGTAGACTAATCCCTTATGCTGAAAATGTCCTAGGCGAATATCAAGCCGGGTTTAGGGCAAACAGATCAACAATAGATCAACTATTCACGCTGAGACAACTTCTAGAAAAGGGATGGGAGTATAACAGACCCATACACAATCTTTTCATAGACTTTCGACAGGCATATGATAGCGTAGAAAAAAGCCAAGTATGGAATGCCATGGCGGAGTTCTCAATACCAAAGAAACTCATTCGGATGACCAAAGTCTGTATGGAGGGTGGAATATCTAAAGTACGTGTAAATAATAAACTGTCTGGCAGCTTTGAAATCAACAGTGGACTTAAACAGGGTGATGCGTTATCTCCACTACTTTTTAACCTTGTATTAGAGAAAGCCATGAGGTCGGCCGAAATAAAAACAGAATTGCTATCGGTTCAAGGTCCCAAGCTGTTACTCGCATATGCAGATGACATAGATCTCGTTGGAGACTCCATCCTATCCACGAAAGACATTTTCAACAAGGTGGAAAGAGCAACAAGTGAAGTAGGGCTGAAGATTAATGAAGAGAAGACGAAATATATGTGTATAAATAGAACGACACAAAGAGACAGAATAGGACAAAATGTGACGATCAACACCTTTAATTTCGAAAGAGTACAACGTTTTAAGTATCTGGGGGCCGTAATCACAGCGGACAACGATGTTACCGAAGAAATAAAAGACAGAATCCAATCTGCAAACCGCTGTCTATTTGCACTGAATAAGCTCATAAAATCAAAAAATCTCACAAGAAGTTCAAAGATCAAAATCTATAAATCCATCGTCAGACCTGTAATAACATACGGATGCGAAACGTGGACCATGACCAAAGCAAACGAAGAAAAGCTCAGACGCTTTGAACGAAAAATACTTAGAAAAATTTTCGGACCTCACCATGACATAACCACAAACCAGTACAAGATCAGAACCAATATCAAATTAAAAGCACTCTACAACGACGCCGATATTGTCCAAGAAATTAAATCACAGCGACTAAGATGGGCAGGCCACGTGCACAGACTGAATAACGAAAGACTTGTAAAACTGGTATGGGAGGAGATTCCCACAGGCAAAAGACCACTCGGACGTCCCAGAATGCGATGGAGAGATAACATCCAAGCAGATCTCCGGAAAATGAACATTCCATTTGACCCTAGGTTGATGGAAGACCGAACAAATTGGAAAAAAGTTGTACAGTCAGCCAAGACCCACCCAGGGTTGTAGCGCTACGTGATGATGATGATGAATATTCTTACTACAAAATTTAAAATTGTACTACAATATACTACAAACGATTTTAGATGTATTGAAGTAGTTTTAGTTTTTATCTGATGATGTGTTAATTGTTTAATTTGACGATTTAATTTTTCGGACATTACAATTTCTACTACAAATATAAAAATGTTACTACAATTATCTTGTAGTAGGATAAAATGTGATTATTTTTTATCGGTTTATTCGATTATTTTAAGGTTTCAGGGACTAATATACTTACTACAAAATTTAAAATTGTAATACAAAATACTACAAACGATTTTAGATGTATTTAAGTAGTTTTCGTTTTTATCTGATGATGTAATGGTTTAATTTGACGATTTAATTTTTCAGGCATTACAATTTCTACTACAAAAATAAAAATTTTACTACATCATTTGTAGTAAGTGTTAGCTTAAAATGAGATTTTTTTTATTAAGTCGGGTTCCAGGTTTATACAGTTGGTGATATAGCCATTGTGAAACTGTTTACTGAAAAAGTAGATAATGACAAAGTGCATTACGAAAAAAAGATGCAACGAAAGTATTAGACTTTTAAAAAAATGCAAATTTGTCAAACATAAACAGTTTGAAAAATAAATATGTATGTTAAAAATAAATCTTTTAACGAAATTGATTACTTACTGATTATATTTTTCAAGGAATAAGTATATATGACGTTTCTTTTATTTGTTAAGATTAAATATTACTTAATAAACATTAAATATTTTAAAAAAATGGACTTTTTATTGATACATATTCATACTTAACTTATTTTTGCAAATCGTATCGTACTTTTACGATATTTCAAATTACCCTCCCAGTGCAAAGTTGCCACATCGTTATCTCTTACTTGTCAGGTCACGAGAAAAATATTGAAAACAACGAAAGTAGCTAATTTTTTTCATTTTCTTGATTAACGAAAAGGGCTTGTTTTTTTTTATTGAAATATGATTAATCATTTTCAGTTTTTTTTGACAATTGTGAGAAAATAGCTGCTATTATCTGATAAAACGAACGCTTCAATGATGGCAAGAATAGGGTCTACGTGTTAAATATTTTAACAGTCAATTTTGCAAAATTTAGTGCCGCAAGGTATGAAAGAAAATTCCACATTTAGAGGACACTTTTAAGTATGTGTATTTGAATTTTCTAAAAGATTATAAGAAATTTTGTTTTCTTGGGAACATCCTTGAAAGAAACTCCTGAAATAATTTTCTGTACATCACTGCAGTATATCATATCACTAGCAACACTTTTATCTATAAAAAATTGGATAATTGGATTCAATATTATTTTGTTTTCGAGACAGTCTGTAAAATATATCACTTTGAACATCTTTTCCATTCCGGTATGACACCATTTTGATTGTATGACCATTGGGATGCTTATTTTTGAAGGTAAGCAATGGGAAATTAAAAAAATGGCGATACACTCAGTGGCTGATTTAGGTTGGCTGCCGCCCTAGGCCACGTTTGATGCGCCGCCCTTTTTGATGAAATGACTCATTGCATTTGATCTAATATTTTTATTTGAAAATAACTTTACTTTATATATATTTATATATATTTATATATTAAACTGGATAGAACGGGGAGAGAAATAATGATTTATAGTTATTATTAGTTTAGTTTATATTTAGTTTTGATTTGCCCGGTATATTGTAAAAATTTAAAATTTTATTACTAAAATGGTTATATTTTAAAACATGAGAAACTCTTTAACCTTAGAGTAGGGTTCAGGTATAGAGAAACAAAAATTCAATTTATAGTGTGAGCGCCTAAATTTGATTAAATATCTCTGTCTTCATAAAAATTTTGTTAATAAAAATGTACTTGCTTGTTTAATAATACGTAATAAATTCTTAAGACAGTCCTGTGTTTCAAGTTGAACCTTTTTACTATTCACAGATGTCAGTTTAAACTACCAACGGTTCAAACTAGATGGAGCCATCACCACAAAGAAATAAAATGTATCAAAAACAATTTTACAATGTTCTTCAAACTAGAAAGAACGTTATTTAATATTTTGAATAGACAAATACATTGTTCTTTTACAAGACACAAATTAATAAAAAACCTACTATCTATTATGACCACTCATTCAAACAAAATCACGTTCTCACATGAAAAAATTATCTCTATATACAAATCTAAAATAGGCAACATTTAATACAAATCTTATAATACTGAAACTTCTATATAAACGATTATTATATCAAAATGGCGAAACACAATGGTTGTAAATGTTTGTTTAATACCAAAGTTCAATTTTATTTACTAAATTGGTAAGTTTTATTCAAACTTTTTTATGTATAATGAAAATAGTCTAAATACCTTATTCCTGTATAGTAACTCACTTCAATTATCCTTTACTTTATTTTAGGTTACCTTCTGGAAATTGTCACATCACTGGCCCAGCTTACACAAAATCAGGAATCAATGCTATGTCCCGTCCACATCAATACATTTCAGTCCAATTACATAATCAAAAGCTTTCTAAAAGGTATGGTGGATATATCCATTCCACCATACAAATATTAATCAAGTATTATATATCAATTATACGGTTAGTATTCAAACATAATTACCAAATTGTTTCTTAGTTTCTACATCTGCTTGTTTAAATATATAATCTACCATATCATAAGTACAATGTATCTCTCTTTTCTGAATTTTGATGCCAAATATCTTATTTTTCGAAAAGTTTTCTTAATTCCCAAAATTTTGCTGCTTCTCAAATTTTCTACCACCCAAAAAGAAGTTTACCTAGTCAATAGTCTGTATAATCAACAAACTTTTCTCCTCCAATTTTTTTATTATTAACAACTACTTGTCGCAGATTAAAAGTTTGTTGAATACATTCCACCAATCAGATTTGGTTATCAAAACTTTTCTTTATAGATTTCATTTCAAATAGTGAATTGTCCATCTATCATTTGAAAACGCTTTGTGTTAAGGTTCTTTAATGATTTTAACTCATATTGTGTCTCTTAAATTATATTTCATTTAGTTTACAAAATGACATTTTCAAATTTACAAAATATGTGTTCATAACGTCAAACCGTTCAATAAATGTCACATTCCATAGAATTAATGTTTTTCAGTTTACTTCTTATATCGTTATGTTTTTAAATATTTATAAAATCTTATTTACATGTCCTTCAAACCCTAATATTCATTTTAAAAAGAATCTCACTATTTATTTACCTTGACAATAAAAATAAAGGATTATCATTTCCATTTGTATATGTAACAACGTTCTAATATTCCGTCTTGTAGGTTTATAGAGATTTTGTTAATTCATTTCACAAATGTTTTTTTTAAATCTTATTTTAAATTATACAGTTAGATGCTTTCTCTATTGAATAGTATATGGTACAGATTGTCTCCTTTTTTAGATAATCTTTTTTAAAAAAATTGAAATTTCAAAAATTTTTATTTCTTGAAATAAGTAGTTTTTTTATTTTATGTTCGGTATACAGGGTGTTGTTTTACTCTATGTTAATATATATATATATTTATATATATATATATTATATATATATATATATATATATATATATATATATATATATATATTGAAGCAGTTTCATTTGGTTGTATTCAATTTAATAAGGATTAATAGTATTACTGAAATAAGTCATATGGACTTTTCCATCTTGTACTTTATTAGCCATCATTTTAACGAATATTTATAAATTGTTAAAAAACATGTCTAAATTAATTATAGATGCTGATAGTAAAAACAGTGAACAAAATCCTCACTATAATACTGAAAAAAATTTAACCAAAGATATTGAAACAGACGATATACTCTTTGAACCATCAGAATCAAAAATATTGAAATCTGATTCAGATACAACGGAAAGTAAAATTAATAATTCAGTACATGATGTAATTTCAAACGCATCCGTTGAAATTAGAATGAAATTCAAAATAATTTAAAAGAAACGCGTCAAATTTTCATATAGTTAGTAATTAGGTTATTTTATGCAAGGGATTTCAGGAATTTTAATATATAGTAAATAAGTTATGTTAATATTTATATGTATAAGAATCTTCATCTCTATATATGCTAATTTCTAATACTAAAATGTTATTTTCATGCTTTATATACGGCTTTAGAAATTAATAGTTCATACGATAGAGAGATTAGTTTCGCTAGCAACCCGCAACGAGATAGATTATGATAAAAATAATAATTTTGAAGACGTTAAAAAAACCAGGGAAAGGAGAT
Source organism: Galeruca laticollis (assembly GCA_963921935.1). Classification (NCBI taxonomy): domain Eukaryota; kingdom Metazoa; phylum Arthropoda; class Insecta; order Coleoptera; family Chrysomelidae; genus Galeruca; species Galeruca laticollis. Next base: position 21,646,682 of record OY998181.1, on the reverse strand, counting down.
AAATTGTATCCTCAATATAAAAGATTAGAACCTGTATATTTCACTAAAAGGAAAAGTAAACGAATTTTAAAGTAATAATCAGAAGAAAGAAAAATATTTAAACTATTACAATACAATTTGATATGTACTAAAATTTATTCAAAATTGGAATCAAATGGCATAGAGAGTTGAGAAACGTAAAGGTGCTTACAAAAGTTATAGCTGTTGTGGTAAAAAAATATTCGAAGTTTGTTTTGGACTACACAATCATAAATCAGGAGTTATATAAGGTACGAAAATTTTATTAATTTTATGAGCTCATAGAACGGCTTTGTGCATGATCAGTGTCATTGGGGTTACCTTCTAACATTTGCGGAGAAAAATAAATACACATTTTCTCAAATTTGACGTTCATTAGCGGTTTTTTTTGTTTAGAATAAGAAACTTATAATTGTATGTTATTATGGTAATGATTTTGGATTGTTACCTATGATATATGTATATAGATGCAGTAGCAATTTTTTATAATTAAAATTCTTGAAATCATAAGCTAGTTCATTTTAATTTCATAATTCAATAATTAGAGTAAATTTGAATGGCGCAATTGAACCCTACCCTTTGATAGAGTTTGTTATGCATGCTTAACAATTATTCAATCACAAATAATAAATAAATATTGAATCCTATACAATATATATATATATATATATATATATATATATATATATATATATATATATTATAGATTTTATGTACTCATGATATCAACAGAAATTTAAGATGTCACAATTTAAAATAAATTAGAAACAATTTATACAAAAGAAAAAAATGTAATCATCCATGAACAATTTTGATACACCCCGTATGTCCTTTTTATAAAATTATAGATGTTGACATTCAATAGTCAAAGCTAAATTCATAGTAACAATTTTTGAAGTATACTATTAATAGTATATCCAATCGGAATATAATGTTTGTATGTCACTTTTGTAATTGGGTTTAATATAAAAGAATAATATTTTTAATAACATTTAACACAAGTTAGAATGCTACTCTGATTTTATTTTTGGTATGAATTAGTTAATAATAATATTGTAAATAAGGAATTTATATAAATGTCATGAAGTGACAAATTGAAATTAAAAAGTACTTACCTGATGCTATAAAATAATATGTTGGTATGACGTTCAGGAAGGAAGAAAACATTGTTTCATAGGGGTTGCTAAGGGAAAACTAAGGAAGTTGTTGACAGGAGATAGTGAAAGAAAGGTGTCAAGAAAATTTTCTCTGAAAAAGATATCAGAGATTACGGTTAGCAAGAAGCTAACTAGAAGCTTAAAGTAGTCGTCGAGATCTCCAAGAGTTGATGATATAGTCAGAAAAGATAACTTCAAATCTTCAGAGTCGGTGAGATACTCAATTATTATAAAAATCTTATTTCCATTATATATAATTTGTACGAGACACATTAATCGTGTAGATTAATCTGAACGAGGTTCCATTATCCAGAAACTGGAATAAATTCAGAAATATTATTATTATTTGTGGATTCATATAGTGTTATTTGAGGTTACAAAAATTCTATAATATTGAACATGATCTAAAGTGCTTAGATAAAATTAATTTATATGTTGTATTATTTAGGATAGAAATTTCAGACTTACAGAAGAATTTGATATCAAATTTTTACGAATATTCGCAAGATATTGTGCGTAAATCATTATTTATATTTAGGTTATAAGACGCATTCTTTTTCTTTAGGTCAACTTCAGTGAAGCATATCAGCTGATTCTGTATTTCGAACGGAAGCCGCGTTCCGTATTCTTCTTCTATGAATTGCGAATATTGGTAGTAAGAATATTTCATAGTTGTATTGTTGTCGAAAAGACAAGCGTTTATTATATTCTTTATATTTATTGTTCCATTAAAACAAAATCAGAGTACATACTTATCTCATTTATCAAATACAGATATAAGCGTATTTCAAAACGATAGGAACATTATCTATGACCCGTTATCTTTACTAACTCTGAAACACGACTTTGAGGTAAGTAGTCGATTCTCTGGCTAAGAAGCCGTGGCACTTGAAGATAAAAAAGTTAATAGAACAAAAGTTTTATAATATTAAAATTATAATAATAACCAATAATACAAATGCACAATAAAATGGCGACGCAACGTGGAGCGTAGAAAGGGGTAGATTTCGGGAAATAAACACTTAATATTAAAAAAAAATTGTTAATTTAAAAGAAAAAAATTGGTAAAACATTACAAGAACTTAAGGTAGAAGAGTTAAAAAAGGAATTGGAACGTAGGAATTTAAACACTACAGGTCTGAAGATAACATTGGTACAGAGATTAAGAGAAGACATCAAAAAACAAGGGGAAGATCCAGAAACAATAATATTTCAAGTGGAAGAGAAAGGTAGCGCCACAGAAAATAATGATGAGGATGGAGAAAGAGAAGGTTCTATGGAAGCTACTCCAGAAAGAAGAAGACAGGATGAAGGAGCTGGTGGAAGTATTCCCCAATATCTACAAGATATGTTCGTGAAAATAATGGAAAATAATAATAGAATGGAAAAATCTATAATAGAAAAAAATAATGAAATAAAGGAAAATAATAATAGAATGGAAAAATCTATTATGGAAGAAATTAAAATAACAAGAGAAGAATTTAGGAAGGAACTTCAAGTAGCAGTAGCAAACCTGAGGAAAGAAATAGAGGTAGCAAATTATAAAATGGATAACATGAAAGAAGAATTGAAGAAAGAAAATGAAGGAACAAGAAATGAGATAAACAGAAAAATTCGAAGAACAGGAGAAGATATATGGTGAACGGCAAACGAATACAGACGCAAGGATGAAAGGTTGTGAGAAGAATATTCAAAATATACAGAGACATATCATGGCTAACAATAAGAGTAATACAAAAAGAAGTGAGCGAAGGCATACAAACGAATTTAAACGTGGCTGAAGAAGAATTGAAAAAGTCAGAGAGGAAAATAAATATGGGAATAGAGAAGAGAATATTAGAAGTCAGGGAAGAATGGAAGAAAACAGAAGAAAGAATAAATAGTCAAAGACAGAATGAAGATGGTTATAGACAAGAGAACAGGGGGCAAATGGTAGTTACATATTGCCATAATGATAATAGTTCAATAAAATTTGATGGGGATATCAGGAAAATTCATCCTACAGTATTTTCAAATATAATTAGGGAGAAAATATTAAAATATGGGGAAAGACAGGATTGTAAGGAAATAATTAGGAATAGTTTAGGGGGTCAAGCATTAATTTGGTTTGCGAGTAGAGAAATTGAAATCAATGATTACCAATCTTTTCATGATTTATTCATAAATTATTTTTGGGGAACTGTGAATCAATCAATTATAAGGGAAAAATTACACTTTGGTCAATACAGAGAAAATTATGGTCAGTCAGCACACATGTACATCATGCAGCTATATAACCAAGTTCAATATTTAGAACCTAAAGTGCCTGAGGAAGAAGCAGTGTTACTTATATCCAGACATTTCAAACCCCAGATAATGGAGGCTGTTGCAATCCAAAGCATAAAGACTATAGAACAATTCATCAATTACTTAATGAGAATGGAGAGAAATATTCCTAGTGATAATAACAATACAAATTCTGACAAATATAACCGAAGAGAAAATAATAACTTACAAAATAATAACAACTCAAACAATAATAACTTTAATACAAATAGATACAATCAAAATAGACAGAATCATTATAACAATTTAATTAATAGACAAAATCAATTATATTCAAATACGAGAAATAATGATAGTAGATACATACATCATAATACAGAAAATAATAGAGCTAATCTTGTGAATAGAAACAACAATAATTTTGACAATACAAATAGACAAAATAACTATAACAATAATTATAATAGACAATATAATAACAATAATAATCAAAATAGGCAAACTAATTATCATAATAATGAACAAAATCGACAACAAATTAACACAAACACAAATAATAATGCACAAGGTCAAAACAGAAGAGTATATTTTCAAACGAGAACTCAATCTCGAGAAGGTAGTGTGGAAAGGAGTAGAGGAGAACAAGGTAGTAGTGAACTAAATCCTATAAATAGAAGACAGTCAGACAGTGATGTTGAGGAAGTGAATCATGATTCTCAACATGAGTCAAATTTTTAATACAGCGCTCTCTAAATTTTACAAGCAATAAGTGTACATACGAACATTATAGGGAATTTTTAAAATCTGATAATGAAATTGAATTGAACGAAACATCTAGTTTAATAAAATTAAAAGCACAAGTAGGAAACCAAGACATAGACATAATAATTGATAGTGGTAGCGAAGCAAGCTTAATTGATAGTAATTTCTTGTCGAGATTTCCTAACTTATCCAAAGATCTTATTAAAATTCCTAAAATTAATATCGTAGGTGCTAATAATAAAAAACTTTGCGAGGTAAATCAAATTTTAAATATAACTGTGCATTTAATAAGGAACCAGTATAACTTGATTTGTTAGTAACTAAAAATTTACAAAGTGATGTGATTATTGGTTTTGATCAGTTAGATGAATATCAAGCTATTATTGATTTTAAGAAAAAAGCAATCAAAATTCAAGAAATTTGGGTAAATTTCAATTTTTACAATAATACTAATAACAGTGTTACAAACATGACAAACATGTATATTAATCAGACGAAGTGTGATAATGATAAATATTACAATAATTGTAATGAAAAAAATGAAGTATATAGGGGGGATAATGATGGGGAATTGAATATAGATGATATTAAATTGATTTGTCCCTAAAATAGGGAAAATATAATATTGAATTTATTAAAAGAGTATAGGAACTTTTCAAAAATAAGTCACGCATAGCTGAAAATTATATACACACATTTCATGTGAGAAACACTGAAGATTATAAAAATAAAACTTACCCAATACCTTATCATTTAAAAAATCAAATGAAGTTTGAAATTAATAAACTATTAACTCAGAAAATAATATCACATTCTGATACACCATATATTAATTCATTAGTTGTTGTTAAAGATGGAGAATTACGTATTTGTTTAGATGCACGAGCTTTAAATAACATTTCAATACTCAATTTGATCAACCGATGAGCACACAAAATTTAATAGGTAGAATTACCAACGCAAAGATTTTTTCAAAACTTGACCTAAAACATAGTTTTTGGTTAATTCCTTTAAAAAAAGAATGTAGGAAGTACACGAGATTTTCTGTAGATGGGGAGATCTACACGTTTAATATTGTATCATTAGGGTTACAGAGCGCAGGTTCGGCACTGATTAGGGCAATGAACAATATCTTAGGTCAATACCAAGATTTTGCCATAAATTATATTGATGACATCTTAATTTTCAGCAAATCTGAAAACGAGCACCTAAAACATATAAATTTAATATTATTAGCTTTAGATAAAGCAGGTTTCAAACTTAACCTAAATAGGTGTGAATTTTATCAAACTGAGACAATTTTTTTAGGATATAAAATTGACAAATCTGGTATATCTATGGATCCAAATAGATTAAAAATCATTTCAGATTATATCAGACCAATAAATTTACATTTACGAACATTGAGGGGTTTTCTGGGAATGATTAATCATTTTAAACGTTTAATTCCAAACATCACAGAATTAGAGTTACCTTTGTTAAATTTGCTTAAAAAAGGAGTTAAAAAATCGAAATGGGAGTTAGAGCATGAAAGGGCTTTTGTAGAAATTAAAAATAGATTTCTCAATAATATTAAAGTTTTCTATCCGGATTATAGTTTACAATTCATTTTGAGAACAGATGCATCTATACATCGATTTGTAGGTACACTATTACAAATTCAAAATGAAATAGAGGTTCCAATAACCTTTGTTTCCAGAAAAACTAAAGCACATGAACAAAAATATGCTAGCAGTGAACTAGAATTAGCATCTATCTTATATGCTGTAAAAAACTTGAATTTTATTTGCTAGATAGAAAATTTATTTTAGAAACAGATAATAGTGGTTTAATATCATTATTAAACAATAAATTTGGAAACAGTAGAATTCATAGATGGTCATTGCTATTACAAGAATATTCATTTGATATTAAACATGTTAAGGGTAGTTTAAACATAGTAACTGACTCAATATCGAGAATGGATGGACAAAATACACAAACCAGACAAGTAAGAATTGGGCTAAACATATTAGCAGACGATGAGACAATATTCTCTAGACAAACGATTTTACAAGATCAAATGAATCTAAATACACAAGCAAAAATAAAATCAGAGCTCAGGGGACAATTTTATATTGGGAAGGTAGCTGGACAAGAACAATACGTAATTACTGAAGAACTAGCTCAGTCAATACTTAAAACATTACATATCACATATCGACATCCAGGAAGCAGGAAAGTATGGCTATTATTCAGGGAAACATTCATATCTAAACAAGACCATACAATTTCTAAGAAAGTCACTAGAACATGTGAAACATGCCAATTAGCTAAAGATAAAAACAGACAGAATCAAATTCATCTCATCCACTACAAGTAATATCAATAATTCTAATATATTGAAATATCATAAGAATAAAATTATTTAAAACCAGATGATTTAATGATAGTAAATGGAATGAAATTACACAACGATGTACAAATACGAATCACAGCAAGTTCAAATGATACTTAACTAATTATATCTATAAGAAAATAGAAGAAATAATATATTTAATGAAAGCTAAGTGTCTATAATATTGTCTTTGAGTATCGTACGATCATTTCAATTAGCATTTGTAAATTTTGACTACTTTGGCCTTTATATTTTCATGTTATCAATTTATAATTTGCAAATATTTAATGTTTCTTTAATTTGGTACCAAAATTAATTAAAACTGAACACTGACCTGGCTTGATGAGATGTTCCAATCGCAGATGTCAAATTTCGTGTACACTTCCCTATTCCTTTAGGAGCTGGATTATTCTTATTATTTCATATTCGGTATGTCACTTTTACCATAATTTTTCACACATTTGCAGTCGGAGCTTATTTTACCTCAGCATCCACTTTTTAAATTTCTTATCTGTCTCTACACGCTTGTTGTTTTTCTTTTCAAAAAACTCTCCTCGACAACCTTCATCTACTTCTCGATTTTGTTGATATATTGTTCAAGTCGAGAAGTCACCTTATTATTTACACATATTTTATAATTAGGAGTTCTAATTCTAATTGTTAGGTATAACTTCTTTCTGAAAGTCTTTCACTAAATTCTACCCTTTTTCTTCATATTTAGTCTTTCAAAAGGTATTTATTGAAAACACAATTAAAACTAAACTACAATCTAACTTGACTTTATTATCTAAATGACTATTTCTATTATATAAACTCTTAGGTATTCCATTCTATATTTGAAACTCATTTTTTTTAACAATTTTCTACTCACAATTATTGTCAAATTAAGATTTTCATTTCTATAGTCTTTTTTAACTCTAGTTATACTTATATTTTGTGTTTTGTTTCTCTTTTAGATGGATCTAAGAGTAAATATTATTACTAACAGCTTGTGATGGAGATATGGATATGAAATATAACTATTAACGCTGATGTTATTATAAATAAATTAACTACTGGAATTCTATGGATGTTTCAGGTAACTTTTTGAAATTATACAATATTATTTTGAATCCTTCTTGATCAAATTGATAGGTTGATTGTATATATCATGGAATTCTATAAAATATAGCCGATTTAATCCTATCTTCATTTTAACGATACTGATCTATATCCCATTCTGTCTATTGTATCGACATGAGGTACGTTAGTTAAGTTTCTGTTTTCTTGAGTTTGTTTTAAATCCCTATTTTTATTATTGGTTATTATTATAATTTTAATATTATAAAACTTTTGTTCTATTAACTTTTTTACCTTCAAGTGCCACGGCTTCTTAGCCAGATAATCGACTACTTACTTCAAAGTCGTGTTTCAGGGTTAGTAGAGATAACGGGTCATAGATAATGTTCCTATCGTTTTGAAATACGCTTATATCTGTATTTGATAAATGAGATAAGTATGTACACTGATTTTGTTTTAATGGAACAATAAATATAAAGAATATAATAAACGCTTGTCTTTTCGACAACAATACAACTATGAAATATTCTTACTACCAATATTCGCAATTCATAGAAGAAAAATACGGAACGCGGCTTCCGTTCGAAATAAAGAATCAGCTGATATGGCTCACTGAAGTTGACCTAAAGAAAAAGAATGCTTCTTATAACCTAAATATAAATAATGATTTACGAACAATATCTTGCGAATATTCGTAAAAATTTGATATCAAATTCTTCTGTAAGTATGAAATTTCTATCCTGAATAATACAACTTATAAATTAATTTTATCTAAGCACTTTAGATCATGTTCAATATTATAGAATTTTTGTAACCTCAAATAACACTATATGAATCCACAAATAATAATAATATTTCTGAATTTATTCCAGTTTCTGGACAATGGAACCTCGTTCAGATTAATCTACACGATTAATGTGTCTCGTACAAATTATATATAATGGAAATAAGATTTTTATAATAATTGAGTATCTCACCGACTCTGAAGATTTGAAGTTATCTTTTCTGACTATATCATCAACTCTTGGAGATCTCGACGACTACTTTAAACTTCTAGTTAGCTTCTTGCTAACCGTAATCTCTGATATCTTTTTCAGAGAAAATTTTCTTGAAACCTTTTTTTCACTGTCTCCTGTCAACAACTTCCTTAGTTTCCCCTTAGCAACCCCTATGAAACAATTTTTCTTCCTTCCTGAACGTCATACCAACATATTATTTTATAGCATCAGGTAAGTACTTATTTAATTTCAATTTGTCACTTCATGACATTTATATAAATTCCTTATTTACAATATTATTATTAACTAATTCATACCATAAATAAAATCAGAGTAGCATTCTAACTTGTGTTAAATGTTATTAAAAGTATTATTCTTTTATATTAAACCCAATTACAAAAGTGACATACAAACATTATATTCCGATTGGATATACTATTGATAGTATACTTCAAAAATTGTTACTATGAATTTAGCTTTGACTATTGAATGTCAACATCTATAATTTTATAAAAAGGACATACGGGGTGTATCAAAATTGTTCATGGATGATTACATTTTTTTCTTTTGTAAAAATTGTTTCTAATTTATTTTAAATTGTGACATCTTAAATTTCTGTTGATATCATGAGTATATAAAATCTATAATATATATATATATATATATATATATATATATATATATATATTATAATTATTTTATTACTTTTTATTATTTTTATTTATAATTTATCTATATTTCTGAAGTTTATCTATGGGTGATATTTATCTATGTTTTTTTTTTAAATTGTATTGGCTAGCTCAGGTTATATGATTTATATTTTTATTTATTAGTTTAATGTTTTAATGGAGAGCATGAGAACACTTACTCTCGTTGGGTTCAGGATAAATTAAACAAGAAAATATATGAAATCTGCATCCCACAAACAACCTGCGAAAATCATCTCCATCAACGCTGTGAATCGATTATATGAAACACAGTAATTCAACCTATGTGTTCTGAAACCTTGCCCTGTGTTTGGCAAATGACATGTAAATGAAAATCAACAACTCAAATTTAGTTCCTATAATTATCAGACAAATGTAAAATTGAAAAGCATCATAAGCAGTAAATAAAACTTATGTTAAAACAAATATAATACAGTGCAAATTACAAATACCAACTATTATTATATACCTAAGATTATTATTGTATAATTTGGCCAAATTTATGAATTACGTTTGAGTTTAATATGGTTAAACAAATAAATCGTTAAAAACACTAACCTGACCACAACACTGGGAAGTCTCTAGTATATTCTATTGATGTGGAATCTTCTGTACCAAAGCTGGATCTCCTTCAATCTTGTAGTTACAAACTCTATAGTTTGTATGGCAGGTAAGTTTGTAAATTCTTATTAAATCACTTAGATATTTTTGCTTATAATGTTTATGTTACGATGATAATGGTTTAGGAAACGTATTTTCTCACTATAAAGTGATTAGTTTTTGAAAATTCGGGTAGCGTCCCCTCTCAAATTTAAAATGTTTATATTTCTCACAAATTCTTATTATTTCCAAGTATTTTCTTTTCAAAATGTTCAATGTATATTGATTAAATGTTTGCAATGTCTTTTGACTTTAATTTCTAATAATTTCCCAAATATCTTTATAAAATTTTCTTACATGCGTCCTTCTCCATTAGCTTCGCTTCACCAACCTTTTGTTTTTCCAATCAATAAACTTTTTGTTGTCCGCTTTGTTATTTGTAAAACAAAAAACTTACTACATACTAGATAGAACATACTTTGTCTTATCTAATGTTTTATATGTCGATAAATGTCTTTATCTTTTTCTATGATTATGGATTGTTGATGTAAGATTTCAAACTAATTTACCATTCCTATTTACATACTCATTCTTTCAAAAATCTACCTTATTTTAATTAACAAAATTATATCTATTTGACTTTAAATTTCAATATCAATCCATATACAATCTAAAATGTTCAAATATCTGTCATAATGCCTTTCAATTAAATCTTTACTCATCATTACATATTTATCTATTACAAACTTGGCTCTTTATTTATTTCAGTCATCATATTTTTCTATTGTCAATAGTTCACAAACATAAATAATTCTATGGTAGAATCTACCTCCGCACTAAGTGTACTTCATTAACAGACATGAAATTTTTAGTTGTCACTCCAGTTATCTCCTTTTTAATATAAACATTACACTTTTGTTGGTATATATCGTGATCTAACATTCTATTTATTATTGTCTGATAATAATTTATTTTCTTTTCAGATTCATTGTTAGATGTTCGAAATACTGGATACACATTATCATTTGCTATAGACAAGAAAATGAGTTTACGATTTGTTAAGATATAATTAAAATTTTATGAAAATAATGCAGTTTATAATCTGAAATCCTAAGGTAAATAATTTTACTATTACTTATGTATCTCTTTCGTTTTGAAGCATAACTAATATAATAAATGTTCAATTCAATAGAAAATATATATTCTTCTTATATTATCATCATTAGAAAAGATAATTCCAGCTGTGTGAAACAATTAATTTCCATCTGTTACTCTGCAAGGTTGCAAATTTCATACTTTTGTGTTCCATTCTTTTTACTGTTTCTTACGATAAGTTCAATATATATATATATATATATATATATATATATATATTTATATATATATATATATAATTTTTAAATATAACTAGTAACAGTAGTGTATAATACGCCACACTTGTTTGATTGACTTTACTAAAGTTTGTACCTATTAGTGAATTCATCATCATCATCATATGCAGCCTATTCAACCATTTTGTTATGGTGTAGCCTCCCTTTACATATTTATATATTCCATTTCCATGTGGGCCCATTGTTGTCTATTGCTAGCTATGCGGCCCCAAGTTGATCCTGCGAGTTTCTTTATGTCGTAGTCCGATCTTAAGTTGGGGCGTCTTCTTGGTCTTTTCACGCCTCGGGGATACCATTGCGTTATCTTTGTGGTCCATCTATCGTATGTCCTTCTAGCGAGATGCCCCGCCCATTGCCACTTTAGGGATCTGATTCTATTTATGACATTAGTGAATTATTCAAAGCTATTTTGAAACAAACGTTCGTCAAATCAATCATTCATCTTGAATGTTTTTGATCAAGCATCAATTGAAAAACTGGCGAATTCACCAAAATTTTAAAAATATCTACAATACACTTACATAATATTAAATTTGAAGTTTAATTGTTCAAAAGAAAGTATGTTGAAGAATAAATACTACTATTTCGATGACATAAAAAAATAGCACATAACATTAGGTTTAACTTTCACAAGAATGTTCACGGGTGTTGCTACTGCAACTTGTTTGGTAGTCTCTTTCTGAATCATTTCGGCCGTTTTCTATTTATTTAATAAATAATTCTCAATGTAGCTTTTTCTGCGTCATTAGACGACTTCCATCCACCTTATGATGTTTTTCAAAAGACGATCAACTTGATGTATTTTGAGATCAATTATTTGTGAATTGTTTATGTTTATTATGTATAGGATCAATATATAGGTATACATAATGTTACGAAACAGCAACCTGGTATAGTCCCTAAAACCGACTCTGTCTAAGCCAGGTATAAAAGTTAAAATTATGGCGGATACGCAGTTATAAAAAACTGTTTACGACTCTACGACTATCTTATGTAAACATTGTTTTTGTGACCAGAGTTATCTAGAAAAGGCCAGAATCAATTGTCCGAGATTTACTAGTAAAAATGGCTTTAATATATAAGGGGACTGCTCAGGAAGAGTTAGTTAGTTTAAAATTGGACATCGTGAGTTAAACAGTAAATAAGTGAATATAAAGTGTTTATATAAATTAGTTTGAGTGAATATACAGTTAATATAAATTAATAATTAAGTAATTAGTTAAGTATATATAAATTAAGTGTTAGTGAGTTAGTGTTTCAATAAATTAGTAAGTAGCCATACCGAGTGTTTAAAATTTATCCCACCCGTTTATTGTCTAAATAAATAAGAAAAACATTACAATAACATTCGATTTTTGGGATAAATTACCAGATATTTATGTGAAGATGTATTATAGAAATAATTCTGTTCATGATATAATATAAATAGATCGCAAACATATACTCGTAGGAAGAAGCTCTTTTTTAAACAAATAATCATCCTCTGATTGCTTAAATGAAAGTTCGTTCACAATTTACACAATCAGTCAATCATAATATGTCAAAAGTGCTAAATAAAACCATATGTGATCTGACCAATCAGGAATCTACAGAATTACAGAATTGCCAACATAATTCAAACCACTTCTCCTAGTTTAAAAACAGGGATTATGTAATTCTATTTTATTTAAAAAATTAAATAAATGCGAATTATAAAAAATATTGTGTGAAACTTGTGTCACAATGACTTTCTGTAGTACTCGTGATTTGCGCAACTCACCGCCTCGCGGTTCGTTGCGCAAGCTTATCCCGTACTACAAAACGAGTCATTGTGACACTTGTTTCATAAATAACTATTTTATCTTTCTTGTAAAAATGGTTTAATCTAAATTAAAAACAAACTGTTTTAAAGATTAAAACTAACTTTTCCGCATCTGTGAGCTACCCTGATTAATATTCTATCATAAAATTGTCACTTGTATACACTTCGGGGGATGTATCGTGTTAACAAACCAAAATTTCTCCAAAAGTAACCAAAAATGCAGTATATCTGGATTTATAGGACCCGCTGTACTCGATATAGTCAGCTGAAAATCAAGATATCTTGAATGAGACACCTTGAAAAATATCCACTTGTATACACTCCGGAGGCTGTATCGTACTAAACCCGAAATTTTTCCAAAAAGGACAAAAATGTGGCACTTCAGGTACCATAGCACCCGTTGTACTAGCTCTGGTGAGCTAAAATTCAATAAGGTTCATCTATAAGACGCCCTGAACAATATTCAATCAATAAATGGGTATATACACGCTGGATGCTGTACCGTGCTAACAAACTGAAAATTCTCCAAGAATGACAAAAATTTGGTACCTCAAGTACCATAGCGCATAGGCTTTAGTGAGCTGAATCTCAATAGGGTTCATCTTTGAGACGCCCCGAATAATATCTAATCATAAAATTGTTCACTTGTATATACTCCGGCGGCTGTATCGTGCTAACAAACTAAAATTTCTCCAAAAATGACAAAAATATTGTACTTAAAATACTATAGCACTTGTACTGGCTGTGGTGAGATGAAAATCAATAGGGTTAATCTGTGAGATGTTCTGCATAGTATTCAATCATAAAATTGGTTACTTTTTGCACTCCGGAGACTGTATCGTGCTAACAAACTGAAATTTCTCAAAAATTGGCAAAAATATTGTGCTTGAAGTACTATAGCACTTGTACTGGCTGTGGTGAGATGAAAATCAATAGGGTTATTCTGTGAGATGTTCTGCATAGTATTCAATCATAAAATTGGTTACTTTTTGCACTCCGGAGACTGTATCGTGCTTACAAACTGAAATTTCTCAAAAAATGGCAAAAATGTCGTACTTCAAGTGCCATAGCATCCGTTGTACTGGCTATTGTGAACTGAAAATCAATAGGATTCATTTGTGATATGTCCTGAACAATATTCAATCATAAAATTGGTGACTTGTTGCACTCCGGAGGCTGTATCGTGCTAACAAGACATGTAACGAAAAGTGGCCGACGACGACATACACACAGGATTTTTTTTCTAAAAACCATTATTTCGTGTTGTTCTTGATGAAAAACGTAAAAATACCTCAAAATTTTTTTTTCAAAATTTCAACTTTTTTGTGGGTAAACCAATACTTTTCTCGCATATTAGATAGGTTGGGCGGAAAAGTAATAACCGACAAAAATTGTATGCGTATTTTTGTATACACACGAGTAGAAGCAAACTAGTAAGAAAACGGCTACTATTTAACAACAACACATTTTTCAAAAGAATGTACATCTTATTTAAATGGTGAAGTGGTGGAGTGAAACAGATTTATTTGTTGGAACTCATACCCAAAGGCATCAGAAATGAAATGTTTGGGCGGGTATTTTAGGAGACCACATTATCGGGTCGGTTTTTAAGGCTGATAACCTAGACGGCGACAGTTACTTACATCTGTTGAAAAAAAAATTTTCAAAAATATGGTGCACCTCCACATTTTGCTGTACCGGTCCGACAATTTCTGAATAATCACTTTCTTGATCGATGGATTAGAAGAAGAGGACCTGTGGAGTGACCAGCCCGGTTACCCGATTTAAACCATTTAGATTTATTTCTATAGGGTCATTTGAAGTCGAAGGTATTTGCAACACAACCTGAATCTCTAGATTTACGTCAAATAATCGTTTGAGAACACCATTTATTGATTCCAGATGTACCCAGAAATGTCCGCGAAGCATTTGGAAATGTATTTTATACCATTGGAAGTCAACGGAGATTATACGATAATTTAAATTCTATCCTTCGTGTTTTTATTTTTAAAATGTAAAATTATTAAAATAATTATTTCTACAAACCCATTGATAAATTTTATAAAAAATTATAGAGGATTGTAAAGAGAATTAAAAGATATTTTAAAAGAGGTATCACTTGACCACCCTTGTAATTTAAATTTTTAAGTGGGTGACTGTGTAGGGTAGAGGGGTGACGTTACGTATACAAGTATTATGGTAAAATATATCACCTTTGAAAGAAAGGTCAAGTTATTTCATCACTTTTTTTAGAAAATGGTTACCTCCGCAATTATTTAGGGTGGTTATTTCTGGTTGGGACACCGTGTATGCAATATACAATCTGTATAACAATTTTCAGCTTTAGTAAATCGGTAATCATAACACGTTTAATAGCATATATGTGACGCCTGTTCTACCGTTTTCTTCATTTTCCGCAGTATGTGTGTGTACACAACTACTATAACCAATTGTCAAATGATCAGCTGTATCAGAGCATTTTTATAACCTGGCTCTCGCTCAATTTTGCTCGGGAATTAAAAAACAAGGTGCGGGAGAACTGTCGACATAATAATGAACTCGTCATATCGAAAAAACCCATTTCATAAATCTATCTTCTGTAATTTTTGATCTAACATCTCATAACAGTTAATAGCCCTCTATAAAATAAGTTCATAATCTATCATTTCATTGAAAATAAAAAAAACATACCTCTCCGTTTAAATTTGGCCACATCCGGTTGACTTTTACTAAAATCCTGCCGCAACTTTTTCAAACTATCGACGAACTCTTTCTTACAATTATCATCCGACAAATCAGGTTGCGAAAAGCTCAATCGAACCGCACGAGGTTTGATTAACGCAGGCGATCCTCTACCAGAAGAAGAACTACCCAAACTATAACTACTCTCACGATCCGGCGTAACAGTAGACACGGAATCATCCCTCCAATTCACCTCGGACACCACCGGCGAAAAATGGACACCTTTGTTGGAACCATTGAAACTTCTCAGCGACATTTGCGTTCTTTCTTCAGCGTCTGACATGCCGCTTGTACTGGTACTGGATTTAATGATACTACCCTTTCTGGTGATATCCAGTGATGATTTCCTACGATCTTCCATATAGGGTTCTTCTTCCTGTATTTGTTCTGCTAAATTTGGCGTGCTGACTACATTACGTTTAGGTGTTATATGAATTGGAAGTTGTTGCTGTTGGGATACCGTTTCATGAATATTTTGATTACTGTTTATCAAACTCTGTTCAGATATAGCTTTTAGTACTTTTTTATCGAATTCTACGATCGGACTTTTCGGTAATTTCGGTTTATTTCTATTATACAAGCTGTGTTCATCATCACTGAGATCGACTCTGTTGGCCATAGCTTCGGCATAGCTTCCTTCTCGTTTGTAATTCGTGGCGTTGGCTATAGCTTCGTTATAGCTACTTTCCCGTTTGAACGACATTTTATCTTCCGTTAATTCAGTTTCATTACAATTTCCAAGATGAAAATCGGCTAAATTCCAATTTTTCGATGCGACCGAATCACTGTTAGGCCTAGAAACACTTTTAGTAAAATCACTTATAAAGTTCAAGTCTTTTGGCACACTAGAGACACATATATTATTCGTCGGATAGTGTTGGCTGTCTACTGCTTCTCGTATGTTCGGTTCACTGCTTGAAGATGTTTTAAAATTAGATACGCACTCCCGATTCGAGTCTAATTTTAAAGTTTTCGATGACAAGGCTGAGATCTCGCTAACTATTGGGGATCGTTGTTTTTTGTTTTTGATGAAATGATCTACCAGGGGGGAGGTTTTTAAGTTGTCCAATTTGGGGTCGCGAAGAATCGACAAATCTTGGTAGCTGACGCCGAAGTTGCCGTTGAAATTCTGTAACAAATAAATAAATACAGTGGTCGTCGATTGAACCCATTTTTTATAAATTCTTCAGTAATACACTGCCGAACATAAAGTTAGGATCGTGTGGTGTTATTTTCATATTTGTTTTAAAAATAAAAAATTATTAGTTGACTTTTTGAAAACATTCAGAATAAATATTTAGTTGACTAAAAAGTACCACCAAAACAGTACTAATTAAAATCACCTCAATTTTAAAGCACAGGACCTCGCACAATTTTATGGAAATTTCTTCCCATTTCTTTAGCATTATATTGACACTTGAATAGTGGTATTATATCTACTGCCCTCGCAGCCGGAGAGACAAGCATTGACGCTTGCGGTTTGATGTGAATGGATCGAATAGTTTGTTCTATTGCAGTTTAAACCAGGCTAGGGACACTGCAGACCGTGCCATCTATAGAGTCTGTCGAGTAACTAAAATCGGTATATAATTCCAAAAAATTAACGAAAACTGTAACGTCGTTAGTAATCAGATGTTATTGATTTTTATTACTGCGTATGCGGGATATCATATTGCTCGTCCCCACATGTTATATGTTATACTGTTATCATTTCTTAGTTCAAGTGTAGAGGTTATTATAAGGTTACGGTAATTTGATGTATTTTTTAATTGCTATAGTGTAATATTTATCTGTTGTTTCGTTGCTTTATTGCTTTATTGGTATTAATTGAAAAGACAATGTCAAAGTGTATTCTGAAGGAGTCTAATAGTGGTGTACTCGGTTTTATTAAAAAAAAATTGAGCATTTTTTCTTTCACAATTCACAACCATTATCTTTATTTTTATAAAACACAGATTTTTTACTAATTTAATCGACAACTTTAGAGATCATAGTTGTGTTTTACATTAGCTAAACTGAAAATTGCTGCATTAATAAAGTAAATATTTCTTTTTACAGTTTTGTTCCTCCAACCCAGGAAGATAAAATAATATGGCTGAAAAGCAGTGGTAATAAATCATTAAATTTGTCGACGAGGAAACGATGGAGGATATGTTCCCTTCATTTTCAAAAACAGTAAAAACAGTGTCTCATTATAGTTGAGAAAGACGAAGGGATGTTATTAAGACAGTTTGATTTGCATTCCCATATGAGTGGAAATTAACAAAAATTGATGTTTTATTGTATTCAATATAGCATGCTATAATTTTGGACATTTCAAAATGTAAATTGAGTGAATGAAAAGCAAGTACTGAGTGTTTTATTTTATTGAAATTCCAGCTAAGCGCTTTCAGCCATTAGGCCATTCTGAAAGCTCTCGTCAAGAAAAAAACATACTGAAGGTGTCAAAAAACATCAAACCATGTAACTGCTACACACAATGAGATAAAATGTTTGATGTTACATCATTATTTAAGTAAAATTTGTTAAAATTACTCTATAAAGAGCGTGTATTGTAATTCACATAACGAAACGTCAAATTTGAAATTATCAACTAAATGATATGTTTGTACACCCTCTTTATAGGGTAATTTTAACAAATTTTACTTAAATAATGATGTAACATCAAACATTTTATTTCATTGTATGTACACTGTACCTGTTGTATGTTTTTCTCTCCAAAAAAAAGGAATTCAAAAAAACTAAAAAAATGTAAACATTCAAACATTTTTTGATATTTTTTGGTTTTTTTTTGTTGACATACATTTTCAAACATATTTGTGTGTTTACTTATTTATTGTAGTTATTTTGTGTGTTTACTTGTAGAACCTCAACCAGAAACGAGAAAGGACTTCCACGAGACGGTGGAATTTTTAAGAGCCCTTAAGAAACATTTTAACAATCATAGACTGCCAGGAGCTGCAGAGTAACTTAAACTGCCTTATGCAATGGTTTCATAAGAACGGAATGCTTTTAAATGTAGAAATATACAAATATGCAATATACTAGGTTTAAGCTTGTGTTATAAACATATTTAATACTTCCAGTAAATAAATAAAGATGTGTTTTAAGTGGAAATGAAATGTTAGATATATTATTTTAAATGTTGTACAGTCACAAGTGCTGTTCAGCAATCTTATATGTAATTACTTGGCACCTTGTATTTACAGAGCTGGGCAGTAGTTTACAACTTTTCCCTTAAAAGTATTTCAATTACTTTTGTTCTAACATTCACAGAAATTAGATTCAAATGTTTTCTTTCACAAAAAGTTGTCAAAAATAGTAGTTAACTACTCATTGCTAACACTTTTTTTGATTAAGTAAGTAGCAGTTGTACTTCAGCAGTTTGTCCAGCTCTGTGTGTTTATACGAGTGTAATAATAAATAAATAAATTAATATAAACTTATAATAAATAATTTTCTACTTTTATCTTGATTTAACATTATTCAAAAATCTAATGATACTCCAATCTAGAATGTATGTTACTCAAAATATTTTTTAAATATTGCATTGTTTTTACATTATAGCTTATTTATTGTCAATCTGTTTGTTAAGAAAAGTACTTTGTGAAAGAAATTATTTGTTGTGTATTTTTATACCAAAATAAATAAACTGTTTATATGATTATTGTTTCATTTTTTCCAATTTAATTAACCATTTATGGTCCATCATTTGATATTTCATTTAATTTAACTTAACATCTAATCATTATTGAGTTAAATTGAATGAAATGTTATATGATGGACTATAAATGGTTATTTTGTAATAAAATAATTAAAATACAGTAGATTTGAATATACCGCCAAAACCAAAAATTACAGAAATCTTTTCAACATCACTCAATTGTTTGGTCGACAGGCTCTTTAGATGGCGCCACAATCAGTGTCTCATCTATCTGTGGGTTATCTGTGGTTTAAACACGTAAATAAATCAGTTCCTTCTTAAAAAAAGCCGTCAAAGGATCGAATTTCGCTAGCTCGCTTTGCAATTTTGTGTGTAAGTAAAATACTAGCGTATAGTTTTAGTTTTCATATTTTATATTATCCCACTGTTTCCCAACGTGGGGCCCACGCCCCACTGGGGGGCAATTTGATTGTTAAAGGGGGTAATTCGAAAATGTACTCGATACGAGGGCCATTTGAATGCAATGCCAAATTTCGATGCCAAAATTGAGCGAAAAAAGCATATTCTTAAACAATTGCGACCAATAAGTATTATAAATTAGTTTGACGATACCAAAACATCAACTGGGTTCTGGGTTTTTGGCGTTGTCAAGTTAACCTCGATGCGACAGACGGCAGGCTCTGCGGAGGACCCCGAACGCTTTAATATCTCGCTAAACAACGCAGTTGTTCGCATCTGAATGACCCGTCGCAACTTTTCTAGTGTTTCGTAGCATTCAGTTGGTGATAATTTGAAATAGCCATCCATAAAAATTATTGAAAAAGTCTCGTTGATTGAAAAAATATACATTGTATGATAGAATTGGTGAGTATTTGATTTTATTATTATTTATTTTAATTTTTGAACCATAATTTTCCAAAAAAAATTCGTCAAATGGAAAACATACGTTATTTTCCGGTGGCGGTGAGGTAAATGTGTTGTATACATTTAAAGTATACGTTTACTCTATGTCACATTAATAGTATATTGTTCAATGATTGACAAAGGCAGCATTTTATGCAAACGAGGCGCAGAAGTTGCAGAAAATTCTTTTCGACTATTAACACACATACTTTTTCTATAATCATGGATTACAACATAGGATATTTGAAAGTATACGTTAGTTTGCAGGAGTACAATTATCTTTAAAATGATCTCGATGATATCTGCGATTTAGGGGTAAACCCCGTTTTACCATATTTGTTTTGGCATCTACCTTTATATTATAATTAAACTTTTCTAAACTTTTGCCCTCTTCATACTGTATAAAATGCTAAAAATAAAATCAATTACTGCAACAATCATTTTATTTTATTATTAATTTACAAACTTTGAATAACTCGATACTAAATAAATGTTTGTGTATTTTAAAATTTATTTTTGATTCACATATATTATTGATTGATAATTATATTAGAACAGTTATGTCAGACATTTAATATCAGAAATTGCCACCTCTTACTTTCGTAACTAGAGACAAAAGTTAACATTATGGGATATTTTATCACTGGTGTCGGAACTGACGTTTTCAGTTGGAGTAAAATGTGACAATTGATTTATCGAAACAATTGTCAATTTTTTAGGATTTTCAACAATTTTTATTATATTGTGGAATTAGCTAGAAACAGTGAGCTTCATTTAAAACACTAATATGAGTAGATTCCACGAAGTTAGGGTCGAGACAGTTAATTTCAATAACATCTTGTGCTGCAGATGATGTTCCTAATATGATGGGCAAGAAAAATGGCTGCTTAAAATTGATGAAAGATGATAATCCAGAAATGATTCTTGTGCATTGTGTTATTCATAGAGAAAACTTGGTAGCTAAAAACATGTCGCCTGTTCTAAATGAAGTACTTCATTCAGTAATAAAGTGTATCAATGCTCTTAAAGCTAATGTCGAATGTGAGCATCTCTTCAAGCTATTTTGTGAAGAAGTAAGATGGCTATCCAAAGGTAATTGCTTGAAAAGATTTCTGGAGCTGTTTGACACTCTTAGTGATTTTTTAAGCGACAAACCTGAAATGAAGTATTTATTAACAGTCGACGGTAAAGCATTTGTGAGTTATTTAGCCGATATCTTTGAAAAATTAAATATATTAAATAAACAGCTTCAAAGAACAAATAAAACTCTTGTCGGTGCATTACCTTCATTGAGTTGTGTCAGAAATATATTAACAACAAAAACTTTGAAGAGTTCCATTGGCTGCAAAAATGTGAAGTAACTGATACCGCTATACTGATTATTGTCGATCATCTAAGAATTCTATCGGCAGATTTAAAAGAAAGATTTTCTGATTTGAAACAAATTGATTTTCCAACATAGATGATGCAACCAATGTTAGTGGATTTGTCAGATATAGCCAATACGCAGTATCAAGAAGAACTCGCAGAAATGAGAAATGATGAGTCAATTAAAACTTTATTTAATATAAAAGGAGCAATGGTATGGCTTTGTGAGGAAACAGAAATCAAATACCCAAACTCAACCAAATGTGCAAGAAAACTATAGTTACCGTTTCCATCTTCATATTTAGCTGAATGTGGATTTAGTGCTGTAAGTGATTTACTGGTGAAAAAAAGAAATCGGCTGGATATAACACAACGGGGAGACTTGAGACTGAAGCTTACCAAATTGGAACTTGACATAAAATCTCTGTGCAACAAGCATCAGGCGCAAGGATCTCACTAAATTAAAATAATAAATTAATATAGAAAAATATTTATTAATATTATTTCGAATTTGAATTTTAGTTTATTATTATATGTGTCGAAAATTTACTTACTGTATTTCGTTACCAATTTCCTAGTGAATTCTTAAGTGAACAAATCAATTTTTCAATATTAAAAATTATGTACATGTTACAAAGGGGGACATAAGAATTTTAGAAAGGCTTAGGGGGGGCATGGCACAAAAAAGGTTGGGAAACACTGTATTATACAGTATAGCCTCGAAACCAAGGGAAATGTTAAATAATTTGAGTTATCCAGTTTTTAACTAAGGGTTTGAGATAAGGAGATTTGATCGGTTTATTTATGTTCTTTGTTTATTGATTATGTGCCGGTTTCCCCAAATAGCCCAGTCATATTAGGGCTTTCACCTCGGAATGAAAGATAATAAGCTGCAAATTGGTATGAACCTTTGTTTTGTCATTCTAAATGTTGTCTCAAAAGTCACAATCGTTATCGTGTCCGCGTCTCAAGATATTCAAGGTCAAAGGTCACAAAAATCGGTTTTTCGCGAATATCTGGCTTCCTATCGGTTAAATGAGATTTGCATTTATTATAAAAGTTGTAGGCTATAAAATTCCCTACAACTTTTGTTTAAACTTTTTTTTCATACGACCAACCGTTTTGAAGGTAGAGCGCGAAGTGCACATCGTACAGTCATATACGGCCTAATGCAAGGTCAAGCGTGAGTTATGGTTATCAGTACGTTATAAAGTCAATTATTTACTTGGAAATTATAATTATTAAACAATGCCTATTATTTATGTACTAACTATTAATTATTTATATTTAATTAAAGTAAGTAACTTGATTATTTATATATAATTATTCATATTTAACTATTTAAGTATAAAATATTATTAATTCTGGATTATATATTTTAGTTCTATTTTAAGTTAAAATGATAGTAAGAGTATATATTTTACACATATTTTTATTTATTATTAAATACGGCATAATATACATTTATCAAAATGTGAGTTCAAATATCAAAAGTATCTTTGTTGATTTTAATTGTAATGAAATTGGAAATGGAAGCTAATTATCTTCTTCTTCTTCGTCTTCTTCTTCTTCTTGTCGCTCAAAAATGTTCGATTCATTGTCATCATCCTCATTATCTGTCATGTTCATCTCCAAACCTTCCAGAATATCGGGATCATATGTATTTTCTTCATCGGGATTACTTGGATACAGTGAAGCGTTGAGGCAAGCTTGTCCGTTGCACTGGCCGCAAGCTAAAGAACATTGTAGCCCTGATTTTCTGCATCCACAGCGGGAACCACAACCATTTTTGCAATTGCAAAATATTACGTTTAGTAGTTCGGCTGGTGCTGGAGGTAATAACGTTCGTATGGGCTCCAGGATTTCATTTTCAAGCATCCAGCCCCATTCTTGAGGTTCTAAGTCCTTCCCTAACCACGTTTGAATCTGGTAGTAGACACGTTTTATGTGTTGATGAGCTGCTACACTTGTTGGTGGAAGTGTTGACAGTTGTACAGGTTTATTTAGTTTTGTAAATTTGATGAATTGCGTGTAGCGGAAATGATCAATGTTGTCCTCAGATTTTGGAGCATTATATAATGCCAACAAGATGCGCACTCCATTTTCTAATAATGTTTGTTTTGGGCAGTTTTCTTGTTGAAATACTTCCACCAGTTTATCTAAATCAGGAATTTTTTCCAATGCTCTAGTAACAGTTTTTTTTCCTTTTTTAAATAGCGCAGAAGTCGTGTCACAGCCACTGAATGCGTGTAAAAATAAAATGTGCTTTTTAGTACGAGGATATTGGTCAAAACTTTTAGTAGAATATATTTGTGTTTTGACATTGCCTTTGCCAACTTTTTTCAAAAAAATTTCCTGATGATGTGACTGAGTACGTCCAATTAAAATAACGAGCAAATCGATATCTTCTCCTATGATGACAGCAGTCTTTTGATGTTCTGATAAGGCAATAGCTGTGTCAATGATGAGAACATCAGCATCATCTCTGGCTTGTTTTGTTGTGATATTAACAGTTTTAAATTTTTCAACAAGCATGTCGATAAATTTTTTTTTATTAGACCGATTTGATAAAAAATTTTCTTGACTGATTGGCACAACCATTGTTTCGCCAAAACAAACTTCATATGATTTTGAAAGTGCAGCAGTTCTTCTTCGTTGTTCCAGTGCTTTAATATTTTTACTATAGTCCGAATATCCGTCAAATACAACAACAATTGCTGAGCCATAATGTGTTTGTAAATATTTAATGTACTTATTTAAAATAATAGAGAAAGTATCGTCTTTGCTCCATACGACGCGATGCAGAAGAAATCCACCATCGATGATGTATGTTACATTATTTTCATCAAGATCGATAACGACAGGCATCATATTGTCATATAATGTTGCTTTCGTGGTTTTTCTCATGCCATTACTATCAAATAAAGATGTCGGATACGGGCTTAGTTCATACTGAAGATATTCTTGTAAATTACTTTCAAATTTTTTGCTTACAGTTATTCTCTGGAAAAGTAACATTGGATCTATAGAAACTTTACAATCATTAATTTTGACAGATTTGTTAATGGCTGAAAGCGGTAAAACCTTATCGACGCGTTTTAACTTTATTTCGTTGAAGTTCAAACCAGTTATCTTTACCATAGATTGCAATCCGATTTCATGGGCTCGGTGACAATTAATTTGGTCATTTCCAACGATTCCTGAAGCTAAGGATACCAACTGATTCGTATTTGGAAAGGGATTATGAAGCGTAAACCAACCAACCAGTTCATTTACATCAGTATCATCCCTTTTTATTCGTGAATCTCTAGCATCAACATGTTGGTCCACAGAATCTAAAGAAATGTTACAAAACCGTTCAATTTCTTCACAAATTGTATTCGTGGCATACATAGCATATACCCACTTACATAGAACACTTTCTTGTGTACTTCGGCCTCGAGATACTCCTCCTTCTGTCTTCATAGATTTCATCAGACTTTGCTCGATTACCATGTCTGTCCATGTACCAGAATTGAATTTTTCTGTTCGTTTTACAGTAAAGAATCCGTTTTTAAAGTTCTCAAAAGCCTGTTGATCCATTGTCTCCTCAAGTTTTAACATATCTTGAAGATACAAATGAGCTGATTTCGCATATAGGAAATGACCACCAGCATGAAAATAGGGCAGCATTTTTCGCACTGCATCCAAATGTTCTTGAAAAAGTCCCAGCCTTTCAGCGCGAATGAAATCTAGGGCTATTGATACCATTTCAAAATATTGCACCCATAACTGTGCCGTGGGACCTCGAGCTTTTAATTCTTTTAGTTTATCCTGAAATTGATCAATTAACGAGTTGGAGCTGCTCGTACATCCTTCAACATCTTCGTAGGAAACATCGCGACTAGTTATCTGTTCAATTAACTCATCTAACACACAATTTTCAATTTTCATCTCTTCAAAAATCTTTATTGATAATGCAAGTCGTAATAATATATGGCCTCTGATACTTCTTGCATAAGCGTGACCATTCAACATTTTGTCGACCGAATTTGTAGCATATATTTTACTTAAAGCTTCCTTGAGACCACTACCGTCCATTACATGTCCTATGCATCCAAGAAAAGACATGAGCATATGAAATCCTCCAAGTTTGACAACTGTTTTAGACAAGTCTGAGTTTGCATCTGACGCAGCAACCATTTCACGTGCTTTTGAGTACAGGGGCTGATCAAATGTAATTATGCACGTTTTTTGTTGATGTGACTTGGCAATATTTATAGCACTATGTAAAGTTGTATAAATTGTGTCTAAATTACTGGCAGGATGATCAATGAAAGGTAGAAATATAACCTGAGAAGTTGAAAAATTTTGATTATTTTTCGTAAGTTTTTGAAGATAGCCATTCCACCCTGGCAACGGTGAAAGATTCTTCCATTTTCCGTATAACCACAACAAATCAACTGCATTAAATTTTTTTTCAATCAGTACTTGATCATCATGTAGATTTTGGACTTGAATCTTGCTGTACCCTGGTACAACTGGCTTTTCATATGCTAAAAGAGATACATGTGATATTGCTGCTAACTCTTTTGCACTCGGTTTAGTTGTACATTTTTTTATGCGATCATCATAAATTACAGCATCTTTCGGAGTAATTATTTTTATCATTCCCATAACGTGAAGAGTATTATTACCGTCAAGAGTACTGACATTAATATCTGCATTGTCTCCAACATATTGTACCAACGCACCAGACTCTGATGGTAAAATACGAGGTTGTGGATGGTAAACTGATGAAACTTCATACTGTATGGTATTACTATATGATGCAGCAAATCCTAAAGATGATAAAACATCCAACAATTTTTTAGACCCATATCTTCTGTGAAGAAATACGGAAAGGCCCAACAGTAGCTGTGATGAAAATGAACGTTCTCGTATCGAAGCCATTATTGCGTGGCTAATAGATGTGCATTTCGTTTTTAAATGATCTACTTGTCCTTTTCTATTTTTTAATATCATTTCTTCCAAAAAATGTGATAATGTTTTTGGTATTTCTTCATTAATACAATCTAGCATTTTATTCGGAGGTGGATACGTTTTTGTTTCAACTACAGATGATCTGATGTCTTCCCTAATAATAGCCGCAGCAGCTTCTACAATCCGTAGACGTTCTTCTACAGGAGTACTTTTTTTATTTTCGTACCAAGCTTTTGATAATACGTTAAGCTGTGTATCACGGAAAGATATAATTGTAAATGATCCAATTTTTTTTGTGAATATTATATCAGTTAAATACTTTTGTTGTAATTTTGTAATAATTGTCTTATCGTCAGGTATGTATTCCGTAGGGGCATCTTTAAGTTCTTTCAAAGTAAATTGAGAATCTTCATTATTTTCTATATAATAAAAAATCTCCTTCATTGCTTGAGTGACTTGATCATCTTGGCGAGGCTTTTTATCTGCAGATGGTACTCGGGTTAAAAAGTTGGTATAGCAAATAGTATGATACTTTGCTTCAGCAGCGATCAAATCATACTCGTAATATATACGTTCCTTTACTAATTCTCCTAAGGAATCGTTTCGTTCTTCTGCTCTCTTAATTACGTTGTCTTTGAATGCAAGAGTACTTACATTACTTATTGTCCGTCTATACTTTAATTTTTTTTTCTTTTCTGCTATTTCATCAGCTTCTTGGCCACAAAATAAGCATAACTTTCCAAAATCAAAGACTTCATTTCGTTTTTTACGAGGTGCACTTGACGTTGAAGGTTCACTCTCATCTGTGCGTCGTTTTGATGCAATAATAACATTTTTACTCGTGTACACTTTTCGACACTCGGAATGCACATTTACAGAACTTAAAGTATTTAAATAGTCTATATGTCCATCATTTCTTTCAATACTTGCAGTTTTTAAAGTTTGTAAACCACGTACGACATTCACAGAAACACCTTCTGAAAGTTTCTTATCACATATAAAACACAAATCAGCCATAGCTCTTAAAACCGTACGTCCGTAGTTGCAACGGTACAATTTCAAACTAACGAATAATCTTGACTCATACAAAGTGGAGAGAGTGGCCTTGAATACTATAGAACATCTGTCCCGGCAATGAATAGAAAAGGGCATAGGGTAGGGACAAGTATTTCCAGGTATATAAGTATTGAAGAATTTACGCGTTTTAAAGAAAAGATATATAATGTCGTGTTAACTTAAAATAAAACTAAAATATATAATCCAGAATTAATAATATTTTATACTTAAATAGTTAAATATGAATAATTATATATAAATAATCAAGTTACTTACTTTAATTAAATATAAATAATTAATAGTTAGTACATAAATAATAGGCATTGTTTAATAATTATAATTTCCAAGTAAATAATTGACTTTATAACGTACTGATAACCATAACTCACGCTTGACCTTGCATTAGGCCGTATATGACTGTACGATGTGCACTTCGCGCTCTACCTTCAAAACGGTTGGTCGTATGAAAAAAAAGTTTAAACAAAAGTTGTAGGGAATTTTATAGCCTACAACTTTTATAATAAATGCAAATCTCATTCAACCGATAGGAAGCCAGATATTCGCGAAAAACCGATTTTTGTGACCTTTGACCTTGAATATCTTAAGACGCGGACACGATAACGATTGTGACTTTTGAGACAACATTTAGAATGACAAAACAAAGGTTCATACCAATTTGCAGCTTATTATCTTTCATTCCGAGGTTGACCCCTTTTTTTACCTAATATGACTGGGCTAAAAATCTAGTTAAACGCGATTACTTTGATCTAGTTTAACTTTAAACGACAACTTAAACCAATGTCGGTTTCTCCAGAAACATTTATTCACGTCAAACATGGACTCTTGGCAATCCTGATCTGCTATTTTTGCCGTATTTACAAACAGTTCAGTGGACTCTATGTTGATTTGAGGTTATGTTTGTTGAGAATTTTCTCTAAACATTCCTATTTTTGCACGAACATGTTTTGTAAATTATAGTTAATTCATACTTTTTCATTTCAACATAGGTAATCAAGTTTAAGCAATTAAGTTTTAAACGTAACAATTAAGTGAAGTCGTAACCTATAGGCTTGGCTAGAGTTATTGTTATCATGGCTGAATCAAGCAAAACCTCTGCACAATCTCATATAAGCAAAAACTTTAATGACAGTGAAGTACATATACTTTCATAGATTCAGTCATTAAACACATGTTTTAGAATGTAAAAAATGAACATTTGTCTTTGAAAGACAAATATATGGTCTGGTCCCAAATCGAAGAAGACTTTAACAAGTATTGCAGTTTGTACTATAAGAACAGTAAAACCTTAAAGAGCAAATGTGACAACCTGAAAAAACATCTAAAATAATGTTTTCTGGGGGAAAAAGTGTGTTTATTGCACTGACATCAAAATGAAGAGTGTGTTGGGAGTGTTGTCTGTATTTGGTCAAGAATCTAAGTTTGATTCGTATACCACAAATTCAACGGAGACTATGCCTATCCATGAAGGCTAGTCAACCTTTATGGAAACAATGATGGACATGTCAATCATTCCGATAATTTTTTTAATAGGGCAGCGACACCACCACTGATGGACAAACCCACTACCAGTGGTTCCTTTTCGAAACTATAGCTCACAGAAACCATCTGAAACCGCTAAAGATTTAAGCCTAGAACATAAGTATGCGTTTGGCTCTTCCTTTAATATAAAAGATTTAAGCAACAAAATTTTCTCACCTCTTACGATAAAGTAAGTTGTTCTAGGTTATTGAATGAAGCAAATTGAACATGCTAGGTAGCCCTATTTTACAATTTTAAATATATATATTTTAAATCGGTTTAAATAATAATAATGCAGTGAGTAATATGCTTACATAACAATGTAAAAGAGTACTCAAGAACATAAATGAATTTACAATGAATTATATAGGCAATGCTTCAATGTACAAGATAGGTTTCTTGTCCTCGGATAGGCTACTTTTAAATTAAAATACTTTTTTCCCAGGGTCGGGTTGATTGTGCAAGCTAAATAAAATTTTGTTTTAGTCAATATTATCACTATGAATAACTTATATGCGAATTAATGTTATTCCCTTCTGCATCTAAAATTTACTCAGCAATAATTGTTGAAAAGTCTACTTATAACATCGAAATATATATCTACATAGGTACAAGTAACAAATAGATAACTGAATAACCTGATGAATGAAAATGAATTAGGTGAATGTAACATAACAACAATTATAGAAAAAGTTAGTGAAAGTTACATTGAATTTTCTTGCGATCAATTTGTGCCAAGACGTGGATCTAATAAAAGAAGAAGAAGAGAAATTTTGAGTAAATCAAAAACAGAATTAATTGAACTCCAAAGATTTCTTCACGAAAAATAGATTAAGTTTCTTCAAGAGGAACGTAAAATAAGGATCAAAATTATGGAGGAACAGCATAAGGGGAACTAATAAAAGTCCAGGATGACAAAGAAAAATTAGAGATCGAAAAGTTAAATTCACAGTTGTAAATTAGACTGTAATTTATAATAAAATTTTAATTACCTCATAAATTGTGTATAATAGAATTTTTATATTTTCTTTTACTGTTTAGATATTTCTCATTATCATATTAATTTAATCAAGTGGATATTTTACCTAATAGGATGATTAATTTATTTTAAGATCATTGGTAGGCCTAAATAAAAACAAGTTCAAGAATGTCAATCTATATTATTTTTGCTAAATTAACATAAATAGAAAAATAGACTACTGTATTATTTTCGTTAAGTACAACTGAAGAATGTTTTTAAAATATTTATTAATTAAATTGAAGCTTCTTATATTATTTGGTCTATGAACATTTCTGGCTCCATGCCGAAATTCTTCTTCGGAAATTTCTAACAATACGATTGCAGCATCCATTTGTTCAGTTACTGGAAGTTCTATTTTTCTTTTAGACGTATATTGTTCAACACTGCCGTTCCCACAATCACTGTTTCATGTCTATCATATTTCAGTTTGATCTCTAGTGCCAACACTGGGAAACGGCGCTTGCAAACTCCAAAACACCTCTCGATGAGGTTTCTTGATCTTACTTGCAATTCTAAGAATAGGCGTTCTTCGGGAATTAAAACACGTTCTAGAGGTATTATTACGTAATTGTACCATGTACCATACCCACTGTCACCAACTAAAAGTCCATTACCTGACAACTGATTTTCAAATTTTACTTTCAACCTTGAAGATGTGAGAGTCGTGAATAGATCATGGCCACCTAACTTCGACGTTTCGCAATTGAAGCGACGCATCACATACTGACTGAACGTTGATGGTAAACATACCTTTTCTGTTTCTAAACCATTCAGCAATATCACCCCTTGTAGACTGAATTTTTATGTGAGTGCAATCTAGAGCAACTATACAGTTTGGAAAGCGAGCATTACTGTAAAACTCTCTTTTAACTGTTTTAATTTATTCATCACTTGCAGGCATTGTTACAAATTCTCTACCTAAATGTGCCAAGACAGTGGATAGTTCTTGCATAATTTTAATAGTAGTAGACATATGTCTCCTTCTTCTTCATGTGCCCTGTCAGTATCATCTTATGTTGGCAATCACCATAGCAAATGTTTCACGGTCTCCTGCTATTTGTAGGAGTTGTGCTGCATTTCGAATATCAGTCCAATCTCTAATATTTTTAAGTCAAGAAATTTGTTTTCTTCTTACCCCTCTACGACCTTCAATTTTTCTACTCATAATCAGTTTCAAGATCCTATAACGACTTTCTCTCAACACATGACCCAGTTAAACATTTTCCTATGTTTGACAGTCCTTAGTAACTCCCCATCTTTATTAATTCTCCTTAGCACATCTTCGTTGGTTATGCGTGCCGTCTAAGGTATTCTAAGCATTCGTCTATGTATCCACATTTCTAGTGCTTCTATGCGATTAATTGTTGACAATTTTAGGGGCCATGCCTCCACTCCGTACAACAGAACCGGCCAAACATTAACCATTCTTTGTCTTAATTCTCAGTTAAGGTGGTGATTACATAGAAATGTTCTCATAGTTGTAAAAGTTGTTTTCGTTATTGATATTCTGCGTTTAATTTCTATGTCTAGGACCAGTTGGTCCGTTATGATTGTCCCCACACAAATATATGGCTCACCGACTGAGACTAGGTTCCAATGGTTCAAATAGATTTAGGGGATAGTTGGGTAGACAGAAACGAAACTTGCCCACAAGTTTATCAGAAAATCGGAGGATGTACTATCCCTAAAAACTAAGACCTCCAGAAGTCTGGAGGAGAGCACGGTCCGGAAAGGCAACCAGAGAGGTGACCGTGGGATAGTCTTCGGAAGATCCCAATCTCAGAGACTGGACACGAGATTGCCGTGATGGATCTAGACTTTGTATTCTATCTGGAGCGCTATGCACATTAGCCAAGCGTGTTATCGACTCTACCACGGGCTTCCTTTACCTAAAAATGAAAATCCAGAAGATTTATGTGATAAGTCTCCTGGCCACTTTGGCAAAGGCATTAGAAAGGGTTGTGCAGCTACAAATATCCGAATTTATTGAAAGATTTCAAACTTTACCAGAAAATCAGTCTGGTTTTGGAAAGTATTACAGCACAACTATTGCACAACTAGCTCAACAGCATGCAAACAAAGATAAGCATGCCTAAGCGGTACGAGCGCCATGACAAGTACGCCAGCAGCAGCTCTAGATGCAGTGGCGAAGCGTCAATGTAACGACTGTTATCATTGAAAATAAGTATTTCATGACTGCTGTGAAATAATTTTATAAATTTTTTTACCAACAGCAATATCTACAGTGTGACCCATTTTTAATGGAAACACCCCCCTAAAATTTGAAGTTGTAAACCGATTTTAATAATTTTTTTTTGAAATGTCAAGTACTAAAAGGTCTACCTTGGGACAAAATTTTAAATGTTTATTCCAATTTTCAGGGCATACTACGATATTTTTTATTAGTCGAAAATCGGGATTTTTTATTAGCAATTTTTTTATTGAAAAAATCACTACGCCACTGGATTCGGAGTGCCTCTAAACAGGTGTAACCAAAATTTCATGAAAAGATATCTATCAATAACAAAGTTATGGCAACTCAAAAATTCGAAAACTCTCACAGCTAACAGTCACAAAAACACCCTATAAATATAGCCATCAGAATATTTTTTTTATGATTTCAACAATAAAGTGCCACCAGATGAAAAAAAACAAATAGCGTAAATATTTTTAATGAAAATAACGGAATTACATTCATTCAAATTTTCACGCAAATTAACTAAAACTAAGACCTAATAGAATTTTCAATTTAAATCTTAGTTGCCATGGAAATGATATTACAGTTTGACACTTGTGAAAGATTTAAGTGTACTATTGTCAACAATATTCACATTACAGTTCTTCGGATTATTTTTTGTCATGGCTGCAAGATTGAGCGTAAGAGAGAAAATTGAAATTGTACGCCTTTCGGGAGATGACGTTAGAAGTGCTAGAGAGGTTTGTAGAGTATTTAATGAAAGACATCCAGATCGTCCTCGTATTAGCTGCGGTACGGTAAATAAAATAAATAAAATATTCAATGAAACTGGTGCAGTATCAAAAATGATGTTAAAGAGTAATCCTGTACAAAGACGAAACAGGAATGACAGGAATGATCAAATCATTTTAGATTATTTCGGAAATAATCCTAATGCCAGTATAAGGAATGCCACTTTAGATTTGAATATTCCACGAGAAACTATTCGGAGATGCCTCAAGGCGAAGAATATTAAACCTTTCAAGCCAACATTTTTACACACACTGCAAGAAGGCGACGAAGCAAGACGTATGGAATATTGTTTATGGGCCCAAGGGGAATATTTAAACAATAGAAATTTCCTACAAAATATTTTATATACCGACGAAGCCAGTTTCACTACAAATGGAGTAGTGTCATCACAGAATTGTCGCTATTGGGCAGCGGATAATCCTAACTGGGTAATAAATTGTAAAAGCCAGTATTCCCAAAAAATCAACGTCTGGTGTGGGATATTGAACGAACGAATTATTGGTCCTTTCTTTTTTGAGGAAAACATCAATGCGCAGAGGCTGCTAGAATTTTTAAACACAGAGTTTTGGGATGCTATTCACGAGCTGCCAATCAATGAACGATTAAATTTAATTGTTCAGTTAGATGGGTGTTCAGTTCATTATGCCAGAGCTGTGAGGCAATGGCTTAACGAGCATTTTCCAAACCGATGGATAGGCCGTGGTAGTCCGTTTCTAGATTGGCCCCCCAGATCTCCAGACCTCACAGTTTTGGACTTTTTTCTCTGGGGACTTATCACACAAAAGGTTTACAAACACCGCTCAAGAGATAGAAATGAACTTTGTGCAAGAATTCGACAGGTATGTGCAGATATTACCCCTCAAGAACTAAGGAACGTGATCAGAAACATTCGTAAGCGCTACGACAAGTGTATCGAAATAGATGGTGGGTTAGTAGAGGCTACTAGAATATGAGTTAGAATTAATTGTTGCACTGACTCGAAACATTTCAATGATTAGTTATCATAGTTACGTTTATAAAATTTTTTTGCTTCATAATTAGTTGAATTGTGTGAATGTAATCCCGTTATTTTCATAAAAAAATTTTTCTCATCTGGTGGCACTTTATTGTTGAAATCATAAAAAAGTATTCTCATGGCTATATCTGTAGATATAGGGTGTTTTTGTGACTATTAGCTGTGAGAGTTTTCGAATTTTTGAGTTGCCATAACTTTGTTATTGATAGATATCTTTTCATGAAATTTTGGTTACACCTGTTTAGAGGCACTCCGAATCCAGTGGCGTAGTGATTTTTTCAATAAAAAAATTGCTAATAAAAAATCCCGATTTTCGACTAATAAAAAATATCGTAGTATGCCCTGAAAATTGGAATAAACATTTCAAATTTTGTCCCAAGGTAGACCTTTTAGTACTTGACATTTCAAAAAAAAATTATTAAAATCGGTTTACAACTTCAAATTTTAGGGGGGTGTTTCCATTAAAAATGGGTCACACTGTATATATACAATGTTCCGGGACTTGATGCAAAAAATTCGGTAGTGAGTAGATGACGCGAAAATAATGCAGTGACATAAAAAAATTTCTCATACGACCTCACGTTTCTGAGTTATAGGCATTTAAAGTTGCGAAACCAAAACTTATATTTAAGTATATTTTCTAAATTATACATTGGAACTGCACACTGTTGAATATCGTGTTACTTACATAAGGAAAAAATTGAAATGTAGAAAAATTTAGTTGGTTAGCTTACAACTTATCAAATAAAAACAAATAAAACTGTAATAAATGTTCGAAGTGAGTATCTTGCACTTCTACACACTTCTGGAGTCTACGGAGGATATTTTTTTGGACTTTGAAGGACATTCCAAGATTCTGCCTTCTAGCGTCACAATGGAAATTTATTCTATCGATCATTTCGTTCCTTGTGTTTACCGGTGTTGCATATACCAAGCTTTTAAGATATCCTCAAAAAAATTGTATTTAATTCAAGGGGAACGTGGTGGCCATGCAAATGGACCTCCCCGACCAATCCACTTATTAGGAAAAATTAGTGTTTTAAATGAAACTTACTGTTTCTAGTTAACTCCACAGTTTCTTGAAAAATGTTAAAAATTCTAAAAAATTGACAATTGTTTCGATATTACCTAAATATCATCGTCAGAATGACAGATGTTACATTTCATTTGACGGCTTGTGATTGACTTAATATATGTTAATAGAAAAAAGAAGATATGATATTACAAATAGTAAAGCTTAGATATTAATTGATAAAACGCCAAATAAAACTCCAATATCAAGTATAAACTCACTTCAATTCTCAATATTAGCACAACTTAAAAATAAAACAGTGAAAAAAAATGTCGGCCTAATGGAGTTAGTTTATAATTTGTTATCGGTGCGAACGTGTTAAATGTTTTGTTGTGATAATTATGTACTTGTTTTGTTTATTTATATAAATTCATGTTCTTTTATTATTAACAAAGAAGGATAATTTTTTAAGGATTGTGATAATTGAAAGAACTGAAAAAAACAAACTATTCATGTTGACTAGTTTAATAATATAATATTGTTAAATCAATAAATGAAACATTTTTATACTGATGAGAATGAGAAAAATCGCTGTATATCCTAGTTTAAATTAAATATATTGTAATCAATTATTTTGTTTTAATTTTCTTTCCTTAAGTGAGTGTGTTTGTGCACATGCGATATTGAACAATGGTGTTTTCTAGAATCTATTAGGTTCATTTGAGTTTGTGGACTTCTTGGGATCTGGGTTTGTTTCAAATACAGAAACTAATTAGCCATATAAACAAAAAATACAAAATTTTATTTTTTTAGTATCAGTTCCTCAATATAATGATGTATTCCTACAATAGAATACAATAACAATATACATGCAGCAATATTAAGAATTTAACATGTGTTCCCATAAATACAAAGCCTGTCCATGGGGTAGTGTATGGTTTAATAATAATATTCCAAAATAATTTAAAGTAAATAGTGAAATTTGAACAATTTTTAATTACTATGACTAGTGTATCTTTTTTGATAACAAGTTTTAATTAACTGTCAACGAAATTCACTATAAAGATAATGTTAGATTGTCAAAAAAAATTTGATATTGATATTTCCGTGGGGAAAAGTGCCGTAGCGTATACTTTTACCATTCTAAGTTTTTACTTTTCCAATGAATATCAAAGAAATTGAGAAAAGGCCTACTTTGCTTATAAAAATTGGTGTAGAAAAGCGCGTTTTGCATAGTGACTGTAGAAACGTTTGATTATAAATATTTTCTATTACTTAATCTGTTATATTAAATAATAATGTTATTAATTATTGAAAATACCCATAAATCTTAATTTATTTATTCATAAGATACAATTTAAAAGTGGTTATTTGCAATGCTAGAAAGTATAAAATATGTAATTTAAAACAAGTATGGAAGAATCGCAGAAATCTAATAATTATACTTCATTCAATTTATTGAGAGAAATTTATAATCAAAACAATAGTTTTGGGTTTATGAATCCGTATCGATATATAAAGTAATTAGTGAGTAATTTCAATAATCACAAATAGTAAATTTAAGCGCAAAATAATACCTACTATTCTTTTGTTTATGGATACGTAGTTAAACTATTTTCCAACATTGAATAATAACAAATATTATTTGTGATGGGGATTAATTATTTGTGATAGGGATTAGTTATTAGTGAGTAGCTTTAAATATAACAAACACTGACCAATGTTGGGCAGGACATCGTCTGTCGGGTTCAGCTAGTTCTATCCACCTCCCAGGGTACTGCTCGTTTAAATATCGCCTTACTGGTCCATAATAGTGGGGAGGAACACCATCCTGCTGAAAAGTTATCTCCAAATCACGGAATTCATCAGGATTATCGTCAAGTATTTCAAGAATTAGGGTTTCAATAGCAGTCTCTAGCATTTCCAGATATATTTCTCCAGTTAAATTCGTGTTCAGAAATACAGGTCCAATAATGTAGTTTCTTAGAATCCCTGCCCACGCGTTTACTTTTTGAGGAAACTGGGTGTGTCCTTCACGGAAAATCTGAGGATTTGTGTCACTCCAGTATTGCACGTTCTGAGTGTTCACATTACCATTAAGAAAGAAGGTAGACTCGTCACTAAAACACATTGTTTTGAGATAATCGGGTTCTTGAGATATTTTCTAATCTATTTTCTCGCAAAATTTAAGCCTGTGATTTGGATCATCTGCTGTCAGCTGGTGGAGCATTTTCATTTTGTAAGAGTGAAATTTATATTTCGTTAATAAAATTGTTTGTACAGTTTTTGGACCCACTTCACAAGTACCCGCAACTTTTGAGGTGGATTGTGATGGGTACACTACCATTCCCGCAACCATTTCAATTTGTTTATCTTCTGCAATGCTTGGCCGTCCACTTCGCTTATCGTTATTAACGTTTCCCGTCCCCTGAAGTTTTTCTAATAGTCCCCTTAGGTATTTCC
Organism: Galeruca laticollis; assembly: GCA_963921935.1. NCBI lineage: Eukaryota > Metazoa > Arthropoda > Insecta > Coleoptera > Chrysomelidae > Galeruca > Galeruca laticollis. The sequence continues at coordinate 21,608,813 of OY998181.1, read as the reverse complement.
TTGATATTGTCCAATCCGGATGCCTGTCATTAAACATTCGTTCGGCTGCAAGGAGATTACTTCTAGTTTCACCAAGAATTAATATCGCTTCCACTTTGTCGTCTAGACAACGTTGTATTTGTACCCTATTTCAGACACCCAAACAATTATTGATTTAAGTTCTATGGTTCATAAAATGGATAGGGTGGGGGAGACTTTAGACGGGCACTGTATAATCGGATCCACATATACCACATAGTGGTGTGTGGTCTAAGCTTAAATTTATATACTGTATACAAATTTTGCTCATTCTTTTTTATTTAGTGCTGTTTTATTTGCTTCTCTCCATGTTGAGCATCTTTCCTCTACTACAGTACTAATTACTTTGTCCCATGATGCTTTAGGCCTTCCCCTCTTTTTATTTTTGCCTCCCATACTCTCCGTACTGGTCTTGAATCTTCCATTCTTTGCAAATGACCCCACCAACTTAACTGTCTTTGCTCAATGAATTGCATGAGTGATATTATCTCAAGATCTTGTCGAACTTGGACATTTGTTAACCTATCCTTTTGTGTAACACATCTCACACGCCTAAGATATTTCATCACTGTAGCTGCAAAAAGGACTATATCATCGGCATATGCTCCCTCAGATATTTTCACTGCTTACAGGTTTTTATATCCAACTCACATTTTCTTTGAATTGGTTGAGCAGATATTTATTATATCATCTATAAATATGTTGAAAAGCAACGGACTCACGGCACCAGCTTGTCTTACTCCTTCTGTGGCTAGGAAAGCCTCTGATATTAAGTTTTTACTAATTACATGGTTGACATTACGTTTATATAGACTCATGATTGCATTTCGTAAGTTAACATATATTTCTCTTCTGTCTAAACTTTACCATATTTTTGCCCTCGGCATTTTGCCAAATGCCTTCTCCATGTCTATAAAACCAAATATACATCTGTATCTTGGCGGACAGATTTATCTATAAGTCGTTCGATGGTAAATACATGGTCTTGTACACTTCTGCCATTGCGGAATCCGCTTTGTGTACAATTTAGCGAGTTTTCTACTTTTGGTCTCAATTTGTTATTTAGGATTTTTCCGTACACTTTCTTTGATGTACACAATAAAGTTATTCCTCTGTAGTTGTACCTGACTTAAAAATGGGTAGTAACAACGCTGCTTCCCAGTCTTTTGGTAAGTTTGCTGTACTCCAAGATATATTACATATATTTGTAAATAAGTCTAAACCTCTCTCCCCCATAGCTTTTAGCATTTCAGGTGTTATCCTGTCGCAACCGGCAGCTTTTCCATTTTTTAGCCATTTTATCGCTTCTGTAACTTCTTCTTTTGTTATAGTTGCCTTGTTTCCAACGTGGTCCTCTCTATCACTTATGTCATTGTTTTCTTTATTTGGTTCCCATAAGTTATTGCTTAAAATACGACTTCCATCTTTCCATTATTTTTGCCTCTTCTGTTAAAATTTTACCATGTTCATCCTTTATGTAAATTTCGTCGTTTCTTACCATTTCTTAAAGATTTATTCGTTTTGTAAATCAATTTCTGATTTCCTTTGCTGTCAATTTCCAATTTGTTACCGAAATCTGTCCAGCTCGCTTACTTGGCTTCGGTTACCATATGTTTTACTTTTTATCTTTGTATTTTCCACAGTTTTCTATTGTTCTGCTTGCCAGATATCGCTTATATGTGCCTTTTTTATTCCTTCCTTTATTTGGGTAGTCCACCAAGGTGTTAATATTTTGCTGGTAGGTGTTTTGCGTATACCACATACTTGTTTCGCTGCCTCACTTACCGCTACTTTGAAAACATTCCACGTTTCCTTCAAGTTTCCCGCAGATTTTGGCGGTTGTTTAATTCGTATATTTTCTGCGACTGTCTGTGCGTATCTTTCTGCTACTTCTTTCTCTTTTAATTTATATGTCCATACGGTTTCAAAATAAACTTTTGTACAGTTATCTTTATTTTTGTTAATGAAATTAACTGTCTCGACCATTACTTCGTGGAATCTGTTCATATTAGTGTTTTAAATGAAACTCACAGTTTCTAGTTAATTCCACAATATAATAAAAGTTATTGAAAATTCTAAAAAATTGACAATTGTTTCGATAAATCAATATCATCGTCAGAATGACAGAAGTTACATTTTATTTGAGGCCTACCTGATGTTTAGTAATTGTTTTTGGCTAGACCAAGAAGTGACCTAACTTGTGATTGACTTAATATATGTTTATAGAAAAATGAAGAAGATGTGATATTACAAATATTGAAGCTTAGATATTATTAGTCCTATGGTGATATCCTGGATATCATCACAAGTTAGGTCACTTCTTGGTCTAGCCAAAAATAACTACTAAACATCAGGTAGGCCTCAAATAAAATGTAACTTCTGTCATTCTGACGATGATATTGATTTATCGAAACAATTGTCAACTTTTATTATATTGTGGAATTAACTAGAAACCGTGAGTTTCATTTATTTTTGTTGGTTATTTCAGTATCCGTCGCCGTTGATACCAGCAGGAAGTCATCACTACCAATTTCAGCTCCGCGTTTGACTCTAGTCTCCTTTATGGCTATTCTGTTTGTTTTGTCCACTATAACATAATCAAAAATACCGTTATAAATGAAACTAACTGTTTCTAGTTAATTCCACTGAAACGACCGGATGGCACTTTTACGACCTCTAGAAAAGAAACGTTAGAGCTTTTGATTAAAAACCACTTTCCCGGAAGTTTAACTCTGGATAACAACCGACCTCCCCACTTTGAGGGCGCAAGGCAGAATGATTGGGAGGTCGCTAAGAACGTTATCACAGCACCGGCGATTGAATGGGCAATAAAATCATTTCAGTCCTTCAAATCTCCCGGTGAGGATGGCATCTTTCCAGCTCTGCTACAAAACGGACTGGAATTACTTATACCCATCCTCATTAAATTGTATAGAGCTAGTCTGGCGTGGAATTATATACCACCCAGTTGGTTGGCGGCTAGGGTAGTATATATACCGAAAGTGGGCCGCACAGACCCACACCCTAAATCGGTCAGACCAATTAGCCTAACATATTTCCTGCTTAAAGGACTTAAAAGAGTACTGGACTGCCATATCAGGAAGGTAGCTTTATACAGCTCCCCCTGAGCATCCACCAGTACGCTTATCAAACAGGCAAATCAACAGATTCAGCATTACATAACCTTGTTGAGAAAATCACACAATCCCTTAACACTAAGGAGATTGCGGTGACCATTTTTCTCGACATCGAAGGAGCATTCGACAATGCACGACCAGCCTCCATTGGTTCAGCTTTGACTGAAAAGGGCATTAAACGAACGATTACCGGCGGGATATATGCCATGCTCACTAATAGAACAGCCACTAGATCTATTCAAGACGAGGCCATCAGCTTTAACGTTTCCAGGGGCTGCCCGCAGTGTGGAGTGTTACCTCCCCTTTTGTGGTCACTCCTAATTGATGACCTGCTTGGTACTCTCGTGTGAAGAGGGGTAGAACTGCAAACGTATGCAGACGACCTTGTTATTCTGGCAAGAACCAAGTCAGGACGGGTTGCACATAATACCCTCCAAAGGACTTTGGACGATGTCTACAGTTGGTGCCAGAGGGAATAGATGTCTGTTAACCCTGGCAAAACTGTGATAGTTCCCTTCACTAGGAGAAGGAATTTGGCGGACTTTCCGCCACTTTCCTATAATGGTTAGGTTATTCCATTTGCAGCGGAAGTAAAATATTTGCGGATCATCCTAGATAAAAAACTTACTTGGAATGCTCATTTGGCAAAAGTCATCCATAAGGCCAGACGTTCCTTGTGGACATGTCGCAGGATCTGCGGAAAATCTTGGGGCTTGGGTCCCAAACAAATCCATTGGATATATGTGATGATTGTTAGACCAATTATCACATACAGAGCCATTGATTGGTGGTCAAAAGCTTTAGAGAAAACGGCCCAAGCAAAGCTCTCTGGCATACAGAGACAGGCTAGTTTGGCTATAACTGGTGCTACCAGCACCACACCGTCAGCAGCCATAGAAATCCTCCTGGACCTTCCTCCTCCTGTCCATATACGTCTGGAAAAGGAGGTCAGATGGACAGCATATAGAATTGTGCATATTTCTAAATGCACAAAACAGGCTTATACAGAGCAAAGTAGAATGCTAGCGGCCACCGAAAGTCATAGTGTTCTGGGAATGACCTCTGATATAATGCCTCCAACAGTATACTATAATCTGCCTTATACCGTCCTATTTCCAAATACAGATGAATGGGTTCTCCGCAAGGATGAACTCTCAAGAGCAGACATCTGTTGGTACACTGATGGATCAAAGACACCCTCAGGCTCTGGTGCGGGTGTATACGTCCGAAGACCTAGGACAGAAATCTCAACATTTCTGGGATCCTATGCAACCGTATTTCAGGCGGATTTATGCCATCGCTTCATGTGTGGACAGTTTGGAGCAATCCAACCACACACACAGATCAATAAAAAATTTCACGGACAGCCAAGCGGCCTTGAAAGCACTTAGCTCGTACCGTGTAACGTCGAAATTGGTTCTAGACTGCCAAAAAAGACTCGCCTCAATAGGAGAACGCAACAGGGTATCGCTGGTTTGGTTCCCTGGCCACTCTGGTATGGATGGTAATGAGAAGGCTGACTATCTTGCAAGAGAGAGTGCCGCTCATGACTTCATCGGACCAGAACCTACAATTGGCATCGCAACAAGTGTTGTCAAACAAACACTAAATACCTGGACCACAAGAAGAGTTTTAGACTTCTGGCCTAATATACCAGGATTGGTTCATTCAAAGGACTTTATACATCCTTCGAATAATGGTTCCAAACACATGTTAGGCTATAATAGACACGATCTACGGTGGCTAACAGGTCTTCTAACAGACCACTGTCGTTTGAATCATCATATGCTGAAACTTGGACTGTCGGACGATCCGATATGCCGTTTTTGTTTGGAAGATGATGAAACAGCAGAGCATATAATTTGTGCCTGCCCCGCAGCGGCTCGAGTCACGTATCTGATGTTTGGCAGGGCCACTCTCTTGCCCTCGGACCTGAAATATCATTCTCTGAATAAATTAATCGGCTTCGTTAAGAAGCTGAATTTGTTTGATGAAATTTGAATAGGTATGAGCCACAATAGACTCTCGCGAGTCGCAGTGGAGGGCCTCATTGACCCACTCATTATAAACCTAACCTAACCTAACCTAATTCCACTATATATTGATAAAATGTTAAAAATTCTAAGAAGTTTGACAATTGTTTCGATACTAAACAATTGTCAAATTTCTTAGAATTTCTAACATTTTATCAATATATTGTGGAATTATCTAGAAACAGTTAGTTTCATTTAAAACAGTAATATGAGTAGATTCCACAAAGTAAGGGTCGAGATAGTAGATTTCATTCAATCAATAATAGATCTTTCTTCTCTGCTCTTCACTTCCCTTGAATATATTTTTGTGTTGGAACCATGTGTTTGTTATTATCAGATTATGTAAGAGGCAAAAGTCAAGCAGCCGTTTCCCATTAAGGTTTCTTGTTTCTTCTTACCAATTATTCCCTAATATATTTTATTTTGCTTTTCCACTCTTCCAATAAAATCCCCTACTAGATATATTTTTCCTATTGCAATTTCCACAGTGTTTGTCAAATCATGCCAAAATGTTTCCTTGCTATTTTTATTATCGTCTTCATTTGGCCCATATACCACAACAATGCTAGTAATTTTTGTTTGTTCCTTATGCAATTTTATCCTTTTTGATTTGGGCTCCCATTTATGAATGCATTGAACTAGGTCTTTGTGTATTAAACAATCCACTCCTGCAGCCGCCCGTTTCTTTAGATCTACTCCGCTATATAGTATTATATATCCGTTGTTTAGTTTGATTTTTCCTGATCCTTTTTTCTTTGTTTCTGTAAGGCCCAAAATAGAAACTTTCGATCTTTCAAACTCATTCTCCAGCTCTATCTCTTTTCCATTGATACTTTTAATGTTCCAAGTAGCTATTTTCCAGGTATTATCTTTCTATTTCTTTTTCCCTGTATTTATTATCTTTTTTTGCTTAGTGATTGCTTTGATTTTTGTCATCAATTTTATTTTGTATATTCCTTGTTCGTTGCATGTGTCTTTCCCGTGTTGCCCATTTATATCTACGTTGCTTAGTTTTTTTCCTTCCTTGTTATCTTTTTTAATTGTTGTTCTAACGATTCCTCTCCGGGGGATCTACTACTGACTTTTCTTTTACCTTTTGTTATTTGTCTATCTTCGTCTGTTTCCATACTCAAGCATTTGTTTTCCTTTGATGTTTGATAAACATTATTGTTGATTATCAGTTTTTTATATTTAATAATCGCCTTATTTCCGTTTGCTCTTGCCTCGTTAAGTTCTGACAGTAACTGCTTTCTTTCTTCAAAGACCACCTCAACCCAGATATCAACCCCTTTAAATTTTTTGTATTTCGTAGAATTTCCATTTTTTATTTGGAAATTTCATTAACTTCAACACAATGGGTCTAGCCCCTTTTCCTTTATATTTTGCAATTCTCGTAACGTCTTCCTATTTAGTCTTATCCAAATTATCCCCTATATGTTATATTACTTTTGTTACTTTGTCTTGGGTGGTATTATCATTTTAATTATTTGTATCTGACAAGCCTTTAAGGATAAGACTTTTCTTTCGCTCTTCTCTCTCTAGCATTTCAATCCTTTTTTCTTGTTTAATGACTTCATCCTGTAACAACTTGTTTTCTTTTTTTTCTCCATTACTTCCTTTCTCGTGCTCTCTAATTTATCATCCAATTCTTTTAATTTTATTTCTATCCGGGTAAACAGATCCTTTAGTTTCTCCATTTTGTAACGAAATAACAAGTGTAATAACAAAACTTAATGTGTAAAGACTTGTATACCCCTAATTAAATCTGCTGTCACCACTCTAATAATCTCCGTCACCAGTGTAACGAAATAGTAACTCTAATAAAATCTGTCACCAGTGTAAATATCTTTAACACCAAATATTTACGATAACTTGATCACAATACCAAAAGAGCATCCCTACCTTCCCCTTGGTCACTCTGTATTGATCCCGTCCTTCGACTCCACCAAGTTCTACTTCCAGTGCGCGGCTGAGCGTGTAAGGCAATCCAGTCCGATTGGTTTTTGCTAGGTTCGCCTGGTCTTAAAACGGATGAAACTTCCTTTGCCAGGACAGGGTTTGTCCTCCTCGTCTCGGTCACACGTCCACGATTGTTACACTTCCAGAGGGGGAAATTTTTGGAGTAGGGGTGATAGGAAAAATAATGTAGAACCTCCACGTTATACCAAAAATATACATAATAAAATAATCTCTCCAAATCCTCATAGACAGCTATACATATATATTTAAAATTAAACTACAATCCCGTATGATTAAATTAATCCCAATTTCCTGGTATAACTCTACCTATACATATTTATCTAAAATTGGTTTATTATCGGCTTGGTCTTTTTATTAAAAAAATGCGTGAAAGGCGTATGTTTGCTATATTCGTTTCTCAATCCTTCTATTCTCCGGTGTCGAGAAAAATAAATAACTATCACGTGTAAATACCTTTATATGCAACAATGATTAATTTTACATCGTTCGGTCGTCATTGACCTTCAGGGAACGAAAGTGAAATTTTTGTTCTATAAAGAAAAATTCTGATGAGCTAAGGAAAACAATTTAAATTATTTATCGACACTGGCGTTACAAGTTGCGAAAGTCCCCAGTAATATAATTACCTACGATAAATTTATACGTTTACGCTGGCAAAATAAGAAAGAGTTTTAATTTATAATTTACGGCTTAAAAAAAGACTGATAACAATATTTCTCTATAATAGATTGACTTATCAGCGCAATTCCGCTGAAACCCGCGAAAATATGGAAAACATACGCTCGGGCCTCTCGGCAAAATTTTAATTATTCCAGTACACACGGTAAATTATATATTTGTCAGGACGATAAACTTAATCTGAGAGTGAACAGCTATGTCCAGTCTCTTTGAAAAATCAACAATAAAATAAAATCTAATAAATATATTTGCTATCGCTACACCTTGTATATAGCAATTGACCTATACACCCAAGTTCAGAATCCAGCTCGACCAATAACGAGTAAATATATCACTAGTAAAAATTATCCCAATCTGAATTTAATTCAAAAACTTACTGCTTGACAAACGTCCTCCGTCTCGCCGGGAATTTTCTGGATTTTTTTACTATCTGCTTGTTCACCGCGAGTCGTGCCAATAAACGGAATCGTGCTATGTCGAAAGGCAATTAGCGTAGAGGGTAAGTTTTTACCACTCGTACCGCTAACACTAAAAAAACACTAGTACCGTTCACCGTGGCAGGGGAAAAACCTTTCCCTTCGCGTGATCGACCCCCGGTACACACTCACTGCCGCTGCTGGTCTGTGTACACTACCTTTTTTTGTTTTCCCCCGACTTCGGTTTTGGGGTTTTCGTCGAGTTGCAAAAAACAGCTTTTGTTTTTTGAATCGTGCTAGTTTTTGTTATCGAAATAATTGTATTCAAAACAATTATTTCGCTTTGACCCAGTAAGATGTTTTTATTTCTCTATTCTGTTTTGGCTTCGTATTGTTTTATTAAACAGTATGTGTGTCGCGTTCCATTTGTTATTAAATGAAAAATAAAATATGTTTTACCGTGTGTTCTGAAATTTTCTACCATAAAATTATCTTTTAGGTATTCGTATTTATTACAATTTTATTTACCCGCAACGATAAGGGTGTCGCCCAGTTCAACACTTCGAAGGTTCCTCCCTTATTTGTGTAAACTTATGGTTTTCATTTTAGGTTTTTAGAATTTAAGCACAAGCCGGCAACGTCTTAAATTATTTTGTCGTAGTTCCGTTAATTGCTGTTAAATTATCAACTAATAACCTTTTAATGTCTGTTTAGTTTTTACCTATAATTGCAATAATAAACACTTTTGACAGGTTTTTTACTGTTTTATATAAAGGGTACTTTATTTTCACTCACTGCAAATTATTTCTCACAAGAAATCTCGGTTTTCGGGTATATTGTAGATGAGAAATAAAAATGACTGTTCACACTTTCGCACCACGTTGTCTTTTTCAATAATATGTAATAGTAATTCAATAAATAGACATTTAGTCACACGAAAATAATGCGCGTTTATAACGCGATGAAGCTGCCTCGACTCGATGGCATGTTATAGTAGACGTAAGAGATATAGTGTGAACTTTAAGGTTTCGGCTTATCGTTTGACTTAAATACCGTCATAGTCCAGTCAATATTATAATTTATAATGCTTATTTGACGATATATTCATTTAATATTATAATTTCAACTAATAATCGTTAAAATGTATTTAATAATTATTAAACACATGTATCGACTGTCTAACCATTATTTTTAACCCGCAATTATGGAGCGCCTTTCTACTTTTTAAGATACTTAGCGTTAATGTATAGAACAAAATGCATTCCTTTAAACAATATTACCCTATTTATATTTAAAAACATCTTAAACATAACACCAGACAATTAACACTACCTTATATCTAGTTTATTAAGAAGAATTAGGCCCGGTCTTTCCAAGATTGAATAAAGTTGTAAATATTATATATTTACCAAATAAGCCCTAGATTCGTCTTTCCATTATTGGATAATTTATATTCGCAGAATATCTAGCATTATTCTACAGTTAAGTTATTAGGAACTATAAGTTCGAAATAAACTTGTTCGGGTTGTGAATAACAACCGATTGAAGCCGATTAATTACGAATTGAGTTTTTCTCTTTTTAATTATTTGTTTCTCGCGTGTTGACGATTCTAACATAGTTTGAATAAAAACTGTAACATGTATTTTGAAATGGATATTTTTAATGATTTCGAGGAACTTAAAGACCAAGAGATATAAGAAATACAATTTTGTGTTCGTAGTTGGTTTCAATATTCGCTACTCCTCCCCCAGATTTGAAAAGTAAGATTGCTTCTTTTTATTTTTTATACACTCATATTTGAGCCTTAATTCTTTTCAGTTCTATTAACCTGCCCCGTTAGAGGATTGATTTCTCTAGCATTGTCTTCCCACACATCGTTTTGTTTTCCACAATATGTATATAGGTACTTTAAAACAACTTCAATCAACATCCTTATTTCCAATTCATTGAAGTTTACTGCACGCTTCCGTTTATTATCGTTATGACTATTACTATTTTGGTTCATTCTGTAAAATGACATTAACTAATACACAATTACAGCAATTTTTAAAATATTTCCATGAAATATTGAATGGTGAATTTAGTGCTGTCAAGCAGGTGACAGCTAACCTAAAATCTATTTTGCAGCTTACAACGCGACCGCGAAACATAACAATTGTTTATCCTTTTCTATCATATACACATTGTGCATCAAACTAGTTTTCTCTACACAAATGAAGTTAGTTGTTGTAATTTCATTGAAGACAACTATTTTTGTTGTATTAATTCACCGAATAATAAATCAGTGGTTAAAGTAAGTTTAAAATACATTTACATTTTATTTGTTGAATAATACCTCCTAATAAATCTATTTTCCAGTTAGTTATTGGCCATTTTATTCGCACTTGAAAAGACCTGGTATGAGGAATATAAATTTCAAATAACTTATTATTTTTCCATCTTTTACTGAACTATAAGAATATTTTGAGGTAGCAATTTTTTCGAACACAGCAGGTGTTCACCAGAGATAAGCAATACTCACTCTTTAGTTGGTAGGCTGGAATCAAGAAAGAGTGTAGTGTTTTTCTCAGGAATTTCGGTATGATACACACGACACGATTAAGAAAGTATGGACTGATGGGTCAAAAAAATGCCAACAATGCCTGCAATCAAAGGATCCAGACTTATTATTGTGCATTGCGGTGGAAATGAAGGATGGGTTCCAAATGCCTTAAAAATATGTGGGAAAAAATGGAAGATTGCAACGTTGACTATCATAAGAACATGATTTGAATTCTCATTGATCCCAAACTTAGAGCCAAATAGTGTTGTAGTTCTTGACAACGGTTCGTATCATTCACGGCAGCTCAATAAAATACCAAATACAAGCTACAAGAAGAGCGAACTACAAAATTTTTTAATGGATAATAGTTTGTACTTTGAAGATTCTTATACAAAACAACAACTGATTGAAGTTTTACAGACAAAGAAATTATACGCCCTAGAGAATATTACTGAACAACATGGACATTCTATAGTGCGATTTCCTCCTTATTTTTGTATTTTCAATCCCATAGAGTTAATTTGGGCACAACTAAAACAGAGATTAAAAAGAGTAATCAAAATTGAAGATGAGTAGAGATATTGGAAAAGTCCATATTAATGGAGGAAATAAATGTATTATTGATTTACAAGACGATAGTGATAGTGAACCATATGGTATTGGAGAAGGATTAATAGAATTTTTGGAAGAAAATAATTAATTAAGTTTAATATATTTTTCATGTTACTTATATAGTAGTGACAAACAGGAGTTAGACATAATATTTATTTTTAAAGAATTGTTTTATTCATTGTTATAAAATTTCTTTTTTTGTTATTTTTTCATAGAATTTTGTTCTGTTTATAAAAAATCGAATGGGATACAAAAAGGGCTCAGTTCACATCTGGTATCCCCGATTAAACCGAACGGCCTTTTAACAATTACGTAACATCAAATACAATATAGTTATTGGTAAAAGTAAACAAAGCAATAATACCTTTCAGAGTCTACCTCCGCAACATAACTTACAGGGGATATACCATTACATTGCTCCACTATATGTTTTGCGCAAACTATACACTTACAGATGTCGTATGTTATTTGGCCAAGCAAGAATAACCGTTTCAGGGTCATTTTGAAAGGGATGACTTTGACAATAGGGGCAATTGTTAACATTAATTTCCAAAAAAGACTAAAAATTTTACCAAAATCTAGAAACGTTAACTGTTTTCTCAGGAGTTTCAAGTGACATATAAAACAATATTATTGAAACCATATCTACATTTATGATTGATGAAATTAAATCAGAAATTGCCGAAACAAGTTTTATATTGAATCAAAGCACGGAATGTTTCAAACCAATCGCAACTTTCGGTCGTTTTTAGATATGTTTGCTCCGATGATGATGTTTGTGAAACATTTTTGAAATTTGTTAATGTTAGTGAAGAGCGTTCAACGCAACCGTTATCGTTCAGTGTGTTAAATAAGTTTCAGATCGGAAATAAACTAATTGCACAGACTTACGATGGTGCGGCTGTAATGAGAGGGCAACACAACGGCCTACAAAAACTAGTTAAAGATTAGTATCATGATGCAATTTTTGTTCGTTGTTATGCCCACAGACTTAATTTGGTTTTACAACAATCAGTGGAATATATTAGAGTGTAAATTTTGTTTTCAATCGTTATCAGGGCTTGCTGAATTTTTTTCAAAATCGTCGAAAAGGGATGCTGCTTTGAATAAATTAGTAAAAAAAACGTTTACCCACACTAGCAGCAAGCAGGTGTATTTAAGCTGATAGAATCGTTAAGGTTGTTTCTTGTATCGTTAAGAGCTTCTCGAACTATTTAAAGAGATGCATACTGACAGATTTTGTTCGAAAGGCATTTATATTACATTGCAAGAATTTGATTTGAATTTCTAACTTATTTGAGATTATTCAATCAAATCAAAAATTTTGATTGATATTTTACAAAAAAAATGTATGACATTGGATTTTGCACGAGAAAAGTTAATGAATTTCTGGAATTTTTTCAATCAGAGCGGAATAATTTTGAAAGTCTATGGTCAAAAATGATGATGTACTCAAACCCAATAAGAGGCAACGAAATACAAATATTTACAATGATAAAGAGAAATCTTATATGCGATTTTTTTTTGAAATTTTTAACACCGTGGTTATTCAACTTAAAAACAGATTTTCTGACTTAAAGCATATAGAATGTCTGGCATTATTTGATTTTGAAAATTTCAAAAATTATGCAAAAAAATTTCCAGATAGCGTCTTTCATCAATTTGTAATGCCATATGCACAACAATTTGACACAGTAAAGTTAAAAATAGAATTGACAGTTCATTATAATGATCCAGATAATGTTCAAAAACATTTGCAAGAATTTGATCAATATTGAAAATCTTCATCATTCATACATTTCCGGGAGCTTTTAAATTGCCAAAACTTATTTTTAACAATTCTGGTTACAAATGCACCCGTTGAAAGAAGTTTTACAGCAATGAAGCGGATTGAGACATGCCAAAGAAATACTCAGTTGCAAGTTCAAATGTTCTCACTTTCTTTAATTTCCATTGAGAAACAATTTTAAATGAATTAATGAAAAAAACACTCTTTCTACGATTCTGTTATTTTGCAAACAAAAGATATCGCCGAATTGACTTAAAATATAAATAATAGTTTTCAAAATATGTTTTCCTACATTGTTCGTTCGCTATTTTTGTAGTAGAATGGTATGTTTAGTTTTTATTGTTGTTTTATATATTATATTGTTACGAACTCGCACACCGAAGCAGATACTAAGTACGGCCCTGTAACCTTATGTTAACGGAGTTAAGAAAAAGGCGAGCGCGCCGAATTCTGAGAAGGTCTATTGGGATCTATTGTGACCGTCCTTTTTAAACATGTTCTCGAAAGGCATTTTAAGAAATATCGCGAAAGGCATGTCCCATCCCGAATGTTCTAGTAAAGAAAGTTTTTGATATAAATACAGGACCGATCAGCGGATGAGTTCAGTTTATAATTTGCCATAGTGAGTTAAACAGTAATTAAGTGAATATAAAAGTGTTATAAATTAATAAGTTAGTGTGCATATAAATTAAATTTAAGTAACTAGTTAAGTACATATAAATTAGTGTTAGTGAGTTAGTGTTTAAATAAATTAGTAAGTAGCAATACCGATTGTTTAAAATTTATCCCACCCGTTTATTGTTTAAATAAATAACAAAAACATAACATTGGTGTCAGGTGTGGGGTAATATAAATAAATTGCTACGTAAAAATGGCCAAAAGACTATGTGATCTCAAAGTGACGGAATTAAGAGCAGAATTGGAAGATCGTGAGTTGGAAACGTCCGGTAAGAAAAGTGAGTTAGTAGAAAGACTTAAAGTGGCACTGGTAAGGATCCAGAAACATTTTTATTTAAAGACGAGGCTTCCACCTTAATCTCGTCCATTTCTAATATGAAGAACGACATCTCTGCTAACATGGACGAGAAGATTTCTGCTATGGAAGAAAAGATTTCGACTAATGTGAAAAACGATATTTCCGCTAACATGGACAAGGTTTCTACCAATATGGACGAGAAAATTTCCACTATGAAGAATTATATTTCTACTAATATGGACGAGAAGATTACTACAATGAAAAGCGAGATTTCTGCTATGAAGAATGATATTTCTGCAGATATTTTATCATTGAAAAATGACATTGCTGCTGAAGTCGAGAATAAAGTTTCGTCTCTAAAATCAGACATGGAGAATAAGATGGCAACGATGGAAATCAGATGGACGAGAAAATTAGGAAGTTAGAGACAAAGATTGCCGATTTAAGAACACAGGACACTTCAGCAGAAGAAAAGAAGATCGAGATCTGCAAGCCAGAAACACAACCCAAGACAGATGATATTGGCAGTTTTACCCGAGTCAAGGCCCCAACGTTCGATGGAAAGATGTCGTGGACCAATTACGTAAAACAGTTCGAAGCAGCCGCTAGAGTGAATAATTGATCCGATAAGGAGAAAGCAGTGAACCTAACTATCGCGCTTCGGGGAGATGCCTTAGATATACTTCAGACGATACCTCTGGAAGAAACGGATGATTTCGAGCTGCTGAAGAAGAGGTTGGACATGCGATATGGTCACGAACATTTGGAACAGTTGTACAGATTCCAGCTGAAGAACCGAAGGCGGAAACGTGACGAACCCCTTCAAGAGTATGAAATGGATATTGCCCGACTAGTTCAATTTGCTTATCCATCAGCACCAGAGAACATGATGGAATGTTTAGGCATCCAGGCCTTTATTGACGGCTTGTGTGACTATGATATGGAGAAGACGCTTCGATTAGCCCATCCTAAAACATTGGCCGATGCATTGACTGCTGCTCTTGAATATGAAGCAGCCACGATGGCTTCGGGATACAACAAAGGTAGGACCATACAGGAAGAAGGTGACGATGACAGACTTGACCAGATCGTCAACTTGTTCAAAGGTATGGCAGACAAGAAGCCGAAGAAAATCAGGTGCTGTAATTGTGGCCAGCCAGAGTATGCACGCAGTTTGTGTAAGCGTCCTACGACTCCTGCAAACCAAGAACCTCTTAAATGCAAAGCAGCCAAGAAAAGCTCGCGGTACAACAAAGGTAGGACCATGCAGGAAGAAGATGACGATAACAAACTTGACCAGATCGTCAACTTGTTGAAAGGTATGGCAGACAAGATGCCAAAGAAGATCAAATGCCGGGAGTGTGGCGAGCTAGAGCACATACGCAATCCGTCTAAGCGCCCCAAGATTCCTGTAACCCAAGAACTCCAGTCACAGGGGAAATCAGACAGGGGTGAACATCCTGCTGATGTGAGTCACCGAAACGACGACTCCCTGTCCAGACGGCCGTGCCCAACAGACTGCTCCCACTGCAACAAGAGGGAATCTAGGGAAGCTGCAGTTTCAAGAACTACTGTAGTCAACGAGGAATGGTCACCCACCAGGATCAGAGAAGATCAGGAGAATGATCCTCACCTGAAGATGATCCGGCAATGGAAGAAAGAAAACCGGCGACCTACCTGGCAAGAAGTGTCAAGATTTTCACCGAAACTCAAGGCGTATTGGGCTCAGTGGGACTCCCTTGTCCTGGAAGAAGGGCTGTTGAAAAGAGTCCTTGAAAACGATGACGGTTCTGAGATGAGGAGACAGCTAGTTATCCCGAGAACAAGAGTAGCTGAGGTACTGAAGAAGTTACACGACAGTCCATCGGGAGGTCATCTGGGAGTGAAGAAAACCCTTCAGCGAGCTCGTGAAAGGTTTTATTGGATGAACAGCTCCGACGATGTGAAGGACTGGTGTAAGAAATGTACGACTTGTGCTACGAGTAATGGACCACATCGCAAGAGAAAGGCACCCATGAAACAGTACAATGTTGGACGCCCTTTCGAAAGGATTGCTTTAGATATCGCTGGACCATTTCCGACGATAGAAAATGGTAGCAAGTACATACTGGTTGTAATGGATTATTTTACAAAGTGGGTGGAAATTTACGCTATCCCGAACCAAGAGGCCAAAACTGTCGCGGATGTATTGGTGAAAGAATTCATCAGCCGATATGGAGTGCCCATGGAAGTCCACAGTGACCAGGGAAGAAATTTCGAAAGTCATCTATTCCAGGAGATTTGCGACAAGCTGGGAATGAAGAAGACCAGAACAACAGCATTACATCCACAGTCAGATGGAATGGTCGAGAGAATGAACAGGACTATTGGAAAATACCTGTCCAAAGTAGTATCCAGCCATCAGAGAGATTGGGACCAGTATCTCTCCCTATTTGCATTGGCTTATCGATCTGCCGTCAATGAGTCCACGGGTGAAACACCTGCGAAAATCCTGTTTGGACGTGAAATGAGGCTTCCTTGTGACCTGGAATTTGGCTGTCGGCCTGGAGAAGATATAGCAGGCGAAGACTACGTGATCCAATTGAGAAGAAGGCTGGACGATATTCATGAACTAGTTCGAACAAATCTTCAAGTTGCCAGCGACAGAATGAAAAAGCGGTACGACACGCAGGCCACAGAGGGCGGTTTTAAAGAAGGGGACAAAGTATGGTTACATAACCCGGCGAGGAGAAAAGGATTTTCTCCAAAACTACAAAAAACCTGGTAAGGTCCATACTTGATCAAGAAAAGGATCAATGATGTTTTATATCGCATAAGCAAGATCCCCAACGGAAAACCAAAAGTAGTTCACCGAAACCGACTAGCGCCATTCGAAGGAGACCATGACATAGAGGAAGGAGTAAACCTTATTCGAGATGTGTCTGACCCCACCTTCGATGAATTTATGGGCGCGTATGGAGGTACCGGGAAAGCTAGATATGGAGTCACTTCGGAACAACAACAAGATTTGTTCACTCTCCCAGAAGATTATTCACTGGCATACAACATCCCCGCCCGTATCAAGAACGCACGAGGATTGGCAACCGTCTTTCGAAAGAAGTTCGGGCAATTAGAAAAACTTGAAGACCAGATTCCAGCCCCTGGCAAGACACTGAAACTGAAACATAATTCGCGGTACGTTTTCTACGTGGTAACTAAAAATGAATTCCAAGATCGATCTACCTACCGCGATGTGTGGAAAGCACTTCGAAACCTCCGAGACCACGTGTTGGAATCCAACGTGAAGAAACTGGCTATGCCTAAGATATCGTGTAACCAGTTGGATTGGCAAATCCTCAGGAACATGGTAGAGATTATCTTTCAAGATACCGGTGTCCAGATATTGATTTGCAGCTACAACCCCCGTTATCAGTATCCGATGAAGACGGTGCCCTGCTATTTTCATAAGATCGGAAAGTGTAGAAATGGGGCTGGTTGCCGATTCAAACATCCAGTCTCATCTACACAAAAATTCCAGGAAGAACTTTCATTTAAGGAGGGGGTAATGTTACGAACTCGCACACCGAAGCAGATACTAAGTACGGCCCTGTAACCTTATGTTAACGGAGTTAAGAAAAAGGCGAGCGCGCCGAATTCTGAGAAGGTCTATTGGGATCTATTGTGACCGTCCTTTTTAAACATGTTCTCGAAAGGAATTTTAAGAAATATCGCGAAAGGCATGTCCCATCCCGAATGTTCTAGTAAAGAAAGTTTTTGATATAAATACAGGACCGATCAGCGGATGAGTTCAGTTTATAATTTGCCATAGTGAGTTAAACAGTAATTAAGTGAATATAAAAGTGTTATAAATTAATAAGTTAGTGTGCATATAAATTAAACTTAAGTGACTAGTTAAGTACATATAAATTAGTGTTAGTGAGTTAGTGTTTAAATAAATTAGTAAGTAGCAATACCGAGTGTTTAAAATTTATCCCACCCGTTTATTGTTTAAATAAATAACAAAAACATAACAATATATTGTTTGGGAATAGTGACGTGTTTTATTTTATCTCACAGGCTTGGATTAGTCATAGCATAAGACGCGTGCAATTTTTACTTTAAACGATTTTAAAAAAGTTTAAATAAAATACCTAAGATAAACAAAAATTTATATTTGGAAGGTAAAAAAGAAACTTTTTTTAAATAAGATTTTTAATATCTGGTTTTGGTAACAGTTTAGGAAAAATCACGCGTCGCCACTGTCTAGAAGTCTTATTAAGCCAAACGCCTCTACCGCTGTATATCAAGGCGGAGGCTAGGGCAGTCACGTACCGGCTCACCAAAACGACAACGCTTATAACAAGCCTACATGGATCCAAATATCTCAAGCAACAAAGGGAGTTAGAGAATGACTCTATATTCAGAATGCCATCGAATGAGATGGCACCGAAATACAGCTTTGAGAAAAATTTTAAAACAATTATTAGGGTCAGAGAAGCTTGGAAAAATAGGCCACCAATCCAAGCTGAACTTGTCTACTACACAGACGGCTCAAAAATCGGAGAAGGCGCGGGCAAAAGAAAAGCAATTTTTTTTGCTTAGTCTGGGGTAGTACGCTACAGTGTTTCAGGCAGAGATAGCTGATATCTACTGCGGAGCCAACGAAGGTATGTGGTACAAGGAAAAACCATTGTCATATTCTCAGATAGCACAGGAGGGCATTAACGCGATAAACGCAACAGCAAGGCTTATCTGGGATTACATATAAACACTGCTAGAGGTGGATAGCGAAAACAAGCTCACAATTGCGTAGGTCCCTAGCCGCAGCAGGTACAAAGAGAACGAAGAGGCAAATCTATTCGTTAGAGAAGGCGCTTCGAAGGCACTTAACGGACCAGAACCCTTCTATGGCTTAACAAAGCAACGATAATGGTACGCACTAAATGGACACTAACAAAGCCTCAAGAACGATAGAGAAGATCAACATAATTGAGACAGGCGAAATAATTCCTACCAGGTCCGACGCCAAAGCTAACAGAGTATCTGTTAAAGCAAGGAAGAAACACCATGAGGCATTTTAACAGGGCACAACAGAGTTAACAGGCACACGCACTTGCTGAAGCTGAGGGATAGCCCTCTATGCAGATCCTGTCCGGAAATATAGGAAACCTCAAAACATATTCTATGTTAATGTCTTTCACGACATGGATTCCTGATAATAGGCGAAGAAAAGCCCATGGCTAGAAGCTACTCCGGGGAATTACTGAACAGTATAATACGTTGAATAGAAAAGACAAAACTGGACAATATTCTATAGAGTAAAAAATACTCCTACAATAGATCCGGAGAAGGTCGACGTGGAAAAAGTCCATATTTAATCTAATATAATGTAAAAGACAACATTATTCGAGCTCCTGACAAAAAACTGGGAGTGTCTGTAGTTTCTATCGACTACTCTGAGGCATTTGATAAAATCAATCGTAGACTTCTTATTTTAAAAAGTTTTTTGGATTTAATTGTAAGTCAGTGAAATTTTTACAAAGCTATCTCAAAGACCGAAACCAGTTTGTTTCAATAAATAATATCGAATCTCCTGCTACAACCATTCAGTCTGGGGTACCTCGGGGATCGGTTATCGGGTCATTAATATTTTTGATTTACGCTGCTGAATTGCTTTTAAACGTTGTCAGCTCTAAATTGCAATCATTTGCTGATGGCACTCAAGTCATAATTCTTTTTCGACACTAACAATGCTGAAGAAGCTGCTGCGAGCTTCAACTCTGATCATTCCCAACTTATCATAACCTCAAAATAAACCACACTAAATTTTGTTCTAGCAATCGAAGAGATTATATAAAATCAAACTTCAATATTCATCTTAGGCGTCAGGCAACATGACAAATTATGGTTTACTTCTCATTTTTCATGTCTCAACTTTAATCTATTGCAAAGAGGACTAGAGGTAGAATAGCAAAGAGCCTATAGCAATCCTCACTATGTAAGTACTGTTTGTACATTTCTTCAATAAAGACCGTTTTATTATTATTATTATTATTGTTATTTACTTTGGTTGGATGAACCGAAATCTGTTAGAACGAATAACATCAATGAACTGCACGGAGAGCTAAACTCAATTTTTTTATATTTATGTCATTCTGTCAATGTGATGGTCTCTGTAGATGTGTGGCAAGATGAACAACAAGAACTAGCACAAATAAAATCACCATTACGTATTTGTATTAATATATAATTAAAGAAACACCAAATGGGTCTATGGATCTATTATATCAACTTACCTCTTGCAACACGTCTCCATCATAAGCCGAAAATCCAACATAAGAATTCCTCTTTTCCGGATAACTTTTCATAGTATTCACTCTAACTTCATATTTCGCCTTAAAGCTATTTGTACTGAATGACTTCGTTAAGTGATCACTATACCCACTGTCTTCGCTCAAATTTTCCGCAGAAACCTTCTCCTTAACGCTCTTTTGACAGACTGGTAAGCTGTCGAAACTTCTCCACGGTTTCAGATTATCGAACGATCTGGAAATATCTATAACATCGCTTTCGCTAGAATCCGATCCTGAAGATCGATGAGCATTATATAACAAACTATCGTTGCTTCGTTTGACCCTTGTAGGTACATCTATTTTCAACGTTTTGTAATAATCGGTTTCGTCTTCAGTACTGTCACTTTTCGGACTGTTCAAACTATCGGGGCTCAAGTTCGATTTTCTATTGGAAGATTCTAGCGAGTCGAAACTGAATTGGGAATATAAGCTCGGGGAGCTTGGATAATTCTCTTGGCACTGTTTTTCTAAAGTTTCGAATTGAAGGAGACTGCTAGATCGACTCAATGAATTTAATTCATCATCAGGGTTAGAATTTGGCAAGGTTAGAAAAACGTCTTGTTTCCTTCGTTTAGATGGACAAGCAATTTCACGATCTGAATCGCATTCTGGGTCATCTGTAAGAAAAATTATAAAAATAATTATCAACGTAGGAAACAACAATTAATATTGTATAAAATAAAATCAGTAATTTAACTTAATCAGTCACAATATTTGAAATCTGGGGAAGTGCTTTGGTGATTGGAAAAAGCGATAGTAAGTATATTACATCAAAGGTTGCCCGCATACAGAATATTTAATAGAAATATCGCTGCACGTCACAGATCATTTACGTAGTCATGACGTTGTTAGCGTGTTGTCTGATTGTCAAAATAGTCGAAGAACGTAGGAAATTTTGAAATTGCAAGGTTATCTTTTTCTGTTTTGTTTACGTGGGAATCTCAGATTAACAAATAAAATAGATATGTTTGTTTTGACTTTATCCCGCCCCAAACATTGAGTCACATTAGCTCACTTGCTGACACTTCCACTGCTTTGCCATATTTACAAAGTCTCTTTAGTTGCAGGAAAAATGAAATTAGAAGTTTAATTGAAAATGTGATAAAAAGATATGAAATAAAAAAGTCATACTAATTGATACATTTGAGTCGCTGTTTTTAAAATGAATTAATAATACTTGAATTTTATTTAATAAAGGCATATTCTTATATAAATTTTAAACAATTATTTGTTGTATCCTTAGATACCTTTATGATTATAACTAAAAGTGGCAACATTGCTCAAAATTTCAGTGCCTGTTTAATGTGTCAATAGTAATCTATTTAGTAGTTTTGTTCTTGTTTAATTACCATATAAAGAGAGATGCAAATATCGTCAGATTGTGATCGACGATCATTTCGAATACACCGTAGTATTGTAACAAATAATGCCAAACGTTGTTTGTTCATACGACCGCCATTACGACTAGAAAGTAAGCATTTAGTTCTTTCGTTTCAGTGTGTTTTTCAAGACTTCTAGTGGAAAAATAAACTTTTGAGTTAATGAATTTAATGTTTTTGGATTATCATGGTTCTTCTTATTTGATTGAAACCATTGACATTGACAATAATCTTAACCCAACATTTTAACTGTCCGCTTGACATTTTGTGTTTACAAAGTTTATTATAGATATGAATCGAAATATGGATTGCATTTATCCAATATTAATTTGTTCACTGGCAATTACCGAGGTATAGTTAATATTTTATGCTATGGTATGAATATGTTGTCTTCTAAACAATATTGTAGTTGTTATTTGTGAGGATAATTTAAACATTGGAATTTGGACATTCTTATCAGGTATTTATAATTCTATAACTACTCTACTTGTGTACATGATAATATATATATATATATATATATATATATATATATATATATATATATAATATATATATATTATATATATAATATATATATATATATATATATATATATATATATATATATTGTGCAGTCTAATATACCACTTTTTATGATATATGAATATTACAATTAAAATTTTATTTTTTGTCCACGTTGCGGAAACAGAATTGTACAATCCCTGGTTGCAGCGACCATATTGCACACACGGCTTAAGCACCGTATGTTATCTATTCCAAAGTTGACAGTTTTTGTGTTGTTGTCAAAATCTCCCAGCTAGCAGAATAACGAAAATTGTTCTAAATTATTGAAAGATGAGTTTATTTTACCTTGAATTATTTGACTCTATTCTCAGGTGGGTTCAGTTCGTTCTAATATAAACGTTTTTTATAAATTTTAAATTATTTTGTGAATTAAATATTTAGATGATTAATTTTGTTCTATATTCTCTCCTGTGAACGTATATTTAAGATCGGAAATATCACTTAATTGCTTTCTGATACTTGCTATCAATGAATGACTTGTCTGTCACCAATGATTCACTAAATTTCACTGTCCAAATAAAATTCCTATTCAATTGAATATGTTTAATTTCTATCAACGTCTAAAATGATTTGAATAATTTCCAATGAAAATAACTTTAACAATTATACATAATTACTCAAATCGACAAATACCAAATTTAACTTTCCTTCTTGATACAAATAATGATATCGTATCTTTTACGACTAGATTAACATTAGAACAACCTACAAACTAAATAACCTCCTAATCTAATTTCAAAAGTTTCTAATTTGTTTTCAAAAATTTCAAATTTAGAATTGTCACTCAGCTCCTAGGTAAATGTCAAATACCCGATATTTTTTAATAATTTCTTCCACTATTCAATTGTTCGATAAGTATACTTATATTTCGTTGTTAATTGAATTCAATATTTAATCTCAATACTTGATGCATCTAATTTTAATTTTGTATCAAGGCCTGATGTTCAATGATATAATAATAATTCTGGAGCGAACTCACCAGAAGTCTGGATGTAAAGAAGAAAAAACTGCAACCTCGTACAACTGCAAACACTAAATTAGGATTCAGGATCCTTCACCATTCTTCGAATTACGAAATGATTTTTTTGAAGTACACGCACTGAATTTATTTTGAATATACTGAATAACGCCTTATATTAATTAATTACACTGTTCAACTACTAATTATACAAAATTTTTGGAGAGATCTCACATGAGATGTTCCCCCTTCGGATTCTCAAATTCAACTGCTGATTTTTTTCAAATAAATAACCACATCCTACTGTGGTTACAAACTTTCCTCTTTTTTGAAAAAAAAGCTAAACTTGTTATTTTTGTATAACAAATATTTGGAATACTTTTATTACTAAATACTTTATAATGACCTCTGCTTTCTTTAACCTTCAATATATTTTTCTACTGTGACATGTAAATGTCATTAGAAATTAAATGATCTGCCAAATCTTACATATACAGGGTTTTTCAACCATATTGATTTCAAAGACAATATAGGGTTTTCCAGAAGTATTGCATAAATGAAATTCTTTAAAATTTGAAATAATAGAACTGTATTATATATATGGATAGATAAATGTAGTTTGTTCTAGAGTTTAGTTCAACATTATTCGTACAGCTAAATCTCAAATTGTAACACATTTTTGTAAATAAAATTTAAAAAAAAGCATTTTCTTCAGTAAAATACGTAATTGGCGCAGTCCACAGTAGGATCCGTTCGGTTGTGAAGAGAACAATTTGGAATCTGATAGAAAGGGACATTCTATATTTAATATCATGCAAGAATTTTGTCAAGAGAAAGAAATTCCTATTAGCAATATTTTGTCTGCTGCTACTGATGGTGCTCCAGCAATGACCGAGCGTCATAAGGGTTTTATAGCACATTTATAGCACAGAAGTACGATGGCTCTCTAAAGGTGTTTGTCTGAATCGTTTTTTAAATCTATTTGACTCATTGTTGGAATTTCTTGAAGAAAACGAACAATTGCGCGAAAATCTGATTACGTCAAAAAATGACATCGCTTATTTGACGGACCTGTTTAAGTATTTAATCAAGTTAATCTACAGTTGCAAGGTGATGATTTAAATTTAATTAAAACTAAAAACGTCATAGCTGCTTTTGCAGGAAAACTTCTCATATTCAAAAGAAATCTTGGTAGAGGTGAGTACAACCATTTTCCCACATTATCAACAGTGTCTGCAAAACCGGAAGATTTACTTACTTACTGCCACCACTTGGAAGTTCTTCATGTTGATTTTACAGAGCGTTTCCAAGATATTTTAAACATGGAAATACCAAGTTGGGTTATAGATCCTTTCGCAAACACAGATACTGATGGGTCATCAAATTTGGAAGAGGAGCTATTAGAACTCACAACTAACAAAGAACTGAAAGTAAAATTCAAACGTGGATATCAAGAGTTCTGGCTTCAAAAATCAATACCAGTTCTCTATCCTGGATTGTGGATAATAGTACAGAAGTTGTTAATTGCATTTCCTTCGTCCTATATGGCTGAGCGTGCATTCAGTGCAGTAACTGATTTGCTGTCAAAGAAGAGGAACAGACTGCACATCACTGAACGTGACGATCTGCGATTGATGTTAACGAAATTGGAACCCGATATTAACAAACTGGTAACACTCTACCAGCCTTAACCGTCTCATTGATTTTTTCTTTATTATTAATTTTGTATTTCTTATTGTATTGCATTTCTTATTTCTATCGTGATTGTATTTCTTATTGATTCTGTGTTTATATTTAAAAGATTAATAAACAATTTTATTGTACATTTAGTAGTCGTTTAATAAATTTCTACTTCATCATTCCTCTAAAATAAAATTTAGACATTAACTGAAATTAAAGCTAAATACAGATCAATTGGGACGGTACAGATGATATTCAAATAAAATCAACTACTTTGGACTAACCAGCGACTGGGGGAGGAGGGCAGTGAAATTTTTGTTCTCTTCTATAGGGGGCGGTGGTCCAGAAAAGGTTGGGAAGCACTGCTTTAAATTGAAGTTATTGTATTTGTTGACGATTCGCCAACTGCATAACATTGTTCAAGTACAGTCCATTTCAAGTCGTAGCGCTTGCAAATAATTTTAGTTATCTTAGAAATAATAATTTCAATTATCCTAGAAATAAGAATTATAATCAATACCGATATATTAATAATTATGATTACAATTCAAAGATAAACTTTTCCAAGTCAATCTATAAATATTCAACCATGGCCTCAGCAACCACGAAATTACCTCACTAATTCTCAGGTGTTTGGACCAAGGCGTATCACCAGATACCTACAAATAAACTGCCAAAACCAGAACCGATGTCAACAATACTATTCAAGAAATACAAGTAATTTTACTTCACATAATAATAATAATAGATTCCAGAATAATAATTAATATTTCCGTAATAATGGCAAAAAACAAATTTTGGAAGGAGGAGTTATATAATAATAGTTATGAAAATGAAATCGAAGAAAAAAAATCGGAGGTAGTAGAAATAGATTCATTACTTGATTTATGTTCTAGGAAATAATTAAACTGAGAATAATGAAAATAATAACAAAAAAATGTATATATCTGAGATTCAAACAAAATCACCAAATAAAATTTTTGTATTGAACGACGCTCATTTGGAAATAGTTCATACGTTCTTGGAAAACCCAATCACGGAAATACAAGAAAAATGGATAGGGAAATAATCAAAACAAATACAAATTCCTAAAGAAAAACTAAGTCAAGTGAATGAAAGTGATATGGAAAATGAAAACTTTAGAAAGGAGATAGAAAAAAATAACCATACTATAAATAATGAAATTGGTGAAAGGAACATAAATGCAACTATAAATAAAAAATGGAAGAAAGGAACGAGAAAATTAATGAAAACATAAAGAAGAATAGAAATAAGAAAATAGAAGAAAGTAACACGAAAATGAGTAAAAACATAAAAAGGAATAGAAATACGAAAATTGTTGACAGAAATAGGACGATAGAAGAAGGTAACGAGAGCGTAAACAAAAGAAATGAAGAAAGCAATAAAAAAGTAAACAAGAAAATTCAGAATCGTAAAGGTAAAATAATAAGACAAGCCAACATTTAAAGATTGCAAGAATCAATAAGAAAACATTGGGAACATTTTGCATTAAGACGGTTCTCAATACAAGAAGTTATTAAATGGCATAAAATATATGAAAAATGTACGTACATATGTAATTAAAATAGATAATAGGAATTAGTATTATAATAACAATAATGAAAATTTTAATAATTATGATTTAGTTTAGTAACAGTTGAACTCGTCATTAATAACAATAAGATAATTAGATATAGAAATAGATATCACAATAATCTTCAAAGAAGTAATATGAAATATTCAATTTTTCCTTTAAAATTCTACTCATTCTGTTGAAGTGTAAATTGAGACCTTTTTAAATCATTAAGGGATTCATATCATCTTTGATTCAAATGATATTTCATCAATTTAAATGATTTTCCTTTGATCTAAATAGCATTCGATTTAAACGATTCCATTTGATTTGAACGGTAACTTAATATTATCCCATTATGTACAAAATCACAAAGAAGCATCTAAACACTTCAGACCAATATTTAGAAGTAAATCATTCATCAATTATTAGAATTCCAGAAAATTGCAGAATTCAGATTTTCAACTAATACGCAAATTCGAAAAGACAAATCAATTATATTACCAAAATTAGATGAAAAATTCTTAGAAGTCCAAAAATATAATTCGCCAAATTTAAGCAGAATTGATTTTGAAGTATTGTATGAAATTCATAAAATTGCAAAAAAATATTAAACTAATTATAAAAGTAGTGACTCCGAAAACACCTATAACAGTTGCATTATTTTCGAAATTAATAATTATTTGTATTGCTACAACAATATTTTATTTCGTAAGGAGATACAAAAGGAAGAAAAGTGCCCTTTTTCCAGAACCTTCTAGTATTGCGGCTCACAAAAACAATCGCCTCCCTGGAATTTTCTAGATGAGACTGGTCACAAAAACAATGGACCTCACTGGACATGTCTAGATAAGAATAGCCACAAAAAATTATGGTAATCAGTTCGAAGACATCCCTGCGCATTCGCCAAAATTTTAACTTTCATACATGGCTTAGACAGAGTCGGATTCAGGGACTACATCAGTGTGCTATTTCGTAACATTACCCTTAAACTGCTTAAAAGGCAGTTCCTCCTGGAACTTCTGTGTAGCCGGAGCTGGATGTTTAAATCGGCAACTGGAGCCATGTCTGCACTTTCCGGTCGTATAGAAATAACGGGGCACCGTCTTCAACGGGAGCCGATAATGAGGGGTATAGCTGCAAATTAATATGTGGACACCTGTATCTTGGAAGCTCACCTTTATCATGTTCCTGATGACTCGCCAATCTAATTGGTTGCTCTCTATCCAGGGGCATTGCTAGTTTCTCCACTTGGGATTCAGCACATGATCTCGAAGGCTTCTAAGCGCATCCCACACATCCCGGTAGGTGGATCGATCTGTAAATTCGTTTCTAGTTACCGGGTAGAAGGCGAAGCGAATTGTGTTTGAGTCTCAGTGCCTTGCCAGGAGCTGGCATCTGATCTTCAAGTTTATCTAATTGTCCAAACTTCTTTCGAAAGACGGTTGCCAACCATCGTGCGTGTTTGTTACTGGCAGAGATGTTATTTGCCAGTGAGTACTCTTCCGGGAGCGTGAACAAATCTTGTCTGTAGTTCTGTAGTGACTCCGTATCTAGCTATCCCGGTACCTCCGTATGCGCCCATAAATCCTTCGAAGGCTGGGTCAGACTCTTGTTGTAGATGGTTCACCCCTTCCTCTTTGTCATGGTCTCCTTCGAATGGCGCTATTCGGTTTTGGTGGGCTACTCTCGGTTTTCCATTGGGGATTTTGCTTATACGATAGATGAAGTTGTTGATCCTCTTCTTGATGTCGGGTTGTGTAACCATACTTTGTCCCCTTCATTGAAACTGCCTTCTGTGGCCTGCGTATCATATCGTTTTTACATTCTGTCACTGGCAACTTCTTCTCAGTTGGATCAAGTAATCTTCTCCAGCTAGATCTTCGCCAGGCCGACAGCCAAACTCCAGGTCACAAGGAACCCTCATTTTACGTCCAATTAGAATTTTCGCAGTTGTTTCACCCGTGGACTCATTTGTGGAGAACGATAAGCCAACGCAAATAGGGAAAGATGCTGGTCCCAATCTCTCTGGTGGCTGGAAACTACTTTGGACAGGTATTTTCCAATAGTCCTGTTCATTCTCTCGACCATTTCATTTGACTGTGGATGCAACGCTGTTGTCCTGGTCTTCTTCATTCCCAGCTTGTCACAAATTTCTTGGAATACCTGGCTCTCGAAATTTCTTCCTTGATCGGTGTGAATTTCCAAGGGCACTCCATATCGGCTGATAAACTCTTTCACCGGTACATCCGCGACGGTTGTGGCCTCTTGATTCGGGATCGCATAAATTTCCACCCACTTTGTAAACTAATCCATTACTACCAGGATGTATTTACCACCATTTTTTGTCGTCGGAAATGGTCCAGCGATGTCTAAAGAAATCCTTTCGAAAGAGCTTACAACATTATACTGTTTCATTGGTGCCTTTGTCTTGCGATGTGGTCCATTACTCGTAGCACAAGTCGTACATTTCTTACACCAGTCCTTCACATCGTCGGAGTTGTTCATCCAATAAAACCTTTCACGGACTCGTTGAAGGGTTTTCTTCACTCCCAGATGACCTCCCGATGGACTGTCGAGTAACTTTCTCAGTACCGCGGATACTTTCCTTCTCGGGATAACTATGTTTTCTTATCTCGGAACCATCATCGTTTTCAAGGACTCTTTTCAACAGCCCTTCTTCCAGGACAAGGGAGTCTCACTGAGCCCAATATACCTTGAGTGTCGGTGAAAATCTTGACACTTCTTGCCATGTAGGTCGCCGATTTTATTGCCGAATCTTCTTCAGGTGAGGATCATTCTCCTGATCTTCTCTGATGCTTGTGGGTGACCATTCTTCGTTGACTGCAGTAGTTCTTGAAACTGCAGCTTCCCTAGATTCCGCCTTGTTGCAGTAGGATCAGTCTGTTGGGCACGGCCGTCTGGACGGGGAGTCGGCATTTCGATAACTCACATCAGCTCGATGTTCGATGTTGAAATCATACTCTTGAAGTCGTTCCATCCATCTAGCGATCGGGCCTTCGGGATTATTGAACTGCATTAACCATTTGAGTGCTGCGTGATCAGTCCGGATTAAGAACTTCCTTCCATAGAGATACTGGTAAAAGTGTTCGACGACTTCACTACCGCCAAAAGTTCTCTCCTTGTGACGCAGTAGTTTAGTTCTGGTTTGGAGAGGACTTTACTGAAATATTCCAGCACTCTTTCTTGCCATATTTGGATCTTTGAGAGCACTCCTCCAATTCCTACCTTGCGTCAGTGTCAAGAATAAAGTCTCCCTCTGGTAATGGGTATGCTAATACCGGCGCCGTGGTTAAATATCTCTTCAAGGTTTCAAAAGCCGTTTGACAGTCTTCATCCCAATGGAAAGCTCTTGTTTCTTCTGTGAGTCGAGTAGGGGGCTTGGCAATATCTCCAAACGTCCTTATAAATCTTCTATAATATCTGCAAAGTCCAAGGAAACTCCTAATTTGACGTTTGTCGGTTGATTTGTCGGAATTTTCTAGATAAGACTGGTCACAAAAACAATGGAATTTGATTAAATGTATATTATTTTTGGGTACTATGTACTAAAACTTTGGTTGTTCTCAAGAATTCGTGCCTGAAAAATTGCTGAAGATTAAAACCACCAGCAGGAATAGATCGAATTATTATTTTTGTTTAAATACCTTCTGTTTCTTATCTTATCCTAGGGCAGGTTCCGAATAATTACACTTCTCATCTCCTTCTGCCTTTTCAGGCATCGGATTGCGATTCCGGTTCTTTTTCTACCCACCTTTTTCAATCCACTCTATTTCTCGCCATTGTTCTCATTTCGTCCAACGTCTTTCCCTTTTTGAATCCTGTTTCTCTTATTTGATCTATCCGTTTTATTCTAGGCCTCCCTCTTCTTTTTTTATTTGAGTTTCCAACTTCTATTATTTTTTTTGTAATCCTATCTGTCTTCATTTTAATAACATGACCAAACCGATTTAGGCTCTTGTTTTGTCATTTTCATAATCTCCTCGTAATTTGGTTTTCTCTGCTATCTTAGATGCTTCATTTCCACGGCGTTTATTTTACTTTCATCTTTTTTCTTTAATGTCAAGTTTTTACTTCCGTGAATAATTACACAAAAATTGAAATCAAGGCGGTTTCTTTTCTCATATATATCGATCTATTATAAGATCTTTACAAAATGAAATTTACTATCGCAGCAACCTAAATAAATCATTTAATACCAATAAATATTTAATGGATGGATGATTAACAGTTAGTTGCAGATCTCACATCCTGTTGAATATATGTATTTTCCCACAATAATATAACGATATAAAAAAGTTGAAATTAGCGAAATTACTATCAATATAAAATTGCCATTCAAAATATTAAAAAGAATTTAATGAATACATTATTTTTTACCATAATTTATTGGTTCTTTTTGAAAATTCTAGTATAAAAGCTTACTGAAGAGCAAATCGAACAGCGACGAAAATAAACATGTTTGTTTGCTTCGTTTTTGTCGCTTAAAACAAATGCTCAATTTCGCTTTGCTCTTTTCTCCACTATGCGATGTTCCATTGAAATGTGTGTGTTTTTATTTGTCGATATTCTCTTCGCTCTTATCGCCGCGTTATACGGACAGCCTAATAGGTAGGGATTACTTTGAAGGGAAAAAAATGAATATTGATGAGGACATGAATATTTTTCGATCGCCCGATAGTCGGCATTAAATTTCCATTTTTGTATTGCATTATTTATTGTAGAAAAAATCTGTGAAACCTTACTACAATTTAAAATTTTCCTTCTAATACCCACGATGATATTGACGCTTACAAAAGATAAACAAACTTCGTAAGCAAACATTCTGTGCATTTTTTATCATCAAGTTTATTTCAATGTGTATTTGAAATTAAATATAGAACATGCAATAAACAAGTACTTAAAATTTCACACTGAAACTTACCGAACAAAAATATGAACGATATAAAAATATTTGATCCTAAAGTTAAGTGCTGTCTACCGTGATTTTGAACTCAAACTAAAAATATATTATCAATATGGAAGGCACAACATCTCCAAAATAAAAAATAAAACTTGTATCATTGCCAATTGTTTTTAATTAAACATTAAGCAAACATGTGCTTCAAATGCCAATTTTAGTTTATCGGTAAAACAAAAATTAGTGCTGTTTAGTGTCGATATGATGGTCTGCACTTACTTTTTGTGAGTATCCAGGTGTAGTGACAAAAATGGAAAAAAACAGACGTCAATAAAATTATGATAGTGTAAACAGCGCCGAAACGAGTAATTATTTTAATAAAACATTGATATGATAAGTTTAACTATAAAAAAGACCCAAAATAATAGATTTAATTTACTTTCTTTCGGAGGTAAGAAATCATCATTGATATTCTAACCTTATTTATCGAGATTCTGAAGTTTTCTTTGGAGCTACAATCGAACCACTTCGTTAAAGACCCAATTACACCTACCGAGTACTCGGCCGAGACAGCCCACTCGGCCCAGTAAGCCACAATGTAATCGGCCGAGCGACAAGCGAGTGATTTTCTGATTTTGGGCGAGTCAGTGAATAGAACCATGTTCTATTTTCTCGGCCGAGTAGGGACACCCAACCACTCATCCATTCGGTCGTTCGCGTTCGCCGTTCGCCATTCGCCCTTCCACTCGGCAATGTAATCACGTTTGCAGCTACCAAGTGCCCGTGTTCTATTTCTTTCTTAACATTATCCATTATCAGTCAATTATTGTTGTGATTTGGTGGGCAGTGTTTGTCGAGATTTGAAGAGCAGTGTGTATCACAAAAACAAATTAACAAAACTTATATGAATAGAAAAAAGAATATAACGAGGTACTTAAAACCATTAAAAATCTATTCATAAGAAAGAATTATGGACCATAATGGCTTCGCCACAATGAATAGAAACTTTCGATTATGGGTAAGATTACATGTCTTATGTTGTTACAAACTTATATCCTTTGTCAATTAGAAAGCTACCCTTAGTCGAGATCTCAAGCGTCGACCTTAATATAATAAAAGATTTTTGCGACATACAGATCTGTATAACCAAGATGTTTACATTTCAATAATTCTCGATCGAAAAATTTCTCTCCCCCTGCAACAAAAAGACGAATCTCGAGCAAAATCATTAGTTGAATAAACGTATCTCCGATTAACCAGTAAGACAACATGTCTCTGCTGAATTATTAGTAAAATATATCTCCAGCAATCAAGTATCTTAAAAACTCTAGGGAATCTCCCCGGACAGAATATAACTCCAATATAATCCACTCTCAACTAAATCTATCGTGTTACGACGCGAAATACAAAAGTGCTTTTTACTACTGTCTCTGTTCAATAATAATCGGAGATAAATACATATTTATAATACGAGCATCTAGTATCTGTGAACAACAATAATTAATTAACTAACATATCAACTCGTCACATCATTTGTTGTATCTACCTCAATATCTGTCTTTTGCAAGATTTAATTTACGTTAGTGTTTTTAAATGAAACTCATGGTCTCTAGTTAATTCCACAATATAATAAAAGTTATTGAAAATTCTAAAAAATTGACAATTGTTTCGATAAATCAATATCATATTGATTTATCAAAACAATTGTCAATTTTTTAGAATTTTCAATAACTTTTATTATATTGTGGAATTAACTAGAGACCGTGAGTTTCATTTAAAAACACTAATATGAGCATATTCCACGAAGTAAGGATCGAGACAGTCAATTTCATTAATTTACGTTGTTAATATTGGCGTATTTAAGTGTTTTTTATTGAACGTTACTTAAATTTACGGCTAGTCCTTCTTTCCACAACCTAATCTAAGTAAAATTAAACAACAAAACCTTTTGTGTGTCGGTGAACGACAAACACAACAGTCTACTCCAACAATCAAGTTCATCAACACCAAAAGATTATCCTTCCAGCCGCATAGAAGCAAAAGATGGTCCTGCAGAGCCAGATCTAAACCAGTGCATCTCTAAACTCAACATTATCTCATACACGTAAATCAAAGTGAACTCTCTCGCTAAACAAAGTGCAAATAATAGTAATAAGGACATATCAACAAGTGTGCCTTCAGAAACATCGATCGAATCATCTACAAACTTACACCTGTAAGCAGGAGCTGCAGGTATCTCGTCGCTAAAGAAAAATTGAAAAAAGACATTTATTTTTGAACACATTAAAAATATTACTAAAGCTCAAGTCTTTATCTTTCTATATTAAATCAAACATTCAGTATAACCACAGTAGCTAATATAAAATATTATCTATCACATTTTTGCTCTTGTGATCTTAAACTAAAAATCTTAACATTGGATCTGAAAACTTTAATCAAATGAACGTGAGTCAATCAAAAGTAAATTCAATAGAATAAAAATCCAATTAGAAGCAGAATTAAATAACTTTGATTTGGAAATTCTACAAGAAGAAATCATCAAAAACTTTAACCAATACGAACTCACACAAAATAAAATAGAAATCTACCCACCTAAGAAGAATGAAAAAGAAATCCCAGATCATGACGATAGGAACAAAATAGTAATTGATTATCGTAAAACAAGGAGTCAGTTAGCTAGAGCGATTAAAAATTAACTATATCTGAAAGTAACCGTAATGAGTCAGTTAGGGAAACAAGAGTAGAGGCAAACTATAACTCAGATACTAGATTACTTGAAATAAAAATAAGGAAATTTTCCTGGAATCACACTGAATGGAAAAATTTTTAAAACCTGTTCAAAACTAGTATCCTCGAAAATTCACAATTAAAATCAGATGCTGAGAAAATTTATTATTTAAAAAGTTACATTGAAAGTGATGCCTTACGTATTGTAGATGTGTTACAAGTGAATGACAGAAATTTCCATGTAGCTATAAACTTGTTAAGAGAAACCTATGGAAAACAAAACAAAAATTGTAAATATATATTTCACCGAATTACTGAACATACCACAGTTAAATAAGCACAATGCAAACGAACTATCAAATTTTGCTACGATTTGTGGGCGTAACTGGACACGTTCACAAAATCTTGAACGTGAACACAATGTTTCATTAGAGGCTTTAACAACTTCTTAATCTTTATCAACAAAAATTAGATTACGGTTTCAAAAAAGAATTTGAAAAATGCGGCAACAGTGCGTTCTACCAACAGTCGATGGATTTTTACAATTTCTAAAAGAGGAAATTGAAATACTCGATAATGCCGCTGGTAAGACAAGTTAATTACACACGTTACAAAACTCATTTTCGCACAAAAAATCTCAAAAAACTAGCCTTTCACACACAATCGCAATCAAGTTTCATCAAAAACTCAAACAATCATTCACCTTGCCATAAAAATTCGAATAATCGAAATCAAAACATTGGCGAATGCGTTCAGACAATTACAACAAAACCCCGATATTTATTCCGAGTACG
Organism: Galeruca laticollis; assembly: GCA_963921935.1. Classification (NCBI taxonomy): domain Eukaryota; kingdom Metazoa; phylum Arthropoda; class Insecta; order Coleoptera; family Chrysomelidae; genus Galeruca; species Galeruca laticollis. Next base: position 21,573,700 of record OY998181.1, on the reverse strand, counting down.
AGAAGTCAAGCATTTAAAAACACCTCTGAAAACTATCTCAATTCCCAGACTTCAGCTCTGTGGAATGATTTTATCTTTAAACCTGACCCAAAAAATCAAAAACGTTTTAGAAACTAAAATCAACATAACTTCTGTTAATTTGTGGACTGACTCTCAAATTGCACTCTGTTGGTGCAAAAGCCACCCAAGTCGATGGTTGGTAATTGTATCAAATGTAGTACCAAAAAAAAAAACGTTAACAGAAAACTTCCAGTGGCGGTACGTGCGATCAAGTGATAATCCAGCTGACATGCTGTCGCGCGAAAAATTCAGTCCTGAAGTCCACCCCATGTAGTTTAATGGACCCAAACTCCTTAATGACTTGAGTTCACAAGATTAAAAAAAACCTTGACAACCTACCTGAGGAAAGAAAGGTAGCTTTAACAATTATTTCTGGCCAAAACAACTCTTGGCAAAAGACTTTCTCAAACTTATCTTCATTTTCTAAACCACAACGCACAGTGGCGTACATTCTACGATTCGTTCATAATTCGAGAACCTCTGTCAGACAGTGGATTGAATTCATCATTAACCTTCGTCATCAGACAAGTTCAAAAGCAGTTATTTTCAACGAAAATAGCAGAACTTTCAGAGAACAATAACCTATCAAACAAACAACTGTGATATCCTTGAAACCATTTTTAGATTAGTCCGGTCATCTCCGTGTCGGAGGTTGGAAAACGCCGAAATATCCTTCGAGCAAAAACACCCAATCTTATTGCTTTCAAAAAATCACGTAACTTCTCTTATCCTCAAACAACAGCGTGTACGTTTGGGCCATGCTGGCGGACAAAATGCCCTATCAAATGTACGAATACGCTACTGGCCTCTCAATGGTTTAAGGCAAATCAAGCATATAATCAAATACTGCAAAATTTGTTATAGATTAAACGCACAGACGGCTCAACAGATAATGGCCGACCTTCCGAAAGACAGTCAGATACTGACGCCCTTTCATAAAATCATCCATCCTACGCAAAGCTCCTATAACAAAATGTTACATATCAATCTTCGTATGCATGGTAACCAAAGCCGTGCATATAGAAATAGTATCTAGTCTCACTACGGACGCAATTATAGCCACTTTGAAACGTTTCATAGCTAGACGAGGTAACCCCAGTATCATTTACTTTCTTGGAGCTAGAAATCAGTTAAGAGAACTTTATAGTCACTTTCAGAATAAAGAATACAAAATTATCTGGCTCTAAACGAGACACGGTGGAAATTCATTCCACCAAGATCCCCACATTCGGAAGGAATTTGGAAGTCCGCAATTAAATGCGCCAAGTATCGTATCTCAAGGCGCATCGGTTTAACAAAGTTAACTTTTGAACAATTCGCAACTATTTTCACTCAAATCGAAGCAATATTAAACTCGCGGTCTTTGAGTACCTTATACGATCCGTCTGATTTTCAATATCTCACGCCTGGTCATTTTCTGGTAGGATCCAGTCTGACGGCGTATCCGGAAAAAGACGTATCTCATGTACCAGAAAACAGAGTTAAATTTTGGCAACAATGCGCAAAAACTCAGCAGCTGTTCTAGAAACATTCCACCTCTTAATTGTCCTATGGCCAGAGTCATAGAAACCATAACCGGACCTGATGGCAAAGTCAGGGTTGTCCTCCTAAAAACTAAGACAGGCTATAACAAAACTATGTCCTCTCCCCAATCAGGACACAAGGTCTTGTGAGGAAAATCAATAGCTATTAAAATATGTTAATCGGACGTCGACTCCGGCCAAACCTCTGAACCGATTGGTGCCAAATTTGGTAAATATATTCTTAAGCATAAAATCAAGAGTTGAAAAGCTTTTGGTAAAAATTTATCAACCCCTCTGAAGGGGTGAGTGAATGAAAATTAAAAATACTAATATCTCTGTCGGGGGTTATTTTCCGTATAAAGTGTACATAAATAAAAATTTTCAACGGGCCAATATGCATAACTTTTTGTTTGAAATTTTTTTTCATAAAATACGTTTCCACTTTAGGGGTGGGTTAAATAGTGCGAATACGCGAAATATGTCGGTTGGGGGTCAATTTTTGGCAAAAATGTATATAAATAAAATTATTCAACGGGCCAAATTACAGTACCGAACGTACGATATGGGGAGTACAAATGATCCAAAATGCTAATATCTCCGTTCTGTGCAGATTTACGGCAAAACGTATATAGACATATCGTCACCTCAGAACCAGACTATTCTATGTCCACTTGTTTCTGAACATTTTTATGCCAAATTATTCCATGTCCTTAACGCTATCCGCCAGTAATTCCATGTTCTCAAACGTCAATTGGTTTTGTAAATAAGATGTACCTGTTTCATTCTATGTCCATTCAACCTTGTTAATGGTCGAACCGTATTAGTATATGTCCGAGTGCCCAATCAGAAGCTTCAGAATAAGCGTCACGTGAGGACATAGAATAAACTAGAACAAATATTTTAATCATAACAGTTCGACCAGTCACGTTGTTTGTGCTGGTGTGTTGGGACCAATTTTTTTACGATTCAAGCATTGAAAAATTGCGGATAATATGAGTGAATCTGAAGAGTCGCTTGCTGACCCCTTTGAGGACTCCGAGTCAGAATATCAGCCCTCGATAATCGGCGAAACATCAAATGAGTGAGTTACGTTTGTAAAAGTTCTATAGGTTAGAATGCATGTTTGTTTTCAATTGTTTTAGTTACGATGTAGATGAAGAAGAAAAACATAAGAAAAAAATTAAGACTAAGTGGCCACGAATATGAAAACTGCCGTGGTGATACTGTTGTGGGAAAGATTCCTGTGAGAAACTGTTTAAATTGTCGCTTTAAATGCCTTGATAATTTTAGTCTGGAAGATGTAGAGCTAATTCATAAAGACTTTTGGAGTAATAGTGACAGCGAAAAGGCCTATTTTTTAGACAAAACAACTGAAAGATTTTTTGTCGAGCGCAAAAGGAACAGAAATTTGCGTCAGAGAACAAAGACCTACTCTTTCGAAAAAAACAACAACAAATTACGTGTTTGTAAACGATTTTATTTAGGTGTCTTAAGCATTAGTCAGATAAGAATCTCGTACTTTCACAGTCATAAGCGTAAAGGAATAACAGGATCTCCTCAAAGTGATAAAAGAGGTTCAGATACAAAGCAGTGGTTTAATAAACAAAAAAGACAAACTATTAAAGATCATATTAATATGTTCCCTCGTCTTCCTTCGCATTACTGTAGAAGTAGTGCTTCAAAAGAATATTTAGAGAAGACATTATCCTGGCTAAAATGTTCGAATTATACATCGAATATTGTAAAGAAAACAATTACACTGCCGAAAAAAAATGGTTATATTATCAAATATTCAACTATGAGTTTAACATTGGTTTCCACAAACCAAAGAAGGATTTGTATGAAATTTGTTTAGAATGTGAAGCAAAAAGGGAAGGTGAAAATCTTAATGCAGAAGTACAGACTACACATAGAAGCCAAACAGAAAGCTAGAGATGATAAGAAAACGGATGTACAAGCCTATAAAGATGATGAAACTACAGCTCTCATATGTTTTGATATGCAAAGTGTACTTACATACCCACAAACCCAAATTTCAAAAGCGCAGTATACAATTTGACAGGGTATGAAGTAGGAGAGAAGAACGGTTTCTGCGTTGTATGGCATGAGCTTATGGGCGGAAGAAAAGACGCAGATATTGCATGTGCATTATACATTTTATTAGAAAAAGTTTTACTAGAAAGGCCGGAAGTTACCAAATTCATTTTGTGGTCGGATGCATGTGTGAATAAAAATTCTCACATGTCTGCAGTTTTCTTATATTTTCTGAAGACGCATCCTCAAATGAAATCCATCGTTCAAAAATTTCAAGTACCTGGGCATAGTTGTGTGCAGGAAGTCGACGCGATGCATAGCGTCTTGGATCGAAGTTTAAGTAAATTCAACTGCATAGCCCACTTGCAATTTTCAGAGCTATGAAAAATACCAGAAGTAAGAAGCCTTATAAACTTGTTCAAATGAAAAAAAATTATTCCTTGAACTTTAAAGCATTGTTGCAACGCATTTCTCTTTCTAACATTCCATATAAAAGTTTAGTGCAGATTTATTATGAAAATAACTCACACTTGGTGAAATATAAGCTAACTTTCAATGCAATGGAACCACACTCTACATCGATTTTGAAACGTACAACCAGGAAGTATGATCTCCCCCAGAAGTTTTTAGAAGACATCCCTTGCCCTGCAGTACAGCCGCCACCAGCCTGCCTGTCCGAAGACAAAATAGAACACATCATATGCTTATCAAATCACTTTTCTGCAGTAGATTTGCAATTTTGAAAGGCCATAATTCCAAATTTCTAAACATTTTTTTATTATTTTCTATTGTTCATATCGGTTAAAGTTCTTCAATGTTCTAATTGTAGTATCTTATAGCATTATTCAGAATTAAAGTATATTTCAGTAGACATGGTATTGTTGCTTATTTTTCAAAATATGAAAGAGTTCTGGACATAGAATAAGCTAAGCATCTACTTAGTTTATTATATAAAGTTCAATTTCTTCTATGTCCCAATTACATTTTTTAAATTTTACAATTTTTCATATTGTCAAAAAAATTAACAATTAAGCTGTTTACTATCCAACAGTAAACTGTCAAAATAAGTAAAAAAACATACAGTTAGACAAAAAGTGAAATGAGCATACAGTGAAGTTTTCAAAATTACAAAACCTCCTACTGTAAAGTTTTAACAAATGGTTCTGAGGCGACGATATATCAAAAATTTTGATCTAAAATGCCTGTTTACATTTTTGACCCTTTTTACATTACCTTATGTAATGTGTGTATACATATAAGAGAAGTATTGTAATGGAATGATATTGACGTTTCGAGATTCGAGTGGATCTACACGTTTCACACTCATTTTTAAAAAATGTCAGACGGTCTGTCAACACAACTCAAAAACGCGTTCGAATTTTCTAATTAAATTTTATATGTAGATTCAGAACGCGAAAACGGCATAAATGAGCAAAATATGAAGTACAGTTTTCCAGAAAATAGTTTTCCGGAAAATCCCATTTTCATAAATTTTTCTCAATTTTCCACCCGAAATATTTTTTTACGAACAACTCACAAAAATTTATTGGAATCCTCGTATTTTTTTGGCGATTTTAAATCCATAGTAATCTGAATTTTTTAAAAAAATTTGAACTTGTTTTATACTTCGGTGTACATTATCGATGGGACGTTGCTGAATTTTTTTATAGCAGTATGAACACCACTATTTCGATTTTCAACAATTTCAATCTCTCTATTGCTAGACGTTGTTACTACAAATTTTTTAAAGGTATTTTTTTTCAAAAACTTCTACTCCATCTTTAATCCCGTATATTGTCTACAAATATAAAATGGAAGAATTCAAATATGGTAAGTAATTGACATGCATCTTTCTTCTATCGAATGACGTGAGAAAAAAATCGATATATAACATTGTTTCGAATTATAGAATTTTTTATGAAAGCGTGTTAAAAATGTTTCAAAAATTTTGTGGTTTTGACCGATAAAATTTGGTTAACAGTGAATGTATAGAAAAAATTATGCAGTACCATGTTTTTTAATACGAGGAATCCATTTTTTTAGTATTAAGGAAATTAAAAAATATTTAAGTAGAGTATTAGAAAAAAATGTTGGTTGAAAACTGATAGCCTTGTTACATAAGGTGAAGTCATTTGCTGGGTACATCAACTAGTTTGATTTACGTTTGCCTCCACAACTTTATTGGTTTGAACTAATTTTGTTTTCCATTCATGTTTGTGTTGCTAGTTACTATAGCTCACGCGGTTCTAACCTAAAACTGCCCCTATTCAGTGTTTCCATTTCAAATGCACAGATCTACTAAATTGAGGGTGGTCTCCGTGCCTGCCACTGGTAATTTTCATATATGTATTTGATAAAGAATTTAAATTCTATTTACCTGGTGTATCCATGCAAATAACAGATCCGGCTTCAGAATCGGTGGCTAACCATCCCAAGGGGGATCCCCGAGAATCGGCGTCGCTTTCCGATCGCAAGTCATCGGAAGTTTCTTCCAAGATTGTCTCCAAGTACATGTAATTTCCAAAACCTCCAGGAAGGAAATACTCGGCATCTGAAAATATAGACACGACATTTAATCATTACATTAACAATTTTTATTAAGAAAATAGGCTTATTTGGACCCAAATATACCCCAATAAAATATTTAAAACGGTATTTTTCATAGAAATATTATTATTGTTAATAGAATTTGCATTTCTTGTAAACAATTCGTCAATTGGTGTAGTAGTCACTACAATTTTGATTTCGTATCGATTCCAAAATAAGTCGTAGGTTGATACTGTTTTTGTGAAGGTGTTTAATTTTTTTTTAATAATTAAGAATTGAATTTTGATTGTTTGATTGTAGTCTTTCGAGGCAGTTCCCTTGATTTAAAAACGCAGCAGTGAAGATCGATCTAAATTAATTGTTATAATATTGTTACGAAATCGCACACTCGTGTAGTCCCTGAATCAGAATCTGTCTAATAAGATATATAAAAGGTAAAATTTTGGAAGGAGCACACCGATTTCTGGTAAGAGCTTTTATCTTTTTTGTGATTGTTTTTATAGAGATTTCCAAGAAGGTCGATTGTTGTTTGGGAGCCGCAATCGAGAATTTTCAGGAGCCCAAAGGTTCGAGAAGGTGGTTTTAATATATAAGCAACTACCTGCGAACTAGGAGACAGTCTACAATTTAATTTCGTAGTGAGTAGACGCGAACAAAAATATAAACAGTAGTAAAGTATTTATATAAATTAAGTGTAAATATACAGTGTATTTAATATAAATTAGTAAATGGTTAAGTGTATAAATACATTACATAAGTAGACATACCGTGTGTATAAATGTATCCCACCCGTTGTGTATTTAAATAAATAAGAAAAACATTACAATATTTCCAGCAGGAATCTAACGTTTTGTAATATCTCATTACCTCTGGTAAATAAAACAATTCATACAAACAATCAAATGAATAATTTTTTTCCTTTTTTTTGAGAAAAAAGTATGTTGTTTTATTGGGAGTAAAAGTGGTACTTTTGTGACGAATTTGTGTATGTCAAATAACCTGCCCTTAACCTATGTCCCAATAGTTAAGAATCGCCTTGAATAGAGACGACAAATAAAAACTGTAACAAGCGGTAATATAAAGATATAGTAATATAGTGCGTGAGAGCAGTTGGTGCGATATCAGAATGGAGAGAGAACGCTGCATAAGGTCCCCGTCTATCTCTATGTCGTCTCCCATTACGTGCGTCCATAACGGCGGTAGATGTGGCAATGAAATTTAACCCATTTCTGCCCGAATTTCGATTTTTTTTTAATTTAAAAAAAACTAGTTATTATGCCTAAGGATATGTTAAATCACTTACTCTAATATAAACTTTGAGATTTGAAATTCGAATTTAGGTGTTATCTACTGTGACCATTTGGTAACATAGGGCAAAAGTGACGTAAAGTGTTCGACTTATATAAAAGTGTATTTTATTATGATACATATAATTATTTATTATGGAAAATATAAAAACATTATACACAAAGACCAACATTACATTTTTTACACTGAGTTCTTCCAACAGAACTACATCCTTCCCCAGCACATCTTCTCCTTTTATTGTTTGACACAGGATCAACGATGTGATCAGTGTGATCATATCTGATTTGATCCGAAACTCTATTCATTGTAATACCAATTTGACTAGTGGAAGGTCTTCCTGGACGATTAGGTGGATTTTGATAATGGGCTATATAGGATTGGGCAAATTCACGTCGGAAATCCAAGTTGGACATATTTTTTCTATCTTCAGATGAACTTCTATATAATACCCAAGCATTGTGGAGAGCAATATCAATCAACCACGTAAAAATTGGCCAGTACCACTGTTTTACACAAATAGCTATTCGATATTTTGCAATATCCTCATCCATTCTATCTGTACCGCCCATATATTTGTTGTACATACCTATCAAATATGGTCGAGGTACGTGAATATTTTTTTTATGTTTTTTGGAATATCGCATTACTAAAGAAACAGGCTGAGTTCCATATGATGTTGAAGCAACTATTACCACTGCATTATCTACCCAACGAACTAAAATGACTCCGTCATTTTCAGAAATAATTTTTGCGAAAGTACCTCTGTCTTTTTTGGTAATTTGAAAACGTAATTTTTTTATTTCATCTGGAAATTCGTCCAACATGGTTCTAAAGGTGACGTGCAACTACCGAATTATTTATTATGGAAATCGGAATTTTTAGCATTTTTGCCTTGATAAATTTGAAAATTTATCAAGTAACTATTTTCGGAATTGAGACGCCAGGCTTTATATCCAAACCTGATGGGTTTTCCTTTGATGAATTGTTTGCATGAATGTCTCCCGTAATATTTTATCATCGATTCGTCATAATTCAGATGCTCAGTAGGTTTCCAATATTTTGTAAAATTTGCAGCAAGTTTATCGATAAGTGACGTACCTTCCACATTTTGTGAATCTCATCCAATTTTATATTATCAACAAAATGGATAAATCTCATAATTTGTTCGAAACTGTTTCGTCTCATGCCCTTCTTTATAATATCATTCCCCATATCACCCTATTGATTCCAATAGTTTCTTCTGCTGGGAAGGCGGTTATAACCAGAAAGATCCGGACAATTCAAGTACATGGCATATCTTCTAGTTTCACATGAAATGTGTTCACATATTTCTTTGTCAAAAAATGGTTCAAAAATGCTTACCGGTGACATCAAAACATTCTGCCACCCATTCTAGCCATAGTCCGAAAATCTCACCAATCAAATTTGATGTGGCTATTTTGAGTGGCATAATGTTGCTACATGAGCTAGATCAGGGGTCAGAATGTCGGGACGATTATGGGGCTATTTACAGGGTCAGAATGTTTTAGGCGACAGAGCATTAGTATTATATTCAACAAACAATATTTCATGTTAAAATATCTAAAACTGTTTTTGTACGTATTATATCAGAAATTTAGATTTCATTTCATCAAGAATTGGAACGATTTTAATATGTTCTAATATTTTTATATTTTGCATTCCTTAAAAGTATACTAGTCTTGCTATTGAGAGAACATTATCATATTGAAACGGGCGATTTAAGAGATATGTTTATTTTAAATAAATTCAAGAGTTAACAAATTTTGATTTAGCAAAGTAGGAATAATAATTGAAAATTTAAGTTCTAAATTTTTCAAAGACAGTACAATTTTTTGACTTTCTTAATAAGATTTGAATAACAGCTTATATTTCGAATCCCTTGTTAATAAAATATGAAGATATCTCTTTTATAGAAAATAATTTCATAAAATGTACCCTTAGAAAAAATAGCATTATTATTTACAAAATAATCATAGGTTCAAAGAAATAAATAAATAATATGAATATATATCTATAATATAGATGTATATTGAAAGAAATATAAAATAAACATACATTATTTTACCTAAATTGAAGAGGCACATACATAAAATAAAAAAGGAAAGTAAGTTAATGTGCAGCGCCATGTGTTAAGGCATTAGGACGATTTTCTCGAACATTTTCTGCCAAATTATGACGCCGTTTTGCTCTTTTTCTTGTTGGTTCGCATTGGGCTGGGCGGCCTATAGGAGCTCTTTTGCATCCCCTTAATACTCCTGATCTTCGTCAAGCAACAGCCGTTGGTTGCACGTTAATTGCCGATCTCCTCTTAAATTTAAGAGGGCTGCAACTTCCAGCTGTATTTAAAAAAGCTTCCCATGCATTTTTCGTTTTAATTGAACTTAGTTTGGACACAAATCTTCTACAACTTTGGGCAGTAGTGCCAAACTTTGTATGCATCATTTTCTTCATCAAAACAATAAGTGAGGCAAAAAAATCCTCCCTAATGTTATCCTCTTGTTTGAGGTCGGTTAATGGTTGGCGATTATTAATATTATATTCCGATATTAAACTATCATTTAAGTTAACAGTGGTAACGGTTTCAGGAGATTCATCTATACGTTCAGTCATGTTTTGATTTGCAAATGGCATATAAAAATCTATTGACTGGACATCATCTCCAAAAGCCAGCTGTGCCATTAAATACCTTGATTCGACACTACAGCTTGGAGTATTTAAAGATGCTTTTTGATAATAATGGAGAACTCCAGCCTGGTGTTTACAAAAAGGCCCTAGTCGTCCAACTTCACAGCTGCAAAATCCGTTTGAAATGTCCACGTTATACATTTCATCCGAACTTTCACTAGGGACAGAAAATAGGTCATTAGACAACAGTGACATGTCTTGTTTTTGTGAGTATTTTATTTTTCCAATATACCTTTTCAAAAGCAACCTACACGTCGAATCTCTCTGATGAATATAATTTCTTATTTTTCGCAAATAGTAGTCTTCCATTGTTGTGCAACAGAAATGAACTAGTACCGCTGCATTATATGCCTTATTTCTAGAGAGCACTATATCTTTAAATAACCGAACACTTATCTCACTGTAATTATTTGTTTGATGCCCATAGGCTGTTGCATGTCTGTAGGCTAAACACCAATCTGTCCTCCTATTCCAGTTATCCGTTAAATATGTTTACCATTCCAGCAGTGAAGTAGAATTCAGAATTGCCAAGTTATATTCTTCTTTAGCTTTATCTTCTGTAGAGGGGACTAAAATATTATGAAAGTTTTGATACAATTCTTTTCAACGATCTTGTGGAATACCATGTTTTTTCTCCCACAACCAGCGCCACATAGAGTGTAATACATAAAACCGACAAAGCAAAGTTTTGCAGTTGGGCCATACAGATTTTAAAGCCCATCTTTCGGAATTCGAATCATCCGTCATAAAAATTTTCGGAAAAATGCAATTGACAGAGTCTTTTAACGGTTGAAATCCTGCTTACTGACTGTCCTGACGTTATAATTATTGCCAAAGGTACTGCACCAATTTGGCAGGGTGTCAGTAAAAATGTTAAATAATGATTTAGTGCATTGCAGGATAATGTACTGTCAACAAATACAATATATTTGTTCTTGTTGGTATTCCTTAGAAAGAATAAGATTTTGTTCATTGTGTATTTTATTTTTGAAACAAGTTTTTATAACGAATTCAGACAATTATATATTTGTTTAAGCATATTGGGCAATTATCATAGTTTCTTTATAATAAATAATTATTTAATAATCGAGTTAAGAACTATAATATGTGAAGAAACAGGTAAATTAATAAATGAAATGTAAAGATGATAAAAGAAAATTGTCAAGATATTGTTTTTACATACAGCAATATCATATTGTTTGATTATGTATAGGATTTACCTGCATTACACCATCACCTCTAACGGACAAGTGCAACAGGTCGTCTCGACATTCTGACCCCTGATCTAGCGCATGTAGTAACATTATGCCACTCAAAATAGCGACATCGAATTTGATTGGTCAGATTTTCGGACTATGGCTAGAATGGGTGGCAGAATGTTTTGATGCTTACCGGTGAATAATCATCATAAAATAAATGTGTAAGATATTCAAAACTTTTTTTAGTTACAAAATCTCCATCAATCCATATTTTTCCCCTTTTGTTTTCTCCTCTTTAGATTGCTTTGTTCTATTTTTTTCGAATTCAATATTTCTGGTTTACTTTTGTTTAGATGCTTGTTTTTTATCTTGTATTTCAGTATTTTCCAATTCTCCGTCACTGGAATTTTCATTCTGCTGGAACTCCCGGCGACTATTTCAGCAGATGCTAATAGTTGCCTTCTACTTAAATTATATATTGTACGTCCTCCATCTTCTTGTGCAGAATCAATTTGGGGATCAGGGGGTAAAATATATATCGTAGAAACAGCAGGACCACTCTTATTTTCGTCTTCAAATACCATACCTAGGGCTTCTTTCAATGAAAAACCACGTCTGCAATGAAAATAACAAATAATTAGATCTTTATACACAGATGCCCCGTCTCACCATTTGGTAACACCAGACTTCCACAAAGAGAAAACTACATAACAAATAATTAACTTTTGTCAACAAAACCACCAAAAAAGTACCTTAACCCTTATTCTGTAATAATAACAACCACTGATAATGAAAATTAAAAGTACTACGGTACTTACTCAAATCTAACGTCCATTTTTGCTCTTCGACTAAAGTCTCACATGAAAACATACAAACGAAAATAAAACAATTTGTAAGAAACGTGATTTGTTTCTGGAATGTATGTCTTGTAGGTCCATCTAGTACAGGATAGACAAATTAGTTCCTTCAAAAATTGCAGTTTTCCAATATAATTGGGCTCTAGAAGTAATGTGAATTTCTGTGACCATATGGTAACGCAAGGCAGAAATGGGTTAACACAATATCTATCTACTCTAAAATAGTTACCACTTAGCGGTCAACATAGTAATAGTGCACTCTATTTTATACAGGGTGATTCTTTAGGATATCTGTTTTAGATAAACTTGTCATAATTATAATCTGAAATTTTGGCAATGCTATTTTCAAATATGCCCAATTGATCTCAAATATTTATAGTCTGCTACCATTTCTGGTTATACCGTAAGTTGACTGAAACTTCCTTATTTTAAATAGATCACCCTATTTATTACCTATTTCGATAGAGATACTCTTTGAGATTCTCTGAATATTGGCTTTTGGAACATCGAGTATTTTGCGAGATATGTCAGATTTTATTACGAAACAGTGTCCGATTTGCCATCCTGTGAACATTTTGCTTACTACACTTAGACTAGGAAAGAGAGGGGACCCGTAACGCTGTCAACTATTGTGATACCAATGCCTACCAAGCCACAAACTTCATTATCGTTCCATATGATTGTTCTAAAGAACTAAATTTTTTATATTATAAATTAATCTTTATCACTGGGGAAATTTAAAAATGAAACTATATTGATTTATTTAACTTATCTCAAAATTTTATTAAAGTAATCATAGGAAAAATGAGTAAATTGAGGAAAACAATTCCATTTCATAAAAATTACTGCAGCTTACAGTGGAAATAAGTATTGAAGAACAATAATAAAAATAATTTTATTTTAATTTGACATGTCAGATAATTTAAATAAAATATAAAAATACAAATTAAATAAATTTTTTAATTCCTTCTTCAGCTTTTGTAATGAACACATTTTTTACACCTCATCAAAAATTGATTTAATATTCTTATGTTGAGTAATTTTATCCTATTTCTTTGAACTTCAGGAATTAATTGCAAACGCATTCTCTTTTTTCTTGGAGTCAACTGATCCCTCATCTGTGGTAATTGTGAAGTTGTGGGTCCAGGTTCCATTGTATTTGATGAATGAGCTCTTTTGATTGCCATTAATGATAAAAAACAAAATCACTGAAATTTGCAAATTGCTTGGCAAATCCATAAAAATTGTAGATACAGTATTATCTAATAATGTTGTTTTATCGCTTGCTTTATAAAAACAATTTTCTTAAAAATGTTTGGAACATATCATTCACAGTAGGGTACGAATTGAAAATTTTCATATTTTCCCATACACAACGTCGGATCTCATGCCTGGGAAATCTGTAATTAGGAAAAACGTAAATAAGGTTGAAAGACCGTCTCTTAAGTCAAAAAGAAAAGACTTATTTTTACATATTTAACCGTAGTATCAACTAAAAAAATATACAAGCCACTGTAGTTATAATCTATTGGGGTTAGGAATTCCGATAAACTTAACAATTAATTCATTAATTATCAATGAAAAAGTTTCTTAATGTCATTTCTACGAACATAATCGTATTGATTATGAAACACCTTTCAACTCACTATTAGGGTTTTATGATTAATCGCTTATCTTCTATAAAGAAAAAAGTAACTACCTAAAAATAAGTTATGAATAACTTACCTATGAAACGAAATTTCAGAATCTTTCTTTCTGCTAGAACTCTTACACTGGTAAGCACAACAATTAACCAATTTAATAAAATCAAAAGATTACTTCTAAATCACTTTAATCGCTCAAAAATCGCAGAAAACTCTAGTGTTCACTGTAGCGTTGACCACCAAAAAATGGCGTCGCTTTGAAATAGGTATTCAAACCGTCACCACAGGCATAGAGAGTTACGCGTCCCTTCTTTTTCCTAGTCTAAGGCTATGATCCGAAAGTAACTAACCATAACCACGGTTAACAGCTTTGGTTGACAGCATGAAACTGAAAAATCTAGTTGTATTCGGGACATAAAACCGGTAAAAGTACGAAACGAAAATATAACCTTAAATATATTCTCAAAACTGTCGCGGATTTTGTTGTTTGTTACTCCAAAAAACAGATTTTGGAAATTTTCAGTTGTTTTAAAGCATGGCTTTCGTATTTTACCATCTTCTTTTGTCAAGTTCTCATGAAGAGTCTTCAGATGATGACTACAGGGTTGCAAGGGGGTAAACAAGGTAAGCAGCTAGCTATCTAGCATAATTTATTAATTCAATAATTACTTTTTTTCCTTTAGTTTTAAGGCCAAGAATTCAGAATTTTGTCACCAGAGTAGTGGAATTGTATACTGATGGAAAATTTTCGAATGTCTAGACTAACTTTTGACCATATTCTGTCTATAGTTTTGGACAAATTGGCTCCTGCTAATAACATGGGAAGAAATCCTGTTTTTGCAAAAAATCAGTTACTTTTTACTATATGGTACTTTGCCACACCTGACTGTTATAGGTATGCATTTTTTTCAGTATTATATAAATTGAATTACATAATTGGGTAGGTTGAATAAAAGAGGAACACAAAGCTGAAGGAATTTTATCAACGACTATTTGGTATAGTGTACCAAAAAATTACAATAAAATAATATCAAAGCCTCCAGACGTACAAGCAAGTTAATGAAAGTAATTAACTTCACAAAAGGGTGCTGTTTTTTATTAGAGAAAAACTACTAGGAATGTGTGAGGCATTAAATTACATCTGGCAAAAAAGGTAAAATAATTTTTCTCTCGGCTGTTTTTCTCTAGATATAATTCAATATCTAATAGTCTTAAGTAGTTTTTCTTTAGTGAAAAAAGGCCCACTCTTGTACAGATAATTGTTTACAAATTTACTTTGTATCAAGATTTTGAGTGGGAGTACATTTTTCTATTTGTTTTAGATCAATTTGTAGTCGTTTCAACATTGGGAAAGCAACAGCGCTGAGAACAGATAGATGAGGATTACTTAGAATCTGTTAAAATTGCCTTCAATGAAATGTGTTTTCTAAATACACTTGGTGCTTTGGATGGGTGTTATATTCAAATACCAATACATAAAGAAAATAGGCTATCATATATTTGCAGAAAAAACTTTCCAGCATGAATTCTACAAGTATGTATTTAATATCTATATTGTCTTTGTGTTTAATTATTTTCTATCTATTTTACAGGGTGTATGTGACCACAGATTGCTTTTTACACATTGTTATATGGGAGAGGTTCGTGCAACCCATGATGCTAATGTGTTGAAGAGAAGTGAGCTTTTTATTTTTTTAACAGACAGAAGACTTGAGAAATTTCAAAAAGATAGCCATCTTGTCGGTGATAAAGCATATCGTTGCATCAATTTAATGGTTCCATTTAAAGACAACGGCCAATTAACAAATGCCCAAAAACATTTTAATTACCTCCTGTCAAGAGCAAAATGTACCATAGAAAGAGTTTATGCTTTATTAAAGGGCCGATTTAGATGTTTGAAGTTTTTTGATATAAAAGACATAGAATGGGCATGGGAATATTATTGTATTACTTGTTTTGTTTTATTTCTTAATTAAATGAAAAAATTATTACAAATTAACGAAAAGTATTGGTTGCAATAGCCACATGAAACCTGAAAATCATTTGGAATGTTCACTTCCTCCTAAAAAAAGTATTAATTACTATTATTTGTACAAAAGTGAAATGCAAGCAAATCTATTTACCATAATATTTAGTAGCAATTAAAAATAAAAACAGGTAACTACTACAAGCAAAAGCAGAACGACGAATATATTAAACTTTTATTCATTGATATATCTCAGTTTTGTTTTTATCTTCGATGGTCCAACAAAAAAATAATAAACATTGCATGACAGATGACAGTCGAAACCAGAAGTAACCGGGCTCCTAATGCTGGTTACTAGTTTGACAGTTCATTAACCATATTTCAGGAAACCGTGTTCCAAAACTAACCAGATTTTCAGCAATCACTAATTTTTGGTTACTTTCGGGACGGTAAACCACAAATCAGTAACTTTCGGACCATAGCGTAAGTTAGTACACATTTTTTTCAAGGTGATTCGAGACGCTACTTCAAATCAAATGGATCACTCTGAATGTTCTACGTAATGACGTTATTAGAAAGAGCTTTTATTGCCCATTAAGTTTCGTTAACCACTTCCTCCACCTAAATCGTACCTTTATTATAGTATTTAGCTTTCACTGTATGGATTAATAAATTGTAAAATTTATAAATTTGTCAGATAACTGGATAGAACGGATGAGGTATCACCAGAGATAAACTGTTACGAATCTAGACCTAATATAATGGGTACCATCAAAGAAAGCTAAACTGCAATGGCTATATAAATTAATTAAAATTCAGGTGCAAAAACCGAGCTAAACAGAAAAAATACCCGCACCTTTTGTTATTACATTATTTCAACTACTGGTTAATCATTTCGCAACTAAACACAATTTATATTTTATTCAAGGAATAAATCGCAAGCCAAGCCTACTACGATCGCTCTTTTGCAACTTAATGATTCTACATTCTCGACAAATGAGCGTTGAACTCCCTGAACACAGGTCTGTTGATTATAATATATGCAAAAAATACATCCTCTTCTTTTCTCATTATTATTGTACAGTGTACAGAGGCGTTGCAAGAGACGCACGCATGGCGCATGGGTGTCTATTTTAATTATTGGGAAAGGTTAGGTTACCTCCTACGTGTCGACAATATTTTTAATGTCTGAAGGATTCAGTGTTTTTTTTTAATTTCCTCATAACAAGGCAAACGGTTATTTCCTTCTTTTCAAAATCGTTCTCATATAATATTTATTATAAAGCATGTATACACCTGAATTAAGAAATTACAGATAAATATACTCATATTTCAATTACATATATTGTTTAAATCAACATTTCACTATTTTTCTTATTAAAATAGTGAAATACTTAATCGTGCGTTTGTATTTTGAAAATCAAAAACGTTATTTTCAACGCATTTATTTACTACGTAATTGAAAGAATCGAGCGAAATGTAATATTGGTTGCATAGCTGTGGTAGCCACACAAACTTAGGATAACCGCGACCTCCTAAAGAGGTTAGCAAATGAAATATAAATATTTTTCAATGAAATTTTGTTATAGAGTGAAAATAATGTATGTATAATATTAATTGATTGAGAATGTGTCACCATTTAGATAGATATTTAACACAACAGACATAGAGAATACATAAAATGCGTATTGAAATATGTTTCTACTGTTGAAATTATGATTTATTTTGGCATTAAATATGAAGAAATTGTCATTTGATTTTTTCGAATGAAATTGTCTTCATAATTCCTCTATCCAATGACTTGGATTTGGTTCGACTGTTCCAGAGCCTGTGTCCCACCACTGTTTACCAGCCATTAATTTCATTTATTTAATTTTGCGCAGGATTATCTAATTAATAAACAACTTATTATCAGTGTATAGGTATTTGTAGATATTTATACTGACGCAAACAATACTCAAACTTGATGATAATCGACTATATAGCGATAAACATTATTTGTGATTGAATAATAGATATACTATACGTTATAAATAAAATTTTATTTGTTATTGGAGACTGCTATAAACTTTTCAAATTGTACTGATAAAAAATTTATTATACCACCATTCTATTTGTCCGTGTAATAGATTAGATGATCGCCTAATGGCTAAGCAGGTGTGTTAGATCCTTCAAATTGGTCTGGCTTTATAAATACTTTTATAAAATTGTTGTTTAAATAACATGCCACTCTTTATACTCCAACGTGAATGAGTCTATTTATTGCACACCTTTATTACCTGATACAGTGAAACTTGATTAAGGGGGACCTGGATAAGTGAGAAACCTCCATAACTGGAACTCATATCGAGATTCCTACACATTCGTTCTTTCGATTTTATCGTCATAGTTACCTCTATAACTGAGACAGCGAGTGAATTTTATATGCATTAACCTCTGTAACTGAGATAACATTGTTTTGTTTGTTTACTTACTTATTCTTATTGGAATGGGCAATAAGTACCTTTCAACCATATAAATCACCAGGAGAGGATGGAATATTTCCATCACTCCTGCAGCAAGGGATAGAGGAGATTCATCCTCACCTGCTGAAGATTACAAGAAGCAGTCTAGTAGTGGGTCTAATACCTAGAAAATGGAGAAGGGCAAGAGTACCCTTCATACCAAAAATATGGAAAAAAGATGAAACTGATCCCCGATCTTTTAGACCCATCTGTCTAACATCGTTCCTACTCGAAACGATGGAGAAAGTAGTGGATAACTACATAAGAACAGAGAATCTGGAGAATATACCACTTCATAAATGTCAGCATGCCTACAGAGCGGGTCGATCAACTGAGACGGCTCTGTATCAGCTGGCCGAAGTCATCCAGAGAACTCTGAACAACAAAGAAATCGCAATGTGCGCATTCCTGGATATATCTGGGGCCTTTCACAAGTCATGTGTCTGCCAAAGAAGCACTAAAAAGGCGAGGAGTACATGAAATCATTGTAAAATGGATGTATGAGTTGTTGACGACGAGGATAGCTGAGACACAGGTGGGGAATCAAACCATCAGTTAAAGCCACTCGGGGGACACCTCAAGGGGGAGTGATATATCCCCTTCTATGGAGCCTCGTAGTAGATGAGGTGCTCTACAGGCTAACGGAGCTTGGTCTACCAGAAACTGACGAGTGTAGATTCTGTGGGGAGGAGGATGAAACACCGGATCACCTAGTTCTGGAATGCCTCGCCATTGCAAGCCAACGCAAGAAATGCTTCGGACAAGAAACTTGTAAGAGTGAGGTATAACCTTATTGAAGCCGTTCCAAATACTAGAATTCATTAGAACCCTGGAACTGGAAGGCGAGCTGTAGCAGTAGCGAGAACAGGGGGGCACAATAAACCCTAGGTTTTAGTGCATTGTATGCCCGTTAAAATCTAATCTAATCTACTTATTCTTATTCTACCCGCAAATTCTGCACTTAACTAATTTTGAGCCTCAATGACCTTCAGTTTTAGTTTTGCTTTATTATCATACGGATGTTTATCTGAAAAATGCCGAAACGAAGGCTCTAATCGTTATCAGTACGTGAAAACTGAAGTTATATCCGTTTATGAAAATGGGAAGACACACGATGATGTCTGTGTCGAATTTAACGTGCCAAAAACTACTCTTTGTAGAATAATTCGGAATAAAAATAAAAGTCAACCACAATGTTCTGAAGGATAAGGAAAACTAAAACGTGTACGTTTATCAGAATATTATTCTTAATAAAAACGTCCCGGTAAGTGGACCAATGATAAAAAGAAAAGGCACAAGGTTTCGTGCGAAGGCTTGGTGTTCATAATTTTTCTAGCAGCAATGGTTGGAAGGGTTTAAAAAAAGACACGGTATAGTTTTCAAAGCAATTTGTGGAGAAAGTAACGCTGTAGATGTTAACAAATGTAGCCAATGGATTGAAGACCTGCCACTTCTCCTGCGCAATTATTTTGTAGAAGATATTTTTTGCGCAGACGAAGCGGGTTTATTTTATAAGTGTCTACCCGATAAAACTTTCACCTTAAAAGGTGAGTCCTGTCGTAGCGGAAAACTTAGTAAAGAGCGCGTTAGGCAACTTCAGGGTACTAACATGTCAGGAACTGAAAAGCTGTCTACTGTATTAATCGGAAAATCTAAAACTCCAAGATGTTTGAAAACTTTGCCTGTGAATTACCAAAATAATAAAAAAGCATGGATGACTTCTTCTATTTTTTCCGATCGGTTGAAGAATATGAACCAAGTAATGAAACCTCAGAAGTGAAAATTTTTGATGTTTGTTGAAAATTGTACTACTCACAATAATATGCCCGAGCTAAGCCACTAGTGTATCTGCCTGCGAATACGACAAGTAAATTGCAGCCAATGGATCAAGGCATCAACAACAATTTCCAAATGTATTACAGGAAAGGCGTTCAACACGTTATTAAATCTATAGACGACAATCAATGCCCACAAATCCCAAATGTTCTTCAGGTGATGAGCTTGGTTTTTGTGACCAAAACTACTATAACAAACTGCTTTAAAAAATCTGAATTTAAATCTGAAGTAACTGTATCTGAAAGCTTACAAGAGGAGACAGAAAATTTTGAAATTGATCATGAAGATCGGAACCTAGTCACCAGAAAGGACCGAAGCATATTTGATACAATTTATAACATCGAGAAACATCTGATGGCTGATAACTTCCAAGAGACAAATTAAAACGACAGATTTCTATAATTGATACATTCTGTTTACATTTTTGTACTACATATTCATATATGTATTTATAAAAAAAATGCGCTTGAATAATTTTGTTTATTTCATTTATTATCTTTTTTTGATTCCCAATAAAGATTAAAACTCATTGGACAAAGGGTACCTTTTTTCAGAAAAGTAGTTGAAGAATAAACTGACAGTATTTTTGCCTTGTCACTTTAAAAGTTCTGACCTTTTATCCGGTGAGCCAAGTCCGATCCTGACTTTCTGCAACATTAGTATACTTATTGGTATGGACAAAATAAATGAATTGATGTACTTGACAATCCACCAAATTTTCATCAAGTTAGAAATTATAGTTTTGGAATTATGAATAAAAATGTATTTTTCATTTCTAACTTTAAAGCCCCATAACTCGACAAAGGAGGTCCGTAGAAAAAAATTATATGAAGTACTGACATTATTTTGACACCCCCTACTCATTACCAAGTTTTGGCCTCTCATTCCTGGGACGCCCTGTATATACACATACTACTTGCTCCTTGTGAAGGTTTGTTCGGAATTCTGGTACAATAGAAAAAAGGCAATAAAATACCTTTATGAGAGTTGCTAACAAGAATAAAATGGTCACAGAGGGTTCGACTGAACGTGATGTTTTTCAAAAGTATTAACAATAATTTAACAATTCGGCAACAATAAAAGTATGACAAAGAAGCGTTCCTCAAACAAGAATAACATGGACCACCATAAAATGCCTTTAAAAATATTAAAATTCATTATACATCAACAAATCAATATCACGTACCTACCGAACCCAATGCACGCCCATGATTGAAACAGACTTACAGTTTAAACGTTTAGACATTCTCGAATGTACTGTAAGAATTATAATATTTAATATTATTATTAAAACACGCGTACAAACTATTTTTTTAATTTTAATTGTGAAAATGTAAGTCGTAAGAACAAGCGTTTCAACGTTCCAAAGTCTGACTAACAATTCTACTCGTTTATCCCACATTTGTGCCTAGAACTTTCTATTTCACAATAGTTAAACCATTAAGGGCCGGTCTTTTCACCTCACAATAAAGTCTCTGCTACCTATCTGTCAGATAAACTTGTCAGATATAATTATCTAACGGATAACTTTTTTCCGTCTTTTCATCGCATTCTATCTCACAGGCACCTATCTATTACTTCGAATTGTAGCTAATTTCACGTTGCTGTCAAATCTGTACCCTTTCAATTGTCTAGCCTTAAAACAAAGATCAACTTATAGGTTTGTGCTAGTGTTAACAGTGGACAGACAATTTTTAAATTCTTTTGTGTGTAGAAGCTACGAGTTGTTTGTTTATTTTAATTTTCATTATGGAAAGGAAAACTTTGGGAAAAAGAGTGGACAGGGCTCCAAATTTCACACAAAATGAGACCCGCTTGTTAGTGAAATTGTGTTTGAATGCAAAACACATAATTGAAAATAAACAAACAGATTCCAACTTGTGGAAGTTAAAAGATGAGACTTGGCAGAAAATATTTATTTAATGCAACATCAGGTAATGTAAAATAGAACATAAGATATACTTTAGCTTTAACATGTACCTCTATGATACCAATTATGTTTTTGTTCTCAAGGTACAATTCCTCGTACTGCATGTGGCTTAAAGGCCAAATATGAAGGCATTAAAAAAACTTTAAAGAAAAAAGTTATTAAAAACAAAGAGGAGAGTACAAAGACTGGGGGAGGCATTCCAAAATTAGAAGCTATTGAAGGACCTGAAAGAGATCTCTTGGTAGTGCTCAACACCCAGGTGAATGGTATGCCAAGTTCCAATGATTGTGATTTTAGGCTGTTGAATACAGGTTGGTTATTTATTATGTATGGAAAGTTTATTATTTAAATTATTTTTTATTCTAGATCTCAGTGGCATGTTCAAAGAAAAAAAAGATGAACCGGTTTTGGAAAATCCAAATGAAAAAATGGTAATAAGTGGTTGAAAATTGTTAATATTTTTTCAGAATGAAATAAGCATACATTGCATTAAAGACTTTAGTTTATATATAAGTTGCAAGTAATTAGTGAAGAAAGCACTGATTAATTTTTACTGTGGTTTCTGTTATCTATTACTTTCATTTGAAAAAATTGTTTGTAGTTATCTTCTAGTTACATAAAAAAATAGTTTTCAATTGTTTTTAGGTAGCAGATGACATGGAGTGCTTTGATGTAAGTCATGAATATCTGGATATGGTAAGTATATACAGACTGTGAACAACTATTAAAATCAGGTTAATTTTTTATAATATAATTTTTTTATTCAGAATTCACCTAATCAGCTGAACGACAATATAATTTTTGAAGTAGTTGAAGATGATGCAATAAAAGCAGGAGAGGACAAAGCAGAAGAGGACACTGGAACGTTAAATGTATGTTTGGTTTAAAGAAATTTTGTTATTGCTGTATAACTGTAGTTGTAAGAATTTTTTAGACCTCATCAGATGCTAATTGGAGCAAGTGGAACGCAAAATTGCTAAAAACAAAAAAAGAAGTGAGCTTACTAGTAACGTCAAAAGGAAACCCTTAAGGAAACAAGATGTTGGTGAGAATGTTAATAATTTAATGGCCGAAAGACAGTCTCTAGTGGAATTACAGAAAGAGCTGTTGTTGAAAGAGGAAGAAAGAAATGAGAGAGAACATTCTGCAGTGATGGAAAAAATTCAGCTAGAAAAATTGCTCAGCAGCAAAAATGATGAACGGCTGGAAAAAGAACATTTATTGAAAATGCGTATTCTTGAACAAGAATTTATTAAAAAACAAAAATGGTTATTAAACACAGAGTAAATTTATTTGTGGTGTTTCATTTAACAAATTAATATTATTATAATAAATAATTATATCAATTTTGTTCACATATCCAAGTGAAAATAATTACTTTAACTTTGATGTGATTTTACTGTAGATAAAAAACAGAATGTTACCAATAGTTAAATTTGGTAAAATGTTACAATGTGATAAACATTTTAATTCTAAGGATCTGCAATTTCTTGAGCGGTATAAAAATAACAATCAAATAAAATACAGATAATGGTTGGAACATGAAAACTAAAATTATCTGTATACTAAGGTAACAAAACAAAGAAATGTTAAAACTCAATGTGGATTATTTACAAAAGGTTCCTAAAATAATCCAAAAAAGTTTGCAAAACATCATCTGCAGCTCTGTATTGTTGAAGATTCACATTATCATTAATATTTGAATTTTCAAAAATATGTGTATCATGTGCACTTCCTGGCCAACGACAAACCAAATCCCTTATTATGTAATTGGCATCACATATTGCTTGACAATTTATAGAAAAGTACCCTTTTCTATTTCTAAATATCTCGGCTCTATCTCCACCTGGGGACTGAACTTTAATATGTGTGCAATCTATAACTCCTAACACCTTTGGAAAGCTGGCCATTCCATAAAAGTCAATTTTAACACTTTGATTCTCTGCCTCAGTTTCTGGAAATTTGATGTAGGCGACAAATAGCAGTTATAACTTCATTGATAATTCTTCCAGCAGATGATTTGTGAATGCCTCCAAAATCTCCTACTGTTATATAAAAACTACCAGTTGCTAAATATCTTAAGGTTAATAATAATTTATTCATAGGTGTGAGGGCTCGATCTAGATTCCTAAAAAAAGAAAATAATTAACTCAATATTTGCATACACAAAAGTACCTATTACACACAATAAAAGCTTCAATTGGAAATAAACGGAATAATATGTATATATTAAACAAAAAACAGTTAGCTCTACTCATTGCAAGCAAAGGTTAGGTAATAGCTCTCTCACACATAAGCTCAATAAAAAGATCCATATATTTATGTATATATAAAGCATTTTGCCATATGTACCTTTCTGTAGGTTTCCGGATTTCTTCAATGATTTCTTCTAATAATATAGACACAGTTGGTTTAGAGAGTCGAAAACGATTGAAAAATGTTTGGTTATCCCAATAGTTGAAATGGTCTGTTCGGGGTCTAATATTATATTCTCGCATTCCAATATTAATTATTTCATTTAAATCGTCGTCTAACAGCAAATCTATATCCTCGACTATGTCCATTGTTACAAAATTTTGCAAAATCTCAAATTTTATTTTAACCTATAACCTCTACTTGTTCATAATAATATGTCTTATTTCCGCATAAAACACAAAATTCTGTTGAAAATAGTACTGTTTTATGGCATTTATCTAACAAATACTCATTATCCCGAACCCAAAGTGCCAGACAAGTTATCTTACAGATACACTATATTTATCTATAGGATAGGCCTAGCTGAAGGTGAAAAGACAGTGAATGAAGGATATCTGACAGATATAGTTAACAAGGACTTTATCTGTAAGTGAAAAGACCGGCCCTAAATGTAATAAAATTGTCCTTTGTTCCGAAAGCGATAACAAACCGGGCATCGCAAGGATCTGCTTCGGTCAGAGACACCATTCGTCTACTTCGTTTACCAGCTTCTCGAAGGTCTTCTATTTCGTAACGATGAGAATTTTAGTGATTCGAAATGGCCCTTTAAATGTCGGTAATAGCTTCTTGCTAAATCCAGTTGTACCTTTACTCGTACAGCGTACAAAAATGATTTCACCTTCAACGTACTTCTTATACAGTTGTCTAGTTATATCGTATAATGTCTTTCTGTCTTCGTCGATGTTCTGTAATATGAGTAGATATGTGCTTACGTAGCTAATCTAGGTCTAATCTTTCAACTTCTATCTGGATCTTATTCAAAATCCATACTTTCGCCACATTCTTGGAGCTAGCTATTAAAGCATCCCTGGACTTGCCTTGATAGCTTTGTAGACGCTGGTATTTAACGAACATTGAATCTGTTTAACGAAATTATTCCATTTTTCAGGTTCCTTCTATACAGCTGAAGTTGCTAATTATTGATTTATTATATCTTTCGCATTGTTCGTTAGCTCTTGGCACAGCTACTGCATTAAGAACATGTTTGATGCCATACGTGTTACAGAATCCATTGAATTAGGTGGCGGTAAATGCTGTTCTTCTGTCGCTTACGATATGATTTGACACTCCAAAAAGATGAATTAAGTTACTGTTTTAAATGAAACTTACTGTTTCTAGATAATTCCACAATGTCTTGAAAAAACTATTAAAAATTCTAAGAAATTTGACAATTGTTTCGATATTAAATATCATCGTCAGAATGACAGAAGTTACATTTTATTTGATGCCTACCTGATGTTTAATAATTATTTTTGGCTAGACCAAGAAGTGACCTACCTTGTGATTATTACATCTTAATAGAAAAAAGAAGATATGATATTACAAATATTAAAGCTTATATATTATTAGCCCTATGGGGATATCCTGGATATCTTTTTCCCAATTAAAACCAGTAAGATTGGTTGGAATGCGTGTAAAATCGAAGAGCTATTTACACCAGTAATATGCTTCCGGTGTCAGAAATACGGTCACTACGCTGTTGGCTGTAATGCCGCAAATGAATTGGTGGGAAAATGCACGAAAGAAGAACATTCTGTAAAACAGTGTAAAGAAGAGCCGAGGTGTTATGAATGTAAGAAAGTTGGACACCGGGCTGGTAATATGTCGTGCCCCATCTACAGAAAGTTGGACACCGGGCTGGTAATATGTCGTGCCCCATCTACAGAAAGCTGGTCGTTAGTTGGAGAAGAGAAAAAGGAAGAAAACATCTGCAACATAATGGGGATTCCAAAGTAATCCTGGACGGTGTAGAGCTGCCATGGATTTGCTATATAGGAACGGCGAAAAGAGAGAAATCGACATAGCCATTATATCAAAGTCAAACAAAAAACATCTAAAAAATAACTGGTATACTGACCAACAATTAGATGCGAACATACGGATCTTCAATAAAGAAAAAATAAAAGTAATAAACTGGGATGGTAAAGCTGAAGGATATGTCTGATGAAATTGGAAAACATAATAGTATACTCATGCTATATATCACCAAATATTACTATAGAAATGTTTGAAGAATACATCACACAGCTAAGTAATGGTCTAAGAGACCATCGAAAACCATTACTTATAGCTGGAGATTTTAACGCATGGGGGGGTAGTACAATAGACAACAGAGGACAAATCCTACTTGAGTTAATCGATGAACATGCCCTCGTTGTCCAAAATAAAGGCGAGACGCATACATACATTTGTCAGTGGAGAAAGTAGATCTTATCTAGACATAACTTTGACCTCAAAGAAAATATCCGAGGATATAATCAGCTGAGAGGTATCAGATGAAGAAAACCTCAGCCTGCACCAGGACATCCTATATACAATAAACAACGGGTGTAATGATAAAGTCACAACAATGACAGGAAAGAAAGGTTGGATCTTCTGTAAAGAACAAATACCGCATTTTCTTAAAGAATTCGAGGTAGAAATTAACAAAATGGACCAAAATCTTGAAGCTGCACAAGTAATGGTTGCGATTAAGAGAGCAGCTAACTGTACTTTTAGAAGGTACGGAAGGAAGCTTAAGAGAAACTCAGTGTACTGGTGGAATGACAACATAAAGGATATCCGAAAAAGTACTCACATTACAAAGAGAAAACAAGAGTCAACAAAAATCGACACATGAGTAAAACAGAGAAAAATCTATTAACAGAGGACTATAAGGAAAAACGTACCATACTAAAGAAAGCCATAAACTAGGCCAAGCAGTAAGCCTGTGACGATATTAATGAAAATACCTGGGGGGAGGATATAAAATACTAATGAAGAGAATGGCTCTGCACCCTAAAATTGACCTAACCAATGATAGGAAATTTGAAATTGCACGCGAGCTCTTCTCAGAAGACACAATTCAGAGCTGGGAAGAACTAGTTACACAAGACGACTTTCAACTCTTTACTGAAAACGAATTGATAGGCGCTGTAAATAAACTTAAGCTACGGAAAGCACCAGGTCCAGATCAAATCACAAATGAGATGATCCAAGTCATAGTGAAGGAATACTCTAAGCACTTTTTAAAAGTACTGAATACATTTATAAGAGATTGAAGCTATTGATAAAACAGAGGTTGTAATACTGGAACGAAGACGTAAGCTCACAAATGTGATAATTGAAATGGAAAACTTGAAAATTCGTAGTAGTGAAAATATAAAATATCTAGGTGTAATTATTAGTCTCAACAATAGCATGAGGAATCATATTTCTAAATTAACCGGAAAGGCTGAAAAACCCTTGCATTCTTAAACAGATCTCCACAAACATGAAAACAATGAGTTTGATTTTAAAAACACGAAAATTCTAGCTCAAGATTCAAACTACAAAAAATTTACAATTAAAGAAATGGTGTACATTAAAAAGGAACAAAATACGATAAACAAGATGTGAAAAACTTGTGTCAGATTTATCATAATTCAATAAAATAATATACCTGAAGTCTTTCCGTACTCCCCCTGTATAATATCGTAGAATTTCTATCGATGGTACTTGTTTTAAATGTCTGTTTTATGAATGTTTTTTACCTACTGTACATGTGTTTTTTAATTTTAAATTGTAAATACTGAAACTTGATTCAGTCAAGAATAAACTTTGAGAAAGTTTCTAACCCAGGGACGAAACGTCAGTGACAACAAAATTTGACACCCAAGAATTAGAACAATATTTTATATATATATATATATATATATATATATATATATATATATATATATATATATATATATTTAACTGTTTTTCTTATCTGATCAATATTTCGCCATTATTTAATGGCTTCATCAGGAGCGAACTACAAGATTTATTGAAAACAATATGAAACATTTTAAAATTACTACTTACAGAAAATTGGTGTCAGTTGATTAAAATGTAAAACAAAAAACAGCAGAACACGTTCAACTCATTTTTAAACAGTAGGCACATTATAAAATTAAACACATTGATATAATTAAAAACTAGATTTTTTTGTTACAGAAAGTGTAGAAACGAATTAGTTACAGAGAGATAAAACTGACTTATTTTTAATTGTATAGGGTGATACTTAAATTTAAGATGTAACAATAGATATCACTTAATTGATTGACGTCGGATTTATAATTTATGGTGTTTTTTGTCTTATTAATGTAGCTCATTTCCAGAAATAACCTGTTCTTATATCTGTTCTCTCTTTCTAAAATTTTTATACTCGTGTAGTCAAACTCATGTCCCGTATTTATATGGTGTTCCACTGCCGCACAGGTGTTTTTTTGTTGCGACAATCGCTTTTATGGTGAGTGACTCTTTGTCTCAACTATTGGCCCGTCTGTCCTATGTAACATCCATTGCATCCACAACAGGGCAAACTGTAAACTACATTGCTATTAAATAACGTTGTGTGTTTTATCTTTTACCTTTGAGAACATGTTTCTGATTGTTATCAGATTGTGAGGGGCAATTTTCAAATTAGGAATACTATTTTTAAACAGTGGTGTAATACGATGAGTCAAAAAGTGTATTTGAGGAATCTTTTTATAAATTATGCTTGTAGGTTTTTCTTCATTTGTGGGACCATCGTAAAAGTCTGTGTTGTATATTAACTTTTTTAAAATGTTCTTTGGATACCCGTTGTTTGCAAAAATATCAAAAAGCTTCTTGAGATTGTCTTGAATGAAGTTGACATCGTAGATGTGTGAGATTCTATTTTTCATGGCAATTAC
Organism: Galeruca laticollis; assembly: GCA_963921935.1. Lineage (NCBI taxonomy): Eukaryota > Metazoa > Arthropoda > Insecta > Coleoptera > Chrysomelidae > Galeruca > Galeruca laticollis. Next base: position 21,544,433 of record OY998181.1, on the reverse strand, counting down.
AGTGTTGTATTTCTGATTTTTTGGATGGTTAGAGAAAAAGTTTAAAAATCTATCAGATGTTGTTGGTTTTTGATACCAATCCAAACTTATTTTCTTTGCTTCGGTACGTATTACTCTCGTATCTAAGAAAGGCACATAACATTCTTGCTCGATCTCTATTGTAAACTGCAATCTATCGTTAAATGAATTTAATATATCTAATATTGTTTGTATATCGTCAGCAAGCTATAGCACTTTCTATAAAGAAAAAACTAGTTTTTAATTTTATCAACGTGTTTAATTTGAAAATGTACCTACTGTCTAAAAATGTGTTGAACGTGTTGTGCTGTTTTTTGTTTCAAATTTTAATCAACTGACAGCAATTTTCTGTAAGTAGTAATTTTAAAATGTTTTATTATTATACTGTTTTCAATAAATCTTGTAGTTCGCAAGCCATTAAATAATGGCGAAATATTTAGCAGATAAAAAAACAGTTTTTATTTCTTACGACCGCAAGCCTGAAATCTTCGCTAAAAAAATAAATATTTTCCGGTCAAAAAAAAACTACTTCCTTTTTAATATATATATATATATATATATATATATATATATATATATATATATATATATATATATATATATATATTATAGTGGATAGAATTGGGGTGAGAGAATATTTAATGTTTCAAGAGAGAGAATGTTTAAAAAGTTTAAATACTATGAATTATTATTTTTAGTTTAGTTGAGTTGATATTTAATTTTTATTTGCCCGGTATATTTTAAAATTTAAGATTTATTTGTAAAATAGTTATTTCTTTGCATGAGAAACTCTCTAATCTCAGAGTAGGGTTCAGATGTAGAAAAACAAAAAAAGTTTCAATTTCTAATATGAGCGCCGAAATTCAAATAATATTCCTATCTTTCAATAAAAATTTTGTTTATCAAAATATACTTGCTTTATTATTGTTTCCAAAGAAATTCTAAAGACGGTCCTGTGTTTAATGCTGAACCTCTCCACGGTTCATAGATGTCAGTTTAAAGCTACCAAATGTTTAAACTAGATGGAGCAATCACCATAGATAAATGAAAAATCTCAAGAAAACAATTTTACAATGTTCTTCAAATAGAAAAACGTTATTTTAATGCTATAGGAACAAATACATTATTCTTTTACAAGGACATAAATTAATGAAAACCTATTATCTATTATGATCATTCATTCAAATAAAGTCATCCACTCAATGAAGTACAATTTCTATATCTAATTCAAAATAGGCAACTTTTAACACAAATCTTATAATACGAAATCCGTTATATAAACGTCTATGATAGGAAAATGGCGGAAGATAAAACTCATAAGCGTCTGTTTAACATCAAAGTTCAATTCTTTGCACTAAATGGGTAAGTTTACTCTAACTTCTTTTTATATAATTAAATAGTTTTAAATACCTTTTTTCACTGTATAGTTCAATTAATGCACATCAATAAATGTTTCTTATTTTGTTTTAGGTTACCTCTTGGAAAATACCATACCATTTGTCCAGCTTGCATAATATCCAGAAACAGTGCTATACTTCGTCCACATCAATACATTTTAATCAAATCATATAATCCAAAGCTTTCTAAAAGGTATGGTGGAGACACCGTTCCACCATACAATATTTTACTTAATTACATCTATAAATTTTATGGTTAGTATTCAAATATAATTACCAATCTCCTATAATGTATTTCTTTCTTTGATTTAGAATGCCAAATTATTGTATTTTTTTAAAAATTTCAAAATTTATCTCCAAAAGATGTTGCTTCTTCAAAATTTCTACCCAAAAAGAAAAGTACCTAGTCAATAGACTGTATAATCAACAAACTGTTGCCATTCAATTTTTTTATTATTATTAGCAACCTGCTTGTCGCTGATAAATATATCTTAAAAGCATTCTACCAATCAAAATTGGTTATCAAAATTCTCATTTGAAAAATTTCATTCCAAATGGTGGATTGTCCATCCATCATTTTAAAACATTCTGTTTTGAGTCTCTTAAACGATTATAACTTATATATTTGTCCCTTAATTTGTATTTCAATAAATTTACTAAATGACAGTTCTTGTTTTCTAAATTATTTATTCAAAATGTCAAATCGTTCAACAAATGTCATATTCCATAGAGTTAATGTTTTTCATTTTACTTCCTACATTCACATATTTTAAATAATTATACAATCTTATTGAAAACTTTCTTCAAACCCTAATATTCACTTCTTTAAAACAAATCACAATATTAATTTACTTTGACAATAAGAATAATGGGTTATTATTATTTCATTCATATGCAACTAACGTTTTAAAATTCTCTCTTGTAAATATGGAAGTTGTTTTTATGTTACCTATATTCTTATATAGCTTATTTTAATTCTTCTCTATAACCATACAGTTAGATCCTTTATATGCTTTCTCTATTGAATAGTAAATAGTACAGATTGTCTCCTTTTTAGATCATTTAAAAAAATTCAGATTCCAAAAATTTTAATTGCTTGAAATATATAGTCTATTATTAATAATTCTGTATACAGGGTGTTGCAGGTTTCACTCTATGTTAATATATATATATATATATATATATATATATATATATATAATCTTTGGAACAGGGGTTTGTTTTAGCATCAGGAAACACCAAAACGAAAAACTGCACGAAATTTTTCCGAAGTTGCGTCATGTTACTCTCTACAATAGCCCTATTTCATTCTGAAATAAGCTAAAAAAAATAAAGCGGCAAATGTCAATAGTACCATTTAGTTGATTTATCCAAACAGGAAAGTACCTAACGGAGTGTAAATAATATGACTAATAAATTCTTTACATGTGATTTCATGTTAATCAGCTATTTTGGTAGTGACTATTACTCCGTTAATATTATAAAGTCGTTCTATAATCCCCCACAAGTTTGATTTTTGTAAGTAAATAAAATTAATTTGGAAAACAAACATTATAGGTATCAAATAAGTAACTACTTAATGGCGAACCAATAGAGCACCGAATGGAGAAATAATCTATGAAATTATTCTAAAATTTGTTTTAACATTATCTTCAATATAAACTCCTCCTAAAACTTCCAGTAGATGATTTAACTAAAACAGGTAATTTCAAGAAGAACTTGCTGAGTCACAAAAATAATTGTAATAACAACAGAAGATATCTCTCTCAATCAAAAAGCATACCATAACCTGGAAACCCCGTATACTAATGCTTACAAAATCGCAATAGAAACAGGGACAGGACTAAATCGGCTGTGGTACCTTGACTGGAAGTAATTCAAACATCCTCTAAGTATAATGAATAACCAATCCACAAATTATACAATAGTTTCTAATAAAAGGCATGATGACAGATTTTGAAATACCCCTCTACAATGTAGCTACAGGTCTGCTATTTCCGAAAAATACATTATTTCAGCAATAAACTAATTTTTAACCAAAATGATTGCATTTTATTCTATCTACTTGCAATTATGCGCGAAAACGCATGTGACGTCACGGCTCAGTAGATATGGTATTATGTTTATGCTTAACGAAGAATATCAACTATACATTTTTTGTGTGTCTAAAATATGAATAGAAAAAAGAAGAAGATATGACATTACAAATATATCATAATAATGGCGTTCGATTTGCAGACTCGAGCAGGCCCACATTGCTCTGGCTGAGTACTCGATAGTGACACGACAAATTTAAATAGATCGCTTTCGTGTGCACCCACCATATAAACTCAAAAAATAGTTTCAATCGTAAGTTTTTTGAAATTTGTGATTTTTGGTTTCATGTTTCTTATGCGTCTACCGTGAATAAAATTATTGAGAAAATGATAATCAATACTGCTATAATAACACAAATCACAAACTAAGTATAACCTCAATATGCATATGTGCATGAAACACGAATAAAATTGATGGTGCTCGAGGGGAACGGGGGAAGAAAGTTAGTGTGTCTGGGCGCACCTGTGGGCTTCAAGTAGAAGTCAAAAAGAACCCAAGTTATACACTCGAGTTTGCTCGAGTGTGCAAATCGAACGCCGCTAATATGTAAATAATAAACTAACCACAAAAATAACTTATAGCATAAGTTTAAAAATGGCTTGTGTGAATTAAATTTTACTTAGCGTTAAAGATTAATAATAATGTACTTACAAGAAAATTTTCATTTTTCGAAATTCAGACGAGCAAAAGTCTTTATTTGATGCAAGAAACTCTCCCAATATCAACAAACCAATCGTGGCCAAATTAGTTATTTGCTGTAATAAAACCTTGTTCCATCGTTGATGATTCTTGGATTTTTTATTTTAATCACAAAATACGAATAAACAACAAATTAATTTATGAAATGATGTAGGAATCTATCGAAATGCGTAATCACAACAAAAGTTCAAGCAACACTCATGGAGGTAATTGATTTTTACTGAGGCGTGACGTCATGCGCTGTTTCGGTTAACACAGCCGATTGCAGTATTTTATATTTTCCTGGAAAACTTATTAATCTAAATGTTTATATTGAATTTAGGTCATTTTTCAGAATCATTTCATCACATATTTTTCTCTAAAACCATTTACTTTTTGAGTACTAAGTACTGTCATCATGCCTATTATAACTAAGAGTAATAATATTAACATGTTTATTATATCGCATACCAAGAACAACTGGTCACCTTCCTATCGGACCAATGAATCCCGTGTTTAATTTCGTTATCTACTTTCTAATACAGTACCGGTTTCCACATGGGCCAAGAACTAAATACTGTGAATCAATAGGAATCCACCCTAGCCCTTTCCAAGCGGTAGTTCTAGCCATTGGAATCTGTGCACAATTCAATTTAGATAAGAAAGGAAATATCGGAAAAGAAATATATTAATCTTACCAGACAGTCAAGCGATCAACTCACAAATAATCAAGTCAAAGTTTGTCAAATAATGTCTAGAGACATAAAAAAGCCTAGGCAGAGAAAGCAAGGTACTCCTAACCTGGGTGCCAACACACATGGTTATATAAGGGAACAAGGAAGCCAACAATTTGACAAGAAGGGGGGCTACGACCTCTTTCACAGGACCACAAACCGTTCTGCCCCCAGGAGGTAATCACCTAAAAGCAGAACTGAAGAAAATAGAAGACCTCAGTCGAGGACTTGAATGGGAGTTTATATTCGTTCTTAGAAATTCGACGCGTTCTCACGGAGTTCCTGACGTGACACCGCCACTTGAACGAACACCTCGTGAGAATGAGAAACACCGGCGATTGCAGATTTTGTGGAGAAGAAGGTGAAAACACCGGAGCACATAATTTCTGTATGAAGATCTGTAACGTATATGCTCAGCTCGAGCAAGGAGAACATAATAGATCTTCATTTTAGGTCACAGTTCATATATCTAATCTAATCTTCAAGTTCACACTTAGCTACTGTGCAAATAGGTTCCTGTTAAAATCGGTCTCTCTGTGTGTGTTATAAGTTATAATACTAAGTGATAGTTTATATAAATATGAATAAATATATAAATATATCTAATCTAAACACCAAGTTAGTCCATTAAGATGGACGTGGATAGCGGGGGCGAGCCCCCAGACTTCGACAATCCAAGCAGAATATCACCTCCGCAACCCAGCAATAATCCCCTAAATTTAATAATGGATGTGAATGCCCTATGCAAAGATATTGAAAAATCAAAAAATAAAACCATGAAAAATAATATTTATGTTTCGGTAAGTAGAGATACTACGTCAACTTCCACATTTGAAAACAATCAAACCCAAGAATCCGGACAAAAACAGGTACGTACAACTTATTACTATCAACAAACTGATATGGGCCCATTTCATGTTTACATTGAAAATAATAGGCCAGGATTTGAAGGTAAATTAAATGCTATTAAAGTAGGCGAAATTGTACTAAGTGAACCCGGAGATTTGGATAAAAAAATTAAACAGACTCAGTCAATTGGTAAAAATAGAATTCGAGTTATCATGAAAGATTACTCTAGTTCAAATATTTTCTTAAAATCTACAGCATTGGTAAAATATGATTTGATCGCGTATATCCCCAAATTTCTGATTTTTAGACAGGGTATAGTGAAACAAATAGACTTAGATTTAACAGAAGAGTACATTAAAAAAAGAATTACAGCTTACGATCACCATATCAAATTTGAAGTTGACTTTGTTAAAAGAATGAACAGAAGAATCAAAGACGCAAATGAAGAAACAATACTAAAACCAACCAGCACCATTATGGTCTCCTTCAAATGTCAAAATTTGCCAAAATATATAATAATAAACAAAGTATTATATGAAGTTCAAGCATATCAACAAAAAGTTGTCTTATGTAACAATTGTTTCCGATACGGACATATAGGACGTCAGTGTAGGGGCAAGCAAAGATGTCTTAAATGCGGAGATAATCATTCGGCCGACATATGTACAGAAACCGAGGTTAAATGTCTGACATGTAGGGGAAACCATTATGCAAATGATTTAAAAGAATGTAGGGAGTTCACTAGACAGAAAGAAATAAAAAATATAATGACAAATACAAACTGCTCATATACAAGGTATAAACAAGGTATTCTGACATACTAACTTCAGGATCTCAACCTTCAGCATGCAACCAAACAACGGCAAACAATAGTATATCAAGTTTCAATTTCCCTCCCCTAACTTCGGCAAATCTATCCCAAAACTCCTACTTTTCACCTGTATCCCAACTAACTAGATTACCAATACCATCTTACTATAATAATGTTGTAAAGAAATCATCACTCATACAACAAACACCGCAACAGGGACATAAAAGGATAAGATCTAATTCTACGGACCCCATTACACAACAACGTAATCAAATAGTATCACCAATTAATATCCCCCACCAAAGAGGAGGTATTTTGTCAAGTCAACAGTATCAATCAAACATTAACAATAATGTTCATCATTCAGATGATACAGTAGAATCAAATGATCTTCTTAGTACAATTCTATACATTATATTATCGGTTGTTGATTCCATAAAAAATAAAAATTTTGAATTACAAGAATCTGATATTAAAGCAATGATAAAAAGTAATTTTAATCTTAATCAATTAAAATCCAATGTATAAGAATTTAACCTTGTGTCAGTGGAATTGCAGATCAGCGATTTCAAACAAACACAATATATTATATTTATTAAATGAACAAAAAGTTGATATAGCATGCCTCTCAGAAACACGATTTCCGTCTAATAAATATGTTAATTTCAGTGGATATAATATAGTGAGAGATGATAGACTAGATAGATCTGGAGGAGGTACTGCAATTCTTGTTAGAACAAATATCGTTTATAAATAATTAACTAATAAATATAATATATCAAACGTTAATCAAAAGGCGATAGAAATAAAAGGTAATGATAAAACTTATGTAACGCTGGTATCTGTATACATTCCACCAAAAATAACAATCACCTATAAACAATGGGAAAAGCTATTCGAGAGTTATTCTAAACCATTGATAATAACGGGAGATTTTAATTCGCATAATATCGCATGGGGTGGACCTAATACAGATACTAACGGAAAAGCTTTGCCGAAGGCGTTGGATACGCATAATTTCATTTATCTAAATGATGGGTCACCAACTTTCATTGGCAATTCGATACAAACACATTCTGCTATTGACCTAACAATTTGTTCTCCAGACATCGTCCATTTGCTCAATTGGTCATTACTGAATGGATCCGATCACCTACCTTCAATAACGCAATTATCAATTTGTACAAATACATGCACTCCGCCCACAAATAGTAAATGATAGTAAATGTAGCTACTCTCTAGAATCCAGTCATCAATTCCAAAAATTAGAGTTATTAGAGTACGAAGAATGTATTAAAAAAATTGAATATGCATCAGAACTCTCTATCCCAACATCAAAAGCAAATCATGCAACCACAAAAAACAAACCATGGTGGAATGACGCGTGTCAGCAAGCAATAACAGCTAGGAAAAGAAGTATGTACAAGTACCTCAACAATCCAAACTTACAAAACTTGCTAGAATATAAACAAAATAATGCCATAGCCAATAAAACCTTAAAAACAGTTAAGAGAGAAAATTGGAAGAGGTATTGTTCCAGTCTTAATAGATCAATGCCCCTAAAAGAGGTGTGGAATAAAGTGAATCATTTTAAAAACCGAAAATTCCAAAACAGAGAAGCAATAAACCTAGAGAGCGAATGGGTTTCAAAATTTCATGAAAGTCTATCACCTCCAAGCGTGTATTTTGATACATCCATTTTCGATAGAATACCAGAAATGACACCAAAGGTAACCACCCAATTTTCATTACTTCCTTTTTCTATGAGTGAGTTACAGATGGCTTTAAAAAGTAATAATAATTCTGCCCCAGGATATGATAATATATATATACACTACTCCATGATTAACAATTTACCTCTTACCGCAAAGAGCAGTTTACTATCAATTTTGAACAGTATTTGGTGTCTTCAAGCTGAAATACCGAAAGCGTGGAAACAGTACTTAATTATACCGATCATTAAACCAGGGAAAGATCATACTTTGGCCGAATCATATAGAGCAATATCCCTAGCATCCTGCGTACTAAAAACATATGAAAGACTCATAAAAGTCCGACTCGAATACTATCTGGAAAAAAATTCCTTAATTCCAATCTCACAATATGGGTATCGAAGAGGTAGATCTACTCAAGAAAATATAGCGAGCTTGGTAACGGACATACAAATCTCATTTACCCAAAACAAATCGACCTCCGGATATTAAAGGCGACAATGTAAATTTGGAAATTTTATCTACAAAAATATGTCATCTGGACATTCCAGTCACACTAGCTAAACATATATTTAATCTCTACTCTAACAGGAAGATAGCTATAAAAATAATCAACGAAATATCTGACACCAGGGAAACATCGATCGGTTTACCACAAGGAAGCATTTTAAGTCCTTTATTGTATATAATATATACACATGATTTGCAAACAATAATACCTAAGGAAATAAATATCCTTCAATATGCAGACGACATCGTACTGTATTCGCAAAATCAAATCATTCCACAGTGTCACGCCCAACTCTCTAAAGCAATGCAGACGGTACATTCGTGGACAGAAAAAAACGGATTGACAATATCAGAATCCAAATCGGCATCCGTCACCTTTACAAGGAAAATATATACTCACCCTAAGAGTATACAACTTTCACATTATACGATACATCACAAAACTAGTTTTAAATATTTAGGTGTAATTTTAGACAGTAAGCTAAACTGGAAAGAACATATCCATTATATTCAGGCAAGAACAGAAAACGCTGTAAATGTACTTAAGACTTATAGCAAACATAACTGGGGTTCCGATCCAAATATAATATTGCTGTTCTACAGAAGCTTAATACGATCAATTATAGATTATGGATCATTATTTTACGCTACAGCTGCAGATAAACACTTAAAAAAAATCGAACAATTAAAAAATAAATGTCTTAGGATGAGTATAGGATATCTGCCAAGCACCCCTATTACTGTCCTGGAAATAGAGACATGTGAACTTCCACTACGCTTAAGAAGACAATTCCTAAGTGACATATTTGTCTTTAAATCAAGAGCCAAACAAGCGAATGTAATTAACAAAATCAGCTTACTAACAAACCTTGGTCTCACAACAAAATGTTCAGCACACTACATATCAAATATAAAAGTAATAGATAAAAAAAGATTTATGCGTCAGTCGAAAACTAACAGCGTCAGAAGTGAAACTTTTTATGTTTTATGACGCAATAACCGCCAATGAGTGTACAAAGAGAATTCATAAATATCAACAACATAAAAAACTATAATTTAAAAAAATTAAAACAAAAATTATTTCCAAAATAAAAACAATAATTTTTCGGATAGACTATAAAAAACTATTTACAATAAAAGACAAACAAAAGTAAATATTCTTTTTAAGAAATTTGAATGCATATTACGTATCCTTCCTTTTTAATACCTAAGAAAAGTTCTGGCCGCCCATGGGGGTATCGAACCCGCGTTTTTCGTTTGATTTTAAATCGAGTCGAGTGATGACAGAAGGGGAGAACAGCGCTGCGTTTATCTCACTAAGTTTAAGTACAAATGATAATTAGAGCTTCACAAAACTTGTTAGCCTTTACGAGATTACCTCGTAACCAAAACCTCTGTAGTGTCCCATAAAAAGTTTCACTTCAAAAATATTTCCATAAATAAAGCAACACTAGTTACAACGACTTTCTCTGATGAACTGAGACTTACTTGCTCTTCTACGTACAGGTTAGCAAATATAGCTGAAAGTTTGAAAGTGGACACGCCCACGATGCGCGTTGGTCTCAATGCGGAAAGTAGGAGATAACACAGTTTATGCTTAAACTTTAATGAGTACAGAACTTATCTGTACGGACAAGTATACCTGTTTATTTCCTTTTTCAATATATTTCAATACTCTTGTTACGTTTTATTACATATTTTTTTCAAAATAATACAAATAAATACACAATGCAAAGAAATTTCCTAGTTTTTATCGCCTTAATTTTAAAGGTAAACAATTTCTATATTAATTTCGCACTGGATTATACCAATATCGGCAGAAATTATTAAGCGCTTTTGGTATCCTTTTCCCCCCGAATGCGTTTTCACTTTATCGTTCGCGCAGCGAAGTGAGGATTGATAAACGGAATTAGATGATCGCCATCAATAAACAATGCCCTGCGACTATTTTCGGCGTCTCCTCTTTGTGCGGATCTTCGTTAATTTTTTCCGCCTCTCTCACAAGGAGTTTAACAGTTTTGTTAGCTCGACGAGTTAACTCTCATGACAAAACGCTAGTGTCCCATAAAAAGTTTCACTTCAAAACCCAATATGGATTACACAGTACAAAGCTCTTTTCACCCCTTTAAAAATTCATATCAGTAATATCCTAAGCACCAAGAATCCAATTGTTATAAGAAACTTATTTACACAAGAAATAAATACAACATGGAAACAATATCAGCATATTTTTACAGATGGATCGAAAATGTATGGAAAAGTAGGTTGCGCTATTCTGTACCCTGAAAAGAACATTAAACGAACATTTTGTCTAGATCAATTAATGTCTATTTATACTGCAGAACTAATAGCTATAAAACAAGCAATCCGAAAATAAATTTGTTATATTTACAGATAGCAAAAGTGCCTTAGAATCCCTAAAAAAGTTTAAAATCAATGCAAAGTCTCACCACATAATTTTAGAAATTCTTGAGCTCAATTTTGAAGCAGTTACTACAGGAAAAGACATTCATTTTACATGGGTTAAGGCACATGCTGGAATTTCACATAACGAAGAAGTGCCTTGCAAAAGAAGCTGCAGAATCTGGGCTTATCATTGAAGAAAAAATTCCTGTATCTGATATGTATACAATTCTGAAACAGAACCAGAGACAAAATTGGCAACAAGCTTATTCACAAAGCGAATATTATATGGCCATACAACCAACAGTAAGAAAAAATCCATTGTTTATTAATAACTCAAATAGACAATTAATCAGAACAAGCTGAGAAGTAATCATGCCCTTTATCCATCATACAGGAAAAAAATTGGTTTATTAGATAACGAATTCTGCTTATGTGATGAAATCGCTGATTCGCAACATATTATATTGGAATGTCCACTCCAAATTATAGAAATTAACAAGTTATACCAACAACTTATTATACAACAAGTACAATTTCCAATAAACTTAACAAATCTACTGACACTGGAGGATAATTCAATATATAATATTTTATATCATTATAGTCTATATAGAAAGGACAAGGAGTAATAAATCATTCATTTAAGTAGATTTCATAGACGTACCAAAATATATTTTAAGAGGGTATACCGTAAGGTACATTTTGTATTGAACGAATGCGTTGTAGCTATGCTAAAGAATATACGATTTAGGTCAGAGGTAACGGGATGTACTAATTTTAATAAAAAAAAGTGATAGAGGTAGAGGTCATTCGGAAGCAAAAAATGTAGTTCATTATAAAAAAATTCTACAACTTCCTCAGGACTAAGATACATAATACCGAAATGTACTTTTAAGTATTCGCCAATTACAGAACCTTTCTGTCTGTACTCTTATACCAAATGAAACTCCTGAATCTTACGAAACCAAGCTTGACAGAGATGAAATTTACAACCAAAAAGAATTTGATCTCTGCCAAAACATTCATATATAGCGTTATGAATGCTTAGTTCAAAATCTACTACGACTTCTTTAGGTTGAAAATTTAAGCCTACTTCTTTACATTTTTGTCTTAAAATTAAAAACAAATTTGAATATGTTTGACTTGATTTGTCCGGCAGCAAACAAAAAACAAGAGGTACGTAATAGCCGTTTTTAAAACCATGAATGGTAAACATTTGGTAAAAAAAAGTTGAACAGTATTTAAAAGTCCCATCCATCAAAATACAATCCTAATTACATAAAAAATTAAGGTTGGAAAAACAGGAGAACACAATAATTTTAAATACCTGGTCTGCTGTTAATAGAAATTCCTCTTTTCGGTTCGTTCGTAATTGTAATTCACGAACACTATTAAATACTTCTTCCTGATTTTTAGGCAATAGTGTAAGTGCATCAACATCCTTCCCCTAATCCCCTAAATATCGATCAAAACAATCAAGATTTCTTCAAAATATTTAATTCAAGAAATCTTTGAAATCTTTCAGAAATATACATAATTCTATGGGCCTCCGATTTTATCTATTATAAACCCTAATGACTCTAATAGGATTAAACTAAATGGTTGCGGCACAGTTCGAACATTTCAGTAATCCTCAAATTGATACTAGCCAGGTAAAATTTTATTTTGTGGCAGAGTTCGGATATGCCCGTTTATTCATAATATTTTTTATTTGTATTACTCCTATATGTAGTGTTTGGGGAATTTTTCTCAGAAATTTTAAATGGCAAGTGGCCTACTGTAATCGGCTTAATACGATTACACCTATTTACAGATTATTCGATTATTGAGAGGGATTTTCCAAACAACCCAGTTTTCTTAGAAACATTATCGGGAATATTATTTTAAAAGAAAGTAGGTACATTAAATCAGTACTTAGTATTAGTTCTTTGAGTAAAGTTGTATGAAGTTGTATGGTTGTCATAATATTGTAAACAGTTGGAATATATTTAAAACATTTGTTGAATGTTAATTGTGCAAGTACCAAACAATGTCGATAAGCCAAGGACCATCTAAACGACCAAAAACAGGTCCATTACCTTTAAATGAAAAAACTCTGATATTGAATTGTTATATATCATTGAAAAACAAGGATCCAAGTGCAAGTGTTGATGATATTGTGGAATTAACGGCTGCTATGTTGTGTGTTGCTAAATCAACAATTTATAGATTACTAAAAGAAAGCAAGAATGGAACTCTTCAACTCCCTAAAACTCCTTCAGGCCGAAAACCAATTGAGATCGATGAGTCATTAAAACAAAGACTAAGGCGTAAAGTCCATGGATTTTACTTAGGAAAGGAAATTCCAACACTTGACAAAATTATGACATCAGTGCAAGAAGATACGGACTATCCAAAATTCTCCAGAATGACATTATGCAAACTTTTGAAAGATGTGGGTTTCAGATATACAAAACATAATAGAAAATCTCTCTTGATAGATAAACCGGAAATAGTTTTTTGGAGAAGAGACTATTTAAGAAGCATTCGACATGCCAGAGAACAAAATTTGAAAATCTTCTACTTAGACGAAACATGGATAAATGCTGGATATACAGTTTCCAAATCTTGGCAAGATGAAAACATTAAAAGCGGAAGGCAGGCATTCGTGGAAGGTTTGTCGTTAGGTTTGCAGCCACCATCTGGAAAAGGAAAAAGACTTATCATTGTCCATGTTGGAAGTTCTGAAGGTTTTGTTGATGGTGGATTATTAACTTTTATTTCAAAACGCACGGGGGACTATCACGAAGATATGAATGGAGATGTCTTCGAGGAATGGTTTGTTCAAATGTTGGATCTGATTCCAAAAGGGGCTGTTATTGTTATGGACAACGCAAGTTACCATTCACGGTTACGAGAAGCATTGCCCACAAGTCGTTGGCGTAAAGCAGAGCTTTTGGAGTGGCTTATTTCGAAAAATATTAAGTTTCCAAAAGATCCACTAAGGAAAGAACTTTACAGAATTGCAAAAATGAACAAGAATAAATACAAAACCTACATTGTAGAAGAAATGGCTTCTTCTCGTGGTATATCAGTTCTTCGAATTCCCCCTTATCATTGTGAACTTAATCCCATAGAATTAATATGGGCTCAGGTAAAGGGGGAAGTTGGAAAAAAAATACTACTTTTAAAATAAACGATGTTGTGAAATTGTTTGAGAGTGCTGTAAGTCATGTGAGTAAGGAAAATTGGACAAACTGTATCGAGCATGTTATCAAAGTAGAGGCAAATATGTGGAAAATTGACAATATTTGTGATGATTTAATCGACCCTATTATTATTAATGTCAACAACGATTCTTCCTCTTCCTAGTCGGATATAGAATAAAATGTAAGTAATAAATGTATTCCAATAATTATTTCTTTTCATTTTTTATTATATTATAATTTAAAACGTATTTTTTTCCCAAAATACACACCACTGCATTGCGTTATTGCTTATCTGCTAATCCTTTAACAATGAATAAACCCTAAACTTTGCTACAACTGAAACAAATACGGGGTCGATCTACCTGGTTTTTAGATTTACAGAAGAAATGTAATTTAAAGTAAGAGATTTATCAAAAATTTCTTGGTGCTCCCTGTAAAGGTTTTGCATACTTAATTAGGGTTTATTACTCCTCGTACTTTTTGTACATACTATATATAAAAACTACTAACACAACTCTGTAAGCGGTCAAGCAAACTTTACTTAAAAGATGTACACCTGAGATGAAAAAAAAGCAAAAAAAAGAAAAAAAAAAAAGGAAAAAAAGAAAAAGAAAAGAAGGGGAAAAAATGTAAAAAAAAATAATAAAAAAAAGAAGGGAAAAAAGGAAGAAAAAAATAAGGGAGACATGAAAAAAAAGAGGAAAAAAAGGAAAAAAAAGAAAGAAAAAAAAGAAGGAAAAAAAAAGAAAGGAAAAAAAAGAATGATCAGGTTCTCTAACTAATCACTAACAATATTGTACAACCAACAAATGCATGTCAAACATTATCAACAAACGATAACATAATTGAAGCAAAACAAAATCGAAAAACCGTATCACATTGATCACATAAAACAATTGACTGGTCTGTTGGCTTGATCCAGTGCCATCTACTAAGGAAAAAAAATCTAATCTTCAATAGAAACAAGATTAGAGAAAAGTACAGATTAGAGACAACTTCTAGTGTTATCAGTAGTCACTCCCTTGTTAAATAGAAATATTATGCAGATATTTTCGAATCAAAACCGACACAATAATAATACCATTCCAAATAGGAAAGTCAAGGTAGTCTAGTCGTAGCAGTCATTTATTCAAAACTGTATTATTATATTATAAACGATAATAGCGACAACTAACAATAATATATCGTATTCAGCCGGTTCACGATACAGATACTTATAAATCGAGTCTGTTCTGCTTGCGAAACATCCGCTATTGGAACATTTTTATACAGGGTGTCCCGTTAATTAGAAAATAAATAATTATTCAAAACACCTCAATACAATTTTTTTAACCTTGGTGGTTTTGTGAGAAATACACATTTTATATTCTCTTCAAAACACATCAAACAATCATTTTTCTGAAATTCTAATAAGTCAGTGGCGTGGTACCAAGGGTTAGTAAGTTTTTATTTTATTTATTTTTAAAACACTAAGTACTTAGGGGTAATAACTTTTGGCTGCAATTCTTCACTAAATTTCAATAGATCATAGGCTAGCATAGCTGGCCATGGGTCTGATTACTGTAGTGTATAATCTTACTTCTGTTTTTCTCGAGACATTTTTTGATCTCATATGCGTTCTCAGCATTCCATAGTTTTTGTTATCCTTCGTTATTCTAGCTTGAATTTTGTGTTTTTCGTAGCCTTTCTCGTCTATTACTACACCTGAATATGAAAATTAGTGGACCCTTTCGAAGACAGATTGTTTGCCACTACTTGCCACTATCGTTAATTGTTCTGATTCCTCTTTTGTTTGCCCCATAGGGAGCGATGGCCCTTTACTTCTTAAGGATCGTCCCCATTGACGCGAAAATTCTTAACAATTTATGGGATTTGACAACCAGTTTCCATTGTTTTTACCTTTTCTCGGTTAACAACATAGGTACTATTTATTGTACAAACCAAATACACAATTTCTGAGCATCAATTGCCAAAAAATACAACATATTGCACAATTTCTACAAGACCGCTTACACGCCACAGTCATCATTTTTTACTTTTTATTGTTGGGGCACGAGTTACCACGTTCTCCGTCGTGATTTTGAGACGGAGCGCGCCGATCGCGACTCACAATCGAGAATACACTAAAACCAAAAAGTTTGAAATGTGCAATGACCTGGTAACGTACACATAAAGATGAAAGCGTTGTTGTCATATTTAATTCTAGAATTTCTTTATATTTGTGAATAATTCGGAAATTATTTAAATAACTTTAGAACCAATCATTTTAACATGTATTCTTGAATTTTTCAAAATTCAGTTATGTATGTAATACTACGATATATGAGTCACATAGAAAAAGGTTATTTTTATGAAATAAACTTTGTACTTCTATTTCTAATGTTTAAAACTTTCTTCAAATAGTGGCAACGTCTGCTTTAATTGGAACTCGAAATAGGCCTGTCTCGCTTTTGCTCATTCCTTACAGAAGGGAACACGAATGGATGAGTAACAGAGTTCGGACCAAACCAATTGGAACAATCACGCCAGTGGTGGAACAATAAAGTGAATAGTACCTAAATAGATGGATGAATGGAAATAAATACAGTAGGAACTTTCAAATATTTTATTTGTTGGAATTCGATTGTATTATCTAAAATTTATTAAATATTGTTAAGTATCCAAAGTAATCAAAAAATTCTGATTAGATACGGACTTGAAATGTTAACACCTTGAAGGACGGTAAAAATTTTGGAGGTTGTTAACTGATACGGTACACTTCATATGTCAATTGATCAAGACGCTGATCAGCGGTGCGTCATATTATTGGGTTATTTGTGCTAGCGTTATGACGGAACGCTGATAAACGTCTTATTAAATACACCAATGTAAATAAGTTATTTGTTGCATTTTTTGAAATTAACTAAAAACTGTTTTTTCGTAAACTTATTCATTCATATTCATTTAAATATAATTAAAAACGTAAATACAAACTATTAGTACTACCACATAAGCTAATCTACTTTGTGTTAGATTTGTGCCATGCCTCAAAGCAGTCTGGACACAAGGGGGGTTTATTCAAGCAACCCTTACATCTGTAGGCTGTTTCTTTGCGCAAATTATTTTTTGTGCACATTCTGAATCTCAAAAAAATATTATTTTCTTATTGGATTTGCCCGACGGTTGACCGGGAATTTTCTCAGGCCAGATGTTATAAGGCTTTCTCGAAAAGCAAGAAATCTGTAGGATTTTGAATTGTTTTTCCCTTATTTTTTATACAAAAAAAAAATCGTTCTAGACAGCAACATCCAACATATGAAAAATAACCTTCTTGTACCATCGAATGGTTTTTCTAGACGTTGAATAAGTTGACGTCATCTGATCGCGTCTGTCAATGCCTGACATATGATTCTTATACAAAACAACTTCTTCAGGTTTTATAAATTCTTTGCCGTATCTGTTTGTAGTTTGCACTAATCGGGGATGAACTTTAGTAGTTATGACCAAAACGTCACGTTTATCATGCCATTTTGAAATATATACCTTCTTTTTATGCACCCAAAAGTATTGTCCTTTTTTCAGTCGTTTTTCCACCAATTTAGGCGGTTAAGTTCCAGATGTATGAGTTTTTTAACCAAGTAATTTTTCAGAAAGGCCATAACTGTTGTGAAGATTGTCCATAAAGAATTCATGTCCTTTATTGATGTACGGTTGCAATAATCTTAGTATACCAGAGGCTCTAATTTAAACTTAACCGGCCACGAAAATGTAACATTGACTCATGTAGAGAAAGTTCTTTAGAAGGACCATAAACAGACTGAAATTGGGCAATGAGCATGTCCAGAAATGGTTGAACTTTTTCCTGCTTCTTTGAAAAAGTAGTTGAACAATATAAAACTCGCAGTATACTTTCGAATATCCTCCCAGACATCACGTAACTAAATATCGGATGGAAATAGAGTACATCAGCGTGAGAAAAGAAGCGTCTCATATTTGTAGTGCTTATTTGCCCCTGTGACATACACAGAGCAAAAAACTTTTTAATTTCATCAGGAGTGATGCGACAAAACTCCGCATTTCGAGAGTTTTTAGTCTTAGGTCTATCTTTTTCAGTTAAAGCTTGTCCGTAATTATTTTAACAATCCACCTTATGTTGCAATATATTTTCTGTAAAAATGCATTCGAAAACCTCTCTAGGGGTAGAATTGAGGTTTAAATCAATTTCAAACAGTTTGTGGATTGATCAAAATGAAAGTCTCGAATATCACTAGTTGTATCTTCTTCCCATTCTGAATCGTCCAGGTTTGTACCTTGAACCGACGTGTCCTGTTGGATTATTTCTAAAGCTTGTTGCGTGATATCCTCAACCAATTCTTCCTCTTGCTCCGATACGCATTCTTCCGCATTTTGTAGGTCGTTGCTTTGTACAGAATCTGTATCTTGAACAGAAGTACCCCGAGGCATGTTTTCTGATTTAAATTTCCTTAAAGTTGAAGATGTTCCTGCTTCTGAATCAGACATTTCGCTTTGATCTGAGTCTGTGCTAGAAGAAGAATTGGTTGGTACGTAATCTCTGTCTGATCCATACTCTCCACTAGAATCATAAAAAGGGTCCACCTCGTATTCATCTGACGAAACATCTTCAAATAAATTACGTAACCGCCTCTGTTCTTTTTCATGAGAATAGTTTATATTGTTGTTTTCCATCTACAAAAAAAATATTCACTAGTTTTAGCTCTTACTGTATGGAGTATGTTTTATTAATCCCATACTCTATGAAATAACTTTGCTTTCTATTATTATTTACTTACAATTATTACGTAATAATTTTCAATACAGCTAATTTTGTAACTTGTGACGGAAGAAACACCTGTCGTAACAATTTCAATTGCACTGAGGAGATGACGTTGCATCATGTTGTATGCTTGACTCCCGCCTAAAGTATGGAGTGCTGGTAATAAAAGTTTGAGGAGATCCAACTTACAGTAGAATGATGTCAGCATAGACAAATAATAATATCACAAATCACCTACTCTAAAGACTCTAAAGACTTAATAAATTTGCTTTACCTTTGCAACCCTTCCATCATACACCACCAAAAGTAATTGAAGATAATAATAATAAAACTCAAGCTTTTGAAAATACAGTATTGCCCGTAAAAAGAAAGCTTATTTTTTGTAACAATAATGATAGTCTTAAAGAAACTGAATTTGAACCTTTGCCTAAAAAACAATGTTTGGAATCTAGTATTTTAAGTAAAATAAACGAAACTAGGGTCAGTAATTTATCTCCCAAGAAGAAGAAAATGTATTACATTAATAAAGATCAGAGAAATAGAATTTGTAAATTACAAAAGGCACTTATCAGCGGTAATAACAAAATTAAAAAAGCAGTTAAATTGTCAGAATCAAAGTTATTTCAAAATTTTAATTCAAAATTAGATCCAGCAGGCATGGAGTTTTTAAAAAGTAGTGCTGCTAACTCTAAGAAACATAAACCTTCATGGTCAATAACGGATAAGGCCCTTTCATTAGCCATTTATAAGAAGGGACCACGAGCATATAATTTTTTTAAACGTTTTATAGCTTTGCCCAGTAAATCTACTTTACAGTCACTTCTAAGATCAGTGCCATTTGAAATTGGAATTAATAAAGCAATTTTTGATAGGCTTAAAGAAGGGGTTGTCAAAATGAAGCAGATAGATAAAAATTGTGTCCTCTTATTTGATGAAATAGATTTAAAAGAACAATTGACTTTGGATGTGGCTAATGACAAACGAACTCTTTGCAAAAAGTCATATAAATTTTGATTGGTTCACTTGTCGACAACATAAATCATACGTATTTTCTCAATTCATAAAAGTTTATGTCCCCTTATTAATTAAAAAATATTATAATGATGGTAAGAGGACTAACAAACAAAAATAATTATTATTTTTTGGTAACAATGTATTGCGTTTAATTTTTTTTGTTTCAGACCTGTTCGTGTCTTCATGTAAAGGAGAATCTACTTTTTGAATGCTTTTTATTAAAATATTTGATGTAATATTAGATAAACTTTCTTAAGTATAATGCTGTAATTTGAGTAGAAATATGTAATTTTGTGATTAATAATAATATGTAACTGTATGGTAAATTAATGATATAGATAATAATAGTTTTTTCATGTTTTGTGTTACCAATTTAAAACATTATTTAATATTCAAGCGAGTGTGCCATTTTTACTTTTCGTTTTCGCTAAGTATATGTTTATGTTGTGTATTTATACAACTGTAGGTTTCCTCTGATTTACATGTTTTGTCTTTTTAAATTAATTTAAAGAAAGTAAGTATCTTGTTTTCTGAAAAAAAGGTGAGAGCTGGGCAGCTATGGGGATGGCGGAGGCAGCAATAGAATTCTTTTGAAAAATATACAGTCGTATAAATGCCTATTTATAGTGCATGTGGTAGGAAAAATAACTTTGAAAATAAAATTCTGTGGAAACACTGTTAAGTGATATTAGAATAATTGTTTTAATAATAGGAGATATTATTGAAAATTTAAATTTTTTGATTATTGTAACTGATAATTTAATCAGATGTTTTTGTACTTTAATATTATCGTTAACTATTAGAATAAGAATTTTAAAGTTATCAATGTAATAACATGTATAAATAACAGACCTATGTATAGTAAACAAATATTTTATTAATTTGTTTTTATATTATTTGCAGGTTAATACATTTTTTAAATGTATGCTGTTTTATTACCTAAATTATTTGTCTCGATTTGTCTCAAAATTGTTTATTATTATTATTTCATTACAAAAATGAAATATAATTTTTTGGAATGAAATAATTATATAATAAACAATTTTAAGACAAATTGTAAAATTTACCTACCCATAATCCAAGCTACCAAATTTAAATATCCCGCCTGTAAGAATTAGTTCTGTTCCCCGCAAGCGATGCGCTGAGATCGGCGCGATGCCAGCTGTTTATATGGGAACGAACACTCTATTAATATGTTTATTTCTCTATGGATGTCAGGCAGTGATGATTCTGGATACTGTGACAGTAGGTTTTAAATTATGTGATACCCATATGTAAATAACGACGCTGCTTTCCGTTCAGTTCAGTTCAATATGTCGGATTTTGTTGAGGACGCTGGTAGACGTTCTGCCGTATCGTAACTTTAATAAATGACGGCCTTCAAGGTGTTAAATTAGAACATCTATCAAGAAATAAATTTACACATTTTTAAAACCAAAACAATATTTATTATAAAAATATTACCACTCAACGACTGTACTATTTCAAGAAAAATGTTTAGTACTCTTACCTCCTTGTTATAGGAAACCCTCTTTAACCAATTTACAACGGCAGAGAACAGCTTCTTAAGAATGCCAGCACACGAAAAACCAACAATCAGCTACTTCCTTTCGATATTTCCAAAACTAGACAAGTTTTTGTAAACCTCAACGGGCAATCAAGTCTGATAATCCCTATAATATATTCTTATTTTCGGCTGACCAATGGAATATCTCCAATAGAAATAACGAACTCCGAACTCAACCGAGGTGGCTTAGTGAATTTCAGATTTATGTAGTACCCTAGTACTCAACCTGTTTGGTGAAATGTGAAGTGTCAACGTCAACCTAATCAAAAGTAGTACCTACTATGACAGTCATTGTAAATAGCATTAAAAAACAAAACAAAATTCAATAAGGCATTCGCAATAAAGATATTACCAAGCAAAGACTAAAATCAACGATAAAGTTTATTTATTTTATGTCTGAAGCCATTCTAAAACTGTTTACGAAAAGTAACCTCATTCAAATATAAACATGGTATTGAAAGAAACACCTTAATGGGTTTTATCACTATCCAATACTGGTAAGTAAACAATACATTAATTTTTAATTATATATTTAATCAAAGTTTTAATTTTTTAGGAACTTGTGTAGCTGTTAACCAAACTACTGTTCAAGATGCAATCACCTGTGGTAATTAATAACAATAGTTTGTGTACATGATTTAGTGATTGTCTAAGCTGATTATTGATTTAAAATAAAATATATTTCAAAGTAGACACTCAATGCTTTAGGTAAGTCTGAATGTTACAGTTTACTGCACAGATTATCTGGTTAAATGAGATTTAAAAAAATGGAATGGTTAAGTCTAATTATCAAGTTGATCAAAGTAGAAACTAGAAAAATACCTACTGTTGACCTCTGTATCTGTTGTCATATGGAAGTATGAATATTTAACAAAACAAACGATTAAGACTATATTGGATTGTCATATAAATAATTATAATTTATTTATACATTTTTGGGTAACAAATTTAAAGCTTTTTTTTCTACTTCTTCACGACAAACACCACTTTTTACTATTCTTCTTTCTAGTAACAGAACAACCTCATCTGAATTGTTGTTTTTTTTATTTTGTGGTACATTAATATAGCAAAAACAGGAAATTGATCGAGAAAAAAGAAACGTTAAATTACTTTTGTTCCTACTTAACGATTTATATTTTCATTTGAAAATGCGAATAATGTTGGTTCAAGTTTTTGAAAACTCAAATTTGAAAAAATAAATAAACAAAAAAATTCCTTAAACCGTAAAATAATATTTTTATTTAAATTCAACAGATTTTCTTAAGTTGAAATAACTGCAAAACCGTTCTAAAAACTTTTCTTTTTTTTCAGTGTAGCAATGTCGTTATGATTTAACAAATGCGTCCGAATAATAAATAATCTCAGTGAATTGTATAGTAACAACCAATTATTTAACATTTTTGTCAAAAGAAGGCAGCTATTATTTTTAAACTTGCTCGAACGGATCATAACCTCGGTAATTTTTGATTGGTCAGGATGATCTGTGACTTGCAGCTCGCTAGTCAAAAGTTCCAATCGGAAATTTTCGGCAGGGCTTCGGACGGCATCGATTAACGTTAGACGTTTACGTGGGAGCACGTAAGATAATGGAGGCCCGTAAACCTTAACGTGGATATTTATTTACTGCGCATGAGTAACTATCAATTTACACGTTTACGTTAACGTTCGAGACATCACTTCAACTCTCTAGTGAGGTTACATGAGACGATAAAACATAATTATTGAAATATGGAGGACAACAATGTGTCATCTAATCAAAGATATATGAATACAAAAAAAAAGATGCCAGAAGATTGACTCACTGGCATAATCGTACCCGTATAAAAAAAGGAGATAAGGAAAACTGCCAAAATAATAGAACGATAACATTAATGTTTTTAAATGAAACTCACGGTCTCTAGTTAATTCCACAATATAATAAAAGTTATTGAAAATTCTAAAAAATTGACAATTGTTTCGATAAATCAATATCATCGTCAGAATGACAGAAGTTACATTTCATTTTATGCCTACCTGATGTTTAGTAGTTATTTTTGGCTAGACCAAGAAGTAACCTAACTTGTGATTGGCTTAATATATGTTTATAGAAAAAAGAAGAAGATGTGATATTACAAATATTGAAGCTTAGATATTATTAGCCCTATGGTGATATCATGGACATCATTTTTCCAATTAAGATCAGTATAACTGTGCGATGATATAGAAAACCAGGAAAACTACATCTGCTGATCTTTACAATTATCACTTAAGAAGACAGTTTATTAGTGGAGAACTTCCTAAATTTAACTGTTCATTGACAACTTCATGTTGTGGGTTTCTTAAATGTCTTCTAATTTCCAGTTCTTCAAGGAAATCCAGTTCTTGTTTCTTTTCACAAATATGCAGCACTTCTAGTTCTGTGTTAGGTGTCAATGAATGATTGGTGTCAAGTAGATGTTTTGCGTAGTGGTATTTATCTGGTTGTTTTAATCTGTATGCTCGTAAGTGTTCATTGTATCGTATTTCAAAATTCCTAAGGGTCTGACCCAAATAGACTGCATTACATTCTGGACATTTGAGTTTATATATACCTGACTTCTTTAATAGTGGTATTTTTGTTTTTACATTTAACAATTTTGTACTAACGTTACTTTCTGTTTTAAAAGAAATTGTTGTATTCGTTGCTGAAGATATTATCTTAGAAATATTATTAGAAATATTTCCTGCATATGTGATGGTATTATAAGTTTTTATTTCATCAGTTTGTTTAGGAAATATTAGTTGTAATGCCACTTTTTCTTCTTTTTTATTAATTAGCTTATTTATCATACGTAATGGATAACCGTTGGATGTTGCTATTTGTCTAATTGTATTAATCTCTCTATCAAAATTACATTTGTTCATAGGAACTGAAAAAGCTCTATGTATCATTGAATTATATGCTGCTAGTCTGTGTGACATAGGGTGGTTAGAATTGAATGGAATTGTCACATCAGTCTGTGTTGGTTTTCGGTAAATTGAATGATCAATTACATTATTAACTCTCTGAATTTTTAAATCCATTAGATATGATAAATAAGCTAATTAGTAAAAAAGAAGAAAAAGTGGCATTACAACTAATATATCCTAAACAAGCTGATGAAAATAAAACCATCACACATGCAGGAAATATTTCTAATAATATTTCAAAGATAATATCTTCAGCAACGAATACAACAATTTCTTTTAAAACAGAAAGTAACGTTAGTACAACATTGTTAAATGTAAAAACAAAAATACCACTATTAAAGAAGTCAGGTATATATAAACTCAAATGTCCAGAATGTAATGCTGTCTATTTGGGTCAGACCCTTAGGAATTTTGAAATACGATACAGTGAACACTTACGAGCATACAAATTAAAACAACCAGATAAATCCCACTACGCAAAACATCTACTTGACACCAATCATTCATTGACACCTAACACAGAACTAGAAGTGTTGCATATTTGTGAAAAGAAACAAGAACTGGATTTCCTTGAAGAACTGGAAATTAGAAGACATTTAAGAAACCCACAATATGAAGTTGTCAATGAACAGTTAAATCTAGGGAGTTCTCCACTAATAAACTGTCTTCTTAAGTGATAATTGTAAAGATCAGCAGATATAGTTTTCCTGGTTTTCTATATCATTGCACAGTTATACTGATCTTAATTGGAAAAATGATATCCAGGATATCACCATAGGGCTAATAATATCTAAGCTTCAATATTTGTAATATCACATCTTCTTTTTTCAATAAACATATATTAAGCCAATCACAAGTTAGGTTACTTCTTGGTCTAGCCAAAAATAACTACTAAACATCAGGTAGGCATAAAATGAAATGTAACTTCTGTCATTCTGACGATGATATTGATTTATCGAAACAATTGTCAATTTTTTAGAATTTTCAATAACTTTTATTATATTGTGGAATTAACTAGAGACCGTGAGTTTCATTTAAAAACACTAATATGAGCATATTCCACGAAGTAAGGGTCGAGACAGTTAATTTCGATAACATTAACATAACCAAATCTGACATATAAGATACTTGCCTTTTTAATTAATAGACGATTAAAATTACGAACAGAAAAAGTTCTAGGAAACTACCAAGACGGCTTTAGGCCTGAAAGGTCGACAATTAAATCAATACAGACCCCGGAAGGACTACTGTAAAAAGCTGGGAACAAGCGCAATAACAAAAAAAGAGGAAATTAATCTGAATATATTCGAGCGAAGAATAATGATAACAATTCTGGGACTAGGCACTACAAGAGATGGAACAGTAAGACGCAAAAGTAATAAAGATGAAGACCTTAAAAGACTGATAAAAGTACAAAGATTACAATGGACAGAATATATAATAAGAAGAAATCCATCGGAAATTGTTAGGAAAATTACAGATTGGATCCCGATTTGGCTTAGAAAAAGTAGACGTCCCAGAAAAAGATGGAAATATACAAAGAGCATAGAGATAACTAATTGTGAACTTACGATATGAAAACTTAGTAGAGTGGCAAAATATAACTAGAATAGCCAGTAATCACAGCAAAATTGTAAAAAATAGAGAAATGATCCACCTCAATAAATGAATCAAAATTCAATTCATAAGCCATAATCCGCATGGATTTAACGGCTCGGTGATGATTTGTTTTAGTTGCAGATGTTTTCCAAATAAGTTAAACACATACGTTTATATGGGTTTTACAATCAAAAAGAGTAATTTGAAATTTGTTTATTTAAATTCATACAGTCAATAACAACTAAATAAATAAGAAAAGAAAGCAGATTAACTCATGAATAAACTAACTTATTATTGAAACTGTTTTGTTTGCAGTAATTAAGTACAAGGTCATTCATTATTAGGTTCTCACCCGTCATCATCGTTATTAACAGAAGACAAAGAAGTTTTAAGTAAAGGTTGTATGGTTTTTGTTAAAATTACATTAGTGTACAAATTTTAGGGGATATGTGTGTGTTATCACTACCTAGCGTTTTATTGTAAATACTGTAAATAATATGAAGGATTCGACATCATTTCAGTAAGCTATGAAAATGATGTGTTTGATAATAAATTGATGAAATAATTAAAATGAATTACAGTGAGGAAGAAAAAGTCCAAATATACATACAAAATAAAAAACAAAGATTTATTTAAAAATCGGTTTTAAAGATAAAAGGTAACTTTTCCGCGCTTATACACCCCGGGGACTGTATCATACTAACAAATCGAAATATCTCAAAATATGACCAAAAATGTAGTATATCTGGATTTATATGACCCGTTTTACTGACTCTGGTGCTCTGAACAAAATCCAATCATAAAATTGGTCATTTGTATATATGTTATTCGCATGAGCCGATATGTCTAGTTCCCGATTTTTTTGTCTAGAATGCGTAATGGATATGACAACACACCCATGGTGCGCATATAATCTTTTTTTCGAACAGTCAATAAAACTAATTAACCAGAACGTGTTGTGGGTAAATTGTAACACTCGAAACGCGGAATTAACGTTTGCGACCGTTTGTTTTGTTGAGTATTTATTTTGCACACGTCGCGTTTTGGCCATTGCACTATGTTCAAAACGCAATTCATATAAAAAAAAACAAGTTAGGTTATCAAATTTATTTAAATTATATGTTATTATATAAAAAAATAAAAAACCTTGGAAAATTAAACAAAGACCTAAAAAACGACTTGTTTTTACAAGAACTGCTTCGGTGACATTTTTTTTTTATTGCATTTACTTTTACGCATGCGCATGTCTTTATTTGGCATTCTTTTAAGCAATTACATTGAGTAAATCCTTGCTTGGATCTATAAGACCACTGATGCCAGATTTGTGGGACATACATATAGTACAAACCAATAAATTTCATGGTATTTTTCAATAAATAATGGTACTTTTGTTTTTTAATCCTTAAAAAAAAACATTAAATAGTAAAAACATCAAACACAAAATAAACATAAAATATATAATTGAAAACGTACAAATAAAGTTAATCGGAAATTGTATTCATAAAACAATCTCCGAAATGTTGGTAAAAATCACTATATCTGCTGATCTTTACAATTATTACTTAAGAAGGCAGTTTATTAGTGGAGAATTCCCTAGATTTAACTGTTCATTTTCAACTTCATATTGTGGGTTTCTTAAATGTCTTCTAATTTCCAGTTCTTCAAGGAAATCCAGTTCTTGTTTCTTTTCACAAATATGCAGTACTTCTAGTTCTGTGTTAGGTGTCAATGAATGATTGGTGTCAAGTAGATGTTTTGCGTAGTGGATTTATCTGGTTGTTTTAATCTGTATGCTCGTAAGTGCTCACTGTATCGTACTTCAAAATTCCTAAGGGTCTGACAGCATTACATTCTGGACATTTGAGTTTATATATACCTGACTTCTTTAATAGTGGTATTTTTGTTTTTACATTTAACAATTTTGTACTAACGTTACTTTCTGTTTTAAAAGAAATTGTTGTATTCGTTGCTGAAGGTATTATCTTTGAAATATTATTAGAAATATTTCCTGCATATGTGATGGTTTTATAAGTTTTAATTTCATCAGCTTGTTTAGGATATATTAGTTGTAATGCCACTTTTTTCTCTTTTTTACTAATTAGCCTATTTATCATATCTAATGGATAACCGTTAGATGTTGCTATTTGTCTAATTGTATTAATCTCTCTATCAAAATTACATTTGTTCATAGGAACTGAAAAAGCTCTATGTATCATTGAATTATGTGCCGCTAGTCTGTGTGAGACAGGGTGATTAGAATTGAATGGAATTGTCACATCAGTCTGTGTTGGTTTTCGGTAAATTGAATAATCAAGTACATTATTAACTCTTTGAATTTTTAAATCAAGAAAATTGATTGAGCTATTTTCTTCAATTTCTAATGTAAATTTAATTTTCGGGTGTAAATTATTGATGTGGTTGAAAAATACATCTAATTGTCGTTCACTACCCATAAAACAAGCTAATATGTCATCTACATATCTATACCAAAATAAAATATTTTTCGAAATATTACTTTCAAAGATCTTTCTTTCTAAATTGTCCATAAAAATGTTTGCTAAAATAGGTGATATAGGGCTTCCCATTGGTAAACCTTCATTTTGAATATATATCTTATTGTCAAAAGTGAAATAATTCTGATTAATGCATACATCAAATAAATTAAGTATATCTGATATTATTCCTGGATTAATATTTTTATGTTCTAGTAATTTTCTTACAAGTATTAGACATTCTTTAGGAGGAATTTTAGTAAACATATTAGTTACATCGAACGATATGAGTTTATAGTTATCTTGCAAGTGGATTGATTTCAACTTTTTGATTAGTTCTATTGAATTTCTAATTGAGTACTGAGATTCATATCCGTAAGTATTGAGTATATTGTTGAGCTTCTTTGCCAATATATTATTAGGAGCATTAACATAAGAGACTACAGGTCTAATTGGTTTCGTTATTTTATGTAATTTAACTGTTCCATATAATTGTGGACAATGAGGATTCTTATGTATGATAGACCTCTTTTCGTAATCATTTAAAAGATAATTTGAATTATTAACAATATCCCTTACATTATTAGAAAACTTCTTTGTTGGGTCAGACCCTTAGGAATTTTGAAGTACGATACAGTGAGCACTTACGAGCATACAGATTAAAACAACCAGATAAATCCCACTACGCAAAACATCTACTTGACACCAATCATTCATTGACACCAATCATTCGTTGACACCTAACACAGAACTAGAAGTACTGCATATTTGTGAAAAGAAACAAGAACTGGATTTTCTTGAAGAACTGGAAATTAGAAGACATTTAAGAAACCCACAATATGAAGTTGTCAATGAACAGTTAAATCTAGGGAATTCTCCACTAATAAACTGTCTTCTTAAGTGATAATTGTAAAGATCAGCAGATATAGTTTTCCTGGTTTTCTATATCATTGCACAGATATACTGATCTTAATTGGAAAAATGATATCCAGGATATCACCATAGGGCTAATAATATCTAAGCTTCAATATTTGTAATATCACATCTTCTTCTTTTTTCTATAAACATATATTAAGCCAATCACAAGTTAGGTTACTTCTTGGCCTAGCCAAAATTAACTACTAAACATCAGGTAGGCATAAAATGAAATGTAACTTCTGTCATTCTGACGATGATATTGATTTATCGAAACAATTGTCAATTTTTTAGAATTTTCAATAACTTGTATTATATTGTGGAATTAACTAGAGACCGTGAGTTTCATTTAAAAACACTAATATGAGCATATTCCACGAAGTAATGGTCGAGACAGTCAAAGATGAGTTTTTTCAACTTATTTTGCAACATCCTGTGGAATTTTTTAGAAACAAACGCTACATTAATATTGCGAGATGACTTCATATTTTCTATGTAAGACGCCATGAACAATGTCCAATCATAAAATTGGTCGCGTGTATTCACTCCGGAGGATGTATCGTGCTAACAAACCGAAAATTCTCCAAAAATTACCAAAAATGTGGTACCATAGCACCTGTTGTACTGGCTCAATTGAGCTGAAAATCGATAAAGTTCATCTATAAGACGCCCTGAACAATATCCAATCATAAAATAAGTCACTTGCGTACACTCTGGAGGCTGTATCGTGCTAACAAACCGAAACTTTTCCAAAAATGTATTAGGTATATTTGGATTTCGAGGACCCATTGTACTGGCTCTGGTGAGCTGAAAATCAATAGGATTCTTCAGCAAGATGCCCTGAACAATACGCAATCATAAAATTGGTGACTTGTACGCACTCTGGAGGCTGTATCGTGGGAACAAGATATTTTACAAAAAGTGGCCGACGACAACGACGATGTACACACAGGATTTTTTTATAAAAACCCGTTTTTCGTGTTTTTCTCGATGAGAAACGAAAAAATCACTCAAAAAACTATCAAAAATTCTAACATTTTATGGGGTTTACTAATACTTTTCTCGCATTTTAGATAGCGTTGAGCGGAAAAGTAAAAACTATTATTTTCTCAAATCCCCTAAAATTTGCACGTTGCTGAACTTTTAATTCAGCCACACAACTTTTATTTAAAACTTTTTTCTACAAGCAATAATAACAATGATAAGGCCGTTCGTCCTCAGGAAGCGTTTTCATCGGACTTGTCTGAATAACTGCGAAAAATCCTATTTCGGATCGATCGCACATTTTCGTCCGAATTCGTCCAAATAATTTGGCTGGTAGTGTACGACTTTCAATAAGAGTTATTGTAAAGGTAGGTGTTCACAATGAAACGAAAATGTCATGAAAATTTTATTTCAGAGACACTTGTTTCAAGGCGTGTTTTGACAAAGAGATGACAATTTATCCACTCACAAGTTTTAGCGAGATTTTGAAATTTTTGTGTGTACAGTATTTCTATTGTTTCCACAGTAATTTAGTTCTTCGTGCCGTTACAAGCAATGGCTACAAAAAAAATCATAAAAATTTGGTTACGCAAAGAGAAAATATAATTCAATGAATAACCTATTGAAAAAATGAGAACAAGACGATCAGGAATATTATACGAATTTTCTCAGGATGTCTGCTGCCGATTTCTATTTATACTCTGAAATTGACATCGAAGGCTATACATTTTATCGTTAACCTTTTCAGCAGATATTCCCATATCATTGGAAATGGAGGTTTTTCAAGCATTTCGATTTTTATATAGCTCTAATGACCAATCCCATACATTCGAATGCGATTCGTATAGTTGATTTAATTTTAATATAATTTTTTTGCGACCAATTGACATTACATTCTTCTCTTTTATAATTTTTTGTTCTCATTCACTTCCCTCAATTTCACACCAACCAAATGAAACTCATTGTAAAGGCACTAGCATACCGATTTTATTTCAGAGACAACACCAAAACCCACATACAGCAAGTGAAACAAATATTTCAAATGAAACACGACGCATATCATGTATACACGTTGAAACATGTTCATGAAACAAATGTCTCGTGAAATACTGTGTCGTAACATTTTTAACAATATTTTGTATACCTCCAAAGTGTTTTCACTGTGAAACATGAAATATTTGACTCATGACATAAACATTGCATGACAATATTTCATCGTGGATCCTTACCTTAACGGTATCATTCGCACTTCATCATTCGATTTCTGATGAAAACAAATTTGGACGAGAAGGTCCAGAGGACGAGGGGGCTAAGGGAAGGGCAATTTAAAATGAATAAACCTGTACATTCAAGTTGCTATTTCACTAACATACAACTACTACAAATTTATTATTTAATAAAATTTTGAATGTGAAAACGTGAAAAATCTTTAAAAGGAAATGCGGTAACGAGTTCAAGAAAAAATATCCTCTATGCAGGGAATTTGGTGAAGAATTGTATACCAAAAATTACTACCTCGAAATATACTGTGTTTCAAAAATATGCTATAATAAAAGTTTACGAACCCCTGGTACCTCGCCACTGGCTTATTACGTGTTTTGAAGAGACTATTATAACCTATCAAAAAATTGAAATTTGTATATCTATCCTCCTAGTAGATATGCAAGATATTTACGGGAGACTGTATAATCCGACTTTGATTTCTATCTAAAGCATATTAATTGGGTCATTGAGCCAACGTAATGACCCGGTAACCGCGAATAATATGTAGGAAATTAAACAGATACACAAACAAGCAGAGAAAATTAGTCAATCAAATAATTTTATATACAAAAAAAATCTAATAGGGCTAATATATTATATCTATTAGATGCAATTTTGAAGTTAATTTGATTTATTGCTTCTGGTTTTTATCTTTCTGATAATAGTTATTCTGTTATTTTTTATAATAAAGTACGTAAAATTATAGATTTGCGCACATGTTTAGAAAATGTATGGCTAGAGTGAAACGAAATCTTTTTTTCAAAAAATATTTCACGTACTCGTACGAGTCTCACACGACATTTTATTTACGGCCTGATTAAGAAGATATAAAATGAATAAAATATATCATTAAATTTTAAAAACGAATAATTAGTACAATTCATCCTAGCTATTTGAAATGATTCTGTTGAAAATATTAATATCGTATACAGTTGAATTATTGGATCTTTACCCGTGCGTCATTAATATCTGATAACATAACCGACATAATTATTAAGTGGCATCTCTTTCTATTAATAGTGAAAAACAGGACAAAATAATTTGACATTTCTAACTTCCCCCCCTGGATGTCTCAGAAGCCAGATGTTAATACGTCCCTCACTCAAAATCCAAAAAATTCAACTAATCCCTCTCCAAGGAAATTATATGGAAATACCCCCAAACCCTGCAAATCTATACAGATGCTTCAAAAAATCACAATGGAATTGCAGCAGCTTACATCTGCGAAAATAACAAATCTGCCATCCGACTACCGAATCAATGTTATTCACGGCAGAAACCACTGCAATTCTGGAAGCCATAAAAATGTGCAAAGTCTCTACAGCAACCAAGTTTCTCATCATAACAGATTCACTGAGTGTGTTACCTGACTTAAAACAACTTTACCCTTCACATCCTATTCTCATACGAATCAAAAGTGAAATGGAAATCATACGTCTTAGCCAAAAGAACGTCTCATTTCTGTGGGTTCCATCTCACTCTGGTGTAAAAGGAAACGAAGAAGTCGATCAATTAGCAGTAGCTACAACATCTAAACAAGAAGCACCTTACATTCAAAAAATTCCCTACACTGACCAGACAAATCCAATCAAAAAACATATACTTAATTCTTGGCAAGTAATAT
The DNA here is from genome assembly GCA_963921935.1 of Galeruca laticollis. Classification (NCBI taxonomy): domain Eukaryota; kingdom Metazoa; phylum Arthropoda; class Insecta; order Coleoptera; family Chrysomelidae; genus Galeruca; species Galeruca laticollis. Next base: position 21,510,873 of record OY998181.1, on the reverse strand, counting down.
GGAATCATACGACATCCAAACTGAAAGAAGTTAAGCCACAAGTCGATTTAGTTCTATCAATACCAGAAAAACGAAAAGACCAAGTTGTCTTAACCCGTCTGCGAATAGGTCATACACTCCTTACACATCAATATCTCCTCAACAAAGAACCAGCACCAGAATGTATACATTGCCATGTTTCTCTTACTGTAAAACATATCATCTTAGAGTGTCCTGAATATTCTAGATATAGAAGACAGAATAAATTAAGTGCGGTATCCAAGGATGTGCTCACGAAAAACACAAGTGCTTTAATTAAATATCTTAAAGACATTAATTTGTATAACAAAATTTAAAAATTATTCTATAACACAAATACATCACATACTACTTGTGTAAGTCCTCCTGCTAATAACTCTTAGTAGTTGATGCGGGCATGTTTGTACCAAATAAAAAAAATTGACATTTGTCGTTTATGTTATCAGATATTAATGACGCACGGGTAAAGATCCAATAATTCCACTGTATATTGTTAATAGGTGAGGAGCCGGTGACACTGAAAGTGACGTCATCGCTGACTTTCAATATATTTTTTAGATTATTAATTGTAAAAAAATAATACGAACAGAATGAGTTTGGTGTGACTATACGAATTTGTCAGAAACAATGTTCAATTAAATTCATTATAATTAATAAGCCACAAAGTTTGGCCATCTTCACAAACCTGAATTTTCAGTAAATATCTAATTAGCCAATATCATAATCATTAAAAAATACTAGGTCTGCCAACTAAAAAATACCAGAAAGTGACTCACACCTAAATAAACATTGTAACATGTGGCAATTATTGAGCTGGCAGACCATGTATTTTTTAAAGATTGCAATATTGGCTAATTAAATATTTACTGAAAATTCAGGTTTGTGATTATGGCAAAACTTTGTTCCTTATTAATAATTATTAACTAAATTGAACATTGTTTCTGGCAAATATAAGGGAAATCTGGCCTAAAATGACATACAATGGTAAAATAACACATTTGAAGTTTATTTAAGTTGGCAACATTGCTTGCTGATCCTATTTTTATGAATTCATGCGCAGTCTAGTGTAAGACCATGATACAATGAAATAGAAGGTATGATTTTGCGCAGCTGTGCTCTGACGTCACGCCTTGAATTAGTTTGCACTTACATTATTAGATATGTTTATGTCGGTTAATTCTACATTTTCATTGTTGAAAATTAGCAAAAATTAGTCAAAATGAGATGTGTAGTGTATGGTTGTGATTCAACCAATCACGTGAAAGGCTTTGCACACGATGTCAGCTTTTTTACCTTTCCAAAAGACAAAAAAATTATACGGGAGTGGATCCGTTTGTCTAAACGCGAAGATAAATTTAATACCATAGAATATTAGACCATAAAATTATGCTGAAATTGAAAAAATGTCACTAGCTCCTCTCGGTAATCGTAGAGATATGTTGGGGGGCTATATTTATATTTAAACTCCTAAATGGGCAGGTTGATTGTGCGGATCTTTTGAGTCATATGGGGATTAGCATTCCTTGTCAGGGTCTTCGCCATCAAGTTACCTTTCATGTGCCCTTTCATAGTGCTATGAGTCCTATCAATAGATATCTGTGCTTTTTGAATAGCTTTAATTTTGATAATTTCAATACGTCTTTGGGCCAGTTCAAATATTGCTTAGGGCTATGATTTGTTGAGTTATGACGTGTTCTCAATTTTTTTTATTTATATAAGTATTGTTTATTACCTGTAGCTACATGGAAAGTGTTATGTATTTCAAATTAATTGGTTATGATGTATCAGTCTTTATACCTGTCCTTATTGTATTATTTATTGCTGTAACAGTTAGAGGGGTTTGCCCGTAATTAATAAATAAATAAATCTTTTCTTAAATCCAAGTTGACAAATGATATGTTTAAATCTTAATTTGATATTTTGTTATTACCAATAACAATTTCATTATTATTTTTATTTTGAAGAATGCTCCACAGTACCCGAGTTGTACTTTATTGTTGGTCTGTAGTATACTTATTTTGGAATAAACAACCGATTAAGTATTAAAATTTACTAGTTGTTTTATTCCTTATATTTATTTACAAATTAAAATGTTTATATAATCATGTCAAAAAATCCAAAAAGTATAATAATAGGTTTTTTTTGTATCAGTATAGTAATTATTTACTTTACGAAGTGAGCAAACAGATTTCAATCAGTGTTTTAAATGAAACTTAACGTTTCTAGCTAATTCCACAATATAATGAAAAATATTAAAAATTCTGAAAAATTGACAATTGTTTCGATAACTGATCTTAGAATTATTGTTTTGCTCTGGTAGGCTCCCCGATTCCATATAACACTTTTACATGAATTCTCTTTGCCTTTATAATAGTAATAATATCTCATTCAACCTGAACCACCCTCATTTTCTTTCAAAATGCATTAGCAACTCATCATAAACAATTTCTATTACATCAAATGCATTAGCCCGCGCTGACGGTTTTAAATTTTACTCTCCGCGTGACGTCATGCGCGCGACGAACGATATTTCGAACGGCTAGAGATCATATCTTCTATTCGTTGTATCATGGTGTAAGACAGTAGTTCCAAACGGCGTGGGTGGTCTAGTTGAGCGGTTAGTGTGTTAGAAACCGTTAAGTGCAGTAGACTAGTGCATAATATTTGTTGGCGCAAAATTTGCAGAATGATAGTTTTGCTTAATTACAAGTTCCAGGTATGTCCTTCTTATACATAGAAAAAATATTAGACAGCTCTCACAAAATTGTAGGTTATTTCGTGTTTACAAATTTGTTGGTGAATGCACTTGCGTAAAATGAAACATTAGTGCTATTCAACGCGACAATCGATTACAATCATTTCCTGTCATTTAAAAAACAACATGTTCAACAATACATCTTCGATATCAATCGATCACTCTGATTATAATCGGTCTAAAATTATGATGCTATTGAAAACAATCATAAATCGGAAGCATGTGATTGGTCGAAAAATTTAAATGAACTACCGTTTGTCTATGGGTTATGTGATGTGAGTGATATTTTGCAATTGTATATCACATTTTTAGTTAACAGAACAGCTTCTATAAAATTAAACGTAATTAAACCAAATGAACTTGTGAAAAGTGTGAAATACACGTGAAACAAACCAAAATAAAATGATGAGGTTATGTCAATATTGATTTATTTGATTTGTAAACTGACATGACAAATGACAATTTTTTTTTGGTCGTTCAACAAACATCAATCCGTTTTCGATTTCGATTATAAACAAAATCGGAATCAAGATCGAAGTGTTGAATAGCACTAAAGTTCACTTGGATAAAATGACATACCTTGTCATTTTACCCTAGTTGGAGTAATTTTGAGATATTAATATCTAAAGGTATTTAACATTTGTTTCAATATGGTAGGGCAATACCAAAGAAAAACTACACGCCAGTCATGGGATCCAGTGCAAATGCAGGGAGCCCTTGAAGCTGTGCAAAATGGTGAAATGGGATGGCTGAAGGCGTCAAAAACTTTTAATATCCCTCAAGCTACATTGAGAAGAAGATTTTCCTGTAAAAATAAAATAATTGGCAGTGACAAGGGCCTTGACGGTTATGAAATAACATTTTGCGCTTGTGCAGCATATACAATTATTGGAGTCCAGTCTGTTTGGCTTATCTTGTAATGATGTCTGTTCTGTGACATACCAGTTAACGGAAAGGAACGGAATAACAAATCATTTCAACACAACACTAAAATGGCTGGCTGGGATTGGTTGCGTTGATTTAAGTCTAGGAATTCTGATATATCACTCAGGCCTATCCAGAGTAGAAAAACCCGGTAAAGTGTTTGCTACAAAAGGCTGTAAACAAGTCCCACTAATCACTAGTACATAACAACGATTGCCTGCATTACTTCAGCTGGTCATTTTATCCCTCCCACACTCATATTCCCTAGGTAAAACACCATTAGGGACCCTCGGAATAGCGCAGGAAACAGGATGGATGACCGGTGAGGTGTTTTTGAAGTGGATCCAACATTTTAAAGATAATGCTCATTCCTCTGTAGAAAATAAAGTTGTCCTCCTACTTGACATGCATACAAGTCACAAAAACGTCGAAGTTTTAACTTTTGCAAAAGAGCATGGGATTGCGATGTTATACTTCCCGCCCCACTGTTCACACCGACTACAGCCGCTGGATGTTTGCTTCTTTGGTCCAATGAAATGACAAAATAGTTAAAGGGCCATCCGGACCAAATTGTTTCTCAATATGAAGTCGGTGGATCGTTTGCTACAGCTTAAGGGAAGGCAGCGACTAATCATAATGCTACTAGTGGAATTTTGCTTATCAAATCAGACGTATTTCCTTATTTTATTTATTCAATCCTGCAGCAGTTACAAACATACCACGAAAACAAGACACACTCCAAGTTTTGGTTGAGCCAGAAGAAAATAACAATCATTCTCAAGTATGCGCCGAACAAAACAACACTCCTATGTCATCGACAGCAATTACAAATCCTCTTATTGGCCCTCAAGAAATTTCTCATCTGCCATCCACTTCAGGTGTGCAACAAAGATCTAAGAAAAGGAAAGCTTAGGGAACAACAGTTCTTACGAGCACTCCTATTATGGAGGAGTTAAAAGCGAAAGTCATTGAGAAGCAGGCTGTAGAATCTCGCCGAGCTACAAAACGTGCAGAGAAGAACCTACCTGCTCTACAACTAGCCAAAACGGAAAGTGATGCATTTCCAGTTGATGATAACGGCGAGGATCCCTCATGTTAATAATCCGTTTATATTCCGAGTCAAAGGAACCCTGGATTCTGTGCCAGTTGGACACATTGTGACTGGTGGGGGTGAAAAATATATATAAACAATATATTTGCGAACTGTGCTGAATTACTATGTGCTATTCTACTCAAATGGGTATGCATGTCATTTTACCCAAATGAACTTGGGTAAAATGAAACATTTGCTATATTTTTGTTGAATTTTTTTAATCATAGAATGAATCATTTTTTGTTTTTCTTAGGAATAAGTTGTTTGGTTGTGCAATACACTAATCATGCCATATTTTTGCAAGTTAATATATGAAAAAATAAACGGTTTTAAAGATTAAAACTAACTTTTCCGCATCTGTGAGATTCCCTGAATAATATTCTAGCATAAAATTGTCACTTGTATACACTTCCGGGGATGTATCGTGTTAACAAACCGAAATTTCTCCAAAAGTATTTATTTATAGGACCCGCTGTACTCGCTATAGTCAGCTGAAATTCAATAGGATACATATGTGAGACACCTTGAAGACACTTTGAAAAATATCCAATTATAAAATTGGTCAATTGTATACACTCCGGAGGATGTATCGTACTAACCCGAAATTTCTCCAAAAAGGACAAAAAATGTGGCCCTTCAGGTACCATAGCACCCGTTGTACTAGCTCTGGTGAGCCAAAAATCAATAAGGTTCATCTATAAGACGCCCTGAACAATATTCAATCATAGAATGGGTCACTTGTATACACGCTGGAGGCTGTATCGTGCTAACATACTGAAAATTCTCCAAAAATGACAAAAATTTGGTACCTCAAGTACCATAGCACTCGTTGTACTGTTCACTTCTATATACTCCGGAGGCTGTATCGTGCTATCAAACTGACATTTCTCCAAAAATGACAAAAATATCGTACTTAAAGTACTGTAGTACCTGTTGTATTAGCTCTGGTGAGCTGAAAATCAATAGGATTCATCAGTGAGATTTCTGAATAATATTCAACCATAAAATTTGTGACTTGTTGAACTCCGGAGGCTGCATCGTGCTAACAAACTGAAATTTCTCAAAAAATGGTAAAATGTCGTAATTCAAGTACCATAACACCCGTTGTACTGGCTCTGGTGAGCTGAAAATCAATAGGGTTTATCTGTGTCCTTAACAATATTCAATCATAAAATTGGTGACTTATTGCACTCCGGAGGCTGTATCGCGCTAACAAGACATATAAGGAAAAGTGGCCGACGACAACGACGACGACGACATACACACAGGATTTTTTTTCTAGAAACCGATTTTTTGTGTTGTTGTTGATGGAAAACGTAAAAACAACTCAAAAAAAAATTCATATTTCCAACTTTTTTTGGGTATAAACCAATACTTTTCTCGCATATAGATAGGTTGGGCGGAAAAGTAATGCGTTACAAACTAAAAACAAAGTAGTACGTCATTTTAGGCCATGTTCCTCTCTATATAGTCACACCAAGCTCATTCTGTTCGTATTATTTTTTTACAATTAATAATCTAAAAATATTGAAGAGCCCGATGACGTCACTTTCAGTGTCACCGGCTCCCGGCTTCAGTATTAACAAAAATAATGATGTCCCACGTTTGGGAAACAATATGATTTGTGTTTTCAAATGAAACTCAAGGTCTCTAGTTAATTCCACAATATAATACAAGTTATTGAAAATTCTAAAAAATTGACAATTGTTTCGATAAATCAATATCATCGTCAGAATGACAGAAGTTACATTTCATTTTATGCCTACCTGATGTTTAGTAGTTATATTTGGCTAGACCAAGAAGTAACCTAACTTGTGATTGGCTTAATATATGTTTATAGAAAAACGAAGAAGATGTGATATTACAAATATTGAAGCTTAGATATTATTAGCCCTATGGTGATATCCTGGATATCATTTTTCCAATTAAGATCAGTATAACTGTGCAATGATATAGAAAACCAGGAAAACTATATCTGCTGATCTTTACAATTATCACTTAAGAAAACAGTTTATTAGTGGAGAATTCCCTAGATTTAACTGTTCATTGACAACTTCATATTGTGGGTTTCTTAAATGTCTTCTAATTTCCAGTTCTTCAAGGAAATCCAGTTCTTGTTTCTTTTCACAAATATGCAGTACTTCTAGTTCTGTGTTAGGTGTCAATGAATGATTGGTGTCAAGTAGATGTTTTGCGTAGTGGGATTTATCTGGTTGTTTTAATCTGTATGCTCGTAAGTGCTCACTGTATCGTACTTCAAAATTCCTAAGGGTCTGACCCAAATAGACAGCATTACATTCTGGACATTTGAGTTTATATATACCTGACTTCTTTAATAGTGGTATTTTTGTTTTTACATTTAACAATTTTGTACTAACGTTACTTTCTGTTTTAAAAGAAATTGTTGTATTCGTTGCTGAAGATATTATCTTTGAAATATTATTAGAAATATTTCCTGCATATGTGATGGTTTTATAAGTTTTAATTTCATCAGCTTGTTTAGGATATATTAGTTGTAATGCCACTTTTTCCTCTTTTTTACTAATTAGCCTATTTATCATATCTAATGGATAACCGTTAGATGTTGCTATTTGTCTAATTGTATTAATCTCTCTATCAAAATTACATTTGTTCATAGGAACTGAAAAAGCTCTATGTATCATTGAATTATATGCCGCTAGTCTGTGTGAGACAGGGTGATTAGAATTGAATGGAATTGTCACATCAGTCTGTGTTGGTTTTCGGTAAATTGAATAATCAAGTACATTATTAACTCTTTGAATTTTTAAATCAAGAAAATTGATTGAGCTATTTTCTTCAATTTCTAATGTAAATTTAATTTTCGGGTGTAAATTATTGATGTGGTTGAAAAATACATCTAATTGTCGTTCACTACCCATAAAACAAGCTAATATGTCATCTACATATCTATACCAAAATAAAATATTTTTCGAAATATTACTTTCAAAGATCTTTCTTTCTAAATTGTCCATAAAAATGTTTGCTAAAATAGGTGATATAGGGCTTCCCATTGGTAAACCTTCATTTTGAATATATATCTTATTGTCAAAAGTGAAATAATTCTGATTAATGCATACATCAAATAAATTAAGTATATCTGATATTATTCCTGGATTAATATTTTTATCTTCTAGTAATTTTCTTACAAGTATTAGACATTCTTTAGGAGGAATTTTAGTAAACATATTAGTTACATCGAACGATATGAGTTTATAGTTATCTTGCAAGTGGATTGATTTCAACTTTTTGATTAGTTCTATTGAATTTCTAATTGAGTACTGAGATTCATATCCGTAAGTATTGAGTATATTGTTGAGCTTCTTTGCCAATATATTATTAGGAGCATTAACATAAGAGACTACAGGTCTAATTGGTTTCGTTATTTTATGTAATTTAACTGTTCCATATAATTGTGGATAATGAGGATTCTTATGTATGATAGACCTCTTTTCGTAATCATTTAAAAGATAATTTGAATTATTAACAATATCCCTTACATTATTAGAAAACTTCTTTGTTGGGTCTGCTTTAAGAACTTTTACATCGCTGGATTTTATAAAGTTGTATACTTTGGAATTGTAATTTTCAGTCGTCAAAATGACAGTAGCATTCCCCTTATCAGATTTTGTGACTGTTAGGTTATTATTCTCTATCTTCTTTTTTATTGCGTTTAAAACTGAAATGTCATTTTTTGTTTGACGTTTAACTTTTGAAGGTTCAATATTTTTGATTAAATTGGCAATTTTTAATTTCTCATGAAGAAAATTATTTGAATTAGATTTTAAAGCTATTTCTGACTCTGTAGCTATAATTTGTTTAAGATTATTCGTAAATTTAGGTGGTATGCTGTACTTTAAACCTTTATTTGAAAATTCTATCTCACTATTTGTAAAATTAGTGTCTGAAAGGTTTTCAAATCGTGGTGCAAAGTGTGTTGGTATGTAGGTACTTACAGTTTCATGATGTTTTGAGTATTGAATTTTATGTTGTGTGTATTCAAGGTTCTGTAGCTTCTTTTCTTGTTTCTTAAATTTCATATGCTTCATCGTGCTGACATTTTCTCTAATTTTGTCATCCAAACAGTCAAATTCTACTGGATGTAATTGGAATGTGAGTTCTGAATGTACAACTTTTATGTAGTTGTCTAAGGAGTCTCTAACTTTGAACCATTTTTTACATTCAGATTTTATCCAAACTCGTTGAGCACATTTTATAGCTTTTTGTGCTTGTGGTGTTTTAGTGTGACATTTTATATTCACATAATTTGGTATTACCTTTTTTCTAAGGCATTCTTGGTTAAACCAAATGTTTTGTGATGCTTTGTAACGTTTTTGTAATTTGATTATTACTTGATTTTGATGAAATTAAAATTTTGACTTATTTTATTACTTTTCCGCCCAACCTATCTATATGCGAGAAAAGTATTAGTTTACCCCAAAAAAAGTTGGAATTTTGAAAAATTTTTTTTAATTATTTTTACGTTTTCCATCAACAACACGAGAAAACGGTTTTTAGAAAAAAAAATACTGTTGTCGTCGGCCACTTTTTCTTACATGTTTTGTTCGAACGATACAGTCTCCGGAGTGCAATAAGTCACCAATTTTATGATTGAATATTGTTCAGGACTTCTTACAGATGAACCCTATTGATTTTCAGCTCACAAGAGCCAGTACAACGGGTGCTATGGTACTTGAAGTACGACATTTTGTCATTGTTTGAGAAATTTCAGTTTGTTAGCACGATACAGCCTCCTGAGTTCAACAAGTCACCAATTTTATGATCGAATATTATTCAGGACATCTGTCAAATGAACTCTATTGATTTTCAGCTCACCAGAGCCAATACAACAGGTGCTACAGTCCTTTAAGTACGATGTTTTTGTCATTTTTGGAAAAGTTCCAGTTTGTTAGCACGATACAGCCTCTGGAGTATATACAAGTGACTAATTTTATGATTGTATATTATTCAGAGCGTCTCAAAGATGAACCCTCTTGATATTGAGCTCACTAAAGCTAGTACAACGAGTGCTATGGTACTTCTAGTACCAAATTTTTGTCATTTTTGGAGAATTTTCAGTTTGTTAGCCTCCAGAGAGTATACGATTGATCAATTTTATGATTGAATGTTGTTCAAGGTGTCTCACAGATGTACCCTATTGATTTTCAGTTGACTAGAGCGAGTACAGCGGGTTCTATAAATCCAGATATACTAAATTTTTTATTATTTTTGGAGAAGTTTCGGTTTGTTAGCACGATACATTCTCCGAAGTGTATACAAGTAACAATTTTATGATAGAATATTGTTCAGGGCCACATATGCGGAAAAGTTAGTTTTTATCTCTAAAACCGTTTATTATTTTACTGTATCGGCTAGATAAATGGATTTTATTGATTGTGAAACTCGTTGTCTTGGTTGGGTTCCTTCTGAATAATGAAATGTTTATTACATTATATAGTTAATTAAAATTCAACAATATCAATTTTAGATTTTCAATATATCACATCAACTATATAAATTACAATTCCTTCTTTACTTCAATTTATGTATAATATGTGTAATATATGTAAACATATAATGGAAGTATTCTAAAGGTCGCTTTACAGTTGGCAATTTTTTCTTGCGGCAAGTAAAAATGTATGCAATTTGTGCATGGGCATGCGCAGATTACCCATTTTAACAAGTTGCCGGCAAGAAATTATAGATCCGGACCTATTTTTCTTGCAATTGCGCGGCAATTTTAGTGATATTTCTGGTAATTTTTATGTCACCAACATAACAATTTGACATCTAGGTACGCTTCTGGCGGCTTGTTTTATACTTGTAGTTCGTATCATATTTTGTTAGTTACTGTGGTTTGTTAGTTGTTCTATTCAGGTGATACTGAGAAATTGAAATATTAACTGTGAGCATTGTGTATTGAACTAATTATTAATTAATAAACTATTTAGGGTATGGTGTAGATATTTAAGTTGATCTTGAGATGGATAAAGCTACTTGTGGAAAGTAAGTAAAAAATTAAACAGTACTTTATTTGTAACATTTACCTATTATTTGGCATATTAGATTCTGATCTACTTTATGTTTGTTGTAGAAGTAAGGATTTTAGTTGGTCGAGGACTGCTACAGAGTGCCTTATACAACTGTATGAAAATTACCCCTGCCTCTACTGCACTACATTACCGGAGTACAAAAACAAAAATAAACGGACTGAAGCCTACAAGTTAATTGCAGAACAGCTAAATGCCAAAATGCTGGTGAACTTGACGGCAAAGGAGGTGCAAACTAAGATACATGGGCTAAGAACCCAGTATCTTAGTGAACAACAGAAAATTAAAAAAAGTAAGGTTTCTGGGACGGACATCACCCGACAGTGTCTATGTACCGAAGTGGTATTATTTTAAATTACTTAGCTTTTTGGACGCTCAAGGTATGATAGTAAGCCAGGGTGAATCAAACCTGACCATAAGGAGTGATGATTTGGAATGTAAGCTTATTTTATTGCAAATAAAAAAGAAATAGAAAAGCTACATTGAACATTTATTTTTAGGACACCCAATGTGATGAAAACTTAATAGCAACATACACTACATTTTCTCAAGAACTAGAATGTGAAGTTCTGTTTGACGGCACTGTTGAAGAAATTAGTAGTGTTTCATCTGGATTGCTGTCACCAGAAGAAAAAATCAAGTCCTTTTTATACACAACGAACACTGGGAAATTATCTAAAAGCAACAAACGAGACTGCTAAAGTCATAACTTAATTTTTCTGATAATATTAAGTACAGAATGCTTACAAAGAAAAATATGGATTTACATAAAAATGTTATAAAATAAATTCCTATTAGTTAAACCAAGTGAAAGAATGGGTAGTGCTAAATATAAAAAGTATATACAAAATAAAACAAAATAAATAGTCATAATTTAGAAAACAAATATAAAAGTTCAAATAACACAGTTCGCGGCTAAAATATATTGTCTTGCCATGGGACACTTCCAACACCATTGACATATTCGTTTAATTCTTCCCGAATTTTGATGGCATCATTCTTTGGTTTTTTACCATACTGCCGACTCAAACCATAAACAAACCTTAATCTCCGGTCGACTTCTTCTTCTGGATTACTTCCTACATACTCAGATGTATTTTCTTTGAGAAGGAAATTGTGAAGAGTACAACTAGCTTGTACAATTGCCTTAACTTTCTCGGGTTTTTAAGGTATTGTAGTCAATAATATTCTAAAGCGATTGGCTAATATTCAAAAACTATTTTCTATTACCCTTCTAGCTCTACTTAAGTGATAATTAAATATTCTTTGTTCTTTTGTTAACCCTCTGAATGGGTATGACTTTAAAATGTGTGATAGAGTAAATGCAGCATCACCAACAATCATATATGGCACAAGTAATGTTCTGTCAGGAAAAGGTGTATCTTCAGGAATATTAAGCCAATTTCTTTCCAAAGCTTTAGACAAATCACTCTCCCAAAATACACCTCCATCTGTGATGCGTCCATTGATGCCAACATTAATGTATGTAAATCTATAATTGGCATCTGCCATAGCCAATAAAACAATGCTGTGTTGGTCCTTATAATTATAAAATGTAGAACCTGAATTAGGAGGAGCTTTAATTACAACATGTTTTCCGTCTAAGGCACCAAAACATTGGGTAAGTTCCATTTTCAAAGTCCCTTGCTATTTCAAGCCATTCCTCCGCAGTATCTGGAACCTGAAATAAATTACAACAATATATTAAAACTAAATGCTATAATATTAATGAATTTCTTTATTTGTTTGCAAAGCAAAGGTACAATTCGAATAGCAATATGACCCAAAAGAAATACATGTAAATAAATTATTGTGATGAAATGGAATTAGTACAAATAATAAAGTAGGCACCACACTATGGTGTATTTTAATGCATGCCACTTATCTACAGTTTAGGGTATTAATCAAGCAATAAACAAATTTAAAATAAACTTACTTTCAAGTAATCAGTTTTTAGTTCTTCATATATGGCTTTTAGGACTATAGGGACAACAAGGGAAATTGTGCTCTCGTTAATTCTAAAGTTGTACATTAAACTTCTGTAACTTTCACCTGTAGCTAAATATCTCAACGTTACGATTGATTTCTGTTCTGCACTAATGCATTCCCTTGTGAATGATTCCTTTGTAAGACGTGGAGAAATTTTATCTAATAACTTGGCGAAAGTTTCCTCACTCATTCGTGAAAAGTTTATGTAACTTTTTTTATCATTCATTTTATTCATTTCCTCTGGCAAACCAATGTTCCCCCTTTTCCTATTCATCCATGGTTTTACCCACCATTGTCTTTTTCGGTGCTCCTCAGATGATTGTAGTAACAGTCCGGATGCTATGAGCATAACACACGCGACTGCTTTAACTTTCTTGTTTTTCTCATTCAAATCCATTCTTGACAAAAAATGAAAAATCCCGTAAAACATAGGAGGCGACGACGATAAAAACTTTAAACAAAATTCGCAAGACACAATAACAAATGAGAATATGTAAATACACCAACTCACTGTTCTAAACTGTCAACGTCAATATTGTCAAGAACGAAGTAAAAAAGTCAGCTGATTTTAGTAGTGTTGGTATTTCTGCCGCAAGAAATTCATCACACAAAAACTTGCCAACTGTAAAGCGAATTCATGTTTAAGCATCGCCGGCAATAAATAGCCGACAAAAATTGCCGCAAGAAAAAATTGCCAACTGTAAAGCGACCTTAACGGAGTGATTCAAGTGGATCTGCACGTTTCATATGTTTCTGAGTCCAAAAAACCTATTTTAAAAAAATGTCGGTCTGTCAACACGATAACTCAAAAACGCGAACGAATGTTTTAATGAAATTTTATATGTGGGTTGGTTCCAGAACTTAAAAACTCAGGTACAATTTTCCGGAAGATCCCATTTACATAAATTTTTCTCATGCTTTCACCCGAACTATTTTGAAGTGAAACTTTTTATGGGACACTAGCGTTTTGTCATGAGAGTTAACTCGTCGAGCTAACAAAACTGTTAAACTCCTTGTGAGAGAGGCGGAAAAAATTAACGAAGATCCGTACAAAGAGAAGACGCCGAGAATAGTCGCAGGGCATTGTTTATTGATGGCGATCATATTATTCCGTTTATCAATCCCCACTTCGCTGCGCGAACGATAAAGTGAGAACGCATTCGGGGGGAAAAGGATACCAAAAGCGCTTAATAATTTCTGCCGATATTGGTATAATCCAGTGCGAAATTAATATAGAAATTGTTTACCTTTAAAATTAAGGCGATAAAAACTAGGAAATTTCTTTGCATTGTGTATTTATTTGTATTATTTTGAAAAAAATATGTAATAAAACGTAACAAGAGTATTGAAATATATTGAAAAAGGAAATAAACAGGTATACTTGTCCGTACAGATAAGTTCCGTACTCATTAAAGTTTAAGCATAAACTGTGTTATCTCCTACTTTCCGCATTGAGACCAACGCGCATCGTGGGCGTGTCCACTTTCAAACTTTCAGCTATATTTGCTAACCTGTACGTAGAAGAGCAAGTAAGTCTCAGTTCATCAGAGAAAGTCGTTGTAACTAGTGTTGCTTTATTTATGGAAATATTGAAGTGAAACTTTTTATGGGACACTACAGAAGTTTTGGTTAGGAGGTAATATCGTAAAGGCTAACAAGTTTTGTGAAGCTCTAATTATCATTTACATTTAAACTAAGTGAGAGAAAGGTAACGCTGTTCTCCCCTTCTGTCATCACTCGACTCGATTTAAAATCAAACGAAATAGCTCAGTTGGTTAGCGCGTCGTGCTAATAACGCGAAAAACGCGGGTTCGATACCCCCATGGGCGGCCAGAACTTTTCTTAGGTATTAAAAAGGAAGAATACGTAATATGCATTCAAATTTCTTAAAAAGAATATTTACTTTTGTTTGTCTTTTATTGTAAATAGTTTTTTATAGTCTATCCGAAAAATTATTGTTTTTATTTTGGGAATAATTTTTGTTTTAATTTTATTAAATTATAGTTTTTTATGTTGTCGATATTTATGAATTCTCTTTGTACACTCATTGGTGGTTTTTGCGTCATAAAACATAAAAAGTTTCACTTCTGACGCTGTTAGTTTTCGACTGACGCATAAATCTTTTTTTACGAACAACAATTTTTTGGAACCCTGATATCAAAAAACAATACGAAATTTCCTCAAAATCGGAATCAAAACATTTTTTTGGAATTTTCAATCCATAGGGGGTAACCGAGGGGGAACTCTTTGGCATCGGAATTTTTTAAAAAAATGTTCAACACGATAACTCAAAAACGCGAACGAATGTTTGCATTATCTATGAGAGGTTGTGGTATTTTTTTATAACAGTCCCATTTCGATTTTCACCAATTTCAGTCTCTCCATTGCATAGATGTAGTTACTAGAAAGTTTTTTAAGGTATTTTTTACAAAAATTTCTTGTCCAGCTTTAATCCCGTATATTGTCTACAAATATAAAATGGAATAATTCAGATAAGATAAGTAATTAAATTGCATCTTTTTCGCTAACAGGATATCATAAAATGAAAAACGTACATGTCGAAACGTAAGTTACAGTTCGCTGACCCATGGTTCATGCATGGTATTAACCTTCGAGCTTCCGGCATAACTCACGACCGCTGATCCATGTTTGTACAACAAATGATGATTCTGCAGAATTGCACATTTTTAGTCTATAGTTGCATTTATTTTAGTATATAAGTTCGATTAATTGAATGTATTGGATATAGTGTATTTTTGTGTTTAAGTTGTGTAGTTGTATTGTTAATAAAGTATCTTTTTAAAAAGTGACTTTTCGGGCAGCAACCCTTAATTGGCGCAGTCAGTAGTATAGTGGAAGAGCCCTTAGTGATCCTCTTCGTTTTTTAACGTTTATCCACTTCAAGAACCTTTGGGAAACGTTGAAGTTCGTCCAAAAGTGCCAAAAGAAGAATAAAAGTAAGTGAAGTGTATCCATAATTATTAGAAGAAAAAAATCAATTTAAGTTAAGAAGAAATACCTTTGGAAAACCAAGTGAAGTTCATCCAAAAGCTTTAGAATTAAAGAAGCAAGAAAAAAAAAACGACACTAGTAACCGGAATGCACCTCAGCATCATCGTTAGCCTGTAAGCAATTATAATTTTTCCTTTTTATTACCTATATGTCAGAAACACCCCAAGCAAACACTCCTCATACCTCTCAATCATTATTACGTCCATCAATCCTAAATTTAAACACACCTAGACTCATAATTACCCCACCTCAAATCAACATTATGCCTGAATTTAATCCAAAACATCTAGACATCCTATCCCCATACGATGGAAATCCCAACGAGCTGTATAACTTCATTAATACCGCTACTCTACTCCTAAGCCATTTCTGGGACAATAACAACATCCAAAGTTTTCAAAACCACCTCCTATTCCAAGGAATCCTAAGTAAACTAACAGGAAGAGCTAAGGAAGTCATCTCAGTCTACGGATGTACAGATTGGGAACATACCAAAGAAACTTTGATCCAAAACTTCGCCGACCAACGTAATGAGAATTCTCTCACAAGAGACTTGGTAAATTTACGTCAAGGACCCAATGAATCTCCACAGCAGTATTACGAGAAAGTAATGGGTCTGCTAAATACAATATCTAACTACATAGAACTCCACAACGGCGATATCAACATAAAGGCAAGTAAGAAGAGCTTTTTCCAGAAACAAGCCCTAACAACTTTCCTAGCAGGACTTCGGGAACCCTTAGGTTCCACTATCAGAGCAATGAGACCAAGCAACCTATCTACGGCAATACAGTACATCCAGGAAGAAAACAATATAAGGTATCTCCAGAAAGCAGTAAACCCTCAACCAACAACCAGCAGGCATATCAGCGCAAACCAACAATATAAATCACCAGCTCCTCTTATGTCTTCACAAGGGCAGCCATCAACGTTTAGACCACAATGGCAACCATCAACTTTCAGACCACAATGGCAACCACCACATCCCCGACCGCAATGGCAGCCACAACCTCAACAGTCTGGATTTAGACCACCGGCGCAACAAAACAATTTCATCCCACAAGGCCAGAAAGTATTCCCTGGACCGTCAAGGTTTCAACAGTTCAGCAGGCCTCAACAACAGAACACCTGGAGTAATAAACCTGGAATATCTCAGCCACATAAACCTACACCAATGAGCATTAGCACTGGAGCTACGACTCAGAGCCGAAACTGGAGATCTCAACAGCAAAATCCACCAAGATTCACATCTGAAGAATTATTTAATATTGAACATGCTAACGAAGCATATGGTTATGATACCAACGAATTTGATGATGAAACAGCTTACGATTATTACCACCAAGGAAACCAGTTTTGCGAGACAACAGAATCGTATGAAGAAAAATTTCAAAATGATTACGAAGAACAATCGACAAATTTTTGGGAAAATGCCGAAAACAACAACGCGACGTAATAGAGCTTAATTCTTACCAAGGTAAAAGGGAACTACCCTATATAACCATCTCCAACCCTCCTCTTAAACTACTTATCGACACTGGTGCTACCAAATCTTTCCTCAATCCCGACATCGCCTCGAAATATTTCCATGATAAAATCAAACATGAACCTTTTATAGTAACCTCCATTTTCCAAAATCATTCTCAAGATTATTGTGCCGACATACCTATATTTTCCGAATTCCAAAAAAACGGAAATTTCAAATTCTACCTCTTCAAATTCCACAAAACCTTTGATGGCCTAATAGGCCTTGATAATCTCAAGCTTCTAAAAGCAAAACTCAATTTTCCTGATTCTGAACTCGTCACAGAAAATTCTGTTCTACCTATTCAATATTATGAAAGTATCAAAACCCAATTTTACTCCATCCAACTCGAACCACAGACAATTACTCAAGTCCGAGTACCCGTTAAAGAAACACATGGAACTGTCATACTTCCGAAACAAGAGATACAAGGAGCTTTCCTTAACGAAAGTCTAACTACAGCAGCCAATGGTCTAGCATGGACAGAACTCATCAATGCCACGGACGAACCAATACAGATAGCACTAACAGATCCAGTAATAAGTTCGGGGATCCACTTACCCGATTACCATCTTTACACAGCCGACATTATACCTCAGGAATACCAGAAGACAGATGTCGAACATCTACTTAGAACCGATCATCTCAATCCAGAAGAAGAAGAGCACATTAAACGATTGTGCAAAAAGTTTTCAGATGTCTTCCATCATCCAGAGTCACCCCTCGCCTTCACCAATCAAATCAAGCATAACATCAGAACAAGAGATGAAGTTCCCACTTACACCAAATCATACCGCTATCCTCATATTCATAAAGAAGAGGTCCAAAAACAAATAGCATCAATGTTAGACCAAGGAATCATTCGACCAAGCCAATCACCATGGTCATCGCCTATATGGGTCGTCCCCAAGAAACCCGACGCCTCGGGAAAGATTAAATGGCGAATAGTGGTAGACTACCGTAAAGTTAACGAGAAGACAATAGACGATAGGTATCCAATCCCAAACATCACAGATATCTTAGATAAACTAGGAAGATGTCAATATTTCTCTACCCTCGACCTAGCTAGTGGATTCCACCAGATTGAAATGGCAGAAGAAGACATCCCTAAAACTGCATTTAACGTCCAGAACGGCCACTATGAATACCTCAGAATGCCATTTGGACTCAAGAACGCCCCTGCAACATTTCAAAGAGTAATGGACAATGTTCTCAAAGGATTGCAAGGAGAAATATGTCTTGTATATATGGATGACATAATCGTTTTTTCTACGTCCCTGCATGAACATCTTGTCAACCTCACGAGAATCTTCAAAAGGCTTAGAGAAACGGGATTTAAGATACAGGTAGACAAATGTGAATTTCTGAAAAAGGAAGTTAGCTTCTTAGGTCACATTGTGACTCCAGAAGGAACTAAGCCGAATCCTGACAAAATCAAAGCTATTGTCGACTACCCAATTCCGAAAACAGCCAAAGAAATCTGAGGATTTCTGGGATTAATGGGCTACTATAGAAAATTCATCAAAGACTTTGCTCGAATAACGAAACCTTTAACTTCATGCTTGAAGAAAGATGCTAAAATAGAACACACACCAGTATTCCTAGAATGTATCAAGACCTGTAAAAACCTCTTAACCAATGAACCACTGCTTCAATATCCAGACTTCACGAAGCCATTCAACCTCACCACAGATGCTAGCAACTTCGCCATTGGAGCCGTACTTTCTCAAGGTCCCATTGGCAACGACAAGCCAATTGCATACGCGTCCAGAACTCTAAACGAAACAGAAATTAAATACTCAACTATAGAAAAGGAAATGCTAGCAATAATATGGGCTACTAAATACTTCCGCCCGTATCTTTTTGGGAGGAAATTCAAGATTCTATCAGACCATCAACCCCTCAAATGGTTGTTCTCGCTGAAGGACCCAAATTCTAAATTAGTAAGATGGCGACTGAAATTGGAAGAGTTCGACTATGAAGTTGCATATAAAAAAGGTAAATCTAATACTAACGCCGACGCCCTTTCTAGAGTTGAGATCAACGCACATGAACTTGACAAACAACTTCAAGAAGAAATAAGTAAATTAGATAACGAAGACACGGCATCAATGTACAACCACCCAGGATCTACCCTCGATCCTTTAGAAGATATCGAAACAGAAATTTTTCGCACGACAGACCATCTAAATCCCAAAGAACTCCAAATAATTAAGGAATTACTAGAAGAAGGAGAGAAGCAACACTCTTCGTCAAACAATCTAAACATGGAAGAACTCCCAACTATAGAAGACTTACTTCAAGAAAGAGAAGACGATTCCGATTCAAATGCAACAAGACATACAGCTCAAGAAAACCCTATCCTAGGAATTCCCATAAGCGAGAGACCACTAAATCACTACAACAATCAAGTGATATTCAAACTAGTTAACCATAGTCCAGCTCCACCAGTTAGCGAAGTAACTTTTGTTAATAAGAAAAGGATTTATATTCAAGTTGGCAAAAACAATCTAAAAGGAGACTTTTCCAATTTCTTCAAAAACTATCTCGATCCCAAGAAAAAATATGCTCTGTACTTCGAAAATGATGATCTCTATCCACTTCTCTGTAACATAGTACGAGAAACATTCAAGAACACGGCCTACGATTTAGTAAAATGCAATCAAGTTTTAGAAGATGTTAATAGCTCCCAAAGACAAAAGGACATTATACATCAATACCATGAAGGAAAGACCAACCACAGAGGTATAAATGAAACCGAAAACCAAATTCGGAAACTATACTATTGGCCTACATTGAAGAAAGATGTTGAAGAAATTATCAATTTGTGTGATACTTGTCTAGCCAGCAAATACGACAGAAATCCTCCAAAACCAAAATTCATGATAACACCAACGCCAACAAAACCTTTGGAAATAATTCATCTCGATACCTTCCAAGCAAATGGTCAAAAGTTTCTGACTATCGTCGATGCATTTTCCAAGTATGGACAAGCCTATCCGATAGAAGGATCTAATTCTATCAACGTTCTAAATGCTCTCCTCATTTATGTAACACATCATGGAATGCCACACATGATGGTAGCTGACAGTGGTACCGAGTTCAAGAATGGACTTATGCAAGAGTTTGTAGACACCCATAAGATTATAATTCATTACACAACTGCGGATAGCCCGCAGTCGAATGGAATAGTTGAACGCTTCCACTCAACAATACTCGAACATCTCAGAATCCTCAGAACAAAGAAGAAAACTTTAAGCATTAAGGAACAAATGCTATATGCCATCCTGGGTTACAACAGTTCTGTTCACTCTGTAACTAAACAAAAACCAATAGATGTCCTGAATGGTCATTTCGGCGCTCAAGACCCTTTTGACATGGACATCGATAGAGCTTTGTTAAACAACTACACACAAGGCCATCGGGAAAAAACGAAAGAAATATATAAAGAAATCAACAAGAGAATCCAAGACATCAAAGAAAAAGCCATAGAAAAAAGGAATGAGAAACGACAAACTCCTATATCCTACAAACCTTCTACCAAAATTTATACCAAAAAGATGGTCAAAAGAAATAAATTACTTCCAAGATTTTCTCCTAAAATCATTACAAAAGACAACGAGGTCACTGTTGACACTCAAAATACAACTATACACAAGAAAAATGTCAAACACCAGCCAAACAAATCTAATGTGAACCCTATATTACAGATGTACATACATCATGGCCCAAGAAGTTCTGATCCAGGATCTCAAGGACAACCCAGGAATTCTACCCCTCAAGCTGGGACTAGCAAGAATTCGAACTAGTAAACACGACTTTATCCACTATTTTCCCCTGAGACCATTAGCTGAAGAAATAAATGCACTCGAAAACCAATATCGAACAGTAACATCAGAAATTCAAGAAGGACTAACACAACCTTACTTCGATCAGCTTCAAAATTTCGACCAGAGTCTGCAGTACCTACTAATCGCTGCTAAGCAGAAACTCCACAGCATCTATCCAGAATATAAACTGAAGAGAGGATTAATTAATGGTTTGGGAAGCATAATCAAAGTAATATCAGGCAATTTGGATCAAGAAGGTGCCGAAAGATACGACAAGGCCATCGCCTCACTTGAGAAAAATCAAAACAACATTATATCAGAAATTGACAGGCATACGAGTCTAAACAAACTAATCATGGCAAACTATAATACTACAGTGACACTCATTACACACAACCAAGAAAACATTGCTTTTGAGATAAACAAAATCAGCATTGATATGAACAAATTTGTATTTGACTTCAATAACTATATGGAAGTACGAAACATATTAGACCAGCTCAACCTAACTCTTCAGACTATCTTACAGCTTCTCACGGACTTAGAAACGGCCATCACATTTGCAAGATTGAATATCATTCATAGCAGCCTAATCAACCCAGAAGAATTGAAATGGGCCGTAGAGAAAATGCATGAACATCACTCGTCCGAACAATTGGCATACGTTCAAGAAGATTTCACAAAATACTTCAACATTCTAAGAGTTGACGGTTGTTACACCAATCACACATTGGTATTTGTCATCCACTTTCCAGTCTTCTATCCCGATCCGTTCTCATATTTTCATCTATTTTCAACTCCCACATATAACCAAACAATAATCATTCCACCTGGTCCTTACCTAGCCTCTAATGAAAACCTTTACCAATATATGGAAACACCCTGTGAACCAATGGGCGTAGAATACCTATGTGTAGAACAGCTACTTCAAGAAAGCTATGATTGTGTTAACGAAATCCTGAAGCTCACCAACGAAGAAGCCCGATGCGAACATCTACCTATCGCAATTAACTCCACATTCATTCAAGAGATGTCAGAAGCCCATTATATAGCAGTTTTTCCCCAGGCTACAAAGATTTCTACACAGTGTTCCTCTTCAAAAATTATGGTGCTTCAAGGAACATACCTCATCGAACTTCCTCCAGGATGTCGCTTCAGAACAAATATGGAAGCATTTGAAAACACAAAATCGGTAATACGAGAAGAAGCTTTAACCCTACCAAGAATCAAAACCTCCTCACAGACTCAGATAGCCAAGACCAAACCGTTAACAATCAAGAAAATCCCGCTGGACCAACTCCACCTCCTTACCAGGGAAGAAGAACGACTACAATCAATATCTACCAATCAGCAAAAAACAGACCCCACACACTTCTGGATAACTCCAATCTACATCATCATAACCATTTGTATAATACTGGGATTATATAAACTTCGAGGACGTCAACGTAAAACTCCAGAAGAACCAGAGGTTCATCAGGATGTGCCATCATCACCATCAGTTTTGCTCGTCCCTTACAAAACTTCTTCAGGGGATGGAGAAGTTACAGTTCGCTGACCCATGGTTCAAGCATGGTATTAACCTTCGAGCTTCCGGCATAACTCACGACCGCTGATCCATGTTTGTACAACAAATGATGATTCTGCAGAATTGCACATTTTTAGTCTATAGTTGCATTTATTTTAGTATATAAGTTCGATTAATTGAATGTATTGGATATAGTGTATTTTTGTGTTTAAGTTGTGTAGTTGTATTGTTAATAAAGTATCTTTTTAAAAAGTGACTTTTCGGGCAGCAACCCTTAATTCGTATGTGTCTGGTAGGCACCGCCCTCGAGAGGCGCACGTGCGACTCGTATATTCTGTGTAACAAATTGTTTGTACGTACTAACAGGATAACAGAAACAGTGTTGTCAACTTTCATTGTATATTTATATTAATTGTAAAATGAATTGTTCTAACGCGAGAACAAGTTATAAGAAGCATTTAATTACGATAATTCAAGAGGTTGTAACAGATCCCATCTATTTGTTAAACATTTTATTGTAATGCTGGAAATTGTTCTAGGTTTCAGTTTGAAAGCGGTTAAAACCTTTACTTTTTTCAGATTTGGCAACGTGAAATTTGTCTCTGAACACTTGGGTTCTGTATGTGTATTAATAAAAAACGTTTTACTGTCCTTTGTGTTGGTTTGTAAATGAGAAACGAATTATTTGTGTAAACACACAAAGTATAGTTGACGTAAGTGCGAAGTTTAAAATTTCAGCTTATCCTTTGATTTGAATATTGTCATAGTTCAGTCAATATTATAATTTAAAATGTTTATTTGACAATATATTCACTATTATAATTTCAACTAACAATCCTTAAAACGTAAATAATTTTATAATTATTAAATACATTTATCGACTGTCTAACGATTATTTTTAATCCATAATTATGGAGGGACATCTTACTTTTTAAGATACTTAGCGTTAATGTGTAGAACAACGACAAATTTCACGTTGCCGAATCTGAAAAAATTAAAGGTTTTAACCGCCTTCAAACTAATAACTAGAACAATTTCCAGCATTACAATAAAATGTTCAACAATTAGATGGGATTAATTATCTTGATCTGTTACAACCTCTTGAATTATCATAATTAAAAGCTTCTTATAAGCTTATAACTTGTTCTCGTGTTAGAACAATGCATTTTACAATTAATATAAATATACAATGAAAGTTGGCAACACTGTTTCTGTTATCCTGTTAGTACGCACAAAAAATTTGTAATACAGAATATACGAATCACGCGTGCGCCTCTCGAGGGCGGTGCCTACCAGACAAATACGTTTCGACATGTACTTTTTCCACTTTATGATATCCTGGTAGCGAAAAAGAATAATACACTGAATTTATATGTATTTGTTTCTTTCTAACACACTGACGATTAAACATATGTGCCCACAGAATATTCCTGATACATAAAGTTGGCAAATAAATACAGGCTTCTGTTTCGTCAAATAGGCTAAAATACCATTTTCAATATATATTGCTCCAAGGGCGTCTTCTCGAGAATCTAATATATTTTTTCTTTATAGAAAGTAGTATTACACTTAGCCGGAACCGACCACTCCAAAAAGCCCTCTTAAAAGATCCGTACCGTCATATCGGTATACTAACCAAAGAGGATGGCACAAAACAAAAACGGCCAACCTGAAGGAAAGCCTTCAACTATTGATGTCAACTCACTTCCCAAACTGCAGAGCCACAAACACGGCAACCTGGGAAGAAGAGGAAAATCACTACCCGACGGACGATGACTAGCGCATATCGCGATAGATCGTCGACGCGAACAGAGGTGGGCCATCTCTGGCATCTCCCTCTTTAAATCTCCAGGAACGGACGGCATTTATCCAGCTATACTTCAGTGGGGCCTGGATGACTTAATGCCGCATTTGGTGGGAATCTTCCGATCCTCACTGGCACTGAGGTATATTCCAAAAGGTTGGAGAGAAGTCAAAGTTGTGTACATACCAAAACCAGGAAGAATGGACGATTCCATTCCAAAAACATATCGACCCATTAGCCTCACATCGTTTTCAATGAAGACCTTGGAGAGGCTGTGCGAACGATACATAAGAGATGTAGTGATAACACAAAATCCACTGCATCCAAATCAACATGCATACACTCCAGAGAAATCTACCGATTCGGCTCTCCGTTTCGTAGCGGGCCGTATCGAGATATCGCTGGAAATAAAAGAGTCCACCCTGGGTGTATTCATAGACATAGAAGGTGCGTTTGATAGAACCACTTTTCCTAAAATAACAAACGCACTTACCAACAAGAATATCCCCCAAACCATAAATGGCTGGATATATAGCATGCTCTCAAAAATAGCAATAAAAATAGGTATAGGCTATGTAACCATCAGAGGCTTGGTAGTAAAAGGTTGTCAACGGGGAGGGGTACTCTCGCCACTACTGTGGATCATGGTTTTAGACTCCCTGATCAGCCGCCTCAATGATGGCAACTTCTACACAATAGCACATGCAGATGACCTAGTGATTCTGCTAACAGGAAGATTCCAGGAGACACTCTGCGCTTTAATGCAAGAGGCCCTGAATATCATAGAACAATGGTGCAAAGACCACTCGTTGTCAATAAATCCAAAAAAGACGTAGATGGTTCTTTTCACAAAAAAAGGAAGCTTGTAAAACATCAAGCCCCAAAGCTCCTGAATACAAAACTTAACTTTTCTTCAGAGGTGAAATATTTAGGGGTCACCCTCAACAGTTAGTTAACGTGGAACTCTAATTTAGAAAGCAGGGTTAAAAAAGCATATATTTCTTATGAACAGTGTCGCAGAGCTATCGGCCGTACCTGGGGAATGTCACCTAGGATCACTGCCTGGATCAACACTGCCATCATCAGACCTATGCTGATGTACTGCGCGAATGCCTGGGGAGTTGAAGCAAACCAGCTGACAGTCGTTCGAAAACTGGATCAAAACCATGGAACAACATGCCTCAACGCAACAGGAGGCATGAAAACCACACCAACAAGAGCTATGGAGGTAATCCTTGGTCTCACTCCCCTTGACATACTCATCAAGGAGGTTGTCTTGATGACCATGACACGACTACGCTCTACTGGTATACAACCTGATGTAGGATCCGGTAAACTGAGACGTAACTTGTGGCATGAGTCCCTCAGAGAGGTCCTACTGCTGCAGGCTAATACGGACTCGATTCCACCGATATATGCCCTTTACAGACCTTACAAGGTAATCCTTAAAAATAACGCACAAGACCCAATTAAGGAATGCGCAATCCGCATCTTCACAGATGGGTCTAAAACCAATGTAGGCTCAGGATGTGGAACATTTTCCAGCCCCCTGAATCTGTACATAAAATGGGCAATGGGCTGCAATGCAAGTGTTGCTCAAACAGAACTCATTGCTATCTGCATCGCTGCAAAAGAGATTACCAAAAGGAACACCACATGTAATATTATTTACATCCTTACGGATAGTAGACAAACACTACTAGCCCTGGACAGACAATGCATTACATCAGTCCTATTACTAGAATGCCACATGACCTTAATCGAAGCCTGTAACAACAACATGGCCGCTTTAGGCCGGATCAAAGGCCACCAGAAATCGAAAGGAAACCGTATTGCAGACTCGCTAGCCAGGAAAGCAACCTCCCAAAAACTCCTTGGACCCGACACTTTCATTGGTCTATAGGCGTCAGCGACGGCTGAGCTGTTAAAGGAACACTCCCTTAATAAGTTTAAGGGCAGATGGGACGACGCAGAAGGATGCAGGCTCGCCAAGGAACTGTTACAGTATCCGGACAGCAAAGTAGCTAAAATATACGTGACCATAAACAGGCGGAACCTACGAACCACCACGGGTATTCTGGCTGGTCACTGCCACATACGAAAACACCTCCACAGACTGGGTCTGTCTGACACCCCACTTTGTAGAGGATGTGAACAAGAAGATGAGACTGTCGAATACATTCTTTGTGAATATCCGACACTCTCGCAAGTTAGGTTTTCTGTATTCGGCGAGCATAGGCTAACATACGCCAGAATGAGGAAACTTACTTCAGGCGACGTTATCGCCTACTTCAAGGAAGTAGACTGGATGACGAGCTAGAAGGAAGTCTGAACCTCAGAAGGATGCACAATGGGCCAATTGGGGCCTAAGTGCTGTGGGGTCTCCCTCCCTTCAAATTCTTACATATACAGAATATCAATTATACAAATATAGTCTATACACAACGTTAAAAAACCTGTACTGTGGGGTCACCCACCTTTCAAATTTTTACATATACAGAATATCAATTATACAAATATAGTCTAAACACAACGTTAAAAAACCTGTAGTCATTTTTTAATTGAATATTAAACGTAACTGTTCTGTATGTGGTCTTTTTAACGTAACAAAAAAACCGTACGTGTTACAGCTTTTTTCTGGCCATTTTCGTATCTAGATATGTTTATTCGACCAATAGTATGGCTATTCAGCTTTATGTTACTGCAACAAAAAAAATTTTTTGTTTATCGGTGACTGCACTTCCTCCACGAGCCACATCGTGTGGATGGATATTATGATAAATTACATATGTTCTTATTTTTATATACATTTGTGTAGTTATATGAGTGTCGGATATTAGACATATATCTATTTGTTGTGTGGTTAGAAATACTCCTAATTCCTCCCTTCTTTGGAGTACTGTTCCATTTGCATTCCCTGTTTCTAATCGTAGATATTTTTTTATCAATTCCTCATTATGTAGTGGAACTATTTAGAAATAGTCAATTTTATTGACAACGATAACATGGGTAGATTCCACAAAGGAAGGGTTGATACAGTAAATTTAATCAAAACAATGATTTCGCGAAATATGACAATAACAAAAGACAAAATTAAAGATGAGTGGACTTTTAATATATCCAAATATTATGGCAAAATATTTTTATGGTATTAAATAAAAAATAACCTCATTGTTTTTCATTTCCTCAATCTCCATTACTACTTTCAAAGTCTGGTAACGTTGATCAAATGTGATCTCCTACACTCGCTCTATGACGTGCATCAATTTTTATAATTATATTCTAATAAATATTTATTTTCAGTATATAATATGGTGTATTCAAATTTACAACCTTGGCTACTTTTACATATGTATTTGAAAATACAGTTGATTAATTTATGTCAATCGCAGGGACATTAACCTTTTCTCGAGTAATGTACTTTTACAAATGACTGGATTGTTATTTATCGTGAGTGACATAAAATACCTACTACTTTCATTGCTTACGTAGTATTTACGATGATGTAATCCCTTAATTAGGAATGCATTTACGTGATTCATCCTAGCGTAATATTTTAATCATCAGGTAGAGTCGCGTGAAACCATGTTAATGAAAGCATCCTTGTTTAATGAATAGGCTTTGTTTTGAAAAACATATATCCTCATTTGCGGGTTTCCTAGATTACCTACCTTAAAAAAAGGTACGCTACTGACATAATATCTCATCTCACTAAGAACAAGTTTTTTTATTGAGCAACTAAATTTGAAGTAAATAGCCTATTTTTGTGTATAAACACTAGTGAACGTTTTTAGTATTAAATTTTATTATGTTTATCGGATTAATTAGAAACATTAAGGATGCTACACTCTATATACAAGGTGTCCCACGACGATTAAGACAAGTAATATATCAGAATTGGGCAGTCGTAGATAATTATAATTTTGGGGGTGTAAATTAGAGCAAATGTTGCATATTTTCTTGTTATTGTGTTACCCAATGAAGTATTTGCTTTTGGTCACGTGACGTCGTATTCAAAATTATTAATGGGACAACCTGTATATTCGTGCCTTTCTGTGTTCCTCCCGATAAAACAGTTCCAACTAACCAGCATACTTCGGGTCTAAAGTGATTAATTCAAGAGCTACAGGTACTTAAAGGATTGTAAGTAAAAAAATTCATATTTGAATCCCCTGACATTCGTACGTAATTATTAAGACAAACCAATATTATAATTTTTAATTACAATTCAAATTAACTGTCACAAAAAAAACTCACACTCTTAAAGGAGATGTTCAAATTGATGCCCACCTTTGCAAATGCATTTATCAAATCTTGATAATAGATTTCGCTACATGCTGCCCTAATCATTTCCGGTGCCACAGTTCTACATGCATCGCGTATTTTTCTTTTCAAATCGTCTAGATCTGTAGACGGACTTGCATAAATGATACCTTTAAGATATCCCCAGAGGAAGAAATCATACCAACATCATACGCCCTTATAGTCAGCAAGCACAATAATACGTACCTGGAAGCTCTGAAGACCATAAAGGAAGCTGTTCAAAATGCGAAAGATGCTAACAGCATAAGGCAAATCAGAGAAACCAAAGACGGCAAAGTTCTAATAACCATGGACAAGAACCAGGAAGCAATGAATTCCTTAAAAGCAGCAGTGGAATCCACCAACATGAAAGTGAGCACGAGGGGTACCCATTGGCCTAAAAAGAAAACATTCCACATTCGTGGGATTGATGCAACAGCCACAGTAGAAGATGTGGCTGGAGCAATAGAGCGAAAGGTCGGGGAGCAGATTAAGGAAAACTGCTCTATTGGAAATCTCAGGCCAAATGCTGGCAGCACTTTGGCAGTTACAATATCTATATCGGAAGACAAGGCCCGTGAATTAACCCAGAACCCGTATATTCGTATCGGGCTTTCGAATTGCAGGATCGAACCCAGAGTGAGGGTCGATCGTTGCAAAAGATGCTGGTTATACAACCACCAGACTGAAGAGTGTAAGGGTCCGGATCGCAGAAATTGCTGCTATAATTGTGGACAGGAAGGACATCTGTCAAAAGAATGCAAAGATAAACCATTCTGCCCAGTTTGCAAAGAGACGCATAAGTCAAATACCGGAAAATGCATTAGCTTCCGTAGAGCTCTGAGTACGACTAAAAGAATGAAACGTCAAAAACTTTACTCCAGTAATGAAAATATTACAAATTAACGCCAATCGTAGTGTCCCAGTCCATGACATTGCTGCACTTACTGCTTCTAACAAGAAATGTGATGTTATTTGCATCAGCGAGCCCAATATCAAAAAGTGTGAAACTGGGAATAGAAATGTATACGTAAACCCTACCAAAGACGCTTTAATTGTTAATGTAAATAGCTCCATGCCTGTTTTAAATGTGTTTAGTGGGAACTGTTTTGTGTGTGTCCAGTATACGAACTTGTTTGTAATGTCAGTGTATATCTCCCCAAACATCCCTTTTCAAAGCTTCCAAAACTGCTTAGGGGAGTTGCAGGATATAGTTCTGCGCCTTCGGCATGGGAATAAAAACACACCATTTGTGATAACTGGAGATTTTAACTCAAAGAACGAAGTCTGGGGGGGCAGAGTAATAAACCGTAGGGGCAGAGAATTCTTGTCCTGGTGCAATGCTACGAACTTAAATGTCATTAATGATGGACTTGTCCCCACGCTTGTTAGAGACACTGGGCAATCATACATCGATCTTACTGTGGTGTGTGACCGAATACAACGACAAGACCCTCAGTGGACGGTGCTTGTGGATCCTGACGTGACGGAGCACAGGTTTATTTTAACCGAACTCTCAACCGTGAAGCCTGTAGTCAAGAAAAGGAAAACAAGGTTTGGTGAACCGAATAAAGAATTACTAGTTCACATGTTTAGAAAAAAGACCAGAGATATGCTGGATTCTACGAGTGTTTCTGATCTGGTGAGTCGCATCCGCAAGGCTTACCAAGAATGCACACCGAGGGTTTGCTGCAATGAGGACTATCGCTTGCCTTACTGGTGGAACGAGTCAATACAAGAGGCCATCTTAGAAGTTCATCATAAGAGGCGTCTCTTTCAGAGAATAAAAAATGATCCAAACCGGCGTGAAGAAAAATATAGAGAATATAAGACTGCAAAAAATCTGCTAAAGACTGAAATCAAAACATTGAAAAGGCGAGCTTGGCAAAACCTTTGCAATGACCTCGAAGACGACATATTTGGCCAGGGATTCCAAATAACAAGAGCTCAATTGCAAAAAATGCCGGGTCGTGTTGAAATGTCAAGAGAGGAAAGGGAGAGACATTTTAAGGAGTTGTTTGTCACCAACTGCCCAAATAGAAAACAGCGACAAAAAGAACTAACTGTGATACAAGACTGTGATATGCTCAAACACCAGGAAATATTGGATGCCTGTGATAGTATCAAGGTTGGCAAAGCCCCAGGCCCAGATAATATACCATCTGTGATAATAAAAGCTGTGATTAATGGTAATGTCCAATTTTTTGTAAATTTTTATAATTCGTTTTTAACCAGGCAGTGTTTTCCAGGAGAATGGAAAAGAACCAAGCTATCGCTTATCGAGACACCAAGAAAGTCACCTGACGACCCTGCATAATTTCGCCCAATTTGCTTAATAGATGAAATTGGAAAAGTCTACGAAATACTCTTAAATACCCGGTTGATTGCGGAATTGCAAAACAAAATTAATGGCTTCCACGAAAACCAATTTGGATTCCGTAAAGGACGGTCTACTTCACATGCAATGGAAAAGATTCAAGACATGGTAGCAGCAAACAAAGGAAAACATTGTGCATTAATATTGGTGGATGTTTAAAATGCGTTTAACACCGCATCCTGGACAGTCATCAGCGACCAGCTTAACAGAATAGGGGTGAGTGCATACCTTAAGAACATTTTAAATTCCTACATGGATGAAAGAGTAATTATCCTGAAGAGGGACCTTGAAAGACAAGTTTTTGGTGGTGTTCCACAGGGCTCGGTTCTCGGCCCTAGTATGTGGAATATTCTATATAACGAAGTGATGAACCTTCCAACGCCAAATGGAGTAGTAATATTGTGCTATGCCCACGATTTAGCGGTATTCGTAGCTTCTCGGACCTCCAACCAAATGATTGATAAGGCAAACCATACTCTTGATCTTGTATTTCAGTGGATGACTCAACATCATCTAGAGATTGCTCCTGAAAAAACCGAAGCTATTCTTCTTAGCTACAAAAGAAAGACCGATGCGATAAAATTTAAAATGCAGAGCCAAGAAATAAAACCCCAGGGAACAGTCAAATATTTGGGATTCCACCTAGACCGAAGGCTAAATATGACAAACCACATCCGAGAAACCTGTCTGAAGGCTGAGAAAACAATAAAGGCTCTAAATTGTCTTTTGCCAAATATAGGAGGACCAACAGCACCGAAGCGGCGAATTCTGGCGATGGTGTGTCAAAGTGTAATCTTATATGGTGCGCCAATTTGGGTCCTTAAGACATATTTAGAAGTCAATAAAATGAGACTTATGAAGACACAGCGAAGCATTGCGCTTAGAGTCTGTTCTGCTTACTGCACCGTTTCAGGTGCATCTGCAATGGTTATTGCTGGTCTCATTCCGCTGCACCTTTTGGCGGAAGAGAGGAGGAGAATATTCCACATGGCTGGTGTAGCTTCTGTTATCCAGAAACAGATAGAGAGGGAGATGACTCTGCAGCAATGGCAGGAAGAGTGGCAGAGCGGCCCTGAAACTTGGACCAGACGCCTTATCCGGAATATTCGACCTTGGCACAATAGGAAATGGGGGACAGTATCCTACCATCTTACTCAGTTCCTCTCAGGCCACGGTACTTTCGGCACTTTTACTTTTAAAATTAAAAAAAAGAGAGACGAAAGTTGCATATGCTGCGGGGCAGCTGTAGATGACCCAAATCACACTGTCTTCGAATGTCCTCAATGGGCAGAGAAGCGCCAAGAACTGTGCTCAGATTTAGGGGAAATAAGTGCAAGCAACGTCATTGACAATATGCTTAAATGTGAAAATGGGTGGAATAAGGTAACAGATTTCATAACCTATGTGATAAGCGCAAAAGAGAAAGTTGAGTTACGAGCCCAGGAAAATGCAGAATATTAGGCAATATTCCTTTCTTTCTTGAGGAGATGTCCTAACGGCGGGTCCAAGAAGGAAAGTGGAAGTTCTTAAAAGAGGAAAGGGTTTTAGTGGGTCGGGGGTCTCCCCATCCCCACACTCCCCCAAGCGCCGAAACACCAATGCCTGGGGGGTCTGCTAGCAGATTTCCTAAACCTCTTTGAAAAAAAAAAAAAAAAAAGAGGAAGAAATCTAACGGTGTCAGGTTTGGCGATCTTGGAGGCCAGTAAATAGTACCGTTTCGTCCAATACAGCGTTCTGGAAATATCATGTCCAGATAATTTCTCACTCTACGATCATAATGTGTAGGTGCATCATCTTGCTGTCACCACAATGTATTTCTTTCATTCAATGGAATGTCTTCAAGTAGGTCTGGAAGTATATTTTGTAAAAATGTATGTATCTCTCTCCCGTTAGTATACCATCATAAAAGTACGGGCCAATCAAACGCCCATTGAATAGGCCACACGAAACGTTTACCCCCCAAATTCTCTGAAATCGGGTTTCCATCACCCATTTTGGATTTTCTGCAGACCAGTAATGGCAATTATGTCGATTGACGATTCCGTTATTATGAAATCTCGATTCGTCGCACCACAGAATTTTATCCAAAAAAGATAACTCATCGTCTAACCGTAAATGCATATCTGCAATAAATGTAGATCGTAGATCAAAATCTTGAGGATTCAGACCTTGCACCAAATGTATCTTAAAGGGGTGATACTTATGATTTTTTAATATCCTGTGGATAGTTGATTTGCTGATACCAAATTCAGATTCCAAATGTCGAATGGATGTATGAGGATATGCTTGTAAATATGCTAAAGTATTAATTACATTGTCTGCAGTTTGTACAGACTTTGTCCTAGATGTTTCTACTTTGGCTTTCCCACGGGGAAAAGAACCATTGCGTAATTCTTGTTCCACATACCTAAATGTATCTTTACCAGGTATTCGGCGATTGGCATAACGAGCTCTGTATAAATCTCTAGCTCTTCTACAATTTCTTTCACATTCACCATAAATAAGAAGCATATCAACATAATCACTAGCCGTATAAAGAAAAGGCATGTTGACTTACCGTTTCACAACTTAAATAATAAACGGTTTTAAAGATTAGAACTAACTTTTCCGCATCTGTGCCCCCGAACAATATTCTATTATAAAATTGATACTTGTATACACTTCGGGGGATGTATCGTGCTAACAAACCGAAATTTCTCCAAAAATAATCAAAAACTTAGTATATCTGGATTTATAGGACCCGCTGTACTCAATCAATAGGGTACATCTGTGACACCTTGAACAATATTCAATCATAAAAGTGATCAATCGTATACTCTCTGGAAGCTGAATCGTGCTAACAAACTGAAAATTCTCCAAAAATGACAAAAATTTGGTACTTCAAGTACCATAGCATCCGTTTTACTGGCTTTAGTGAGTTGAGTATCAATAGAGTTTATCTTTGAGACGCTCTGAATAACATACAATCATAAAATTGATCACTTGTATATACTCCGGAGGCTGTATCATGCTAACAAACTGAAACCTCCAAAAATAATAAAAATATCGTATTTAAAGTACTGTAGCACCTGTTGTATTGGCACTGGTGCGCTGAAAATCAATAGGGTTCATCAGTGAGATGTTCTGAATAATATTCAATCATAAAATTGGTGACTTGTTGAACTCCGGAGGCTGTATCGTGCTAACAAACTGAAATTTCTCAAAAAATGACAAAATGTCGTACTTCAAGTACCATAGCACACGTTGTACTGGCACTGGTGAGCGCAAAAGCAATAGGGTTCATCTGTGACATGTCCTTAACAATATTCCATCATAAAATTGGTGACTTATGGCACTCCGGAGGCTGTATCGTGCTAACAAGACATGCGAGGAAAAGTGGCCGACGACAACGACGACGACGACATACACACAGGATTTTTTTTCTATAAACCGTTTTTTCGTGTTGTTGTTGATGGAGAACGTAAAAATAACTGAATTTTATTTTCAAAATTCCAACTTTTTGTGGTGTAAACAAATACTTTTCTCGCATATAGATAGGTTGGGCGGAAAAGCAAAATAACTATTCTGACAGTTATTGGCACTTTTGTCATTATCATGGCAAACTTGACAATAGGCAGTCTTTTTTATAAGATTTGCTATGCTACTTTTTAATCGATATTTAATAGGTAAGCAAGTTATTGTGGAAAAAAAAAAACAATTCTATATAATTTTACTCCATGATATACAGGTCGTTTCATTATTAACTTTCAAGTATTATTAAAAATTATAATATTGGTTTGTCTTAATCATTACGTACGAATGTAAGATTGCCGAAAATTACAGGGGATTCAATTATGAATTTTTTAACTTACAATCCTTTAAGTACCTGTAGCTCTTGAATTAATCACTTTAGACTACAAGTGTGCTAGTTAGTTGGAATTGTTTTATCGAGAGGAACACAGAAAGGCACACATATACAGGTTGTCCCATTAATAATTTTGAATGCGACGTCACGTGACCAAAAACAAATACCTCATTGGGTAACACAATAACAAGAAAATATGCAACATTTGCTCTAATTTACACCTCCAAAATTATAATTATCTACAGCTCCCCAATTCTGATATATTACTTGTCTTAATCGTCGTGGGACACCCTGTAATTATCTGTATATCTGTAAAATTCTAACTCGAATTTTGTTCTACGAAAATGCGGGATTATAATGAACCAGCTCCAATCATTATTTTCTACGATATGGATAATAAATATAAACATTTTATTCGTTATATCAATAAATTTAAAATCACCATAGTTTGCTTTCTCAATTAAGCCTGTCTGCTAAATACACATTTCAATTGCTCAATAATAAGAATGTCAACAGGGAGAACTTCATAATAATTGCCAACTACATTGACACTGATTACGTCTAATGAGTGACAGTTTGTGTGATTTTATCTTAGAGTAATAATAAACATAGCTATTCATTCATTAACACGTTTATTTTTGCGGCCAACAATCCTAAACGCCAGTAGTGAAATAATGAATAAATTACAAAAAATGGGGATGGTGTTGTAGATACATGGCCTTGGTAATTTCGGCTGTTTTTCTGACAAACTTGGCACCGACGAACCATGATAATCCAAAAACATTAAATTAATTAACTTAAAAGTTTATTTTGTCACTAAAAGTCTTGAAAAACACATCAAAACGAAAGAACTAAATGTTTACTCTCTAGTCGTAATGGCGCTTGTATAAACAAACCACGTTTGACATTATTTACTACAATACTACAGCATATTCGAAATGATCATAGACCACACTCTGACGATATTCGTATCTCTCTTTATATGGTAATTAAACAAGGACGAAACTACTAAATAGCAATGTTGCCACTTTTAGTTATAACCATAAAGGTATCTAAGGATATACCAAATACTTGTTTAAAAAATATATTATATATTTATTAAATAAAATTCAAGTATTATTAATTCATTTTAAAAGCAACGAGTTAAATGCATAAATTAGTATGACTTTTTTTTATTTGCATAACTTTTTAACACATTTTCAATTAAACTTGTATATATAAATTAGTATGACTTTTTTATTTGCCTAAATTTTAAAGAAAATTTAATTAAGTTTCTAATCTTATTTTTGCTGCAACTGAAGAGATTTTGTAAATATGGCAAAGCAGTGGAAGTGTCCGCAAGTGAGCTTAGAATGTGACTCGATGTTTGGAGCTAAAAAAAACAAAAACAAACATATCTATTTCATTTGTTAATCTGAGGTTTTTATAGGTGACCTGATAGATGTTCCAAACAAAGGTGTGGAAGAGCTGCACTAATTACTTATATCGGTTTATGGGAATGTTGAAAAATTATGTTCTATCGCTCCAAACATGAACAGCTAATTTATGAATACAGAGTGGTGAAATAAATATGTTAGATAATATACTGTGTAATCTACAAATAATCGATCTTTCATATATACATTTAGTTCAAGAGCCAAAGTATATTCTGCAGGTATTGTCGCTGAGTAGCTTTGATTATTTTACTCTTTTTATCAGCAAATAATGACAATTAAACTAAAACGAATCAACTTTCATTAGTACTACGCCTCTGGCTTTTAACAATCTAGGAAGACTAATGATGTCCTTGGTTAGTTGAGATATTTCTTAAGTAAGAAAAGGAGTGGTTACAAAACAGTATAGTAAGCATTTAACAAATAAATTAGCAATTCTTGGTACAGGGATTAATTTAAAAATGATAATAAATCGAAATACAAGAGATAAATATGGTGTTGAATTCCTATTAAAACTAAATAAATTCTGTAGAATATTATTATTATTGCATATAGTAAACATATCAGCTCTGAGTGTTCGTGCTAGATCAGTCATTGTCCAAATATCCAATACCAAAAGTTATATAACATTGAAACGGAATCGCTAGCTATAAAAATATACACACAGTAACACATTTACCTAAGGCGAATTTACATAGGGATATTAGCTAAAGCAAGTAACTAAAGCCAGTTCCCAAATTTAGCTACTGGCATTGTGTAAACGTCTGATTTAGAACTTGAGCCAGTCACCAATTTAGCGAAAATTGTAGTCAAATAGATAGAAAGCGATTCTATTTACTGGAACAAGTAGGTACCCCCACTACGTGATTTGTTTACTACAATTCGCTCTAAACACGTCTAGACATGTCTTTTTAGTATAGTAGTAGTAGTTTAGAGGTGTATGGTGTTATTTTATTTAAATACGAGAAAAATGGCTGTACCTCGCTGGAACGAAGATACCACCCTGAAATTTGTACAGGAGTACCGATTGAAAGAATGTATATGGAACACAAAAGGTGCTGTTTATAAAAACAGAAATGCTCGCGAAGCAGCTCTTGATCAAATTGAAGATATAATGGGAATATAGGGATTTGGAGTGGCTGAAATAAAAAACAAAATAAAGGCACTTCGATCAACATATTCACAGGAATTAAAAAAAAATCAGAGACTCCAAAAAATCGGGAGCTGAGACTCATGTAAAATGGTGCATGTAAAGTGGTGTCGATAAATGCACGCATTTTTGCATTGTTTGGATAATAAAAGACCTACGCAGGATAATTTAACGTTAAGTTTCTTTAATATTTTAAGTTGTGGTTGTCATATTTATAAAGTTAATTAATGTATCCCTGTGTCCTGCCACGGTACGGCTCCTTCTCTCAAAAAATACTGACAAAGGTTGTCTCTGCGTTGTCTTGCACACCTTGAACTATGATTACTTGCAGTTCTAGATATGAACCGAGGAACATTTTTAATTTCATTTCTCCAGGATCCTGGCAGAACAGTCCATTATAAATATCTTCTTCATCTACAGATCCTCTTGGCATATAGTGATTTGTAGAAGTTGTTCTCAACCAGTTATGTACTGTACAGCTTGTTCTAATAATTTTGTCCATTGTAGATGGTAAACAAGCGATGGACTTTTCAAAAACACGAAATCTGCTCACAAGAATTCCGAATGCATTTTCAACTGTACGACGCGCTCGAGACAACCGATAATTAAAAATCTTTTGATCATTGGAAAGTGACGTTCGTGAATAGGGTTTTAACAGATATGTCTTCAGGGGAAAAGCATCATCGGCCACTAGGAAGCCATCAGGTGGAAGTATGCCATTTTCTAAGACTCCAAACAATGATGAATGTTGAAAGACCACACATTACATTTATGTAGGAAAAGCAATAGTTGTCATTCACAACAGCTAACAAAATAATACTGTTAGCACCTTTATAATTAAAATAGTGACTACCACAATTTGCGGGTGCTCGGATCCAGAAATGCTTGCCATCAAGTGCTCCATCTTTGGCGAAAACCCATTTCATTTTTTTTCCATTCGGTATGATTCTCAGGCACCTATAAAATCCAAAAAGATAGAATTATAGTCACTATAGTGAAATATAATGAAACATACAGTGTGAAAATCTCTTATGGAATATAATCATTTTTGACATATTTTAGAAAATTATAAACGAAGTATCAATTAAATTGAAAATTGACGTTTTAAAATATTTTATATAATTTTCTAAAACATGGTCAAAACATTATGAGGATACCCTTCAACAACAAAAAATGATGGATCCGATTCAAGTAATCACGAGACGCTCATACCCGAAAACAATCAGTCACCAACAAGACACTCAACAAATGACCTTCCAATAGCAACAACCCCTAGATTTCAGGCCCCACCACCATCAAAAAGAAACAAATCTAATATACAACAGGTTTCAGCAGCTCTAAAGGATCTGAAACAAATTACGAGCGAAGTTACAAAAGAACCTATCGAAAAAGAAATTGTAATTTTTGGCAAAAGTGTTTCAGCACAATTACCAAAATTAAGTAACAGTTAATGCATTAGTAGCACAGGAAGAAATACAATCTCTTTTAAGGCAAGCTAGAATACGCGAATTACAAAGCGTTTCTGTTACAGCACCTGAGCCTAAAATTCACGAACTTCAGGATTATGCTTTAACGACTTCCCATTCACCTTTGTCACCTCCCACATCATGCAGCAACACGTCATACATCAGGTTACAGTAAAAAGCAACGATATAAATATTGGGTATTCATCAGACATTTTGTCCCAAGCTTTGTCAGATTTGTATAATGAGTAGTCTGCTATGTATCCATATAACTACATTTATGAGAATAAAGCAAGCAAATAATTCAAATATTTTTCTTACCTTAATATATTCCTGTAGAGCCACATAAATGGCATCAAACTACAAAATTGCTGGTCTGGACACGCGAAATTGTCTTTGTAAAGTTCTAAAGCTATTTCCAGGTGCTAAATACGATACTTTTCTAATTTTATTCTTGCCGGAATAGCCTTCCTCATAAGGGTGTTAGACTTCATTATAGAAGGACCAACCTTATGTAGCAGTATGTCAAATTGTATCTTGGGCATTCTCATGCAGTTTCTATATTCCTCGAGGTCTTCATTAGCCAGTTCCTTTAACAAGATACAAGAAAACCCATGAGTATTTCTACGAGCTAACCATTTTCTTATCCATATACGCTTCTTTTTGTTTTGTTCACGTTCTATTATTTTACTAATTTCCTCGAATAATAAAACTATACACTCTTTTACGACTGATCTAAAACGTTTTCATTCAATGTACGCCATTTTCATTCAGTGACTAAACAGAGCGAGCTAAAATGTCGCGTAGACAAATACTAAATGGTAAGTACCTAAATTTTAGTAACTGGCTTTAGTTGCTTGCTTTAGCTACTATCCCCATGTAAATTCGCCTTTACTTACCTACTTAATCCTGTACCCTTATTACTGTTTGTTGTTTAGTGGAGTTGAGTATGTTGGTATTTTTCTCCAGCTCTCTTCTCTCCACTTATTTCTGTCCTGCGTTAGCCTTTTTATCCCTTCCTATTTCAAGTTTCTCTTACTTGGTACCGTTGCTACCGACTGTACATTCTCTAACCATGTTTTTCTAGGTCTTCCTCTGGAGTTCTTCTTGTATTTTCTAGATTCCAATACCTGTTTTACTATTCCTTCTTTTGCTTTTGTTTTATGTGGCCGAACCATCTCAGTTGTATTTATCCAATTTCTTCTTCTATTGATCTGAACTTCAGATTTTGTTTATGTGTCGTATTTCTAATTTTATCTTTCCTGGTCTTATTTTGTTTTATTTTCCTTACAAATATCATTTCCTTCATATTTAGTTTTTGTTTTAATTTATCTTTTATTGTCCACGTTTCTGCGCCATATATATGTATGTATCGGTATTACTATTTTTTTATAAACTTGTATTTTAATTTCTTTGCGTACCTCTCTTTTCCCGAGGTATGCATTTTTTATACTATTAAACAGTCTTTCTCCTGCAATTATTTTTTCCTGTATTATAATTGTCTTTGTTATCCTCATATTAATATTTTGTAGCTCCTTCTTGAATATCTCCAGATTTTCTTTCAAATTTTCGTTATTTTTACCTTTGATCACCATGTTATCCACATAGTAAAGTTCTGATATCAGAACTAATAAAATATTTAACCATGATAATGTCGGCCAAATCAAAAATTTGAGAGCTTCCACCAACCACAGCATTAAAGATGGAACGTTTGCATCCAGTCTTAAAATTGCTAAAATAATCCCAGTACATCGAAGTGGACTCATGAATATCAGTAATAACTATACACCAATATCAATACTGACAGTGTTTTCCAAAAACTTTGGATCAGTGATGAAAATCAGGCTCCTCAATCATTTGGAGAACATAAACTTCTTTAACAAACAACAAAATGGGTTCTTGTCAAAAAGGAACACTCAAACAGTAATCACTAACATCATGGAATACATTTACAAGGAAGTTGTTGTATTTTTCCTAAAACTTGGAAAAGCTTTCGACGTTGCACAACACAAGCAATTAATAAATAAGCTCAACATGATTGGCATTAAGAACAAAATACTTGATCTATTCACTAGCTATCCAAGCAACCGATGGCACTACTCAACAATCAGTGGAATATCAAGTGAAAAGACCCTAGTAACCAGTGGTGTACCCCAGGAGAGTATAATTAGTCCGACATTGTTTCTCATATAGGTATATATAAGCGACCTATGTAGCAATAGACTGCATGGGGAAAATAACTCTGTAGGCGGATGATACTGTACTCTTCTATTCACAAACACCCATACACCCAAACAAATTTACAAATTTTTTCATATGGCTCAAGAGGATCTGAATTGCATAAGTGAGTGGACAACAAAAAGCAATATTCTCCTAAATCAAACTAAATGGAAATATATGATCTTCAATGGTGATGAAGAAAGAAATAACAAAGCTTACACAGAACCCATGAGGGTTAGGGTCTATAATAGAACGTATTTTTCAAAGAATTATCAACGAAATTAAAAAATTTAATATCAATTTAGGACCACTGGCACTAGAGGATGTATAAAAACATATCCCTTATTATCTAGTTTATATCGTTGTCTGCCTCACCAGTCTCCTGATCTTAAGTTCCTCTCAGACATGACTTATTCCTTACATCCACGTTGTCTTTGGTTTGCCCTTTTTAAGCCTTTCGGGGGTATCCGATACAATATCTATTTAGGAAATCGTTCGTCATCAACGCTAGAAGAGGGTCTTGTTGGGTTTCGTTCCGTACAACACTACATTCTTCAAGGTGGCGTTATAAATATCACTTTTTCTTTGTTTATATATTTCTTTGGACTATAGTAATAAATTTAATGCACCGATCATTAGGGTTCCAATATGCGCAGGATTTTATGTTTTCCACCAACGCACACAGTACCTATATTTAGTTTCTAACGAAAAACTGACATTCACCACTTTTCATATTCGTTTATAAGTTTTCAGCTCATGAACTCAACGTCGTCTTTGTCTTATGCAAAATTTAATGTATATAATGTATTTTTGTTTGTAATACCTATATATTTGTATGACCTTCTCCAGTTTTTCAGAACTCTATATATAGATATATTTTAAAGCGAGTTTGCCTCATGTTCTCTGACAATTTACATGTTGAAATATTGGGTTTAGTTCGTGACAAATGGAATAATCTACTCTTCTATATTTCATTCAAAATAAAACAACTAAAGTTTGACAATAACCCTATTACAAATATTGTTATTATTAGTTGTATTACATCTTTCATAATCCGAAAGTATTCTATTCGTATGGCTTACTCAAGTGTCTCTATTTGAGTTATTAATTTTGATATTCCAAGCAATGTTTTTGTCTTATTTTTACATCGTCGCAACTGAACATCGAATATACTATAGTAATAATTGATGTCTATTATTATAATTTGTTGTAATTTTCAAGCGTTTGTAGTTATATATCTGTGTGGGTTAATGCCGACCTGTACTTCAATTAATTCGTGGCTCCCAACGTCGTAA
This sequence comes from Galeruca laticollis, assembly GCA_963921935.1. Classification (NCBI taxonomy): domain Eukaryota; kingdom Metazoa; phylum Arthropoda; class Insecta; order Coleoptera; family Chrysomelidae; genus Galeruca; species Galeruca laticollis. The sequence continues at coordinate 21,468,243 of OY998181.1, read as the reverse complement.
TAGAGATTTTTTTTTCAACAAATTACGGTGAAATCTGCTTTTCTAAACTTCGTATGAAAGACTTAATTATGTGGGAAACTTTTCAACAATTGCTTACGAATGTATATGAAAAATAAAACTGTTCTTTTGTTAGTGCATAATATTGCATTGTTAATTGGAACAATCATGATTGTGTTTTATTCAACAATTTCTCAATTACTTAATTTAACTTGAACAGTAAATTTGTGAATCAACAGTAAATTGGTAAATTGATTAAAAAAAACATTTTCGGAACTAAATGATAATATATGCCTGTTGAAAGAATTTTCTAAACCTAGGTACCCAAGTTTGCCCATTTTTTAGAACTTCTAGCAACATATTTGCGAACAAAGCAAAATCAGTTACACGTAAAAAGTGTCATTATTAGTAACAACTAATTAGCCCAGCAATTTCTCATCCACACTTTTTATTCACACTGTATACAACTATTTTTATATTTTATTCGGTTTAATTTAATGACATAACAATATTATTTTAAATGCTTTTAAAATATTGTTTTTACTGAAAACATTTTTTTGAATATTTTATATGTAATTTCGACTAGATCAAATATAGAACTTATTTTGTTAGATAAATTTAGAATTTTGGAATAACTAAAAAATACGACTCCAGTAATTAAAATTCGAATATAATTTTTATCCAAATATGATGAATAAAAAACATTTGATCTTGTACTCAAATAAATGTTTATAATGTGAAATCTTCCAAATATCTGATAAGCGGCAAAAACCTCTTTCATCTCCATACAATCATCTCGTCCTCCTGGTGGAATCCCCTCATCGTCCTGGCCGAATCCTATTGTAGATGCTGTCGATGTAGAGAATTTATTATTTACGATAAGTATTTGTCTCTTCGTTTCAGCTCTCGCTTTCTAGGTGACTTAATGCCGACATGATTTTTTTTAAATATTATTTCTTTCGGCAGTTTAAAAAAAACTTGATGCATAACTTTATGTTCTCGTTTGTTTAAAATCACTTATTAGTTATAATTTCATAAAACTTTGTGAAAATTTACTGGGGTTGCTTCAATAACGTCTTTTTCTCAACAACCCAATCTCTCTTAGCAACAAAATATCTATATATTGTTTCCAAACTAAATTTTGATGCGTCAAATTCGAAAATTATTGTTATTTTCACTTTTTGAATTAATTTGTTCGTCTTCATCAAGACTATAAAATTCTATTTTTACCTACTGATTCAAATATGAATATATTAATTTAAAAATCATTAGCTGTCACTTTATTCAACCAATCCAAATTACTTTATAATCTAAACTTTTTTTTATAAATGGATATACCTAACAAACTTAATTAATTCTACTATTTCTGAACCTATTAACACAATTTATAATCCATGTTATCCTCCCACTACCTTTTTAAAATGTTTGTCATTTCTATTCTTTCTCAATTGTACTGACTTAACCACACTTCACTTCTTAGTTTTTTTTTTGTTGACACGTAACGAACCTTTTTTTCAAAGTTCACTGCTTTATTTTGAAATTGTTTTAAAATCAAATAAGGTGTGGACGTGTTTATTTTCGCTCTCGATTTATAGCAATATTCTCGGTCATTTCGTGTGTGATATTGTTTAAAATTTGACTATGCAATAATATGCTTGTCGTGCATTGTCATCTGTAGTTTGTTTTTTTTTTCAATTGGACTGGGACTTGAAGTGAGTAATTTTATAAACATTCTAAGTCAAAGTTTGGCTTAAATTCAGATTTCGAACACATTAATTACTATAAACAGTTCTTACAGTTTTTGTTGAATAGATAATGGAATTTTAATTTGGTTTGGTCAAACGATGCCATTCTGTGAACTTTGCACCCAAGGAATTACCGGTAAATCGCCCGGTCTGAAATATTGTGGTAGCTGTCAGAAATTATATCACGCTAAATGTGTAGGTTTAACTAAGGCGGACGTGTCACGATATCAGGCAGCGGGCTTATCCTGGACCTGTACTAATTGCAGAAGTTTGACTGATTTTCTTAAAAGGCGTTCAGTCATCGTCACTGAGGAGAATTCTGATGACTTTCTTTTAGAAGAAACCTGTTCATCACAAACGTTAAATATTTTACAAGATATCCAGAAAGATATGGCATCAATGAATACGAAATATGGAAAGTTGTTGCAGTCTGTCAACTTTTGTAGTGATGCTATCACAACTTTTGAAAATACTGTATCGGCTCTCACTACAAAGATTAAAGAAGTCGAGAGATTGACACGAGAAAATCTAGACTTAAAGAACGACGTAAAATTTTTAAATTCTCGAGTGGATATATTGGAGCAACAGCTAAGGGCTAATGAGGTTGAGATATGTGGAATCCCTTTTAGAGATAATGAGAATATCTTAGATATCGTTTCCACGATAGGCTCGGCAATCGATCTTCCAATCTCTGAGGTTGATATTGATTCTTTTTACCATTCCTCTACTCCTAGAACAGATCTTCCCATACCAATTATTCTGAAATTCTCTAAGAAAATGAAAAGAGATGCATTTTTGGCTGCAGCAAAAGCTAAGCGTCGACAATATGGAAGCGTTGCAGGATTGAAAGTAGCAAATATCTCTGCAAAATTATATATCAATGAACACTTGATCTCAAAGAATAAAAAACTACTTCGAGAAACCAAAATAGTTGCTAAATACAAACAATTTAAATATATACGGACAAGAAATGGAGTCATATTTGTGCGCAAAGATGACAGGTCTCGAATAATAAAAATATCTTGTGAAATTAACTGTCTCGACCCTTACTTCGTGGAATCAATTGTCAATTTTTTATAATTTTCAATAACTTTTATTATATTGTGGAATTAACTAGAAACCGTGAGTTTAATTTAAAACACTAAAATATCTTGTGATGGCGATATTGATCAATTAGCTTAAACGTCAATTAACTTTGTACTCACAACCTAATTTATATATTTTTGATCACTGATATGGCGGGTGATTCTACGCTGTCTTTCTTATATCAAAATGTCCGTGGACTTAATTCAAAAATTACCACTATATTTCAAAATATACTAAATTGTGAGCAAAATGTCATCTGTCTCACGGAAACGTGGTGAAATTCATCCATATTAAGTGGATAAATGTTTTCATCATACAAAGTGTATCGACGGGATAGGGAAACGAGTTCTTCCACAAAACATACAGGAGGTGGTGTCCTCATAGCCGTCTCCGAAGAGTTATCCTGAGGATTCTTGGCGGTCCGAAGCAGAGGATGTATGGGTCACCATCGTCCCTCTTAGTGGACTTCGAAAGGTGCATATAGGGTGTGTTTACATACCTCCCAGAGACATGGCTGCATTAAACTTTTTTTGTACTAAGCTTATTGATATTTACTTAAATAATATTAACGGTACTTTTATCATATGTGGAGATTTAAATATTCCTGGAATTAAATGGTTATTGAACGTAGGAGATTATTGTAAGCCAAATAATTATATTAATCCTAGATCTAGCTTATAAGTCGACACTATGTCTCTGGTTGATATGGTTCAGTATAACCCTAATGTGAATATTGTTACGAAACAGCACACTGGTATAGTCCTTAAATCCGACCCTGCCTAAGCCAGGTATAAAAGTTAAAATTATGGCGGTTACGCACTGTTTCTTTAACTGTTTACAACTATATTATCTGAACATTGTTTTTATGACCAGACTTATCTAGAAAAGGCCAGAACCAATTGTTTTTGTGTAAGCTGCAGTCCGGAATTTACTAGTGAAAAAGGCTTTAATATATAAGGGACTGATCAGGAAGTGTGACGGCTTTCCGTTTATAATATTTTACATGTGGATTGATGTATACATTAAGGTAATTCGATTTATTGTGTATTTCTGATCTTTTTCTATCTCGATACCTTTTACAGGTCTAATGATGGCGCAGTAAGCCGAAAGTAGTTGCCCCCTTCATCTTTTATTAATATTTGCTGTTGTACGGATTTTGCGTTTTTCTTACTGCTACAATTTTATTTAGTGTAAGGATCAGAACCTGTTTTTCAGTAAATTGTAAAATTTTTAAAACAATTTCGAAGGCAAATAACATTCCTCTCCGTATAGCAAACCTGTTGAATTTTTTTAATGTTTCATATGCTTGGGTGTACTGATGGTCGCTAATGTTGTATTTTCTTTATAATAATATATCAATGCAGTGTTCACATAGACTTTGATTTAGCAAGGATTTTACTATATATCCCGCACTATAGTACAAAATATTAAGTTTGAAGTCTGGCAATGAATTTTAATGAAAGTATTCTAAGTATACATCCAAAGAAAGAACATTTATAGGAGTTTATAAAAAAACATGCACACTGGCCACTACTTACCTAGCTATAAAATTAAACAAAATATAGTGGAATCGTCAACTGTAGAATTGTTAATGTCGTTTAATACAGGTTTAAGATAAATCTGCCGAAAATTTGAATCAGACTTTATTGAACTTAATATTTTCGTGCTTCATGACACACGTGTATGACAGATACAACAACCCCTTTTATCATCTATCTCTTTATTTGTCTCATAAAATCGATATTTTTAGCACAGCTGGGTTCGTTCCAGTTTCGTTAGAAACATTTCAATGCTTTTTTGACGCTGTAGTATGTGGTCTTTTCAATATGACAACAGTGCCTACTGCTATGGGTCAACCTTGGATAGAAATGTAAATTTTAATTCTTCATAAATAATTTTAACATTAAAATCGGGACACATGAAACAAGATCATTATTATGTTTTACGGTCTTATTTGGCAAAAAGAAATTAAGTTTGGATAAGGTAGACAGACTTTTACTTCGTAATTATTTTTCATCTACGGTTCATTGCATGTAATTTTGATTTAACCATTATTATTATCTGCCACCGTAATATAGACAGTATCTTTTAAAGACGATTTACACAACTTTCTAAAATATTGATTTCACGTTTTTGCTACGTGAAACATTGATTTACTTTGTTGTAAATAACAATTAAAAAAAATCAACATTTTAAAATACATTTCCTCATACAGATAAGTCGACTATGAACGTGCTGAGTAGACTCTTACAATAAATATGAAACTTACAAGGGGTATTCTGAAACTAATATGTTTAGTTGTGAATTACGGGAAGTTGAAATATAAAAAAATTACGATCAAAGTTAAATAGATGAACACTAATAAAATCCTCGATACGACTATGTTTTGGAAAGAGAAAAAATGTCGAATTGTGCCATATCGAGGGAATACTTCAATAAGATTTGCTGTGCTTTTGGACGGTATTTCGTTAACTTCAAATGTTATACAAAAACGCATAAAAATTGAGCTAGTGAATTCATTCCACACTGTATATGAAATTATTGATATAAATTATAAAATAATATTAATTATAATGATTTTTTTATGTTTTATACATGCGAGTTCTTTAAGGTTAACTCGGCAATATTGGAACGGTTCTGACTTGTGACCTTGTGTGATTATACTATAAGCTAATTTAAATGGAAACAAAATGGTATATCATTGGAAGTTAAAGGGATTCTCGGTATAAAAACAGAGTTTATTTACCTTTGTCGGTTATAATTACTGCTTCAATAATATGATCAAGTATCTGTTTGACGCATAATCTTATGCCATTGCATAATTTTGACGAAGTAGGATTTCGTAATTGAACTGGCGATCCAAATTTTAGCTTTAATAGATGCGAAGATATACAGGCTGCATTTAATGAATTTAAAAATTCTGTTGGGAAGCAGACATTTCCATCTTGACTCATCATTGTGTCTATCGACATCGATGTATAATTTTTTTCTTTCCACGGGATTATACTCTATATTCTTTCATTTATTTGTTGCAAACTACAGCATGTAGTTTAAATTGTTCTCTCATGCAACCATGTTTTGAATTTATTTCTATACAACCAAGTTGCACAATAGCACAATTCTTATCTAAAAATGAGCTTACCAACAAAGACATCACAACTAAGGCCCTGTTCACATGAGAGCGTTAGACGTTGCGTTTGCCAAACGCGCGGTTTGAACCAACGTCGCCAAAACGCGGCGGTTGTAGTTTTCACTTCAACCGCTGCGTTTACCGCACGAGTTACAAGAGTAGGCATTGGACAGTTCACATGGTCAATGGTCAGTCGAGCCGATCCAGCGCGCGCTTTTGTCCAGTCTGCAAGTAGTAGAATGCTATACAATGCAAATGTAATCTGAGTTGTTTATTGACGAAGTCGAAAAAAGAAGATGCATCTCGGACATGGAGTCTTCTGAGTACAAAAATAGAGTTTTAAAAAAGTTCGCTTGGCAGGAGTTAGTTGACATCTTTGCAGGAGAAAACAGTACAAAGGAGCAGAAAACAGCTTTAGGTAAATATACCCATTAAGTATTATTAAAATGACACTAACATTAAGATAACATTTTTGTAAGATAATTGTACCACTAACTTCTACTGAAATTAACTGCCTCGACCCTAACTTCGTGGAATCTACTCATATTTGTGTTTTAAATGAAACTCAATGTTTCTCGCTAATTCCACAATATAATGAAAAATGTTGAAAATTCTAAAAAATTGACAATTGTTTCGATAACTGAATATCATCGTTGGGGTTTTAATCGAGAAACTAGAGAGGAGCTTGTCAATAAGGTTTTTGGACAATGCAGCAGAAACAAGTTTAGAGTGAGGATTGGTTTAAAAGGTGACGGAAGCTTAGAAAATAAAAGGTACCTTTTAGAACATTTTATTAGAGATCTCTAAAATAAATTAGACTTTTATTTAAAATTGAGGAATGCATTCATATTCAAACTCATTGTCATAAAAATTGTATTTACTTAGACATAGTATATGCACACAAATTTTCTGTTAAAAAACTTCTATTATTAAAAAAATAATTCCTGAAATAATCAATTGTTCGTTTCAATTTCACGATCCATTAATTAAAATCATCTGAAGCAATCAAAGTGAAATAATAATCTAGGCAATAATAAGAAATATTTTTTTTGATAAATAATTTAATATTGAAAATAAGATTACAATTGGTATAATCAAATTATAAATTCTATTATAATAAAAGAAAACCAAACCAATACAATATATATATATATATATATATATATATATATATATATATATATAGTTTTGCTTTTTTTTTGGTTCTTGGTCTTTTTTATTTAATTATATATTGTTTATTTTATATTCTTGGGATTGAGGACCATTTTTAAAGATATTTAACTAGTAGTTAATACATTTTTATTTTACGTTTCGGTCATTCCATGACCTTCATCAGAAATAAAATTTTTGTTAAAACTAAAAGAAATGGTACAAGTTACAGAAAGAATATTTAAAAGCAAAACAAATAAATCTTACCTTCGACAGAACGTTCATTTGATTATTCAATATATTTTATAGATGTTTTAGGACGCATCACATAACAGAATATCACTCACACCCAAACAAAACGAACATTTTAAAAATATGACATTCATTGATGAAAATTTGTATTGGAATATACGAGTATTTGTTCTATACAATGAAAGCAGCCGTAACGAGGTTTGAATGTGTCGTTTTTGTGTTGACTGGTATTAAAATGGATTTTATATTTATATAGGGAGTGGTATTAAATGGATTTTATATTTATATAAGGAGTGGTAATAAATTTATTATATTTGGAATGTGCCACGTGTTTCTCTATATTTCTAAGTTTTTATAATGTTATTATAAATTTTACTAAGATTTTTTGTGTCAGTCTTTAAATTTACGGAACTGGTTTTTCTTTGTATTTCTATCATTTCTAGAACTTCGCGTTTTTTTGTGTGGTTTTCACTTCGAAGAATTTTTGTGTTTTCGAAATCAAATTCATGTTGGTTTTCTGAAACATGGATAGTGAGTGCCGTTTTGTTTCGTTTGTCATATTTGTGACTATTCATTCTGTTTTTCAAATACTGACTTGTTTGTCCGATGTAGACCCCTTCACAGTTTTTACATGGTATTTCATACACTATATTGCTCTTTTTTTCTTTTGAGATTGGTGTAATTGGTTTTTAGTAGGTTGTACCCTTTATGAGCAACATGTATGTTGTGGTGCGAAAATGTGTTTTTTAGGTTTTCTGATAAATTTGGTTTATATGGCAAAGTGAGGAATTGGTTTGTTTTATTGTCTATTTTAGTTTTTGTATTATTATGGTTATAAAATATATGTAAACGTTTTTTAAATATCTTATTTATCAAATTTGTGGGATAATTGTTGAGTATAAGGGCATCTTTAGCTTTTATTATTGCATTCTCCCTGAATTCGGGGTCGGACAGATTTATTGATCGATCTGCGAGTCCTATAATGACAGTTTTTTTTGTGTGTTAGAGGGTGTTGTGATTTAAAATTTAAATATCGGGAAAACACAAAATTCCCTTCCACCTAGAATCTATGACCTACCAAAACTGCACAAAGAAGGAATACCACTTCGACCGATTGTTTCATGTATCCAATCACCTTTCGAAAAACTATTCAAATATCTTAAAAAAATTCTTGAAAACATTGTAATAAATGCGAAAAACACATGAATATATTATTGTACAAAAGTTCGGAACACTCGGTAAATACAAAATTTAATTTAATTAATATGAAACTAGAATACGACCCACATATTGTTTAACAAAATCTTTACAAAGTCAAAACAGAATAAAAAAAATAAAACATTTACTGGGTCAAACCAAAACAAAGTTGTTTAAAAAAAATATCATTATTTCGATAACAAAAAGTCTGCACGCTTCAAAAACAAAGAAAAACTGCAACTCGAAAAACAAAAACATCTCACACCCAAAGTCGGGTGATGGAAAAAAACAAAAAGGAAGAACGGCTCAGGACTCGAGAGAGTACGGGTCGTACACGCGAAGGGAAAGGCTTTCCCCGAGTACGAGAGTATAGTGTTTTAGTGTTGGTGATACCCGAGGTAAAAATTTCTCCGTTGTGTCAGGGCGTAATAGGAATACTTGGTGATTCCTTGACAGTGAAGTCTGTCCCCCAGTATCAGAGCACAAACCGGTGGAATTTCCCTCGACGTTATCACTAAATCATCCTAACACGTCTCGGCAAATTTCGCATTTTCGGGGCAGCGACCCAGTTAGAGATACAGACGCAGTTCCTGCAGAATATAAAAAGGGAAGTTATTCTACCGTAAGTTTTTGAACAAAAGTATTATTTTATTTAATAACGTATATTTTGGTGAATAAGACCAGATTTACCGCGTGTCTCGAGGGTTTAGAGAATTTAAGGATTTAAACGGGCATGTTAAAGCTTGATTTGAGGATCGTAGAAGTTTTCTTACGTTATTATTGTCTCATTTTTTTTACACAGAGTATCTTTTGGTTCGTGTGGTAGATAAGAGGAGAGCGAGAGCAATCGAGAAATAACAGAGTTGAATTTAGTTTTAAGCCAGAGCGAATTGGTTTTTCCGTTTTAATCAGGGACCATTTGATATATAACAAAAGAAAACCATATTTTGGTTAAATTCCATTTCACATTTATTTCAAGGTGATAGACAACCTTGGGGCTTATAAAAGCTGACACCGAAAAATTTGTACTATTTTGTAATGTTATAACATAAGAATCTTGTTTCACTACGGAAATATCCACTTTAAATGCCGTCATACTCCAAGGCCGTTGGTGATAAAGCACACGTAAACTAAAAATTCGCTTGGGGGTCACAAGGTAATTGGCCTATGTTTATTTGTTTACTGAATCGAATGCGACCCAGCTAACTGGAAATTCTAGACAGAAAAATATAAAAAGGAAAGCACTTGGCCCCTCGGGCTTCTTTCTATTTTTCCTTTCTCTCTCTTTTCTCATTTACCATCCTACTAATATTATACGCGGAATCCGAAATTTATTATTTTGTGAGTAATTCCGGCGTATACCGGAGAACCGGATAAATATCTATAATTACTAGTTGAGAGATTTATATCAGGGTACGTCTAATGTTTATTTTATATATATATTATAGTTGCTACTTCAGTGCGTAGACAGATTTCGTTAAGTTGTAAATTTAATTTTGACGCACGCATTATTATAAGTATAGTATTTTGACAAATGTATATATGATTGGTCTGATTTTTTTTCATATAGCTATTATATACGTTAAGTTACATACGCTGTGTGGTGTTTACCATAAGTTTTATTTATCACCCTATCCCTCAACCCGTACTTCCCCGGGAGGGTGTACATACGTTGGAAAAAGGGGGCCGATTGCCGAGAACAAACCCTATCCTGGCAAGGAGATTATTCCGCTTTAAGCCCAGGCGTACCTAGCTCAGAAGTCGGACTGGATGTGCCTTACCCGCTCGGATTGCACAGAATTTCATTGGAGAGGAGGTATTACTCAGTGACAAAAATAAGAAGGGTAACGAGGATTTATTAGAATAGCCCTTAGGTGCCCCAGAAATTATTAGAATGGTGACAGCGGTTCGCGTACCATCCCCTATTGGAACAACCTCACCCAGGGAAGGTGACAGCGGTTGTCCAAAACCATTACTCTCCGAGAGGTATATCCGGTTGTCTGGAACCACACCCCACGAGCGGTGACAAGCGGTTCAGCTACCCTACCTAGGAGGGAGAAAAATCGATGGTCGCAACCAGGATCTAGTATAGCGCAACATAGAGCCTACGGGACCATAGCTTCCGCTAGATCAAGACCAGTGTGCGTGGTGAAGAGCCACAACCTACACGAGGTGTCACTGCGGGCGCAGAACACACTGGATCTAGACCAGAGAAGGTCGAGAAAAAATCCATACATCAGATGAAAGGCGTAATACCGATCTGAGGTGAACATGCCAAACGGCGTAAGGTGGAATACTTCGGCCAACTAAGTATTGACAACGGAGTTTTTCTAACCAGGGTCTAGTAATTGCGCAAAACATAGCTTCCACTAGACCAAGATCAGTGTGCGTGATGAAAAATCACACCCTGCCAAACGGGTAGCACAGCTCCTGCAAATCACACTGGATCTAGACCAGTCAAGGTCGAAAAATAATCCTACTCAGCAATCATCGACTGAGTTGATTTCTGCTTCACCATAAGATTGTATAAATATAGTCTAGAGTTATTACATTTACATGTTAAAAAAAATAACATCTAGCGATTATTAAGTTTTAGGGTTATTAGAATGGTGACAGCGGTTTCCCGATATAGGGTTGTGTAAATTTATTTTCATAGAGTTTTCCCGGCATAGAGTTGATAAAGTATCTTCACAGCGGTTCCAAGGACAGGATTAACTACTTAGTCTTCGTAGCGGTCTTCCAATAAAGGGTTGTAGGTCAGCAGGGACGATAAATCTTCACGCAAGGGATTCCTGTCAGGCCAAGATTATATGCCAATCTTGCTACAGCACAAGAGAATACAGGGAACGGTGAAGCTGTACGGTCTGTAACCGGAGGCTGCGAAAGGCAGTAAACAAACAATGAATGAAATTGTAAATAAAGTTGTAAAATGTATAAAAAAATGTATCACTAATTTTAAGATTTCAGGCCACTATTGTAAGCCGTAGGCCACATTTTAATTAAGGGTAATCATACCTAAGCAGGGATTTGGAAAAAGAAAAAAAAAGGTATTGGACCAGGGAGGTCGCAATACTTATACAAAGGGGGAAGTAATGTAATAAATGCGAAAAACACATGAATATATTATTGTACAAAAGTTCGGAACACTCGGTAAATACAAAATTTAATTTAATTAATATGAAACTAGAATACGACCCACATATTGTTTAACAAAATCTTTACAAAGTCAAAACAGAATAAAAAAAATAAAACATTTACTGGGTCAAACCAAACAAAGTTGTTTAAAAAAAATATCATTATTTCGATAACAAAAAGTCTGCACGCTTCAAAAACAAAGAAAAACTGCAACTCGAAAAACAAAAACATCTCACACCCAAAGTCGGGTGATGGAAAAAAACAAAAAGGAAGAACGGCTCAGGACTCGAGAGAGTACGGGTCGTACACGCGAAGGGAAAGGCTTTCCCCGAGTACGAGAGTATAGTGTTTTAGTGTTGGTGATACCCGAGGTAAAAATTTCTCCGTTGTGTCAGGGCGTAATAGGAATACTTGGTGATTCCTTGACAGTGAAGTCTGTCCCCCAGTATCAGAGCACAAACCGGTGGAATTTCCCTCGACGTTATCACTAAATCATCCTAAAACGTCTCGGCAAATTTCGCATTTTCGGGGCAGCGACCCAGTTAGAGATACAGACGCAGTTCCTGCAGAATATAAAAAGGGAAGTTATTCTACCGTAAGTTTTTGAACAAAAGTATTATTTTATTTAATAACGTATATTTTGGTGAATAAGACCAGATTTACCGCGTGTCTCGAGGGTTTAGAGAATTTAAGGATTTAAACGGGCATGTTAAAGCTTGATTTGAGGATCGTAGAAGTTTTCTTACGTTATTATTGTCTCATTTTTTTTACACAGAGTATCTTTTGGTTCGTGTGGTAGATAAGAGGAGAGCGAGAGCAATCGAGAAATAACAGAGTTGAATTTAGTTTTAAGCCAGAGCGAATTGGTTTTTCCGTTTTAATCAGGTACCATTTGATATATAACAAAAGAAAACCATATTTTGGTTAAATTCCATTTCACATTTATTTCAAGGTGATAGACAACCTTGGGGCTTATAAAAGCTGACACCGAAAAATTTGTACTATTTTGTAATGTTATAACATAAGAATCTTGTTTCACTACGGAAATATCCACTTTAAATGCCGTCATACTCCAAGGCCGTTGGTGATAAAGCACACGTAAACTAAAAATTCGCTTGGGGGTCACAAGGTAATTGGCCTATGTTTATTTGTTTACTGAATCGAATGCGACCCAGCTAACTGGAAATTCTAGACAGAAAAATATAAAAAGGAAAGCACTTGGCCCCTCGGGCTTCTTTCTATTTTTCCTTTCTCTCTCTTTTCTCATTTACCATCCTACTAATATTATACGCGGAATCCGAAATTTATTATTTTGTGAGTAATTCCGGCGTATACCGGAGAACCGGATAAATATCTATAATTACTAGTTGAGAGATTTATATCAGGGTACGTCTAATGTTTATTTTATATATATATTATAGTTGCTACTTCAGTGCGTAGACAGATTTCGTTAAGTTGTAAATTTAATTTTGACGCACGCATTATTATAAGTATAGTATTTTGACAAATGTATATATGATTGGTCTGATTTTTTTTCATATAGCTATTATATACGTTAAGTTACATACGCTGTGTGGTGTTTACCATAAGTTTTATTTATCACCCTATCCCTCAACCCGTACTTCCCCGGGAGGGTGTACATACGTTGGAAAAAGGGGGCCGATTGCCGAGAACAAACCCTATCCTGGCAAGGAGATTATTCCGCTTTAAGCCCAGGCGTACCTAGCTCAGAAGTCGGACTGGATGTGCCTTACCCGCTCGGATTGCACAGAATTTCATTGGAGAGGAGGTATTACTCAGTGACAAAAATAAGAAGGGTAACGAGGATTTATTAGAATAGCCCTTAGGTGCCCCAGAAATTATTAGAACATTGTTTACCAGAATAAATACTACATAAAAGACTCGATGGATTTCAAAAATAAGATTAAAAACATCACCATACCAGAAAATTATATACTAGCATCCCTAGATGTTAAATCATTATATACGAGTATTCCTATAAATATAGCAAAAAATATAATAATTAAAAAATGGAATCAGATTAAAACATACACTGATATACCTATGAGTGACTTCTTAGAAGCTATAGAACTCACTCTAAATTCCACCTATTTTTTGTATGAAGAGACGTTTTACCAACAAATTGAAGGATGTGCCACGGGGACCTCGATTTCTAGTGTCATTGCCCAATTAGTTATGGAAGACCTTGAAGAAACAATACTGACCAAAAACTCAATTCAAGCACTATTTTTTTACAGGTATGTTGACGACTGCATATTAGCAATTCCAAAAAATACAGAACATTTGGTCTTGCAAGATTTCAACAATTACCATGACAGACTACAGTTCACCATTAAACTAGAAAAAAATAATCAAATTAGCTTTTTGGACCTTACCCTCCATCATACAACTAACACCATAAAAACGGAATGGCACACAAAAATATCGGTCTTCCCGATATTTAAATTTTATATATATATATATATATATATATATATATATATATATATATATATATATATATATGTTATAACGGAATTTGTAAGCGCACGATAGAGGGAGTATTTTTTGACGGATCGAAACTCGCTACAAAAATCAGTTAGGCCAAAATCTTGGACGAGTTTTCCTCATTTCAGCTTCACACTTACTACAAACGATGTAGGTAATTGTTTTAATATTTTTATATTTTCACTAAAAATTGTAATGCCCGAAAAATAGACAAACGATTTTAGATGTATTAAAGTAGTTTTTGTTGTTTATTTTTCGGGCATTACAATTTCTACTACGAATATAAAAATGTTCTATAACTACTTCATCGTTTCTATCAAGTGTAAGGTTAAAATGAGATTATGTTTTATCGGTTTATTGGATTATTTTAAGTTTTCAGTGACTAATATTCTTACTACAAAATTTAAAATTGTACTACAATATACTACAAACGATTTTAGATGTTTTAAAGTAGTTTTCGTTTTTATCCGGTGATGTGGTAATGGTTTAATTTGATAATTTTATTTTTCGGGCATCACAATATCTACTAAAAAAATTAAAAAATTCACTACAATTACCTACATCGTTTGTAGTGAGTGTATGACTAAAATGGGATTATTTTTTGATCTGTGTATTCGTTAATTTTAAGTTTTCAGAGACTAATATTCTTACTACAAAATTTAAAATTGTAATACAAACCATTTTAGATGTATTAAAGTAGTCTTAGTTTCTATCTGATGATGTGTTATTGGTTCAATTCGACGATTTTGTTTTTCGGGCATTGCAATTTCTGTTACAAAAATTAAAAATTTACTTCAATTACCTACATCGTTTGTAGTAAGGGTGAGCTAAATATAAGATTATATTTTATCGGTTTATCCGATTATTTTAAGTTTTCAGGGACTAATATTTTTACTACAAAATTTAAAATTGTACTACAATATACTACAAACCATTTTAGATGTATTAAAGTAGTTTTCGTTTTTATCCGGTGATGTGTTAAGGGTTTAATTTGACGATATTGTTTTTCTGGCATCACAATTACTACTACAAAAATAAAAACGTTACTACAATTACCCACATCGTTTGTAGTATGAGCTTAAAATGAGATTTTTTTTAGTTGGGTTCCAGGTTCATTTAGTATACATAATAACCTGAACCTAAACGAGAACCTTTAGCGGGAATAATAATTTGCCACATAAAAATGTACACAATTTAGTCTCTAGGGGCCTGTACACATGAGGGCGTTTAACGCCGCGTTGACCGTGCTTTAGTAAAAAGTGGTTCAGTACACATGACAGCGTTAGATGCTGCGTTTGAATTGAGTTGAACCTGGCTTGTCCTCAGGCAGTACAGCTATGGAGTTAGAATAGTTAACCTGTGTTTGGTTGTTATATCGTAGATACAAAGCGCGACGAAGAAGACAAAGAAGATGGTGGGTGCATCCAGTGATAGATGACAGATTAATCATGGGTTCATTTGTGACGCTGTACCCAAAATTGAGGGAGTACCCTCCAAAGTTTTTTAATTACTTCCTTTTGATGAACTATTGCCTTTAGTCAAAGCTGATTTATTACCTTGCGAAAGTGTAGTGAGGGATACGATTTCACCAGAAGAAAAACTCGTCGTAACATTAAGATATTTATGCTTATGTATGTAATCTAGCTCAAACATTATTCATCAATGAAAAATTTCATTAAGCTACAAAAAGTTAGTGAATATTATTAGAGCCATTGTCTAAAAACTTGATAATATTTACAAATATGAATGTTTAAGTATAGCAATGAGAAAATTATATTTATATATATTTTTATCACACCTCAAATTAAACTGTGTAATTTAAATGAAAAAATCACGTGTGAAGTATACAAATTTGAATTAGTTGTATATATCAGAAAAATCAGAGCTAGCCTGAGAAGCAATGGTGTCTGTTTAAGAAAGAGCTGCTTCTGCTAACACCGATTGGGAATGAGGTGTATGTAATGCTAACACAGATTGGGATTGGAATGAGGTATGTCCGCTCCTGCTGGCGATTGGCTGCTATAACCCCCGGAGAAGTTATCTTGATGAGTTGTTCATCGTAGGTTTCGTTGCTGGTCGGTGTCATAATCATAATGATTGTAGTACTGGGATGGGTTAGAGTTATAACTCTGCGGAGGTGGAGGAACGTGATGAGGGTTGTAGAAATCTTGAGCCCTCTGAATGACTTCTAATAATTGAATTTTTGTTCGGATCTTTGCGTGTTCGGGTACTTTTTTAAGCTCCTTATATAAAGATACAAAACATATTGTCGTCATCTTCCTTTGGAATTTCAGTTTGTCTTTGTTCCCCCAGAGCAAAGCTTTTATTTAAAATTTCGACATATTGCTTGTCAACAGGGTTCATCTTGATCTTTTTGTTAAGACACTCGGAGGAAGTAAGACAATCCCATATATATTAAACATAAATTTCGATTTTCTACTACACCTGCCTTCAGTCGAAATTTCAATAATTTCGACGTATTAGCCTGACCGTTCTTCGAAGGAATAAACAACTACATTCCTGGCAAATACCACGCAGAATATTGCGAACCAACACCTCACCCTGAGGTGTTGGTTCGCAACTGAAAGTGAAGATGGCGCCAACTGACTACTTCTCGCCAAGAGAGTTTGTCGGTGGACGTAATCTTCAGTTCGGATTAGAGATTCTGAACTGGAAGGCATTACGGCACTCTTGAAGAGACCAAAGAAGGTCGAAACGTGTCAGTGTTCTATGCTCTTCCGCTATCAGTTGCGAATCACCACAGATGTCCGTATCGGCAAAATGGACGATCGACGTCACGGTTTTCGAAGGGGATGTAATTCAATATTCTGCGTGGTATTAGCCAGGAATGTAGTTGTTTGTCCCTTCGAAGAACGGTCAGGAAAATACGTCGAAATTATTGAAATTTCGACTAAAACAGGTGTAGTAGAAAATAGAAATTTATATTTCACATAGACACCTCGTATTTTATGAAATGATATTCATTATATATATATATATATATATATATATATATATATATATGATGTGAAATTTGGGAGTAAAGATGTTAATCGAAGCATGGGAAAACACAAAACAACGGATTTCAGCAGGGAAACCAAACGCTCATTTGTGCCTTCAATTGGAAGATCTCGAGTTTTCAGGACAACAACCAAGATCGACACGGAGGCGCATATAGTCCCCCCCGCCTGAACCTTCCGCCCCCTTGGGGTAAAGAACAAAGAAGATGTAGGAATATCGCGTGATATGCTAACAACAACAACAGAGGGAAAGCGGATGGGTTTAAAAATCAATGAAAACAAAACAAAAAAAATAAACGGTTTTAAAGATTAAAACTAACTTTTCCGCATCTGTGGCCCTGAACAATATTCTATCATAAAATTGTTACTTGTATACACTTCGGGGAATGTATCGTGCTAACAAACCGAAATTTCTCCAAAAATAACCAAAAATTTAGTATATCTAGTTTTATAGGACCCGCTGTACTCGCTCTAGTCAACTGAAAATCAATAGGGTACATCTGTGAGACACCTTGAACAATACTTATTCATAAAGTTGATCAATCGTATACTCTCTGGAGGCTGTATCCTGCTAACAAACTGAAAATTCTCCAAAAATGACAAAAATTTTGTACTTCAAGTACCACAGCACCCGTTGTACTGGCTTTAGTGAGCTCAATATCAATAGGGTTCATCTTTAAGAGGCTCTGAATAATATCCAATCATAAAATGCATCAATTGTATATACTCCGGAGGCTGTATCGTGCTAACAAACTGAAACTGAAAAATGACAAAAATATCATACTTAAAGTACTGTCGCACCGGTTGTATTGGCTCTGGTGAGCTGAAAATCAATAGGGTTCATCAGTGAGATGCCCTGAATAATATTCAATCATAAAATTGGTGACTTGTTGAACTCCGGAGGCTGTATCGTGCTAACAAACTGAAATTTCTCGAAAAACGACAAAATGTCGTACTTCAAGTACCATAGCACCCGTTGTACTGGCTCTGGTGAGCTGAAAATCAATAGGGTTCATCTGTGAAATGTTCTTAACAATATTCTATCATAAAATTGCTGACTTATTGCACTCCGGAGGCTGTATCGTGCTAACAAGCCTTGCAAGGAAAAGTGGCCGACGACAACGACGACGACATACACACAGGATTTTTTTTCTAAAAACCGTTTTTTCGTGTTGTTGTTGATGGATAACGTAAAAATAACTCAAAAAAAATAATAAAAAATTCCAACTTTTTTGTGGGTAAACCAATACTTTTCTCGCATATTAGATAGGTTGGCGGAAAAGTAATAATGAGATTTGGAAAGCAATGTCAAGGTGGAAAGGTTAAAGTTGGCGAGTATGTCTTTATGGAAGTAAAAAAGTTTAAATACCTCGGCGTTATGATCAATAATAAAGGAAACAGGAGTACTGAGGTTGAAGAAAAAATAATAAATATATGTAAGTTCAGGTTATGGGATTATGGTCAATAAAACAATGAAAATCTATTATTTTTTCAGCCTACGTTTCGACCTTTATTGGGTCATCTTCAGGGCGTCTACAAGAATATACAAAATATATAAAAATTTGTTAAAATCAAATAAAATTTGTACAATAGTATATGTAAAAAACGACAAAAAATTATAGTTAAAAAATATTAAAAGTTAATTTTTTAAAAGCTTAATTTAAAAAAAAAAGACAGTTATGAAAACCACAGGAAAACAGGTGAGATCCTTTAATGTCATTAATTGTGACAAGCAGCTAGAGTTTACTAATGAATTATATGATGTTTATTATCCTTCAACGCTCAATATCCGCTAGCTTAAGGTTGTATATTGTTGCTATTATTTGTGTAAGTGCAATCCCCAGTATAGTTCTAAAGGAAGAAGAAGACCAGAGAAAAAAAATTATAATAAAATCAAATGAAGAAAAGAACTCTTTTCTTCTCCCCACCCCTCAATTCATTGAGAGAACCAAAACCCTTACAGGAAAATTAATATTGCGGTACAATTTCTGATCATGAACATGTTTAAAAAGATATACTTTGATTGAATGTGAATCTATTGTTACTAATATTAAGAACAACTTTTTGTGATACTTAAATACCTCAAAAAATGACGGAAACCAGATGAAAAAACCTAATCAAAACTATGTTAAACAAAAAAGACTTACTAAAATTGATTTTCTTCTTGTAAAAATTCTCTATCATATCAAGCCTTCCAAAAACTATTTTTTATCAAAAAAGGAAATAACATTTCAGTTTATTGTGTGTATTCATGTTTGGATACGGTGGGAACTGAATGTAAAATGAATTTTATAGATATCAGGTAAGGAAAGAGTTCAAAAACCAGTTTAATTGTTTTTCAACGACAAATCTTTGATTCTATTTATTAATGAAATATAGGATGTGTTTAAATTTTCGACGTCTTTTTTGAAGTTTACTGAAGGGTTATTGACAATATTAATCATTTCAGAAAATCTTCTTTTATAAAAGTTGGTTTGTTGGTCTAAAATTTTGACGTCATCAAAATTAAAAGTGTGGTTTTCTGAGAAAGAATGTTGAGCCAAAGATGAAACTAATGATTTCTTCTTTTCATCCCTTCGGTGTTCATTTATACGTACAGATACATATCTTTTGGTTTCCCCCACGTAGCATTTGTCGCAGTTACTACATGGTATCTTATAAACAACATTTGATTGTGATTCAATTGGTGTTTTAGTTTTTACTTTAGAAAAAAACATTTTTTTAACAGTATTTTCGCCCTTTAGAGCTATTTGCTGTTCCTCGTTGTTTAGAATTTTACACAATTTCTCTGAGAGACCCTTTACGTATGTCATTTTATGGTAAATTACAGGGTGGTCTTTATTAGTACTAGAGGTATGGTTTGAATGAAATATAATTTTATTTAATAATTTGTTGGGAAAGTTATTTTTAATGAGATACGTTATGAGTTTTTTCAAATTTTGGTTGATGCATTCATCACTACAAATATTTTCTATTCTAAATATTTGTA
This sequence comes from Galeruca laticollis, assembly GCA_963921935.1. Lineage (NCBI taxonomy): Eukaryota > Metazoa > Arthropoda > Insecta > Coleoptera > Chrysomelidae > Galeruca > Galeruca laticollis. The sequence continues at coordinate 21,448,035 of OY998181.1, read as the reverse complement.
GTGATGAATGCATCAACCAAAATTTGAAAAAACTCAAAACTGTATTCTCACTCAATTCAATAAATATCATTTAGTTTGTGATAGTTATTCTCTTTATCTAGGATGTTGACGGTTTCAAAGTCAAATTTGTGATTTTGTCAAATGCATGGGTTGCTAATTCTTTTTTGTCTGATCCGTCCCTATGTTTTTCATCACATAAGTTCTTGTGGGCATATATTCTGTTTTTTAACCTTTGCTTGGTTTGACCTATATAACATCTATCGCATTCCAAACAATTTATTTTGTAAATAAGGTTTGATTCAGTCTCTCGGTAATTTGTCCTTCATAGAGGAATAAAAACAATTTACCGTATTTGTATGGAAAAAAATACGATTTTTGTTCTTTCTGTTTGTAGTATGTGTTCCAATTTTTCCGAAAGACCCTTAACATAAGGAATCTTATGGTGTTAAACTTCTCTCCATATTTTTATTAATTATAATATTACAAACATTAAGGGGATAATCATTCAACAGCTAAATATCAGGACATTTGCAATAATATTGTAAACAATTTGAAGGCTCTAAACTTGATAGATCAAGAGATATACAAAGTCTTAAAGAGCTACAACTCACAACCACCGAGAATTTATGGTTTAGTAAAAACACATAAAAATAATTCTTTGAGGCCAGTAGTACTTTGCATTCAATCTCCATCGTATACACTATCAAGGTTTGTAGTAAACATTTTAGGGAAATTATGGCCAGTTTTCTTTTTCAATTTGAAGAATTCTGAAGAACTTATAGACTTCATTCAAAATTTGGAATTACCTAAAGATTATGAACTGATTAGTTTGGATGTAATAAGTTTGTTTACAAATATCCCAAAACAAAGTGTTCTAGAAATTATTTCAAAAAGGTGGGATCAAATTAAGGAATTCACCAATCTTTCATTAGAAATTTTTTTTAAATATTATCAAGGTTATATTTAATACCAGTTATTTTGGTTTTGATGATATTTTTTATAAACAGGACGGGTCAGCAATGGGAAACCCAGTAAGCCCCATATTAGCAGCCCTATTAATGGAAGATTTGATTTCTACGGTAGTTTCAAAGTTAGATTATGAAATACCATTGGTTAAAGTATATGTTGACGACACTATTTTAGCTGTTCCGAAATCAAAAATTAATTCTATACTAATAGCTTTCAATTCCTGTCATTCGGGCTTACAGTTCACAATAGAAACAGAAAATAATAACTTCATTCCATTTTTGGATGTGTTATTGATTAGAACTGAAAATCAAAGAATTAATTTTAACCATTATGAAAAACCCATTAGTTCTAGGAGAGTTTTAAATTCTTATTCACAACATCCTTTTGCTCAAAAATTAAATATCATGACTGCCATCAAAAATAAAATTATTAAACTCAGTAGCCCTGAATATTTACATGAAAATATGGTTAAGTTCAAAGAAAAATTGCTGTTTAATGATTGTCCCTTAATGCTTGTAATATTATAATTAATAAAAATATTGAGAGAAGTTTAACACCAGTATTGACTGGAGATCCATATAGATATGTTAAGATTCCTTATGTTAAGGGTCTTTCGGAAAAATTGAAACACATACTACAAACAGAAAGAATAAAAATCGTATTTTACCATACAAAAACGGTAAATTGTTTTTATTCCTCTATGAAGGACAAATTACCGATAGATGTTATATTGGTCAAACCAAGCCAAGGTTAAAAAGCAGAATATATGCCGACAAGAACTCATGTGATGAAAAATATAGGGACAAATCAGAAAAAACAGCATTTGCAACCCATGCATTTGAACAAAATCACAAATTTGAATTTGAAACCGTCAACATCCTAGATAAAGAGACTAACTATTACAAACAACTTTTAAGCGAAATGATATTTATTGAATTGAGTGAGAATACAGTAAACAAAAAGTCAGATACTAACAACTTAAATAAAATTTACAAACACATAATTACCAATTATATAAAATTAAAAAACAATCGATACTAGTTCAATAAATGATATCTATAATAGATAATTTTTGGTTCTTTAATAATTACTAAGAATATTTCGAGGACACACTGTATTCAAAAAGCTGTCCCAGTCCAACATAATTAGTAGTTTTTTTGCAATTTTTGTTTTTCGTTTATCAATGAATACGTATAATTTACTTTCAACACCAAATATTAAGGTACAGTTTGTTTAGAGAATCTCAATAAAAAGGAAAATAAGTTATTACCAATGTTTGAAGATTGTGCATTACTTTGTTATTATATGACGTGCCAGAACTTTCTGAAATATTTTCATGTTTTCTCGTCTATTTTTTAATTTGACGAGGAAATAAATCATTTTTCACTAGGTAAGAGTGACACCTTGAGTAATTTTAAATTGTCAGCAATTTAGATTTTATTTTATTTGATGAATTTTCTTAGAGACAAAAATGTGAGAGGTTTTTAAGTTTTTAGTATTTTGGAATTTTATTAAAATTTTTGAATTTTTACATGAGTATAAGTTTTTTAAGGTTTTGAAGTCTTTAAGGTTTTAAAGTTTTATGAAAGTTTTTGAAGTTTTAATATTTTTATTGAGTAATTAATAGTCATAATCACTATTTGCATGTATATCTTTGTAGCCTTGATAAAGGATTCAAATAAATCCGAAATGTCGGCATAGTGGAAAATTTGTTTTCTTATTAGCCTACAGAACCGATGAATATTCATAAAATAAATAATAGAAGACGATAACCGATACCTTGAAGATCACCTAGACGGAGGATTGGACGAAGAGGATTTATTGAATGGCCCCCACGGTCTCTTGATCTCTCCTCCCTTAGGGTACGTTTATGTTGGAGCTGTGATAAACGATAAGAGCGGCGATACTAGCCCAGCGAAGAAAATGAATTCATTTATTTTGTATGCAGGTGTTTATATTGGAGCGGCACGTTGAGACATACTTTGTAGCCGAGTAACGATAAGAGCTTTGATAATGGAACTGTAAATTTTCTTCGCTTTTGTCAGAGGTAGTCGGTATGGATATCGACAGGTTAATAGGTGAAATATTTGTCAGGCCCGCCTTGTGGGACCAAAAAAATAAAAATCATCATAATAGATTTGTTCTTGATAAATTATGGGATGAAGTGGCTGTGAAAATGAATACAACACGTAAGTAGCATTTGAGTTTATTTATACAAGCAGTAGGTATTAAAGGTTAGGTATAAAAAATGTTTAAAGATGAGTATTCAAATTGGATTGCGACGAAGATACGTTTTAAACAGATTGCGAATATTTTCAGCAGCTTGGTTTGGTCTTCCGGTATTACCTAATCCGACATGTCTTGGTTTGACTGTACTTGTTTCTTGAAGATGATGCTCAATGCCTTCTTTATCAATGATAATGTTATGTAGCAAACAGATACACTTAACAATATCATCAGCTACATCTGTAGAAGTTTGGATTGCTGTTCCTAAAATTCTCCACTTGGAATACAGAATGCCAAAAGCACATTCAACAGTTCTTCTTGCTCTTGACAATCTAGCATTAAAGTATTCTTTGTCCGCATCTGACTGTTGTCTGCTATAAGGTTTTAATAGATTAGGTAGTAGTGGATAGGCCTCATCACCTATGATAACATGTGGTACTGTAATATCTGAGTATGGTAAAGCACTTTCGGGGGGAATATTAAGTCGTCCATCGGACAGGTACAAAAATAAAGCGGAAGATCTGAAAGTTCCACCATCACTCTGTTTACCATAACCTCCAACATCAATATTGATAAATCTATAATGAGCATCAACCAATCCTTGCAATACAATTGAAAAATATTTTTTGTAATTATAAAACATTGTACCAGAGCGTGCTGGACAGTTTAGTCTAATATGTTTTCCGTCAATAGAGCCGATGCAGTTAGGGAAATTCCAAATATTATAATAATCATGGGCGACTTTCCTGAAATCTTGTTCGTCTGGAATTTTCATGTGTAATGGTTGAAGTATCTCCCATATAACTTTCAAGATTTCTCTGATAATTTTTGAAACTGTTGTAACTCCCATCCGGAATGAAAATGCCAAACTTCTAAACGATTGACCAGTTGATAGATACCTACAATAATAAAGGCTGCGTTCAATTAAGTTATTCGTTATTTTCAACCGTTCTTTTTTCATGTGAATTTTCTCCGTCTTGGGAACGGTTGTACGAAATAAATGGAAAAGTTTGCGGGACAAATTTAGGAGTACGATAGCGTCCATCCCTAAATCAAAATCTGGTGATGGTCAAATAAATGATTATAGAGGTGAATGGAAGTATTTCAACAGTCTTTTGTTTTTAAAAGACCAATTTACTCCAAGAAAATCGGAGGGTAATTTTCCGAAATATGGTGATGAAAACATTATTGATGAGCCTTCTCAAATGACACAAGATGAAAGTGATGAAGATGACGTAAGCGAACAGGTAGCAGAAAATGGCAGCAAGCAATCTTCACTCGAGGAACTAGAGCATTCAGACTCAGCGTCGTACGTTATTGCGCCATCGTCATCTCAATCTTCACGTTCTACTAGGAAACATCCCCAGAAGCGCTTATCAAAAGACGACATAGGTCAGGCTTTACTAGACGTAGAAAAGCAAAAACTACAGTTTTTGGAGCAAAAGAAAAACAAAAATGAGGAAGATGAAGATATTAATTTTTTTAAAAGCTTACTACCGCATGTAAGGACATTTTCGGCTTACGATAAAATGGAGTATCGAATGAGGGTGATGAAATTAACTCAAGATTTCTTGAAACCAGATAAAAATCATCATCCACTGGGAAGCACTACTAACGCTAACTATGACTCTACAACTAGCGGTTACCAAAGTACCGCAAGAGATTTTTATAATGATGCAGCAAGAAATATTAATTTATCACAATCAGAACCACATTTATATGAACTATAATACTATATATATATATATATATATATATATATATATATATATATATATATATATATATATATATATATATATATATGTAGGTTCATTGAATGGAATATTAAATTTTTAGTTTTAATCTTTCAGCAATACTGGATTTTTGTTATTATATGTTAATTTTCGAAAAAGAGATTTTTTATTATGGTAACTATTACCTTTTCTTTTACATCGCCGTTTGTTATTCTAAAATTAATTTTGCTAAGACATTTGTTTTTTGTTTACTTGCCTGATTGTTATCATGAGCCGCTCCTCAAGTAAAATTGGTCTACTATGACAATTGCTCCATCTTTTTTTATTCTTATCAGAGATGTGCGATGATATGTAATCAAAGGTTTCTATTTTCATTCTCATATATTCCATGAATTTTGCAGGGTGTTGCCTTAATTGTTTATATAGATGATGGAATTTTCCAAACATGTGTCTTTGGGTATTTATAGGATGTGCAGAGAATTTCCGCTTTTCACGCGCACTTTTAATAATATAATATTTAACGGCATTTGAAGTTGAAAGCATTTCTTCTTCAGAATCATTCATTATAAAAAACTATTTTCAACTGTTCAACCTGCAAAGCCAAGATAATCGCTACTGTCGAAGCTCTACTATAAACAACACATCAAAGACATGAAATTTGCGCTGCTCTTGTCGCTGCTCTCATCGCCGCTCTTATCGTTTATCACAGCTCCAACATAAACGTACCCTTAGATTACTTTTTATGGGGATATCTGAAAAGTGAAATATACGCCACTCAGCCAGTTACGTGAACGTATTATTACCGCATGTCATCAAATAACTCCAGAAATGCTCCAAAACGTCAGACAAAGATTCGAGAATAATTTATATGCGTGTATGGAAGTTAATGGACAACACTTTCAGCATTTACATTGAAGTAATTTAGATTTTAATTATGGGAGTTGTTCTAAATTTTCCAATTTAATTTTTATGTTCACTTTTCTATTTTTTTAAAATTTTTATTATCAATTGTTTATTAAATAGTTGAGTTTTGCTTTCAAATGATGTATCATTATTTAAAATACGGAAACTTTTCCCACAAGATGGCGCCAAACTCAAATGTTACGTAACAAACTGCCACACAGTCAAATTCATTATAAAATTACATTTTGAATTATGTATCACACTTAGTACTTTCTCTATTTAAATTTTATTGGTAACAGTAACAGAGGGGCGGGGAGGGATGTAGAATAATTGAGGATATGATCGAAAGATGTCCCCCTTGAAATAAAAATCGACATCTTTTTGCATTTTCTACAAAAAAAAATTGTCTCCAAGATATGGGATCTGTTTCGTTTTCGGTGCCGCACCCTGTATATAAAACGATTATAAGACCAGTCGTCGGCTTAAAACGTTAACCTGCTAAGTCCACTTTTAAGTAAAAATGACATTTTATCATCATCATACAGAGCTTAATAAACTCTTTGGTTTCGTTAAACAGTTATTAAACAGTTACGTCCGATTTCTCTTTTAAAACTGAAATATTGCAGTATGTGTATAATACCAGCAAAGTCCAACCCGCCTTGTTTTCCCGCGTAAAACAGACATGTCCTCGGCAACCACGCATTTTGCATCGAAAAATCAGACGTGACAGGAACGCGCCGTGAGTTTGAGTGAAATACTGTTAGTTTTTACCATTTTTTTGTGATTATTTAACCGACGTATTAAAGGAAAGTCTACTTTTGGAATAATTGAATAATTTTTTTCAAGTATAATTGTGAATTGTGCTAATAATTTAAGGATAAAATCTTGTTTATTTTCACAAGGAGACTTATCAGTTTCTCCCCTTTGTTTTTTTAAATCACTGGAATATAGCAGCTTTTCACCAATTTACTGCCTATTTTAGTAAACTGTTAAAAAGTTTTTTGTCAAATAGAGTTAGAAATAATTATTATTAATTTAGAAATTTGTGTAGCTTTCCATTATTTCAAAATGCAAAGTGATCAATTTTGGGAAATATTTTTGATTAATGATCAAATTTGAGCCTGTTTAGTAGTCCTGAATTAAGGTATTCAATTATTCCAGATGTCACGTGCTAAACGAATGGTAGAAATGGTAACCAAAACAACAAGAAACGCTCACCACTTTGAAGGAAATGAAGAAGTGCATGTAAATGAATATAATAATAATTTGGACGAAAACATAAAACTGAATGAAGATGTAGCTTTTACGATAATTCAATCTACTGTGGACGCAAGCGAATCCTGCAATAATTGTGAAGTTGTTCAAAACGTCGAAATAAATGTTGTAGACTTACTACCCACTCGTAGCGTAGTTTTGACAAGATGTTCAAACACAACATTATATTCCATTATTAAATGATAATATTATAATAGAGCTTCCCTGTCAAGTGAACAACACTGAGGGACAAGAACAATCCCAAAGTCCTATAGAATCAACCATATCAGAAATGTCGGATGATAGTGAAATTAATAATAATTTGGTCCCATATTCAGACACCGATTCAGTTTCATCTTTAGATGGATATCCAAAAAAAAGTAAAATACGCTTTCAAGTTCAGGAGTCAACATGGTGTAGGGAGAAAAATTAAAAACTAAGAGAAATTGGTAAACGTTATTGTGGTAGAACGAAACAAGATGGAAAATGGTGCTATGACAAGCCTAAAGATCCGCGGGTTATGAAACCAAGATGCAAATGTAAATCAAAACAAAAAGGTATATGAAATGTTCTTTAATGAATTAACACGAAAGACAGCGTATTTTTAACTCATTTTGGCAAATGTCATGGGGCGAGAAAAAAGTTTTTATTAATAATCAAGTTAAATCCGTACCAACTAAAAGGCACCCAAACCGAAAACAGGAAAACGAAACAAAAAGAGGACAATCCTTGCAATATTTATTACGAGTACAAGAAGAAAGTCTCAGGGTGTGCAAGACCATGTTCGTTAATACTCTCGTGACTGGACGATGGACAATTCTTCACTGGAAGAGTTCTTTCGGGGCACGTACTCCAAGTACACTACGCCAGTCAACTAGTGGAATGCAACCTTTCAAAGATCATCAGGAGAGTCTGTTCCAATTTTTAGATTCTTTACCAGTTATGGAGGCACACTATTGTAGATCAACATCTCAAAAAAAATATCTTCTGGTTGAATGGCAATCTCGACAGAGTGTTTACGAATTATATGTCAAAGACTGGTACAAAGCAAAGAAACAAGAGCCCCTTTCGATAGCATGGTTCTCTAAAGCTTTTGATGAAAAAACTTTGCACTTTTCCACCCTAAAAAAGATGAATGCGAGAAGTGTGTTAGCTATAGCATGGGGCAAGTTTCAGAAAATGAATTTAATAGGCACGTACAGCGGAAAATGGAGGCAAGAGAAGGGAAGGAAAAGGGTAAACTTACAAGCTGTGTTAATGGCTCCAACATAAAATTTTCCACACTATACTACAAAACAATGCTTCAAGTACACAATCTGTGTTTCTAAAACTTAGTGAATTCCGATGCTTATTGTTTTGTGTGGAATGAGTGTGAAGGAGGCCTTGGTGCTAAGGAATTTGCAAGTATTTGTATGTATTTTGTAGAACAAAAGATATTACCCAACATCCCAGCAGATAATGATAAAAGGAGCACTATTATAATGTACACAGATGGTTGCGGGTACCAAAACCGCAACGCTGTTATGGCCAATGTTCTATTAAATGTAGCAATTGCCCATAACTTAGTAATAGAGCAAAAATATCTTGAACATGGCCATACACAGATGGAAGTGGACTCGGTTCACGCAACCATCGAACGAAAACTCAAAGATAAAATTATTAATCTACCAGCGGATTATGTACCTATATATCAAAAAGCAAGAAAAAACCAGCTACCTATCAAGTAAAATACTTGACGCATGATTTTTTTTTAAATTGTGATTCAATTCAGCGTTATAAAACAATTCGTCCAGGAAGAGGTGAAGTTGATTTGAAAGTCGCAGCTATACCCACAAAGACGTAAAATAACCGCTAAAAGACAAGCAATTAAGAAAACTTTGCCGGTAGACTACCACAAATTTTATGAAGATCTCTCCCATGGATAGAAATATAATATTGTTTCCATACTTTTTCTATCTAGAATTATTAATAAAGTTACTTTACGTATAAAATAATACGTATTTTATTGCACTAAACTAATTTAAAACATTGATAACTAGCATCTCCATAAAAATACAATTATCATAATAATTTTTATATTTCTTTTTACTAGAATACTTTCTATGCTGGTAAAGAATAATTTAAAATGCATTTTATTAATTATGATCAGAAATAATTGTTGCAAAATCGTTTTGTGCATCTCCTGTAAAATTGGTTAAAAGGGAGTAGGTTAAAGGCGGGCGGCCACTGCGAGCGAAACTAAACTAAGCTTGTATAAGAGAAGAAAACGGTAACGAAACGAAAATAAGTTTGGGCGGCCACTGAGAACGATCTTCGTTTAGTGGTAAGCTGCGTTTTCGTACGGAAGGACGTATTGAAAATGAGTTCTGTAGCAGAAAAAATGTTATTGTTAGATGTAAGTTCGGAATCAGATGATTCAGATTTTTCTGAAGATATTGCCGCGGAAGTGTTAATGCAGAAGAAAAATAAATGTTGGATAAGCAGTTACATGAAGGCACGAGAACAATTTGGAGAATTTCATAACCTCATTAACAAGCTGGACGATAACAAATTCAAAAATTATTTCAGGCTAACTCGAGCACAATTTTATGAAGTGCACGAAATGATATCAGTTGACATTCAGAAGCAAAACACAAATTTTCGGCAAGCAATAGGTACCCAAGAGAGACTTGCCATCTGTCTCAGGTAAGTATATATACAGAAATAATCAAATAATATACTTTTTTATAAATTTATTTGTAAATAATTTCTGCGTATATCAGATTCACTATTTATCATATAACGCAAAGTTTTGCACAACGTTTAGCATTCCATAATCGTTTTCTGTAGATGCCATATCATTAGGTTCATGTTCGTTATCTGTGGTTACCATATCATTTGATTGATGTGCATATGTTGCTTGTAAATTGTGCTCGATATCTGCAGTTAGCATATTATTTGGTTGATGTACATATGTACCTTGTAAATTGGATGCAACTTCTGCAAAAACGTGAGCTTCACCTGAATCTGACATTGAAAATGTTGTTGGTGTAGAGGTACCATTAGATTCATTGTCAGCACATTCCTCAGCAGCAGAAACTGCATTGAAAAGAGCTTTTCGTACTTGGCGTTGTTGTGGTAATGGCAAACACTTAGTGGCTTCATACATAGAGTCAAAAAATAATCTAAGACTGTCGTGGGATGAGTGAAGCAGAACATCCCTATAACGTTGCCTAGCTTCAGATCTCTCTTCACGTTTCTTAGCTTGCTCTCTAAGAAATTGCAATGGACTGTTTTTTGCTTTGGCAATTTTTTTCGCATTTGGAGTTGCACTTTGGTCACTTTGCAGTTGGCTTAATTTTCTCTTAAGCTTATTCTCATTTGATGTGGATGGGGTTTCACTATCTTGGGAAACTTGTTCCTCATTACAGTCCACTTCAATCTCATGAACATTTTCATTTACGTCATCAGAAACCGCCTTTTGTGTCTCATTAAGTTGAGATGCTGCCTCATCATCACATGCCATGTTAGAACTTCTGGGTCGATCCTTCATATAAGGGATTAAAAAACTCATCTGTTCCGTAAACTTCCAGACTTTGATTTTCTTCGCAGCATCACCACTTTTGCCAGCCTTGGCAGTTTTGAGAGAACATCTATAGCTGTCTCTAAGGTTTTTCCAAGTGGCTTTTGCTTGGTTGCCTGAAAAGTAAAAATGTTTAAGTAGATGTAGTAGCAGAATTAATCTTATTTGATGCATCATACTGAGTAGGAATTTTTTGTTTTAGGTATCTAGCAACAGGAAATTCATACAAGAGTATAGCATATAGCTACCGAGTAAGCCCACGAACTGTTTCCCGATGCGTCAACGATGTATGTCAAGCGTTGTGGCTCAGATTGCAAGCACAATTTATGCCAGAACCAAGTATCGAATCTTTAAAAACCATTGCTGCTGAATTTAAAAAGAAGTGGCAATTTGATCACTGCATAGGTGCCATCGATGGAAAACACGTAACAATAAAAGCTCCTTCAAATTCAGGTACCTCATTTTTTAATTATAAGAAGACATTTTCTATAGTACTCATGGCTCTAGTGGATGCCAATTATAAATTCATAGGAATAGATGTTGGCGCCAAAGGTCGATTTAGTGATGGTGGAATTTTTTCAAGCAGCCCACTTGGTCAACTTTTAAAATCGGAAATAAATTTGCCTCCAGATGAGCCGTTGTACAATGGCGGTAAACTAATGCCTTTTGTGGCTATCGGAGATGAGGCTTTTCCATTACTGAGACATCTAATGAGACCTTATCCAAACCGACAAGCTTCTGGCAACCCTCGACTTGAACATTTTAATTACCGTTTATCTCGGGCACGTAGGATTGTAGAAAACGCTTTTGGTATTTTGGCTGCACGATGGAGAGTATATCGGAGTCCATTTGAAATCCCTGTTGAAGTAGTTGATTCGGTTGTTAAAGCAACATGCGTGTTACATAATTATTTGTCTGAAAATATATCCGAAAACAATGAAGTGACCAACCACTCTAAATATAATCAGTTAATGAATATCCCAAACAGACTTTGCCATTCCCGAAGAGCTGGTCAAGGGGCTTTCGAAGTTAGAAATGACTTCATGGAATATTTTAACTCACCATATGGTTGCTTACCATGGCAGAAGCAATAACATTATTTTGCATTTTTTATTACAATAGTAAAATAAAAACGTACCTGTTAAAAAGCCGCATTCTTTTGCAATTTTTTCCCATATTTTAGTTTTCAACTGGGCATCACTGTATTCCTTTAAATTGGTGTCATACAGTGTAACGTGTTTCCGAACACATTCAATCAACAATTCACTTTGCGCTATTTTACAAGACATCTTTACATCTGCGCGACATGCGTGTTTGTAGAATGACTTTTAAATACATACTGGCATACGAACTACCCCTGCGAAAACCTCGCCGGGATCTGACACGAGCTAAAACGCGCGAAACTAAACTATGATTGAAAACTTCGTTTCTATATTTTCGCTTAGTTTCGCTTAAGTGGCCGCGGATGCATTTAAGAGAATGAGAACTGATATATAGGAAACTTATCTTCGCTCGGCTTAGTTTCGTTTCGCTCGCAGTGGCCGCCCGCCTTAACACTTTAAGCCGACGCAGTAATGATGTACTCAGCTGAAACAATGATACTGGCGAGAAATTGAGAAGAACGGAAAGAAAGATAATCAGAACAATAATATGCCCAGTAAAAATTAGTATAGGATAAGATCGAACCGGGAAATTACTGATTAACTCAATGGCGAAGATGTTACAAAGAAAATCAAAGTTCAGCGAGTTAAGTGGTTGGAGCATGTACGGAGAGAAGGAACAAAATCTATAGCATACAATATGATACAATGGGATCCTGGTGGTAGAAAAAGACGTGGCAGGCCTAGGACAGAATGGTTAAAGCAGGTGGAGGATGACCTAAGAAGAGTAGGAGTTGGAAACTGGCAGGAAAAGACAGGAAACAGGAAGTTGTGGCGGGAAATAGGCGAGAATGTGTAGACATGGAATATGGGGACTGATCCACCCCAACAAGAGGATCTAGAGAGCATATTTACCCCACTAGCGGTGTTAAGCCATTATTATTATGGAACTGAAGCACATGTTTATCCTGGTATGTTCCGCCTATACGGGTGGACGCCAAGTATAGGAGAACTCTATTGATGTCGGAGGAATGATCTAACAATGTTGCATGTTTGCAGTATAACGGCTTTTATTATTATTATTATAATACACGGAGCTATGTGGCGGTGCGGCCTTTATTCAGAAATAGTTTAGATAACGTTATGAGGTCGAATTAATTACTCACTTACACATTTTCAAATTTAAAATATATCAATTTTCAACAGATTTGGCCATTGTAGCGGAAACGCAACAAAATATATTTTTCGTCACAGCCTGTACGAATAATTTTTTATGGATGAACATTCAGTAAGACCCTTAGCGTAATAATAAACATAGAGAGAGCTATTCATTCATAAATACGTTTATTTTTGCGGCCAACAATTCTAAACGTCAGTAGTGAAATAATGTATGAATTACAAAGAGTGGGGATGGTATTGTAGATACATGGCCTTGGTAATTTCGGCTGTTTTTCTCACTAACTTGGCACCGACGAACCATGATAATCCAAAAACATTAAATTAATTAACTTAAAAGTTTATTTTGTCACTAAAAGTCTTGAAAAACACATCAAAACGAAAGAACTAAATGTTTACTCTCTAGTCGTAATGGCGCTTGTGTAAACAAACCACGTTTGACATTATTTACTACAATACTACGGCGTATTCGAAATGGTCGTCGATCACACTATTACGATATTTGCATCTCTCTTTGTATGGCAATTAAACGAGGACAAAACTACTAAATATATTACTATTGACACATTAAACAGGTAGTGACATTTTGATCAATGTTGCCACTTTTAGTTATAATCATAAAGGTATATAAGGATATAACAAATACTACAAAAATTTATATAAGAATATGCCTTTATTAAATAAATTCAAGTATTATTAATTCATTTTAAAAGCAGCGATTCAAATGCATAAATTAGTATGACTTTTTTTATTTGCATAACTTTTTAACACATTTTCAATTAAAATTTTTAATTTAATTTTTCCTGCAACTCAAGAAACTTTGTAAATATGGCAAAGCAGTAGAAGTGTCCGCAAGTTCATCTGAGGTAAGACCCAACGAATTCCATGATGTGATTTTTTTCTTTAATCAACCCCTCATATATAGCTCGTCGGTTAATGGGCTAATGAAAGGAAGTTACCGCAACGTTGCCAAACCGGTTTAACAGTCATTTTGTGATTCCGTGCGATTTTTTTCTTTATTCATTTATTAAATACCATTTTTGTCAACTTTGGTGAAAAATATAATCAAATATGATAAGCACTTGCTTGTGTAGTAGATCATTTCAATCCGAATTTATCCTTTTATCAGTAAGTATTTTTAAGTTGTTATATTTTTTTCATATTCAAGTTATATTGTTTTCGTTTGTAGATACTAGTGGAGTAGTTCACCTATATTAAAGTGGTTCCATCTATAAATAAATTATTTTTATACCAATAAATAATTATTGAATAATTTATAGTGGCTACTTAAGAGTAAAACCTGTGAAGAAACTTTAACGTAAAAAGGAGAGAACCCTCGCTTTCAATTAATTAAATTAATTTAAAAAAAGTTATTTTTAAATCAGGATTTATTACGAAACTATTAAAAAGCAGGACTTAACGAGAGTAAATCGAACACGAACTTTGAGTGCAAAATTAATTTTCTTTCGCAATGAACATGAAAAGTTTAGTACTCGGTAATAAAATTTTCATTATATTCTAAATTTATGTTTCTACGTATTCCGAAAAAGGCATTTAAACTTATACTAAAAGTTTTTGTTATAAGGGAACTTGTATTCTCTTGTTATAACTTGAATACGCCTACATAGAAAATGGAAATACTTTATCTTTGTAACCCGTTTTCTAAACACCTATTACTAACAAATATACTTATTTTTACATATTTTTTTACTATACAATTAATACTACTCTGATAATACTGTAACTGTGTGAAGTTATCCACGGATTTTTTTTAACCAGCCACGAATATTTTTTTAGAAAATAAACTGTACTTTTGCAAAAAAAATTAAATATAGGAGACATATAATGCCATTTTAATAGGCTACATAATTTTACTACCAAAAATTAAATATCAAGTGAATAAAAAGTTTTCAAATAAGTAGTTGTTCTTGTACATATTTCACGATTCTGAATCGAAAACCCAAAAATTTAAAAAAAAATTATTCAGTTATTACAAAGAACATCTAATTAGAAATCAATTGACAGAAAATTGTGATGTAAGCATTTTTATAACGTCAAAAAAATTTATAAAGATTACGATTGTGCGCCGACGCGCATCGTTCGGTTTTGAAAACGAAGCCCCGAAATTTTTTCAAATTTTCTTTAATTATTTCAAAGAACACCTAATTAGCAACCTATTAACGAAAAATTGTGATGTAAGTACTTTTTATAACTTAAAAAAAAAGATTACGATTGTGCGACCGACGCGCATTGTTCGTTTTGAACTCGAAGCCCCAAAATTTTTTCAAATTCTTTAACTAATCACCGCGTAGTTGCAATTACAGTAGATCGTTGATTTGTTTGTTTACAAGTGATTATTTGGTTAACATGATTGGTCGGTGTTATACTTGCAAAACATTGGATAATTTAAACCAAAATCTCTCTTCACCGGTAAGTTGACATTCCCATTTGACTTTCATTTTTTAAGATTTATGTATATCTATTTATTGAACAACACTTTAATTTGTATCAAAGAAATTTTTGTTTGTTCTAAGGGTAAATCTTTAGAGTGGCCCAAAAGTCTGCAAACGGCCAATTATCTCGTAAACTGCTAGTCCTAATTGTACAAAATTTGGGGTACACCTATTTTGGGATACGGAGATTCCAGATTTGATTTTTGCAATGTTGTCAGATTTGCCGTTTCTCTTATATTATTAGTTACTTTGGTTTTTCAAATTCATCACCCTGTATATTCAGTCATTTTTGGAATCTCCTATTCTATACGAGTTCAACCATATGTAACACTTATGATTTTATGTAGTCTGGAAGGTCTTAAATACATAAAACAGAAGTCTAGCAACGCCTAATTGTCTCATTAAATGTTTTAATACAAACTATTTTCAGCTGCAATAAAACGTAACAATTGAAAGATTGCAACATTATTAACTCAATGGTTACTTTATCAAGTGTTCAAAATGTGCTCCATTTGTGAGTTGACAGTACCCTAATCGATGGTAGAGTGCGTCTACTACACTTCTCCATGATTGTCTAGAAATTAATCGAGATTCATCGATAATTCGTTGCCTTAGATCTGCAAGCCTTGCTAGTTTAGTCTTGTAAACTGAATTTTTCAAATATCCCCAATAAAAATAATCTTTAGGATTGAAATCAGGTGAACGTGGAGGCCATTCAATTCTACCTCGTCTACCAATCCATCGTCCGGGAAATATCCCATCTAAATAACGCCGGACATTTACACAAAAATGAGCTGGAGCTCCATCTTGCTGAAATCATATCTGATTAAAATTGGCTCCAAACAAGTTTCTCAGTGTAGGTACAATTTCATTTCTAAGTAGAAGCTCATATTTATCTGACGTTAAATTTCCTTCGATAAAGAATGGCCCAATTAACTGAGTACCTACTATACCTGACCATGTATTTAATTTTTGTGGTCTTTGAGTATGGTTCTCATGCATCCAGTGTGGATTTACGTCACTCCAGTACCTTAAATTGTGTCGATTTTCACTCACACAAAGTGTAAAGGTTGCTTCATCGGAAAAACATATTCTGTTAACAACATTTTCATCATTTTCAGTTTTATCCATCATTACCTCAGTGAACTCTAATATACGATCGAAGTCATCTTCACTTAATTCTTGCGATAACTGAATTTTGTATGGTTTAAATTTAGTCTTATGCAATATACCTAAGACTGAAGAACGACCTACATCATGTACTTGTGCAACCCTGCGTGAGGATGTATGTGGATCTTCAACAAAACTCTGCATTATATCTAAAGTTTTGTTGTCATTCATAACTGTTTTCGGTCTACCTGATCGGTATCTATCTTTTACTCCTCCAGATTCCTCAAATCGCTTTACATTTTTTTGTACCGTCGCCTTATGAATAGGAGAACGGTTTGGGGAAGTATCGTTGAACAAATTGGCTACTTCACAATAAGATCTTTTTCTCTCGCCGTACCCTCTCATGATTAGAATGTAATTCGTTCTTTTTCGTTAAGAGCCATTTTAGAGAAGAAACTTACCTTGCACAACTTTTCAAAACACATCAAACTACCGTCAGTTTTAGTTAATAATGTAAATGGTGAACAAATGTCAAAATCACAGCATTCTACATTTAAACACTTAAATTACTTCAAATCTACATATTTTTTACTGTTTTATGTATTTAAGACCTTCCAGACTACATAAAATCATTTACATATGATTGAACTCGTATTGAATAGGAGATTCCAAAAATGACTGAATATACAGGGTGATGAAATTGAAAAACCAAAGTTACTAATAATATAAGAGAAACGGCAAATCTGGCAAGATTGCAAATATAAAATCTGGAATCTCCGTATACCAAAACAGGTGTACCCCAAATTTTGTACAATTAGGACCAGCAGCTTACGAGATAATTGGCCGTTTCCAGACTTTTGGGCCACTCCGTATATCGTCAAGGAAAAAGAATGTTCAATAAAAACTTTTTGTTTAAAAAACGACTAGTCTGGTTAACAGAAATGAAAAGAACTCTACTTTTTACAAAAAGCTCCAAAGAGAATTAAAATTAAATGTCACATAAAAAGAGAATATTGAAATCAGTTACTATTTTTACGATTGTTTTAATTTTGGTTCGGTGCCCTACCGATACTTTTTTGTCGATTTCATATTAAAGAATAATAGTTTACCTTACATATCAACAAAAAAATCATAAACATATTTTAATAATTATGAAATTGTATTGTATATTGTAATTTAGAATAGCAACGAAATCTGACTGATTACCTAAGCAACAGTTCCTAACTTGTTTCACCGACTGTACATTCCCAAAATAGTGAGTTATTGTAATCCTTTACACAGCTGAGTCTGAGTGTGCATCCACATGAGTACGTGATCACGGATCCGTTATAACCACGTGACTACTATCAACCAATCATAGTGCTGGATGCACACTGAATCCACATGAGTACATGATCACGGATCCATGATACTATAACTGAGAAGATAAACATACGCGCATGTATAAGCCCATCTCTCTCGCACGCCTGACGTCACTCGGAGACAAATTTCGCATCAGCAATGGTCAGTTTTATAATGGCGTTTAACGGTGTTGGTGTGTGTTTTATTTTTTATTTAGTTTCTTTACAGAAGAATGTGCGTAAAGCTTATTAAAGTATAATTAAAAACCTTGATACATACGACAACGATGTGGATCATTCTGAAATATTTACTGGACAAATGTTTGGGGCTTTAAATTTACCTAACAATACTGAACATGCTGGACGAAAATATTCTGCTGATGTTGAAGAAAAAGATATCAAAGTGCATGTTCAACAACTTGAATATATAGATAATTAAAAAAAAGATTAATCTTAGTAGAGTAGGGTAAACATTTGCGTTTAAAAAAGATATACATCCTTGAGCAAAAGTTGAGCTGGCGAATGGACAGCCAAGGAAAACCAAATCACACAAGAACTTGAATGGGATGGTATAGAAAATTTGACAGGGTTTATTGCATTTGAGTTACAGAAAATAAATTTGGTTATATTCCAAACAGCAATGAAATGTCATTTTTCTGGGTAACCCATCTCTCCGAAGGCGATCTACTAAAACCAAATCCAGATTTTCTAACTGAATGTAATGAACGCGACTAAATTTTTAAAAACGGATTTAGCAGAATCTGTTAATTTAAGTATAGTAAATTTTATGAATAATATATATCTATTGAATAGATTAAACAAAATTGTAGACTAGTTATTACTTCTTGCATAAAAGTAAAATAAAACAATTTTTTAAAAAAAAAATTCAAAATCCTCGCACTACGGTGTAAAAATTTTAATCTCCATTTTTGTTTTTATTTGTAAAAGAAAGTAGACAAGTTATTACTATACGCTTACAAATAATTAAAATATACTTTTTTAATAATAATCCAAAAATTTTTAATCTCAGTTTTCGCTTTTTTTTGAAAAAAATCTATTAATATTTCATCAGAAAATTTTCTCATTGATAAAGACTGGTGCATAATGCGAAACCAATTTCGAAAATATTAAATTTGTTTCTTTTTATACAGGGTGTTCGAAAGACATAACAGAGGAGGAAGTCCTAAAATCAATGTCGGAAATGAAAAACAATAAGGCTCCAGGTGATGACGACATCGTGATTGAGGCAGTTAGGGAAGGTGAAGAACAACTGTTAAAGGCCATAACAAAATTATTCAATAAATGTCTTATGGAAACCACAACACCTACGAACTGGAACAATGCAATCATAATCATCATGCATAAGAAGGGCAACATTGCCGATCTGAAGAACTATAGACCAATTAGCCTGCTTTCTCATCTCTATAAATGGTTTACCAAAATTCTAACTAAGCGTCTAACATCGAAATTGGACTTCTACCAGCCGACAGAACAGGCAGGTTTCCGATCCAGATACGGAACAAATGACCATCTGCAAGTTATTAAGACATTGATCGAGAAGTCCGTTGAGTACAACAAGCCACTCGTGTTAATATTTGTGGACTACGAAAAGGCGTTTGATTGCATCAAGCACAGCGAGATGTTTAAAGCACTTGCCGACTGCCGAGTAGACCACAGATACTCTGCTATACTGCAACATATATACGAAAATGCACAGCGAGCGTAAGACTCCATGAAGAGACAGATAGATTCAGAGTGCAGCGCGGTGTACAACAAGGCGACACAATCTCCCCTAAACTATTTACCACTTTGTTGGAGTATATGTTCAAGAGTGTCGACTTGGAGAATATGGGTATAAATATTAACGGTGAAAATTTCAGTCACCTTCGGTTCGCTGACGATATTGTACTGATTTCAGATAGCTTGGATAAGGCAGAGAAACTGCTTATGAGACTAACATCTGCTTCACATAAAGTTGGGCTTAAAATCAATCCATCGAAAACAAATTTCATGACAAATCTAGTCCCAAGCCGAAACTACTTAGTAGAAGGAAAAGAAATTTTCCAAGTTACATCCTACAGATATCTGGGCCATGATATTACGATTGGCTGGGACAATCAAACCTGCGAAATCCAAAGAATGATAGGACTAACCTTAACTCTAACACGAAAATCGGTAAATAAAGTAAGAGTGGCCCAGCGAGCCATGGAACGCTCCATGTTGGGAGTCACGCTGAGAGACAGAATTCCGAATGATCGAATACGTCAGAGAACCGATGCAATCCAGCGAATAACATATCTAAAGTGGAACTGGGCTGGACATGTCGCAAGATGGACCAAAAAGATCATAGAGTGGAGACCTAGGCAAAATGCGTTCAGGAACAGAGGTCGTCCGCCGACCCGGTGGACGGATGACATAAAAAGAGTAACACCAAATTGGATCCAGGATGCCCAGGATCGAAATAAATGAAGATCGTTAACGGAGGCCTATGTTCAGCGGTGGACGAGACAGATGATGATGATGATGATGTTCGAAAATTTGCCATAGCAAAAATAAGTTTCTAATTAGCCAAAAACAAACATTTTTTCGGAAAGTTTTCTGTTTCAGAGAAAATTGAGTGGAAATTTAGAAATTGAATCAGTTTTTTGCATTTGCTTATTTTCGCCCTCGGTTGAAACGTCAAACTTTCGGAAAAATATTATTGGACTTTTCTTTTTGTTTGACTAAGAACTTAATTTTTGCTGTAGTAAGTTTTTATACTCCTTCCTAGATTTTTCCATTTCTGATCCTAAATTTTAGTACTTTTCAAATACCCTGTATAAGATGGACTGGATATAATATTTTTTAACATAGATTTGACATTCGTCACATTATCGAGATACGTGTACCTACCTACTTCATTTAAAGGTTTATTATCCTAGTATAAATCCTACATTAAATCATAAAGAAAATATCTTATACACTATTATAATAATCATAAAAAATTTAACAGATCAATATTATAATACACAATAAGAAAATACACTAACAATTAATAAAAACCGAACAAAAACGATACTTCTTCAACCGACAAGATTATTGTTGTCTCGGAGTGACGTCATGCGCAACGTCGTACGAAATTGGATCGCCAAGTGGGTTTATCTTCTCAAGTAATAGTATCATGTCACGGATCCGTTGTAATCACGTGACTACTACCAACCAATCAGAGTGCTGGATGCAGCACGCTGATTAGTTGGTAGTAGTCACGTGATTACAACGGATCCGTGATCACGTACTCATGTGGATTCAGACCAAGTTCTCTGTTTATCTTATGCGCATTTCAGGGGTCTTCCTTCGTTTGCCAAGCTGTAGTTTGATATGGTTTATAAAAATTTATAGTTGTTTGATAATTTTATTAGTTTCTTCTCTATATTTTGATATTATTTTATAATGGAATAAAATTCTTTTGAAGGTTTAAATATTTCTCAATATCCTTACTTATTTTTTTCCGATATTGGTATTCTATACAGATATTCTTTTTGATTCAATGTTTTTCCTATATTCAATTATTTTTAATTCAACGCAATCTTTAGAATATGTAAAGCATTTCTATCACACATCTATTTCCATTGAGAATCTCCTCAAAATTAAACAAATGTATTGTTGTCTTTTTCTAGCATATTGTTAGATAATTTAATGAAGGTTTCGTAACAATGCCATAATATTAATGAGATGCTAGATCTATTCTGTATCTACGCCATTGGGACACTCTGTTTACAACGTTGTCTGCCGACCCAAAGAGATCTTTCTTTCTACCACAACAATTTTAAAACAGTCACAATCAGGAATTATATGGATATACTATATTTACGAACGAAACATTTTGTATCTATGTTGTAATGTCTTTGCGATGTATATTATGCTAGCGTAGCCATTTTACAGGGCACCCTTCTAACCAGGCTTATAATTTGTTGCTAATTTGTAACGCGGAGCTTGATTTTGTTGCTAATGCCGTTTCCAAGAAAACGCAAACTATGCTAGCGTAATATTAAGCTAGCGTAGCCACACGCTCTAACTATAGAAATAAGTAATATTGAAAAAAACTAAAAGCACATGAATTTGTTGCTAATTTGTTGCTAAAAGATGGCACTAACCGATACTTCAAAATATCATCCCTTACCCCGATTTTCCCACCCCTCACTATTATTTGATATTAAGCTAGCGTAGCCACACGCTATAACTATGAAAATAAGTAATATTGAAAAAAACTAAATGCACAGGAATTTGTTGCTAATTTGTTGCTAAAAGATGGCACTAACCGACGCTGGAAAAAATCATCCCTTACACCGATTTTCCCACCCCTCACTATTATATGATATTAAGCTAGCGTAGCCACACGCTATAACTATAAAAATAAGTAATATTGAAAAAAACTAAATGCACAGAAATTTGTTGCTAAAAGATGACACTAACCGATACTGGAAAAAATTATTTATCCCGATTTTCCCACCCCTCACAATGATTTAATATTAAGCTAGCGTAGCCACACGCTATAACTATAAAAATAAGTAATATTGAATAAAAATAAATGCACAGGAATTTTTTGCTAAAAGATGACACTAACCGATACTGCGAAAAAATCAACCCTTATCTCATATTAATTGAAATTCATCGTGGTTTAGTAGCCATAGCCTAGCAACAAACTGCCCTACTGATTTTAAAACGATATAGTCGATATTTGGTCAGTAATACACCAGCAGCAAATTCCTCGAGTATTTTTTTATCGACATTCATCGTGTTTTAGTAACCATAGCCTAGCAACAAATTGCCCGACTGATTTTAAAGCGATATAGTCCATATTTGGACAGTAATACACCAGCAACAAATTCCCCGACTGATTTTTAATTGAAATTCGTTGTGTTTTAGCCGCCACAGCCTAGCAACAAATTGCCCTATTGATTTTAAAGCGATAAAGTCGATATTTGGACAGTAATACACCAGCAACAAATTTCTCGAGTATTTTTTAATCGACATTCATCGTGTTTTAGTAGCCATAGCCTACGAACAAATTGCCCTATTGATTTTGAAGCGATATAGTCGATATTTGGGCAGTAATACACCAGCAACAAATTCCTCGAGTATTTTTTGATCGAAATTCATCGTGTTCTAGTAGACATAGCCTAGCAACAAGTTGCCCTATTGATTTTAAAGCGATATAGTCCGTATTTGGGCAGTAATACACCAGCAACAAATTCCCCGACTGATTTTTAATTGAAATTCGTTGTGTTTTAGCCGCAATGGCTTAGCAACACATTGCCCGGATGATTTTAAAGCGATATAGGTAGTCCATATTTGGCCAGTAGAAGTACAGCAACAAATTCCCCGAGTGTTTTTTAATTGAAATTCGACGTTTTTTGGTAGCCATAGGCTAGCAACAAATTGCCGGAGTGTTTTTTAATTGAAATTCAACCGCCCACAATTTCGCTAATTTCTCATACGAAGCGTAATACGGCAGCAATTTTTTCAAATTATAAATTTTTCTGAAGGTGGAAAACGTCTTTATCGGTATCGTTGACCTCCATAAAGACGTTTCCACCCGGTCGGAATAACAGAAATATTTTCTAACGACTGGTTTGATTAATTTTATAAATGCATTTATATTTTATAATGATAACTCCATTTAATATAAATAACATAATATTGTATTTATAATTATTATATTTTATTTGACATATTTTATGTATCTTTCTTTTAGCAGCTACTTGAAAATAGTAATTAATGTTAAATTGTCGATAAAGTTGTGCATCATGTTGTGTTGCTCTT
Source organism: Galeruca laticollis (assembly GCA_963921935.1). NCBI lineage: Eukaryota > Metazoa > Arthropoda > Insecta > Coleoptera > Chrysomelidae > Galeruca > Galeruca laticollis. The sequence goes on along the minus strand of OY998181.1, from coordinate 21,424,404 downwards.
AATGTGTGATATTAATCTGGGAGTAATTTGATAGTTGTCGGATCGGTTAATAGTTCTTCCATCTAAATAGTCCGTTTCCATCCAACTTCTATTTCCTCTCCGATACGAGTAAGACGCATAATGCCCCGTAGGCAATATATCTAAATCTGATCAAATCGTGTTTCCGCCAGATCTTCTCAGATTTACAGTAGATATTCTAAATCCGACAGCGCCTAAAATAAATTTCTTGTTTTCTATTTATTGGGTTCCTTATTTCTTTTGGTATAAGCCCCAATTTAAACTTGTCGTTTATTTCCATATCATTCACAACTTTAAATACTATAATAAAATACAAACAAGGGAATTGACTAAAGTTTACTCGCCTTCTCAGGTGCCGCTACGCCGCCCCTTCCTAGGCTCGCGCCGGTTTTCCCCGATCAGTAGGGAAATTTGTTGCTAGGCTATGACTACTAGAACACGATGAATTTCGATCAAAAATTACTCGAGGAATTTGTTGCTGGTGTATTACTGTCTAAATATCGACTATATCGCTTTAAAATCAGTAGGGAAATTTGTTGATAGGCTATGGCTACTAAAACACGATGAATTTCGATAAAAAAATAATCGAGAAATTTGTTGCTGGTGTATTACTGACCAAATATGGACTATATCGCTTTAAAATCAGTAGGGAAATTTGTTGCTAGGCTATGGCTACTAAAACACGATGAATTTCGATCAAAACATACTCGAGGAATTTGTTGCTGGTGTATTACTGTCCAAATATGGACTATATCGCTTTAAAATCAATAGGGCAACTTGTTGCTAGGCTATGACTACTAGAACACGATGAATTTCGATCAAAAAATACTCGAGGAGTTTGTTGCTGGTGTATTACTGTCCAAATATCGACTACATCGCTTTAAAATCAATGGGGCAATGTGTTGCTAGGCTGTGGCGGCTAAAACACGATGAATTTCAATTAATATGAGATAAGGGATGATTTTTTCCAGTATCGGTTAGTGTCATCTTTTAACAACAAATTAGCAACAAATTACTGTTCATTTAGTTTTTTTCAATATTACTTATTTTTATAGTTATAGCGTGTGGCTACGCTAGCTTAATATCATATAATAGTGAGGGGTGGGAAAATCGGGGTAAGGGATGATTTTTTCCAGCATCGGTTAGTGCCATCTTTTAGCAACAAATTAGCAACAAATTCCTGTGCATTTAGTTTTTTTCAATATTACTTATTTTCATAGTTATAGCGTGTGGCTACGCTAGCTTAATATCAAATAATAGCGAGGGGTGGGAAAATCGGGGTAAGGGATGATATTTTGAAGTATCGGTTAGTGCCATCTTTTAGCAACAAATTAGCAACAAATTCATGTGCTTTTAGTTTTCTTCAATATTACTTATTTCTATAATTAGAGCGTGTGGCTACGCTAGCTTAATATTACGCTAGCATAGTTTGCGTTTTCTTGAAAACGGCATTAGCAACAAAATCAAGCTCAGCGTTACAAATTAGCAACAAATTATAAGCCTGGTTCGAAGGGTGCCCTGTAAAATGGCTACGATAGCATAATATACATGTCTTTGCGTACCAGAGTGTGAATTGGCCTGTGATGTGTAGTTTTTGCTGCAGACTGAAATATAGAGACAAATAAGTCCATTTATAGATCTATGAAAATGCCCAGAATTATGTTAGTTGTATAGGCAAGCCACATGGAAATCGCCCACCAGGAAGACCCCCAATAAGGTGGCATGAAAGCTGGCAGTCCACCTCGCAAGAAACCATCCAGAGACGGCTTCAGCAAGCAACAGACCAATAGGTCTATTTAAAAGAAGAAGAAGAAGAAGAAGAGTATAGGCCTCACAGCCAACAATACATTTAATTTTGAATTAAACTCAAAGTCAATATATCACAGAGTTTTGATTGTCAACAGCTACTAGTATCGGCCATTTTTAAAGGCCATCTTCAGGCTACAAAAAAATATGGGAATTGATGTGAGGAAAAAATACCAGTCTCCAATATTACCTGATTAAAAATCCATTAGGCAACGGAAGCAAACCATTAAAAAAGTGTTATTAAAGTGCAAATTAGGAGAAAATGATAATAAGGTAAAATTTGATGAAGTAAAAATGTTGGTTCAGATATATTAAATGTATGAGTGGGAAAATTAATTATTGAAATATTGGTAAATTAAGTGACTTAATACTAAAATTAAATTCATAATGAGTGATGAAAGGTTAAAAATTTAATATGAGAGGGTAGACAACAAGCAGTTTCCCAGAGTGTAGATGAGTAATAGCGCAAGAAGAAAGAAGAAGGAGTCTTATTTATAATTCCATCGAAAAACCACTAATACATTTAATATGTTACAACCAACATTTTTACTTCATTAAATTTTACCTTGTCATCCGTTTCTCCTAATTTGCGCTTTAATAACACTTGTTAATGGTTTGCGTTCGTTGCCTATTAGATTTTTAATCAGGTAATGTTGGAGACTCTCCTTACGTTAATTCCCATATTTGTTGTAGCCTGAAGATGTCCTTTCACAATGGCCGAACCTTGTAGCTGTTGACAATACAAATTCTGTGACATATTAACTTTGACTTTTAATTAAATTTCTTGTCAGACACATTTGAGATATGGATAATATTTATCTACTAAACTTAATACTTTCTATTTTAATGTATTACTTTCAGAACTTGATTGATTTCTATTATTAACAGTAAACAACGATGATAAACGGTATCTTTATGATTCAGTATTGTTTACGTAAATAATTAACAATCATTTCTATTTCATTCCAATGGAATCTGGTTAAACGACCCACAGAAATGTTCGTTTCGTATTTAGGTTATGCAAACCGCTTTTACAAAAATACATAGTTTTTTAGTATTCAATCACATCCTCTTCTAAAATATATTAAGTATACATAAGTTGGTCCTTTTGTTATGCCGCAAAGTTATAAATTTCAATTGGTTTAAACGGATATTTCCAAGAAGTAGACATTCTGCGGCTTTGGAGAATTTGAAATGTATAGGAAAATATAATGAAAGATGAAAAAGAGCATGAAAGAGAGATGGGCTCAGTATTTCAAAGAGTTATTAGGAGCCAGAGAAGAAAAAAATTGAGAATAGACAACAATGAAAAGGTCATGAGATTAGAAGAAAGATAAAGATAACCATAGATAATAAAAACTGATACACGTCATCAATAACGTATTCAAACAGTACCACTTCAATACTATAATCAATTCATCGTTTTGTATAATCTCGAACAGATCAGATCTGTTTGTTCGTAATATTTTATTGCATTATTTAAGTCAATGTCTTGTTAACTATTACATTTCTATATTATTTTGCACAATATAAAAAATTACAGATATTATATGTACATGTATAACTACATGATTATTTCTTTAAATATTATATACAGCTTAAGTTTGTTTTATTATGTATTAAAACTTCGGTAGTTCCGATTGAAGATCGTGAGTATCTTCTGGCAGTTGACAGTTAGATTTCATAGGTTGGTAATTTTCAGTACCGAAACTAGGTATAAGCTCTTTCCTATCAAGAGGACTGCTCGTCACTCGCGCCATGTCACGTCTCGACTCCGCCGCCCTCTTTTAAATATTATTGCGCTAGACAACAGACACTCTTATACCGAAAATTTCGTCTTTTTCCTCTCCCCGCAATTCTATTTTTTTTAATTAGTTAAAAAGTATATTATCTACGGGCAAATTATGCACACATTTGCCATATAATTCATGTATGATCTTCCATTTGCAGCATCAATAATAATTTCCCATATATTTATTAAAAAGATATTTAGTTCTAAAAAATAAATGTTGTAACTTTTGTAAAAATATTTCTAAGTTGAACGTTGGTCATGTGTGGTTTCGATATTTCGGTAAAAAAATGTCGTGACCGGTGATTCATTTCTTGCAGGTGTAGTGGTCGATGATTAAATTTCATCCGCCCTGATGCCCTGAATCTTGTTATTATTGACGTTGTTCCCAACGTCATGCATACGCAAGGCTGTGAATGCTCTATTTGCGAATAGTTCCTAAAAATGATATTCTCGAGCACCGTTCCTAAAATCATCGAATTCTATCGTCCCTCACAACAGCGTCAGTTGACGTTAGAATACAAATGTCATTTGGTTATGTCAAATGTAAGGGTGCATTCAGATGCTGCGCGTTTTATGCGATCAGGTGCTTAGATCTGGTAAATAGTCGAGTCGGGTCGATCAGATGCTAGCGGTAAATTTTACCAATCGTCCAACCATTTAACCCAGTCGACACATCGGTAGAAATTGACCCGCATGCGCTTTGCATTTTATAATGCATGATTGAGAAGTTTGGGTTATGTTTCCAAAATTACAAGTAATAAATTAATATCCAACGAGACTGTTTACATTTTTTTTACGCCCACATGTATATTATCCATTTTCTGCACAATTTACAGAATGGAAATGTAGGCCATTTCGGTTAACTGAACGGATCTGATTTCATTTACATCCTAGAATGTATATGAAATCCATCAATCAGCATTTGCATTTAGTACCCGTCAAATCTTCTTTTTTCAATTTCGAAGTAACGTCAAGATAACTTGTCAAAATATTTCTTTAGTTGTCAAGAAAAATATTAGTAAAATTAATGATTCCAGTGATGAATCAATAAATATTACTCCACCAGATATTTGTTTAGCCGCAAAGGAGACGTGTAACATATCATTACATCAAAAAGTAAATATGAATTTTGTTACAAAAAGTTCATCGATTGAACTCTGGTAAACGGAGTTAAAAATATATCAGAACATGTTATCACTGCTTATGTGAATGAAATATCGAGTAAAAACAAGCTCTCAACTCTTTGGACAACATATTCTATGTTAAGAACAATGATAAAAATTAAAAGTAACATTGGCATTTCAAGTTACCCTAAATTGCATTGCTGTCTTAAATTACAATGTTTCTTCCAGAAGCATCGGATCAAGAATATTTATTCACAAAAGTAAGTTTGAATAAAATAATCAATACAAATTAAAAATAAGTCATTTAAAAGTAGTAGGTGTCTATATAATGCTGTATATTATCTTAGTATTGTTTTAATAAGGAGATGTATCAGTCTGTTAACGTATGTATATACATACCTATATATGAAAGGGAAGGTAGTTGGTTCAATCCCCGCTGCATGCGTTTTTTTTATTGTTGATATTTGTATTATAAATAGTAATTTTCATAAAATTTTAGGTAGTGTTCATTTTTGGAATTTCTAGTGCAAAAAGTTAAACTTTTGACACAGTAGATAGTTTAAAAAATAGTCACTTTTTGCACGATCGTAGAAAAAAACATTTTAGTACATTGTGAAATTAGCGTAATTATTTAATCTTTATTTTTAGATGGATCCTTATTGTATGCAGATGCACCAGAAGTATGAAGGGTGTTTGGCATTTTACATAATGATGCAGATTCTCTTATATCATGTGATATAGAATCTCCTTCAAATAATTTAAATGTAAGTAAGCATCCAAAAAAAAATTTTTTTCGAAATGTTGCATTGATTACAAGCATTTTAAATTCGTATTATTGTAGGATTCCACTCAAGCAGAGGATGAAAGATGTAGTAAATGGTCGAGAAATGATATATTAAGATTGATTGATGTATATAAAAAAATATTGAGAAATTCAAATCAACCACTATTCGCAATGAAAAAGTTTAGGCAGACATATCCATGGAAATCAAGAACTTTTCTACAGAACAATGTAAAAATAAGTTTAAAAATTTGAAGTCTCAATATTTAAAAAAAGGATAACATGAGTGATAGAAATACAGGCAGTACAAAAATACATTTTTAGTATTTTGATGAATTTGAAGAGTTGTTTGGAGATGACCCCAATGTTATACCTATAGCAATTACTAGTTCATCAAAGATGTCTCTGCAGATGAAAAAAATAGCGACTGTAATCTGAATTCTAAACAAAATAATGCCAAGGAAGAGAAAAAAATAAAACTGGTTCTATTGGTTTATATTTAGTAATCTTCAAAATTATATGAAAAAAAGAGAGAAAAAAAGGGAGAGGAGGCACAAGGATAACTATGAACAAAGGGAAAGGGCAATCAAATCTTTAAATAGATATTTGGAATTTATAATGAACAACAAAAGAAAAAGAAGTAGTAGTGATTTTGAATAAATAGGTATTGACCACTTACTTTTAAAGATATAATACTTATGTGGTTCTTTAATACAATGTGTCTTAGCTTATTCTTATGTATTTATATATTTTTTAACTGCTTTCATTTCTAACTTAATTTTCATAGCTACACAGAAAATTTTTTACCCGTTGTTTAAGCCAATCAAATGCCTCAATTTTGACAGGTTGCTATGACGATAATATAAATTTTCCGTGATTTTGAAATTAATTTTCCACTTTTTTTTCGTCAACGGTGAATGAGGTGATGAGATGTGGTTTTTTTTTCACTAATTGTCTCTGATTCATGAAATAATAACGAATACTATGATATGGTTTTGTTCATCTCAACAATGGATTTATGGGTGAAATAAGGTATAATTTCATGAAAAATATTGATCATACATTTGAATAGATCATTTTGTTCGAGATTTAAGCCGAAATTGTTCACCAAATACGTTGAATATTTTATGATTTTATGATAAATTTGAATTTGCTCAAAAGGAACAAAAGTTGTATGATTTTCCATTCATTTTATGATGATTTCTTTGTGACTCTAGTTCTAATATCTATGGTAAGAAGTAATACATTCATTTAAGACTGATTCCTACTTTTTTTACTAGGGCAAAGGAAAAGTAAAAAAATGGAACTGTTTCAAATACAATGTAGCTATAAAATTTTCCTACCGAATCTCCCGCGAGTTTGAATTATTTTCCTAAAATTTTTATTCAAGAAAATTCGTACTTAGAAAATTTTTTCGGAATAATTAAAGCTCTAGAGAGATTATAGGTGAAAATATGTCAGGTATTTATTTGTCATCTAGATGTAGCTTGTTATGGAATACTTATGCATTCAATACAAACACAACCACACAGATGTACTAAAATTTTAATATTGATATGACTATCTACCCTTATATAAAAGTTATCTATGTTCAGTTTATTTTTATGGGCAATCGTATAGATTATTTATAACTTTATCTAGTTGGCTTAAACAATATACGAAAACTTGAAGAAAACCTTTTGTAGTATTACATAAAAATATGTTCGATTAACGAGTATATTCTTGTCACATGTAGAAAAAACGAATCACTAAATGAACAATAGAACGAATTAAAAGATTAAACTACAAAAATAATTGAAATACTACCAAAACTGCCATCTACAGATGTCAGTAAAACTTTGCGCCATGTACACGTCTCAAGTTACTCTAGAAAGAATAAAATTTCCATTTAATAAACAATTAAAGTACCTAATGAAATATAAATCGAAAAAAATTTTGAAATCACGTAAAATACCATGTCGTATATTAAATTTATCCACCTTTTTCTATTTTCAATTGATACTTACAAAGAAATATTCTTACAAATAGTTCTCAATTTATTGACTGAAATTTATTCAGATAACATTTTTATATATACATAGTTATTTTCCAACTAATTTTAAGCTGATCTAAAAAATCATTTGGCAAGGAAAAAAATGTATAAGACTTGGCCCAATTTTTGCAGCCTTATACCAAAAATTGGGCCGTCTTATATTTTTTTTTCTTGCCAAATGATTTTTTAGATCAGCTTAAAGTTAGTTGAAAATAACTATGTATATATAAAAATTTTATCTGAATAAATTTCAGTCAATAAATTGAGAATTATTTGGAAGAATGTTTCTTTGTAAGTATCAATTGAAAATAGAAAAAGGTGGATAAATTTAATATACGACATGGTATTTTACGTGATTTAAAAAAAATTTTGATTTAAATTTGATTAGGTACTTTAATTGTTTATTAAATGGAAATTTTATTCTTTCTAGAGTAACTTGAGACGTGCACATGGCGCAAAGTTTTACTAGGTCCGTGAAGTTAGCCCCCAAAGTTTTCACGATTTAAGTAAATTTAGAGTCTTTGGTTAGTGCCTCTTAGTGCTTCTATAAATTTCGTTAGTGCTTCCGTGGTTTGGTAGATATTTAATATTCATTTATTTCAGGGTCAGCCCCCAAAGTGTTTGGGATCAATTCCAAATTAGTGTCATTCGTTAGTGCTCTTTAGTGCTTCAATTATTTTCGTTAGTGCTTCATTGGTTTTAGAGATATTTGACTTTATATTTTCAAGGTCAGCCCCCAAAGTGTTTACGATTAATTCCAAATTAGTGTCATTCGTTAGTGCTTCGTTAGCGCACTTTAGTGCTTCAATAATTTTCGCTAGTACTCTATTGGTTTTCGAGATATTTCATGTTCTTTCTTTGAGGTCAACCCCCAAAGTATTCACGATTAGATTAAATTTAGTATTATTCGTTAGTGCTTCGTTAGTGCTCTTTAGTGCATCAATTATTTTCGCTAGTGCTTTATTGGTTTTCGAGATATTTGACTTAATATTTTCAAGGTTAGCCACCAAAGTATTAACGATTAATTCCAAATTAGTGGCATTCGTTAGTGCTTCGTTAGTGCACTTTAGTGCTTTAATAGTTTTCGCTAGTACTCTATTGGTTTTCGAGATATTCCATGTTCTTTTTTTGAGGTCAACCCCCAAAGTATTCACGATTGGATTAAATTTAGTATTATTCGTTAGTGCTCTTTAGTGCATCAATTATTTTCGCTAGTGCTTTATTGGTTTTCGAGATATTTGACTTTATATTTTCAAGGTCAGCCCCCAAAGTATTAACGATTAATTCCAAATTAGTGGCATTCATTAGTGCTTCGTTAGTGCACTTTAGTGCTTCAATAATTTTCGCTAGTACTTTATTGGTTTTCCAGATATTTCATGTTCTTTTTTTGATGTCAGCCCCCAAAGTATTTACGATTAATTCCAAATTAGTGGTATTCGTTAGTGCTTCGTTAGTGCACTTTAGTGCTTCAATAATTTTCGCTAGTACTTTATTGGTTTCACAGATATTTCATGTTCTTTTTTTGATGTCAGCCCCCAAAGTATTTACGATTAATTCCAAATTAGTGGCATTCGTTAGTGCACTTTGGTACTTCAATAATTTTCGCTAGTACTTTATTGGTTTTCCCGATATTTCATGTTCTTTTTTTGAGGTTAGCCCCCAAAGTATTCACGATTCGATTAAATTTAGTGTCATTCGTTAGTGCTCTTTAGTGCTTCAATATTTTTCTCTGGTACTTTATTGGTTTTACAGATATTTCACGTTCTTTTTTTTGAGGTCAGCCCACCAAAGTATTCAAGATTCGATTAAATTAAGTGTCATTAGTTAGAGCTTCGTTAGTGCTTCAGTAATTTTCGTTTGTACTATCTGGATTTTCAAGACATTTGATATTCATTTATTCACTCCCACGAAGTTAGCCCCCAAAATGTTCATGATTTAGTTACAGTTAGTGTGATTCGTTGGTGCTTCTTAGTGCATCCACAAATTTCGTTACTGCTTTCTTTGTTTTCTAGTTATTTGCTATTTTTTATTTTAATATAAGCTTATAAAATTTTTTACGGTTGATTCCAAATTACTGAAATGCATTCGTTAGTGCTATTTAGTACTTCATTAATTATATTCCTAAATACTTTGTTTTTTTTTAGTAAATCACTGAGTTTTGCAGGAGCGAATATGTGCCATTAATTTAAATTCTACAAGGTGTCCAGTTTATGTGTGTTTTCATGTACCAGCTTCCTTATTATAAAAGATAAAAAGATGGGGTTCGCGGCTTACTGCTTTATTTTTTATGAAACTTACATTGCCGTTAACTGAATTTTCAATAGCCCTTTCAGTTTATGACTTACGGGGCAATTTTGAAAATTTGTCATTTGTGACGCCATCCTATATTTCCGAATAATTCTACCAAAACAAAGCATCAATATCGTATACAGGTTTTTTTTACATCGGTAGAAATGTAGCAGTCTTTAAATAAATATTACTCGTTGTTTTCAAATGGACCTCCCTGTATATTAGTATGTTAGTTGACAGATAACTTAACCTCTTTAAATTTGCAATTTTACAGGGTTGATGATGCAATCATTACATGAGAACGTCTAAATATAATTAAGTGTAATACATGGTTGAATTCAGAGCTTGAAGAGATTTCAAATAAAAAATTAAAAATTTAGATCCGTATATAAACAATTAAAATTGAGAATAGTTCCACAAAAATGAAACGTTGTAACGAAATTAAAAAAACTCTACAATATGAAGCGAATAAAGTTGCCTCAAAAAGGTTCTGTTTGTTTTTCTGTATACTAACAATACCTAAGTATATATTGTTACTAACCATTTTGTTATTGGTGGTTTATTGATGGTTATAAAAAACTATATTTTCCTTTTTCTGGGTGATGTTGCCTACATATTATGTGCAACCGACAGCAAAATGTGTTGAATTTAAAGCATTTATATATTTCGGTACCATGAGAAGCTACAGATAGTAATTACATTTTTTATTACAAGCAATAACTTGCACATTTTTGCCATCATAATAATTTAATTCTGTCCAGCTGTCAATACCCCTTATAAGTATTGTTAAATTTTATAAATTTAGGTAGGTAAATATCATAAATACTTTTTTAAATGTGTCGATAAAATAACTGTATTTAAAGATATTTTGTCTGTGTCGCAGTTTGTTAAATTCTGCCAGGAAACGAAGTTTATGAACAAATTGTGTATTGTTACGAAACAGCACACTAGTATAGTCCCTAAAACCGACTCTGTCTAAGCCAGGTATAGAAGTTAAAATGTTGGCGGATACGCAGTTATAAAAAACTGTTTACGAGTTCACGACTATCTTATGTAAACAGACTTATCTAGAAATGACGAGAAAAATTATTTGCGTGTGTAAGCCGCAGCCCAGAATTTACTAGTAAAAATGGCTTTAATATAAATAAGGACCGATCAGCGGAAGAGTGAGTTGATAAAAGTGATCTCGTGAAATAAATACACCGAAATAGCAAACAGTAAATATAAATTAGTTAAGTGTTCATATAAATTAGTTTAAGTGAATATACTGAGTATATATAAATTAAGTGTTAGTGATAAGTTTAGTGTTTTAAATAAATTAGTAAGTAGCCATACCGAGTGTTTGAAATTTATCCCACCCGTAATAAAAACTTTTAATAAATAAGAAAAACATTACAGTATAAATGCCATAGAAGTTATAGAAATTGATAATTCATTTTATTTTCGGATTTGTTGGTCCGGCTAAAAGTACTTACTTTATTATTGGAGTACTTAGTGTTAAATTAGTGTGTTCAATATTTTTGAAACTTGGATTACTTAAAACCATTATAAGGTAAGCAATATTTTTAACTAATCGTGCATACGAAAATATTTAAAACTTACTAAGCTTCTTTCTACTTAAAGTTCAGGGAACAATTTTGATATAAGTGTACTTCTAACTAATTAAATGGGGCGAAACATTGTGATTTTATATTGTTTTTGTATATCTAAGTACGTATAAAATTCAAAATATGATAATAATTACCTTCACTATTAAATAACTAAATTTAGCTATCTAATCATTTCATTCTTTTTAAATTAATAGTGCAAAGATAAGGGCAATAATGTCATTATGTTATATTGCTTACTTTGTTTAAATAATAGATGCATTTTCACTGTGGCAAAAATGTATTATTATTTGTTTTTCTATTTCGCCCCATTAATTAGTTTTAAAACATTTGACTTCCATAAGTTGCACAATCCTTTGACTTAAATCGACAAGCGACCAACTGTAAGACTCTCATATATTGACTTGTGATTAAACCATATCAAGTGTTAAAATTAAATTTAATTATTATAGAAATTGATTAATTCAGAGCAGTGTTAAAATTTTTAAATTAAATGTGCAAAGTTATATGTACCGGGGGACTTCGTATAAACTATCATCTCGCGTAACATTTTGATCTTTTAACGCACGGAAAATATAAAACAAGCGACATACTGTGGAACATGTTTTCTTGTCAAATCTGTATTGTAATTTCCGGTAGCTTTGCATATAAGGGAGGGCGACTAAAACTATTTTTTAAAATGGAATGCTCTGTATTTTACTGGCTAAAATGGAAGTTCTTCTTTTTCTTACTTCAAATATACCATTCAAGTTGAAATTCGATTCAGGCGTTTTTGCGTTATTGAAGTTAATAAAAAAATTAACTTTTTGTCGCCTCCCCGGTATACTAAAAGCTACCAGAAATTACAATGCAGATTAGGCAAAAAAATCCCCAGTTTGTCGGCTTCTTTATATTTCTCGTATGATAAACATTCAAAAGTTACGGGGGTTGCTAGTTTATACGATATCACCTGGTATACACAGAGGATCATGAGCGTGGCCAGGAATTAAGGCAGGAAACGGGAGGAGGAAGGCAGAATCACGCGCGGACTCAAGATTTCGTGAAGTCGTCTTGTGAAAAAAGATTTTTAGTAGCTGCACTGAATTTTATTTTCTTTTATGTAAAGAAATATATAAAAAAACATGATTTCCTATTAAATAATTATTATATTTTGTATGTCGTACTGACCATAGGTCAATAAAGTTTTAATTGGATATTTTGTTGAACTTGACAAATAATAAAAGTAGGTAGTTAAAACGACTTACAGTTACTCGGTTGACCGTATGATTTATGAGTCGGTCCTTTTCTGTTCTTTTTGACATGCCAAAAATAATGGCTAATTGTTAACAGTAAAATTTATCTACTTATGAATTGAAATATTGATACATGCATTATATTAAGTTATATGTTTGTCTTTTTGCATCATAACGATGTAAATAGTTTAAATTAATGAAAAAAGTAGAAGATTAAATTCTATCAGTTTGCTAAAAAAATATTTAAAAAATATGTAAAATCCCTAGAAACTAAAAATATTAATAAAATCATTAATTGCTAAGATGAAAAAGTGTATATGTGTATTAGTAAAGTTGAATTAACATTATGTTAAGGAAAACAAAACTGGCAATTAAGTGGCGCCATATAGGATCATTGTGCCTATGTTCAACCTCATAGGTCTTAATGGGTTACAGTGATCCAAAATAAGCCACAATAGGTAATTAGCCTCCCCTGTTTATTTACATTTTTGTAAAGAAATCCGTTCTACATTTTCTATCTGTGTTAATTTATTGTAATGTATTTTTTCTCGCTGTTTATACATTGGTTTTATTAGTTACGTAATTCTAATATATTATCTTTTTGGTGATTTGAAACAGTAAAAAACAAATATTTTCAAACCAACAAAGAATTTAGAAATATAATTATTGAAGTACTAAATAGCACTAACGACTGCGTAACCCAATTTGGAATCATCCGTAAACAATTATAGAACCTTATATTATTAGAAATAATAGCAAATAACTAGAAAACCAATAAAGCACTAACGAAATTTATGGAAGCACTAACGAATCCCTAACGAATGATACTAACTTTAACTAAATCGTGAACATTTCGGGGGCCAACTTCACGGAAGTGCCAATAAATTAATATCAAATATATCGAAAAAAAGATAGCACTAATGAAAATTATTAAAGCACTAGAAAGCACTGACGAAGCACTAACGAATGTCACTAAATTTAATCGAATCGTGAATACATTGGGGACTGACCTCAAAAAAAGAACATGACATTTCTCGACAACCAGTAAAGTATTGGCGAAAATTATTGAAGCACTAAAGTGCACTTACGAAGCACTAACGAATGACACTAATTTGGAATTAATCGTAAACACTTTGGGGGCTGACCTTGAAAATATAAAGTCAAATATCTCGAAAACCAATAAAACACTAACGAAAATAATTGAAGCACTAAAGTGCACTAACGAAGCACTAATAAAAGACACCAAATTGGAATTAATCGTAAGCACTTTGGGGGCTGACCTTGAAAATATAAAGTAAAATATCTCGATAACCAATAAAGTACTAGCGAAAATTATTGAAGCACTAAAGTGCACTAACGAAGCACTAACGAATTACACTAATTTGGAATTAATCGTAAACACTTTGAGGGCTGACCTTGAAAATATAAAGTCAAATATCTCGAAAACCAATAAAGCACTAACGAAAATAATTGAAGCACTAAAGTGCACTAACGAATGACACTAATTTGGAATTGATCCCAAACACTTTGGGGGCTGACCTTGAAATAAATGAATATTAAATATCTACCAAACCACGGAAGCACTAACGAAATTTATAGAAGCACTAAGTTTTACTGACATCCGTAGAAGGCAGTTTTGGTAGTATATTAAAATACAAAAAGGGCGCAAAAATCCCGAGGAAACATGTTACATTATAACTTCTCTAAATATAATACGAATCGACAGATTCGCCAAAGACTGTAATATTTTTGGTGTTTTTCTGGTTTTAAATACTTCTCCACTACAATACAAGCGGAATTATTTTATTAGGTACCAGCATAAATGCAAAATTTGTATATCTATATAAATTTTTTAAGAAAAAAAGCAGGCACCGGGTAGGAGAGCAATCAGTTTTCACGGAAGGTTATGGACTCTCCAGATGTGGATACTTCCAAACATCCCTTTTCAAGTATTATTATTGTTATAAAAATGCCTGACGAATTACTATCCCATTGCACCTTGAATACAGAGGACATATTGAAACAAACTCTTATTCAAGTTATTGATACTATTATAGTAGAACTAGATTGTCGATATTTGAGATTACAAAAAAAATGAAGATTTTGGTTTTTTAAATGGCGCTTCTATTTCTAGTATGCACGTACAGGATCTACAAAATCATACCAAGGATGTGTCTTTAAAATATGCAAACGATCTCAATTCCCATGAATTTTTGAACGAAATCGATCATTTTAATTTCAATGTTAGTGCACTCTTAACGAATATTAGCGAGTTAAATTCGTTTGATTTATTGAAGAATATTTATAAACAATCTTTACACAGTCTATCACAATATATGTATTGCTTGAAACATATTTTTGACCATGCCAGTTACCACTGCCTCTTGCAAACGTTCAATCGGCAATCTACAAATTATTTAGGTTCTAGCATGGGACATAAGCGACTAAATAGTCTTGCAATAATTTTAATTGAAAAAGACGCACCATCACAAATTGATTTAGATTTAATAATTGATTAGTTTGCTAATCAGAAGCCAGAATAGTTGTTTTGAAATAATTGGATGAAGGATGGGCACAACTGATTGAATAAATATACGTCAATGTTTAGAAATAAGTAGTATATATTCCTAAGACTTCGGAAATTTCTTACGGACAAAAACTTGAGTTTCAGCCTGAGATATACGATGGTAAAATCCTGTCTGGTCCGTTCTCCTCTACGACGTTGAAGCACTGAAAGTATCCAATCATCAACAAAATTGAATCCTTAGAAATGTGGATCTTGCGGTCGAACATTTTAACAATAGTCACAATTTAGGATGAGTGAAATAAACTAAAAATATCTAGGCGTCAAATCAAATATGTACATATTTATTTATTTCATGCATTAACTAAAACTAGAATTAACAGCAAAATATTTAATAAAATGTTCGTGGATACCGTAATTCAAATAAAACAAAAACATCCAAATTGGTTTGGTCGTTCAACTATATTAAAACAGAGAAGAGTAGAGTGTGAAGCAAATACTGTTCGAAAATACATTTTTCTCTCTAAAAAATTCTCTTTTGTATCAAATTTACAATCTTTTGTACTTAGACAGAATTAACAACCCCCTTATGTATCTTAAAAACTATTGTCCGTGCGGCGTGAACCAGTGTGATCCCTTGTAGGTTCCTATCATACTCTTCAATGTTTATTGGCTACGTTCGAAATATACCCTGACGCATTACCTCTCATTAAAGATTCAATAAACAATTTGTATAAATAGCTATTCAATTTTATTGATGGCACAATCCTTTCGTCTTGTAAGATTTGCTCGTGTGACCATTTCTGGAATTAGAGTTTTATGGGTGGCATATGATCATTCTTGCAAGTGAATGTTTCGTCAAGTGAATCGGTTCAGCTCCAGCTTTGAGTTAAGCTCAAGTTGTATCTCAGTAGTTTACTGAAGTTACTCTAGCGATCTATCTTATTATTATTGTTCCTATGATTCTCTTTCTCATTATCTCTCGTAAGTTACTCTATTTGCGCTACGAATTCTCGGGAATCTTTCTCAATTCTTCCTCTCGGTATCTCGATTAGTAAACGAGTACGTATCAAGTAGCAAATTTTAGCAACCGTGAAGAAACGGTTGTACATTTAATGATAAGTGTAAATTGTATAATATTTCTGTGTAAATATAGTAATAGTGTCCGAATTTGATTTTTATTTAACTACAAACACTAAAAACAGTGCGCTAACTATCAGCTTACGTGCACATACGTAAACAAATACCATGATGAAGGGGGAGGAGTCATAAAAATATTACTGCAGAAAAACCTGACAATTCTTTAAGGTCGAGACAATATTTCTTGAAGAGGAAACCAAAATGATCTAGAAAATATACCATCAAAGTTCAAGATTCGTTTATTCTTTGTGTTCCATTTTTCAGGCATAAGTTGAAACGTCGCGCCGGTACAGATTCTGTCTAGTATTTTGACCATTGTCAATTAATTATTTTATATATTTAAAATTTTAATGTACTCAATTATTATCAATAAACAGGGTTGCCAGTTAATATTCCTAGTTTTAACTGCTTTGGTGAATGAGTTTTTTTCACAAGAGGTAGGCACTAAAGTGGACTGTCGTCTGTACGCAATAAATGTACTCCGAATTTGATGAAGTGATTTAATGACCATACGATTATTACTTCATTGATTTTTTTAAATATGTACAGTCAACCAAAAACATGTTAAAACTTACTTATTCTTAATTAAATTATAAGGCTCAACAATATTAGTTTCAGTTTTTATTTTATCATCAGTATTTCATCCCACAGGGTCCACTGCTGATGGCAACGATTACTACGGCAAGCTGGTAGGTAACTTTATCCCTTACAGTTAAATAAATCTAGTAGCCCTAGTGTTAAGTCTAAACCACAAGATATTGTACATAAATAATTTTAAAATAAAATTGTTCGTTTTAGGAACTTATGCCAATATTGTTTTTTAAATTAAGTAGGTATACGTAATGATTTCACTGGGTAAATAATTACAAAAGTATAATTATAAGACCTTCACTAAACAATAATTGCAAAAAAGTAACAAACCATTAGTAAAGTCAGCGGAAAATTTAAGCTTATCAATCATAAAAATATACCTACGGGCAGGCAAAACGTGATTTAGACGTAATTGCAACAACTTAATTAATAGGAATATTAAAATTGTTTTATTGAGATCGACAAGGCCTTAGTTTAATTAATTGATCTTGTAATGAATCATTAAATATTTCGTTTATCGTTTTACATATTTCTTGCATGATCGATCATTTTTTTACAATCGGAGAGATCCAATTACACAACCTTTTTCCAGGTGTCTATGGATCATTAGGTTCTTTTTAGTAACATTATTGAGCAAAACCCTCTTTTTAGGTTAGTGAGAATAGCCAAAGCCAAACAGGCCAGTCATTTTTGTCAATAATACAATGTTACTTATGTGCTACTAGAAATCCGAGGAGAAATCCATTTAATTTAATTCGGAGCATGGGAAGCCACGACCATATATAATAGAAGAACCACTAGGTACTCAACACTAATGTCATCATCAGCTGTTCAATGGCGCCAGAGGACAAACTAAGGGATTATTATAAGGAAAGTGAATAAGCAGCTTGTTTTTAATTTAAAAACTTTGAATATTTGACCCTTAGAATGCCTAGTTTTTGTGATGTCGTTGATTGTGGAAACGGCGGAATGAAGGATAAAGTGAGTTTTTGTTTAATGAAATTTAGAAAAATTTAAATGAACCAACTGTTTCTAGATAATTCCACATTCTATGAATATATTGTGGAATTATCTAGAAAAAGTTAGTTACATTTAAAAGAGTTTTTGTTTATTAAGAACTCCAGTGTTAAAGCACAAACATTAACCAAAGTTGAATCATTTGAAAAAAAGACGGAAAAATGGATTGCATCCCTAAAAAGAGAAGATTTGACTGAGAGTAAATTAATGTACGTTCCAATTTGCTCAAAACACTTTATAACAGGTGAATTAATATACCACTGACATATGAAAATAACAGAAGCCCGAAGAATCATTATATAACATTTATTTTCAAAGGAAACCCGTTGGATATAAAAGACGCAGGAATTATGTCACCGTTTCTTATGGAACCTTCAACGTCAGCAGATTCTCATATCATCATATTCATGCAAACTGTTATTTCTGCATTTTTTACTTTATTCGAATTATATATTTTGTAGCTCAGTTCTTTGTCAATCTTTAACTTGTAAACTTGAAAATATCTTATTAAAGTAGTTAGTTGTGTAAATAAAGTTTTTAAAAAAGTAATTTCGAGTATCGATTATAAATCTGGCGCAGTCAGTAGGATATCTAGAATTGTCGCGTATCGAACGTGTCTAATTTTCGTTTCAACGATTAACTAGATATCGAACCGTTGTAATCTGTGATTGGAGGTGTCGGAAGTGGAGAGGCTCTCTAAAAATCGAGAAACCCATCTATTTGAAGACCATCGAAGCCCTTCAAGACGGAGGACGACGAAAGTTGAGACAAGCATCGTTCAACTTTGCAAGGACTACGAAAACTCAACAGAGAAAGTGTTCGTCCTTATAGTTACAGCCAAGGAATGCTCAAGTTTACCTTAATTATCCTGTAAGTAATCAATAGTATACAATTAATTAATTTATTCATGTCAGTAGATTCTTTAATTAACAATTTAGAAAAATTAAAAATTAATACTTTAAGTGACCTTCAAGTTTCTAATCAATCGACACGAAAAAATAACGTAAAAATGACGGAATTCAAGGCAGAATACTTAAATTGCGTACCAGAGTTCGATGGAAACCCCAACGAACTTTACCGCTATTTATCTGTCTGCGACTCAATTATTAATACTTTTTATATTAGAGACCAACCCAACCATTTCCAAAACGTATATTTAATTAATTCACTAATTTCCAAACTACGAGGAAATGCTAAACTTGTAGTTAACATACAAAATGTGACTTCCTGGACATCTCTTAAAGATACACTTTCTCGAAATTTTGCGGACCAAAGAGATGAATCATGTCTTAATCGTGACCTTGTTATGATGAGACAAGGAAACGGTGAGAGACCCCAGCAGTTTTATGACAGAGTGTTAAATATTTTAAACCTTGTTTGTAGTTATATAGATCTGCACGAACAAACATTAGAAAATAAGATACTTAAAAGGGATTTATACAACAACCTAGCTTTGAAAACATTTTTGTCGGGTCTTAAGGAACCTATAGGAACCACAATCCGCTGCATGAAACCCAAAACCTTGAGTGAGGCATTACAATACGTTCTAGAAGAAGATAATATGCACTACCTTCAAAATCCACAATATAGAAATTTACCTAGACAACCAATGCCTCAGTCAAGACAACAATTTAAACCAAACTTTAACAATCAGTCTTATTTTAATAATCCTAACAATACGTATAATCGGAACAATTTTAATTCACACACACCGAATAATACTTTTATAACAAGAAACTCATTTCCGACAGGGCCTATACCAATTCAAAGTCAACCAATAAGAAATCAAAATTTTCCAACTAATTCAGTTTTTAATCAGATTAGGAATGTTAACGTTTTTAAGCCGAACCAACAACAAAACCAAAATTTGCCAAGGGCCACCCCTATGAGTATCTCTACGCGTAATACATTTAATAGAGGAGCGAATATTTCGACGCGAAATAATCAAAATTTCTCTCACCCATTCAACCAAAACCAACAAACACGAAATTTTGTGTCGGAAGAACTATTTAACACAGAATGCCAAGAACCTGGTCCCTCTTTTCAAAATTTTAATCCAAATTTTTCCAGTAACAATGTTTGTAACGAAGATTATAATATAAATGAAAATGAAACACTTGATAATGAAAGTTATGACCTAATTGATTTAAACGAAACAGATGTAAATTTTCAAAACAAGCCTCGCCGGAGAAATCCGACATAATACCACAAATTATATCATTTAATAACACAAATTCCAGTGAATTACCTTATATAATTTTTCCTGAGCATAATCTAAAATTTTTAATTGATACAGGCTCAACTAAATCTTTTTTAGACCCCAACGTAGCTTATAAATTTTACCCAAAACAAATAAATAATGATCCATTTATAGTTTCAACCGTATTTCAAAAATCAGCCCACAAACACAGTGCCACTGTGACAGCTTCAAAAATTTTTGAACTACCAAAACCAACAAATATCAAGTTTTATTTATTCAAATTTCACAATATATTCCATGGACTAATAGGCCTCGATAACCTAAAATTATTACAAGCTAGTTTAAATTTTAAAGAAGGTTTTCTATCGACACCTTATACAAAAATTCGATTGCTTTATCACCCAACTCAAAACGAATTAAATTTGATAAAAGTATCTCCTCGGTACGAACAAGTAATTAAAGTTAGAACCTCTATACCCAATGGTGAAATAATAATTCCTCATCAAAAAATTCACAATTGTGAAATACCCGAATCATTGACAATAGCAAAAGACGGTGAAGCTCTAACAACAATTCTTAATAATTCAATGGACCCAATTACTCTTGACTTTTCCGAACCAATCGCTGTAGAAAATTTTGACAAACAATTCATACAACAATTTGAGCTAAATAATTTTGACGAAATACCAAACCAATGCATAGACTTATCAAAATTCAGAACTGACCACTTAAATTCTGAAGAAAAACTTGTAATATCCAATTTAATAAAAGAATATTCAGATATATTTTATCAAGAAGATTTACCTTTGACTTTTACAAACAGAATAAAACATCAAATTAAAACCACAGACGAAATCCCTGTTTACTCTAGACCATATAGATATCCCTTTATTTATAAGAACGAAGTACAGAAACAAATAAAAAAAATGTTAGACTCAAAAATTATTAGGCCTAGCAACTCACCATGTCATCTCCTATATGGGTTATCCCAAAAAAATTAGACGCTTCAGGAAAACAAAAATGGAGAGTTGTAATAGACTATAGACAATTAAACTCTAAAACCATTGACGACAAATACCCTCTCCCCAATATTACTGACCTATTGGATAAACTAGGTAGGTGTCAATATTTCACCACCCTTGATTTAACCAGTGGCTTCCATCAAATCGAGATGGATGAAAAGGACACCGAAAAAACCGCGTTTACCACCGAAAACGGTCATTGGGAATTCTTAAGAATGCCATTTGGACTGAAAGGAGCACCCGCTACCTTTCAAAGGGTAATGGATAATATTCTTCGAGGTATACAAAACGAACAATGTCTTGTATACTTAGATGATATTATCGTATTTTCAACTTCTTTACAAGAACACGTTGAACGCCTTAAAAATGTTTTTCAACGACTAAGAGAATCAAATTTTAAAATCCAGCTAGACAAGTCTGAATTTCTTAGAAAGGAAGTGGCTGATCTAGGACACGTTGTCACTCCGGAAGGCGTAAGGCCGAACCCGGATAAAATTAAAGCAATTAAAGAGTACCCTATACCTTGCAATACTAAACAAATTAAAGGATTCCTAGGACTTTTAGGCTATTATCGTAGGTTTATACCGAATTTTGCAAAAATCACCAAACCACTAACAAAATGTCTAAAGAAGGGAGCTAAAATTGTACACGATCATGAGTTTGTAAAATGTTTTGACAACTGTAAAAACCTTTTAATTAACGAACCAATTTTAAAATACCCAGATTTTTCTAAACCATTTAATTTGACAACCGACGCGAGTAATGTCGCTATAGGTGCAGTATTGTCGCAAGGGCCAATTGGTAAGGATTTACCAATAGCCTATGCATCACGCACCCTAAACGATTCGGAACAAAATTATTCTGTAGTTGAAAAAGAACTTTTAGCTATTGTTTGGGCAACCAAATATTTTAGGCCTTATCTATTTGGAAAAGAATTTAATATCATCACCGATCATAAACCCCTAAAATGGCTTTTCTCCCTTAAAGACGAAAACACTAAGTTCACCCGTTGGAAATTAAAATTATCAGAGTATACTTATAACATTATATATAAAAAAAGAACTTTAAACTCTAACGCTGACGCACTTTCGAGAATAGAAATTCACACTAAAGAAACAGACACCTTTTGGAAAGAATTAGACGATATACTTTCAAATATAGATCAGCATAACAAACAACCAACAAATCTCTTCAACTATGACCAACCTAACACTTCCCAAAAAAATGACCTAATTGACCTTTATACTGACAATTTTCCCCTTCCTGAAAATCTAAGTGATAATGGAGACGATATCTCATTATTAGTTCAACCAAACTCAGAACCCGAAAATGACCTACCAGATCAGACCGAAATCCAATCCAATAATGATGACGAAACTATTCATTCCAATATTGAACAAAACCCAACCTTCGAAATTCCAACCATAAATACTGCCGTTAACTATGGCCAAAATCAAATCATAATAAATTCCGTTCTCCACTCCCCAGCTAACCCCAAAATGAAAATTCTTTTTGAAAACAAAAAACGTATTAAAGTACAATTTTCACAAAACAATTTTGAAAAGGATGTTATCGACTTCATAAAGAATTATATTAATCCACAGACACAATACTACATTTACTTTGAAAACCCTGAAATATTCGAACCCTTTCTAGTAATTTTACAAAAATATTTTAAAAATTCTTCCTTAAACCTTAAAAAATGCATGAAAAAATTAATCGACATAACAAACAAAAACGACTTAAAAGAAGTAATTCAATCTTACCACGAAAGTAAAAGCAACCATAGAGGTATCGACGAAACATACCAACGAATTAAAGAAAAGTATTACTGGCCGTTTATGAAAAACTCCATACAAACATATATAAATGATTGTGAAGTATGCCAACAAAGTAAATATGAAAGAAACCCCATTACAATAAAAATGAACCAAACCCCTACTGCCAACAAACCCTTCCAAATATTATACATAGATACATTCACGATGGAACAGAATAATTTTTTGACAATTATCGACGCTTTTTCTAAATATGCCCAGGCATACCACCTGACTACCTTGTCCAGTACTGAAATAGTTAACAACCTTGTAACCTTCTTTTCTCACCATGGTGTACCCGAACAAATTTTCAGTGACAATGGCACTGAATTTAAAAATTCCGTTATTTCAGAACTCTTAAGTCTTCATAAAATAAAAATTCATTTCTGCTGTCCGGACCACCCTCAATCACAAGGTTCGATCGAAAGATTTCATTCAACCATTATCGAACACATTCGGTTATTAAATACGAGAGGTTTCCTCAAAACACCTATCACAGTAAAAATGATCTATGCAATTCTCGCATATAATAATTCCATACATTCCACCACAAAGTTAAAACCTATTGATGTTATTAATGGCCACCTAAATACTAACGATCCATTCAACCTAGAAATAGATAAAATACTTCTAAACGACTATATAAATGACCACAAAGAAAGGTCCAAAATACTTTATTCAAAATTAAATGAAAATTTGATAAAAGAAAAAGAAAAACGAATCGAAAAAATTAATAAAAACCGCGATGACCCCCAAATATTTGAAAAGGATCAAAATGTTTTCATCAAATTACATAAGAGACAAAAACAAGCAAATAAGTTTAAAAAGTCGACAAAAATTAAAAAGTTAAATCGGCAGAAAAAAATAATTACCACTGATTCTCAAAATAAAATTCATATGGATAATATTAAGTGCCCATTAAAAACTACATACGAATTTTAAACCTAAAATAATTTAAACTATTTCAGATCTATGGGAGCCTTAGGACTTTCCCAAAGAAAAATAACCATGAAAAATATGGAGAACAATTTTGGACTAATCCCATTAAAATTAGGAACCGCAAAAATTAAAGAAAGTAATTTCAATCTCATTCATTATTTTGATTTGAATCCAATCGTTAACGAAGTCAAAAAATTAAATTCTCATTCGAAAGATCTAAAATATCAAATTTCTAAAAACTTAAATTATTCACATGATGTTACAAACTACCTAAAAATTCTGAGTTTCTCAGAAGAAAAAGTTCAAAATAAATTACTCGAAATAATACCGTTGTCTCATAGATCCAAAAGAGGACTTATTAATGGTTTAGGATCTATTTTTAAAAGTATAACTGGAAATTTAGATGCAAGTGACGGAGAAAGATACGAACAAATAATCAAAGAACTTCAAGGAAACCAAAATCAATTAACCAATAATATAAAAGTACAAAATTCTCTTTCTATAGCATTAATAAACAAATTTAACTTTACAATCAATCAAATAAGTCATAACGAAAATCTTTTAGAATGAAAATTGAAACAAATTGCATTAATCGTTGAAGGAAGCGTCTATCGAGAAAATGCGATGTTCATTAAAGATACTATTAACCAAATTATTAACATGCTGGAAATAATAATCTCAATATTACAAGATATTGAAACATCAATAACATTTTCGAAGCTAGGAGTCATGCATCCAAGTATAATAAAAACAAACGATTTTTATAATGAATTATATCAACTACAAAAAAGGTTAGAAGATGGTCAGTTACCTATAGAAGTAACCTTGCAAAACTTATTGCTATTTGAAAAAATCATAAAAATCCACTGTTACATATTAAATGGAAAAATAACTTATATATTACAGATTCCAATAACGAATTCTCAGAATTTTGATTATTATCATTTGTACCCTATCCACATTAGAAAAGAAGGTCAATTTAAAGCAATTATCCCAAATAAAATATATCTAACAAAAAATAACGTTCAATATGCATCTATGAGCAAACCTTGTCTGGGACTGTATCCGTCAACACTACATCTCTGCGAGTACACCGACCTCCAAGATGTTAAAGATGAAAATCCGTGCGAAGTGGAACTACTAAATATAAAAAACACTTCCAATTGCCAACAGTCAAAAATCAACATCCCCAAAACGTTTTTCCAACGTCTGGACAACACCAACCAATGGATTGCAGTTTTTCCATTTCAAGAAACCATTACACTGACATGTCATGATCAAGTCGAAACCATAACAGTCAAAAATACATACCTTATACGAATACCAAAAGGATGCCTAATAAAAACACAAGTCACCAAAATAGTAAACCGAAATGACATCCAAGTCTCAAGTCAACCCATCTTGTTTCCTGAACTAGAAGTCAAAGCTATGGAGATACAAAACGTTCCTACCAGTATTCAACTGCAAGACATCAACCTAGATGACCTGAACCAAATTAAAACCAAAATTCTCGAAAATGATCCAGAGTTAAAATTTCAGAAAATACACCACACTCCCAGCATATGGACAATTATAATTTATTGTCTATTGGTTATACTAGGAGGATATATCATTGTTAGAAAACTATCGATCCAATTCAAATCTAAGAAAAAAGAAGATCAACCAATGGACCTGGAATCTATTCAACTTCCTCGCTAACCCTCAGAGTTGAAATTTCGAAGGGAGGAATTATGTCACCGTTTCTTATGGAACCTTCAACGTCAGCAGATTCTCATATCATCATATTCATGCATACTGTTGTTTCTGCATTTTCTACTTTATTCGAATTATATATTTTGTAGCTCAGTTCTTTGTCAATCTTTAACTTGTAAACTTGAAAATATCTTATTAAAGTAGTTAGTTGTGTAAATAAAGTTTTTAAAAAAGTAATTTCGAGTATCGATTATAAATCTCAGGTCACCCTTCTATTAATATGAGATGTGCAAAAACATTAAACTTTGGTTGGATGTTGTTGGAGATATTGAAATAAAAAAACTAGTAAAGCTTTACAAAAAACTAGAACGGTCTCAAAGAAAGGAGAAAAGATAACAATAAAGTTGTAGTAATAATAACATTGAATTATGTCCCTAAATTATTCATTATTTATATTGTATTGTTTAACATTTTTTAAGGAAAGTGTATTTATAAAAAATTGTTTGTTACACGATGAAAATTTTGTTATGCTACTCCTGTCCGTAGCTTTCCTTGGGCAGTTTATTTACATATTTTATAGGTGGTGATTTATTCATTTTTTTCAAGCTAATAATGATGTGGCTCAAGATATTGCTGCTATGACAAGATCTGATCTTTAGTAACACTGTAAATTGTCATTCTTCTTCGCAAACTGACTTGGACATGGCAGAACAATGCCTTCCTTTCTGTAGAATCTGTAGAACTCTTCATTTTAAAAGAAAATGTGAAAAGTTTTCAAATTAGTGTTTTTAAATGAAACTCACGGTCTCTAGTTAATTCCACAATATAATACAAGTTATTGAAAATTCTAAAAAATTGGCAATTGTTTCGATAAATCAATATCATCGTCAGAATGAGTAACTATCAATTTACACGTTTACGTTAACGTTCGGGACGTCACTTCAACTCTCTAGTGAGGTTACATGAGACGATAAAACATAATTATTGAAATATGGAGGACAACAATGTGTCATCTAATCAAAGAGATATGAATACGAAAAAAAGATGCCAGAAGATTGACTCACTGGCATAATCGTACCCGTATAAAAAAAGGAGATAAGGAAAACTGCCAAAATAATAGACCGATAACATTAATGTTTTTAAATGAAACTCACGGTCTCTAGTTAATTCCACAATATAATAAAAGTTATTGAAAATTGTAAAAAATTGACAATTGTTTCGATAGAATGACAGAAGTTACATTTCATTTTATGCCTACCTGATGTTTAGTAGTTATTTTTGGCTAGACCAAGAAGTAACCTAACTTGTGATTGGCTTAATATATGTTTATAGAAAAAAGATTACAAATATTGAAGCTTAGATATTATTAGCCCTATGGTGATATCCTGGATATCATTTTTCCAATTAAGATCAGTATAACTGTGCAATGATATAGAAAACCAGGAAAACTATATCTGCTGATCTTTACAATTATCACTTAAGAAGACAGTTTATTAGTGGAGAATTCCCTAGATTTAACTGTTCATTGACAACTTCATATTGTGGTTTTCCTAAATGTCTTCTAATTTCCAGTTCTTCAAGGAAATCCAGTTCTTGTTTCTTTTCACAAATATGCAGCACTTCTGGTTCTGTGTTAGGTGTCAATGAATGATTGGTGTCAAGTAGATATCACCATAGGGCTAATAATATCTAAGCTTCAATATTTGTAATATCACATCTTCTTCTTTTTTGTATAAACATATATTAAGCCAATCACAAGTTAGGTTCTGTCTGTATCTGTAAAGATTTGAAGGGTGGGTGGCCCCACAGCACTTAGGCCCCAATTGGCCCATTGTGCATCCTTCTGAGGTTCAAAACTTCCTTCTAGCTCGTCATCCAGCCTACTTCCTTGAAGTAGGCGATAACGTCGCCTGAATTAAGTTCCCTCATATTGGCGTATGTTAGCCTATACTCGCCGAATACTTGAAACCTAAATTGAGAGAGTGTCTGACATTCGCAAAGAATGTGTTCGACAGTCTCATCTTCTTGTTCACATCCTCTACAAAGTGGGGTGTTAGATAAACCCAGTCTGTGAAGGTGTTTTCGTAGGTGGCAGTGACCAGTCAGAATTCCCGTGGTTGTTCGTAGGTTCCGCCTGTTCATAGTCACGTATTTTTTGGCTACTTTGCTGTCTGGGTACTGTAGCAGTTCCTTGGCAAGCCTGCAGCCTTCTGCGTCGTCCCATCTGCCCTTAAACTTATTAAGGGAGTGTTCCTTTAATAGGTCGGCCGTTGCTGACGCCGATAGACCAATGAAAGTGCCAGGTCCCAAGAGTTTTTGGGAGGCTGCCTTCCTGGCTAGCGAGTCTGCAATACGGTTTCCTTTCGATTTCTCATGGCTCTTGATCCAGCCTAAAGTGACCGTGTTGTTGTTACAGGCTTCGATTAAGGCCATGTGACATTCTAGTACTAGGCCTGATGTAATACGTGGTCTGTTCAGGGCTAGTAGTGTTTGTCTACTGTCCGTAAGGATGTATATATTATTACCTGTGGTTTTCCTTTTGGTAATCTCTTTAGCAGCGATGCAGATAGCAGTGAGCTCTGTTTGAGCAACACCTGCATTGCAGCCCATTGCCCATTTTATGTTAGGTTACTTCTTGGTCTAGCCAAAAATAACTACTATACATCAGGTAGGCATAAAATGAAATGTAACTTCTGTCATTCTGACGATGATATTGATTTATCGAAACAATTGTCAATTTTTTAGAATTTTCAATAACTTGTATTATATTGTGGAATTAACTAGAGACCGTGAGTTTCATTTAAAAACACTAATATGAGCATAGTCCACGAAGTAAGGGTCGAGACAGTCAATTTCATTAAGTTTTCAAATAAATATCAAAAACCAATGAAAGAACGTGTTTTATTTATTTTATTTCCTAAATATTGAAACATAGTATAAAAATGTATACAAAACAAAAAAAAGTGTAAACTGAAACAAACACAAACTTATTTTAAACAGCTTGGACAATACTATGGGCTTCGTAGAATAGAGTGTTTCCACGTGACGTCATCATCCCGCGCCATGTTGCCTTAAAGAGCTGATCACGGACAACCTTTGCATGGAACCTTATTAAAATAAACATTTTTTACTGATTTAAATATAAACGAAGAATAAAAGTAAATTGGTTTTCGTGAATTTGTATACTAGTGTGTATTAGTTGGATAGTGTAATAATTTAAAAGTGTAAAAAAGCAATTGTTAGGAATGTTATCGTGTTTTTTATCCGATGTGAGGTTATACTAGAATTTAGTTTGATTTAAAATAGATAGTAGTTTATAAATAAAAATAGTTTAGTGGCAATGCCACGATTTTGTGCTATATTCGGATGCAGCAATAGGAGTAACCGCGAAACTGAAAAAAAGTTTTTCTCTTTTCCTCGAATGCCGGGCAGAAGAGGTCGAGACATCCCTGAAGGTATCGAACAGCGAAAATACTGAATAAACGCGATAAAAAGATCCGACCTAACTGAAACTAAAATTAAGAATGCTTCAGTGTGCTCAGATCATTTTTTAAAAGATAAATTATTTTGTTTTAAACTTTTTCATCGTACTTTATTTTTAAGGAAAACCTGCAGAGCCTGGTGACTGTTCCAACCCATATTATGTACCCTCACAAAATTTGCGTTATAAATCTGCTACCAAAGTTGATGTGAGAACTACAAGAACGTATCACAGAGCTAAAAAGAGACACTTGGATTTATCTGTTGAGGTAATATATATTTAAATAAATAAAGTTATAATTTTATAAGGAATGTGTATTACACTAAAATAATTTTGTTACAAAATAATTATTTTAAAACATTTGATTTTACATATATATTACATTTTATTATTGTTATAATTCTATTAATAAATATGAATATACAAGTTAGTTCTTTGTGTCAAATGTGGAGGACCACACCGATCCAGTGAATGCACAAAACCCAGGGACAAACCAGCCACCTGCGCAAACTGCAAACAGTGAGAACACCCAGCGAACTACTAGGGATGCCCACAAGCTCCAAACAACAGGACCACCCCCAGCAGGAACAAAGCCAGGAGTCAGCTCCGCCCAAGCGACATACAAGAAGACGACGACGAAGGACACCCCGAAGAAACAAGAGATTCTCGAACAAGTGACAATTTTTGTAGGACCCCAAATTAAACTTCTACAACAAGATACAATATTTGAAGAAACCTCAAGTGACTTGGAGCGTGTTGCTTGGAATACTTTTAAAAGTGTGACCCAAAATTTTCTAGGAAACACAAAATCTAACGATTATATAGCACTTGTTGATGAACTTCTTAGAAGTTACCATAAAGTTGGCTGTAACATGAGCCTTAAAATATATTTTTTGTACTCGCGCCTGGATTTCTTTCCACCGAACCTCGGCGACGTCAGTGATGAACACGGCGAAAGGTTTCTTCAAGACATTTCTGTTATTCAAAAACGTTACCAGGGCAAGGGGAATAGTGAAATGTTTGCTGATTATTGTTGGACATTGATATCAGAAAGTGCCGCAGAACAGTATAAAATAAAAGTTAAAGGAAAAACATTTTAAACAGGACAATAGCATACATCATTATCTAATGTACATACCTAATAATTAATAATATTTCATTTATTTTCAATAATTTTTTCTCCAAAACCTGACGTGTTAGAATAAATTTGGTTTTATTACGATTTTATTAGAACTATAAAAGTTGCTAAAGAAAAATAAAAAAACATTTTGTCTAGTGTTATTATTAAAAATAGTAGAAACCAAGTACCAAAACAAGATATTCACCTTCAGCCAGCTTACAAAACAAAAGTTGGAATCTCATATTCTAATAAAGGTCTAATAGATCTAATAAAAAAAAAGAAGTGTGTGCCTTTGTATTATTTAAGTTTTTTGAAAGTTTGTAGATATTGTTACTAGTTAAAAGTTTCAGTTTACTCTGCAATTCCAATTTTTTAGTTTCCTTTGCCTTTGCCTGCTCTATATTCAAAAAGATTACTTCTATCAAATTCTCCCTGACCCTAAGCAATAGCAAAACATTAATTTTAGCATTCAATAGAGGCACAAATTCTGTAGCAAAAGTCAAAAAACGATTATCCTAGCAATACCTGGAAAAAAATAGCTACACAAATAAAAAAAGACATAATCTTTAAACGCCTCTCTTGAAAAAGAGTAGTTTTGAGATGTCTCCCTCTTCAAAACCATATCTCCAGAGGACAACTCAATAGGGAGAGCTACCACAAAACGTAAGAGACCAGCGACGCCGATACCACCTATAAGAAAACCAGACAGAAATTGGGCAAAGACTGATATAGAAACGGCAAACGTACACACCATTCCCCGAATACAATCTTCACGACAACAATGTTAACAATTTCTTAAATACTGCTTGCTAAGTTTCATTGCCTATTAAATACTTTACACACAACCCCAGGCTATGACTTTATCACTGGCGACATTCGAAAACACCTAGAAAAGCTTTAGTATTACTAACCACTATTTACAAAATTATGAGTGGAAATACGCCTAAATAATAATAACAAAGCCTGACAAACCACCAACGGAACCTGCATCGTATCGGCTCATAAGTTTAATCCTGCTCATGTCAAAAATATTTGAAATACTTGTGTTCAACAGAATAATTACGTTAATCCCAATAAATGACATAATTCCTGATCATCAGTTTGGATTTCGACAACACTATGCGACAACCCAACAATGTCATCGAATTGTATACAAAATTAGAGACAGCCTTAAAACCAAAAAAGTCTGACACGAGGGTCTCCTATACTACATATGCCCAAAGATGTTTACCTCATCTTAAAATTATACTGAAGGCACTTTTCAAGTTAAAATAAATTCCTATCTGTCCGAATACCGTCCCGTAAAGTCTTCATTTCCTCAAGGTAGTGTCCTTGGATTCTTTCTCTACCTGCGGTAAAACAATAAAATTCAAATATCTTGAAAACGGTTAAATTTTTAAGATCAAAGAAGTATACCTTTCTACTACAGAAATGATGAGGCTATCCAAATTAAATAAGTGAGTTGTAAATTATTGAGACAAAAAATTTGTAGCTCATTTCATTTAATCCACATATTTTTTTTGAACTTATTGAAACTAGTTCATACCCAATTTTCAAGTCATTATTTCGAAAAACAGCTGTTCTCTTAACCAGAATTATTTCATTTATTCAATTTAATATCCTGTATCTCACTAAGGAGCAGACTTAGACCCATTGTTGTTATTGAAAATCCTATTTTTGCCTTCTGAACCTGTAGTTAAAATTTGGCCCATTACTTATGAAACAGCATGTACAGTGGCTAGATACAATATTGGGGTTACGTAGCTTTCTAGATCTGCTTTCTGGGGTGGATTAATCACCGTTATTTTAGTAGTTTCTCGCTTATTTTTCTCCATAGAGTCCTGTACTTAGTTTTTTCTTTCCATCTAACGATTCCTATCACTCATCCTCTACTTCTTTCAGCCTCTTAGATCTGGCTCTTCCTTGCCTTTTACGTCCTGTTGCCCACTGTATTATTGAGCAAACGATTGCGCGCTCTCCTTCTCTCCATACATGATCGAGCCATTTTGTTCTTTGTCTCTTTATTATTTTTTCCCCGTTCATACTTCTCAGTATTTCATGGTTCATACGTTGCCTGTATTCATTGTCGTCAACTTCTATTGGCCCTAGAATTATCTCATTATTTTTAGTTCCACTATTCTCAATTCCTCCTCCTCTCTTTTTGTTATTGTCATCGTCTCTGCTCCATACATATATTATCATTGTGTTATAAATGTTAAATTTAGTGGTCCTTGTTAATAGTTTGCTTTTAGTAGTTTCTTATTGCCATGGTATGCTCTATTATCTGCCGTCTAATCTTCGTTCTATATTACGTCTGATCGTTTTCACACTGTTTTCTAACTCTCTTTATTTTTGTTTTATTGCTATTTATTTTTAATTCCAACCTTCTGTTGTTAATTCCAGTAAAATATGTTTCTCTCTTTTTTTCGTTACTATCACCATGTGTCATCTACATAATATGCGAATTTTTGGCCCCCGCTCGTTCTTAAATTCCCCCTGGGGGTGTAAGAAATATCATTGGTTCCCGTCCATCGCTCGAGGAAGGTGATACTAACAGAATTGGTCACTGATGCAAAGCAATTCACAGTCGACTTCACCGGCAACTTGGACGCCTCTAACGAGAACCCCAGCCAACCCACGTGTTTTTTTTTTATTTTTTTATTTTTTTTAATGGCTTTGGAGAGCCTGATCCATTCAGCCACGAATTTATTGTACAGCTTGTTTCAATAGTTAGCATAGGAGGATAGGCATAGTATATATGTATATTGTTAGAGTATATTGTAAATACTGCATTGACAAAGCAAGTACTCTCCATTCACGGCCCTAATCAACTTAACTCTGGGTCTTAGTAGTGGATACATTACAGCAGGATTACACAGGGACACTTTTCACGCTAAGGTGCCTTTCATAGCGACTTTGTAACAGACAAAACGGGCAACGGATAGAAGGTGAAATGTATAACATAGGGATATACACGAGGAACAAGACTGAACAGATCTACACTGAAACAGAAACAGACATTCAATACTAAATTCTTCTTTTAGTCCTTTTTAAAAACTCCCATATGATTTGGTTTAGCCCAGGATTTCGCCGAGAGAGATAAAAAGCTGTAGCTTGATTCTGAGGGAGCGGAATCCGTTCTTTTACAAGGGATTTCATCAACATTGCCGTCGCGGTCACAAAATTCCGATTCACTTAGTTTGAATTTGTGAAGGTACGCTTTTACAGTGACATGACCAAAAATACATATGACGAACATGGAGTAGATGTTTCTATTGGGATAACTTCTTGCAGCAAAAGGCTCAATAGGTAAAGCAGGGTGGATTTTGGTATAAATATTATTGCTTCGATTACAGAAGGCGTACCATTCAATATCCCAATTTTGCTTCAAACATTGTCTACGTATTGCTATTAGATCACTTCTATATAGCCATCTGATTTCTGTACCTTTTAAGGTCGCTTCTTTAGCAAAGATACCAAAAATACCAATGTGTCCCTTTACCCAAATGAAACAAACAGAACTATTTATTCCGTGTAATTTTAGTTGATTTTCTAACATTCTTACAACGAGCCCATTCTTGTGAAGTTGATTATGTGAGTTTTCTATAGCAGATAACGCAGACTTTGAATCAGACATAATTACAACTTGCTGATCAGAGATTTGTCTTTTAACGGCCGATTCTAGAGCTTGGTATATTGCAAATAGTTCTGCGGAATATATTTAACAATCCTGGTTCAACTTGAACATTAGAGATTCTTCATAGTTTTGGATGTATACAGCACAACCGACTCCTAATTTTGACTTCGAACCATCAGTGAAAATCTTGCATGGTTTTTCAAACTTTCCAACTAAATTAAACTTAGATATGTCAGATATTTTTCGCAATAGTTTAATCTGATTGTTAGCTTGACATTTAAGGATAAACTTCTCAGCTAAAAATATTCGTCTTAAATGCAGGGGAGGTTCTGTACATTCAGCTAAGAGATTTTCTGTGGGTCTGGATTTAAGTGTACCCAAAACCAACCTCAGGGCTTTATACTGAATTCGATCTAGTTTTTTAAGTCGAGTGTTTGTGGCAGACTCATATAGGAAGCAACCGTAATCAAGAATGGATCTAGTATGCACGATGAAACATTAAATTGACTTTAGGGTCAGCACCCCATTGATATCGATTAATTGCTTTGAGAACACATAAGCTCTTCTCACATTTAATTAAACATTTATTGATGTGTTCATTCCATGTAAGTTTAGTATCCAGTGTAATACCAAGACTGGTAAAATGATTGTGCACAGGTATACTTAGGTTACTTATCATTACACTGGATAGGATCAGTAAACGATGTCGAGTAAAGAATACCACAGCGGATTTATTCGGGGTAAGATCAAGTCCTTGATTAAAAAAATATTCTCTAGTACTACATATAATTTGTTTTACAGAATCAATACATTGATCACAAGAGTTTTTTATGGTATAAAAACAGAAATCGTCTGCATATTGTCAGATGTCGCAGTTAATATCCATTCCATGAAGGTCCATGGTGTATAAATTAAACAAAAGAGGGCTAAGAATAGAGCCTTGTGGTAAGTCGTGATGAACTACTCTTGGGCCGATCAATCCATCATTGCACTGGACGAATACTTGCCTATTAACAAATAAGTTTACCGAAACATATGCACACTTAGTTGGAATGCCTAAGTGCGTTAGTTTCTTGAAAAGTATATTTAGGATGATATTGTCATAAGCGCCCGAAATGTCAAGAAATAGGGCAGATAGATAACTATTGCTTGAGTAAGTCAACTGGATATCAGTTGTTAACTGCGAAAAACAGTCGATAGTTCCTTTTTTTCTCCGGAAACCAAACTGGGATATCGGAAACAAATTTCTGTTTTCACACCACCATTCTAGTCTAGTTTTCATAATTCATTGTTTGAGAGAATCACAATTATTCCCTTTAAGTAAAATGTTGTTATATATTTTGCAGAGATAGTGTTTGGCAATTACGGGGAGATTTACTAACATAAGATAGTTTATCCAGTCAATACCGGGAGATGTATTTTTTGAGGTTTTGATATTTGCATCAATCTCGTCAAGTATGATAGCAGTTAGCGAAAAGTGAGAATCAATGTGGATGTTCGGAATTTTTATAGTTAGGTGTGCATAATCAGGAGCAATTTTTGATAAAAGTCGTTCTACCATAGATTCATCAATAGCGGTATACTTTTTGCGACCCTGAATCTTATTTATTCTTCTCCAAATGTCTGAGGGGGGAGTTTGTCTGTTAAGAGTAGAGCAGTATCTTGCCCAGATAGATTTGGCTTTTGACGGAAAGTGCGTTTACAGATAGCTTGATATCTCTCATACTCGTTAAAATTTGAAAGAGTTAGATTGGATTTGTATGCTTTGAAGGCATTTTTCCTTAAAGTCGAAGCAGCAAGGCACTCGTCATCCCACCATGGTGGAATTTTGACATGCTTGGTTGAGGGTCGGATTAACGTACAGGATTTGTTCGCGCCATTTGTTATCGATTCTAATAAGAATAAAATCATTTCGTTAGTACTATGTAGAGTTTGTTTCGGTGTGAGAGCTTGTTCTATGGTGAATCTGAATTGATCCCAATTAGTATTAGACATCGACCACTTAGCTGATGATATTAACATCATATTTTGAATCTTGATATCATTAATAGAAATTCGGATGGGAAAGTGATCAGATCCATATGTATCTGGCAGGACGGTCCAGTCAAAATATGGACATAAGCTGGAAGATAGAATAGTAAGATCCACAACCGACTTGGCCTGACCGGGGGGAGTAACTCTCGTAGCAGATCCGTTATTGGCGATAACTAAATGAGGAAAAGAATAATAAGTTATTTAAAAATTAGATTACTAATTCTTATTAATAAAACGAGATATAAGGTAGTGTTAATTGTCTGGTGTTATGTTTAAGATGTATTTAATATTTATAAAATTATTGAATACATTTTAACGATTGTTAGTTGATGTTATAATATTAAATGAATATATCGTCTAATAAGCATTTTAAATTATAATATTCACTGGACTATGACAGTTTTCAAATCAAAGGATAAGCCGAAACTTTAAAGTTCGCACTATATCTCTTACGTGAACTATACTCCCATGAACTGGATTATTAGACCTTTTAAATATCTAAGAGACACCATATATTTTAGATGGTCAGTATGCCAACCTGCCCTTTTTGTATTTTTTACCGTTTTGAGTGGGGAATGTATGTTAAAAACATATTACAATATAATCTGTTACGTATCGCATCATTTTAACCCTTAAAACCCACCCCAATCATATTATGGAGGTTAGAGGTACCTCTATAGGCTATATAATACATGGTGTCCCAGGAGTTCGTATCAAAAACTAGGGAGATTATAGAGGGAGTAAACATATTGATGGTATTTAATATAACAAAATTTCTATACGCCCTTCGTTAAGGAACTAATTATAGGACTCCAAAGTTGGGAATAAAAAATGGTTTCTTATTTATAATTATTAAATGGCGATTAGAAATTAATAAACCGTTAATAAACACCATAATTGCACACTTTTTGGTGTTATAAACAAGTCTAGATTATACTTGTGAACTCAGGTACGGACTAAGTTCAATGGTCGACACGGTAATTTTTTGGTAAATATAACTTTTTTCAGTTATAAATGCAACATTTGACTTTTTTGAACATTTTTAAAGATACCTCGTCCTCTTGTGACATCTCGATAAAATCAACGGTTTAAGAGATACGGGCAATTTTATGTTACACTGCACACCTATGGGCGCATTAAAATTTTTCTTTGAATGTATGATTACAGAAAGCATTCCTGTATTATTAGTAAATTATTAATAAATCTTAAATTTCATTATTGTAAAACTTCAATCAGTTGTTATTTTGTATAAGAATTATCAAAGTACAAATGATTATCCATTAAAAATTTTGGTGTCTCCGACGAGGATGACATCATCCTCGCCGGAAGTGAAGGGTTGTCGGGCGATTGATGGTGTGGGAGATTAGGATCTTACAGAGGAAACGTAAGACCTGGTCACCGTACATAAACAAATGAAGAGTAGGTTCACTCTAAGCTCCTCCTAGCGCGATGTCTATCTCATTCGGTCTCCGATGCTACTCTTTTTCGGTATCCTGAAACTCCGAATCGATCGATATACAGTTACCGTGTGTCTTTTGTAGTTGAAGGTACGAGCGGAGTTGATAGTATACCGGGTAGACTGTAATTTCAGTGAATTATTTGATTATTATTACGGGATATTTATTAAAAAGAAAATACCACGAATGTGTTGTGTGGACGGATGTAGAAGTAGAGATTGGGCAAAAACATCTTCCTTCAGATTTCCCAAGTATGACACAAGGTAAATATTACAATATTATTTAGCAAAGGATATTAGTAATTTTGTTATAAGAAGCAGTGTAGTAGATGTTATTGTGTTTCAAAATAAAATATTACCAATATATCTTTTCAGATGTCAACGTTGAAAACAGGCCTTAGGCTTTGTTGATTGTCACAGGTATGCCAATTTTGACGCAGAACAATGCAACAAAACATTGAGAGTGTGCGATAGACATTTTTCCCAATAATATTATATGTGCAGTAATAGCAGAACAAATCTGCAATAGAATGCAGTTCCGTCCTTGAATTTGCAAAAAAATAGTAAGTTCCCAAAAATTTTAGTACCTAAACAATACTTCTGACAATAGGATTTTGTCTTGTATATTTTTACTAGGTATTTCAAATAATTTGCAAATTTTTTAGATGGCGGTACAACTTTAAAGGAAGTCGCAGTTCAAACTGATTTTAAGACAATGCTGCACAGTGAAGGTATGTTATTATACTTATCGATGGCGTGTTTTGGATAAAATAAATATATGTAAGTTAAGTATTTTATAGCAACTTTATTTTTCAGACGATATGAAATAATATCAAGATGTTTATGTTCAAACAGAAGGCGAATTTTTTTCAGAAAATGTTGAAAGTGATAACGATGTTTCTACTCTAGCTTACTTTTTTGACGTGCCACACTTACTTAAATCTACTAGGAACAATTTTTTTTCTTACTGGTTTGAGTTACCAGAAGGAAATACCAATAAAATGTATTGGGATACATTTTACAATTATGAAAAAAAAAGGAATTTAGACTCTGTCCAAAATTAACTGACGAGCATATGTTTCCAAATAATTTTCAGAAAATGAAAGTAAAATATGTTTCTCAGATTTTTAGCCATTCTGTTGCAGTTGCTCTTAATACGTACATTGATTTTAAAGTTTTGCCTGCAGATGCCAAAGTAACTGCTAAATTCATTAAAATAATGAATGATGTTTTCGATTTATTAAATTCGTGCCATTTAAATAATTTCAATGCGTTCATGGGTACCCAACAACAGTTTCAGCTAATAGAAGAATTTGAAACTTTACTGAAAAATGTCCGTGTGGTTAACAGTGAAGGAAAAAATTTAACAAATAAAATGAAATTTATATTTGGGTGGAGGCTTACAATAAAATCAGTTAAAGCCCTTTGGGGTATATTAAAATCAAAGGGTTACACCTTTTTACTGAAAGAAATTTAAACCAAGACTGCCTTGAAAACTTTTTTGGGCAAGTTAGAAACTGTTGTGGTAATTCAAGAAACCCTACGCCTATACAGTTTTCTAGAGCATTCAAAAAGTTGTTTACTCTGAAGTATTTAGACCATGTTGACGGCGCCAACTGCACTAATGACATTAATGAATTGTTGTTAAATATTACTCCAGACTTGGCAGAAAACTGTAAAGATCTCATTTTACCGTCAATAGAACCATAAAATCCTTTGAAAGTCTTTACAACTGATTACAGGAATCTAAACAGTACTGATGGCAACGCGTTAGTTTACGTTACTGGTTATTTATTAAAAAAATGTATGCAGCAACATCCCTGCGATATATGTATTGCTTTTAATGAAAGAAACACCTTAACAAAAGAAACAACCATTTTTTCTCAGACAAAAGCCTATGTCAGCAATACAAATTTTCCATTTGGTGGGCTCAATGTACCTAGCCAGAATTTTGTTGGATATGTTACCCAGCTTGAAGAT
Organism: Galeruca laticollis; assembly: GCA_963921935.1. Classification (NCBI taxonomy): domain Eukaryota; kingdom Metazoa; phylum Arthropoda; class Insecta; order Coleoptera; family Chrysomelidae; genus Galeruca; species Galeruca laticollis. The sequence goes on along the minus strand of OY998181.1, from coordinate 21,385,073 downwards.
ATATTTGTAGTTAACTTCAATAAATTAGCATGTAAAAATTCTATCGGAGCGACGTTAAAAGATCTTTTTAAAAATGTATCATTTACGCATCCTTGTAAAAATTTTTGGTTAAGTTATTTCTTATCTCTTTATACAAGAGTGCGTTTATATTACACAATTGAATTTGCAAATCGTGAAATAAAACTTAAAAAATCTTATAAACCCAATACAAAATTACAAATATTACAAAATTTGTAATTATTCCTTTTTACTTTGCTTCATAAGTTTGGTTTAGGATTACATGCTTAACTATATGTTATTATTCAATATTGTTCTTATATGCAAAACAAATTCTAAAGAATGTTATAGAATCTGGTATAATTTTTAACTATTTTAAATATATAGTTGTTCATGCTTCCTATTTTTATATTGTAATGTATACATGAGGATTTGATTTATTCTAAGTATTTATATACGTAGAACCTTGATAACTTAAACCTCGATATCATAATAACCTCTATAAATTCATAAAATGTTGTGCTCCCTTCCCCTCTGAGTCCAAAACCTCCTTTACTTAAATTACGAACCCTCTATAACTTAAACGAATAATTTGGGCATCGCACGTCAGTAACTCAAAGTTGTAACGACGACGATCTTTGTAACTTGAATCATCTATCAATGAGTCGTCATTTGAAATGAATTAACACGTGTTTACCAAATGGCTCAGTACAGTAACTTATTTGTAGCATTAGCCTGCAGCCGTCTATCTCTATAATTCCTGAACAAAGCTCATAAACGGACCTCCGTAAGTAAAAATATAAACCAATAAAAATTCCTTAACTTACACCCTTAGTAAATAGAAACCTCAATAACTCAAATTATTTAACGTCTCCCTTGGTCTTTATCTTATCGAGGTTCTACTGTATATATTTGTACATTTTTGATGAATTATTTTATTTATATAATGTAATAAAAACTATTTTAATCGATGATTCTAGTTTATTTCTTATGAGTAATTTTATATTCCCTATTAAATACTAAAACGTACCCTGCATAACATCGTTTTTTGAAATAGTTTTCTAACAATGTACATTCTTATTAGACCCCGTACCAAACACTCAATTTATAAATCAACAAGCTATGACGGTAGTAATTCGCGCGACCCCTGTATACTCGAGACACGTGCGGTTTTATGATCATTTTTCGGAAAGCCTTTAATAGCGTTACATCAAAGAGCCGACGTCGAGTGAACTTACTATTCATTTGTTTATGTACGGTGACCTGGTGGAGGATGCGAAGGAAGTGCGTTTGGGTGTTGAAGTTGAGGATTTTTGAGATTCAGAGGTTGGAGTGGTGTATGTGCTTGAGGGTTTTGAATTTCTATGGGATTTTGAATGGGACGATTTTGATGGTGTTTGTTCATTGGGATTGAATTCATGGAAAGCGTTTAAGAGTTTCAAATGAGTTTTCAAGAAATTTAACGGTGGATTCCGCGAATCCAAAATCTAGGAGTTGTTCGTGGGTCATTTTAATTAGGTCGGGATATACGTTGTCTGAAGTGGTGAATTGGAGTGCAGTTTAAGCATTGCGGGTGCGTCTGGGGGACATTTTTGGGTATTTTTTTGGAATCGGTGTGGGATTTAGGCTGGGAAAGCTAATACCGACAGCGGACTCACTGTCGGAGGAAGTTGCCTCCCCAGTTAATGTTTCATGACTTATTAGCTTTGCGGGGTGTTTATATTTACCTGGGTTAAATATCCTTCCATCCTACACGTCTGGTGTTGATTCGGTTGAATTCGGTGCGAGATTACTCCAGGATTTCATAAATAAAATGTTTCGATGGAAACAATTGTAAAACACTTCCAAGGGTGATTTCAATAAACTGTCGAACTGAAAAGTTTTACAGAACACGTGGGTTCCATTCCAGTTCGAATTATTGTAGAATACGGACGTGTGAGATTGTGTTTAGCAAAACAAACACGTCAGTAAAGCTAGCACCCCCACTTTTTCAAATTTAAAAAATAACTTATGTGCAATTTAGAACTAATTTAGGACTAATGTGTACCCAAAAAATTAGAATTTGTACCCACTTAGTTTTTCTAAAAAATCACTATTTAAATTGGGGGTGCTAGCTTGAGCTCAAGCTAACACCCCCACAATGACAAAATCAAATTTTATTGGCATAAATCTAAACCTTGAATTAAGGACTAATTTGTACCCAAAAGATAATAATTTGTACCCACTTAGTTTTTCTGAAAAACCGTTATTTAAAGTGGGGGTGCTAGTATAAGCTCAAGCTAGCACGCCCACTTTTACAAAATCAAATTTTAACAGCAACCTTTAAACTTTGAATTTAGGACTAATATGTACCCAAAAGCGTTTTTTCATTATTATATCATTTTGTTTATAAAAGATGATAGTAAATTAGACTACGTGTTTTATTAATTTCCAAGTGAATCCTTAAAAGATTTGAAATTATCAAAGATAACTAAATATTATTAATTTTCGAATATAGGACTAATTTGTACTCGAAAAATTAAAATTTGTACCCTGTAAAAGGAGTTTTAATGTGGGAGTGCTGGCTTGAGCAGTTCACCTTTAAAAATCCAATTTCAACAGCATACCTTTAAACTTTGAATTAAGGACTAATTTGTACCCAAAATCGTTTTTTCATTATTAAGTATATCATTTTGTTTATAAAAGATAATAGTAAATTAGACCACCTGTTTCATTAATTTCCAAGTGAATCGTTAAAAGATTTGAAATTATCGAAAGTAACTAAATATTAATTTTCGAATATAAGACTAATGTGTATATTTATATTTTACCCAGCCAAACTACTTTTAGAGGTGTTCAAACAGACATATCAACTGAGACTAATATGACACCACAGATACATCTTCTAAATCATTCTAAATTCTAAATAAAACCCAAATTAATTGTCGAATTACCTTCGAGGTTAATGAATTATACTTTGAGTGATATAAATAATATATTTTAATTAAGTTATAGGTATTCTCAATACTTATATAAGTGTCATTATTGAAATTATTTCAAATTCGTAGTTTATCTCTTAAACCGCGCATTCCTAGTGGGATGCCCTTTGATTTTAGACATAGAAGTACAGTACTAAAAAGTATATTGAACGGGAAAGGTATATTGTATAAAAACATAGTTTTATTTTTTCACTCAATATAATTATGCGATCAAAGACGCATATCATCTAAAAAACAAAAAATATCACCGTTCCGTATTTGCGAGGGTAACAAATAAATGTTTTAGATTGTTTAGTCATTAGTCATTAGAAAGGGAAGTCTGACATGATATTGCACTAAACCGCCAAGCAGTCAAAAAAGTGACAACACCATAGTATGTATAATCATTATTTTAATCGCTTTGAACTATTTACGCATTATTACGCACGTGCACTAGGGAATTTTTTTGTCTCGTCAAAGGATCACCATAGTTATCACAAAAGATCTCACTGAAAATAAAAATAAGAGTTATGGTATCTAAACAAATATGGAATTATATTAATATAGTATTTTATTAGAGACAAAACAATATATATCTAATATATGAAAACAAACATTTCTGGAAAGTACCTGGTTAGGTAAGTGCCATGTTTCATAAAACACTTCATCTAAGAGTTTGTCTAGTTTTCCGTCCACTTTGAACTTTAATCAGGATGACTGCTGTGAGGTGGCACATTAAAAGCCTTTTTTAGGGAAAACAGTGTGGATACAAATACTGGTCCTATATTCGATAATATTTAGTTACTTTTGGTAATTTCGCATTCTTTAACGATATACTTGGAAATTAATAAAACACGTGGTCTAATTTACTATCATCTTCAATAAACATAATGATATGATAATGAACAAACGCTTTTGGTCACAAATTAGTCCTAAATGCAAAGTTTAGATGTAAGCTGTTGAAATTGGATTTTTAAAGGTGGATGTGCTCAAGCCAGCACTCCCACATTAAAACTCCTTTTACAGGGAAATCTGCGTGGGGGTATAAATTTTAATTTTTGGGGTACAAATTAGTCCTATATTCGAAAATTAATAATATTTAGTTATCTTTGATAATTTCAAATCTTTTAAGGATTCACTTGGAAATTAATAAAACACGTGGTATAATTTACTATCATCTTTTATAAACAAAATGATATAATAATGAAAAAACGCTTTTGGGTACATATTAGTCCTAAATTCAAAGATTAAAGGTATGCTTGACCTCAAGCTATCACCCTCACTTTAAATAGTGATTTTTCAGAAAAACTAAGTGGGTACAAATTCTAATTATTTAGTGGGATATTCGATCGCTAAACGCTTACAAATATTCTTTACATCAATTGCTATTGGAAGAACATTTTGATATAGCAGTTATATCGGAAACCTGGTGCAAACCTTCAGATACCGTTTGTTCCAATAACTTTAGTGTAGTGAGCAGTAGCAGAAGTAGGGGATATGGTGGTGTTGCCATCCCTTTATCGAATAATATTAATTACGAAACTATTTCATTTGTTCATAATTTTAAGTTTGCGGTGTAAATATTAGCATTGATCAGAGAAAGTATTCGATATTGAGTGTGTATCGGCAAAAGTTAAAATAACAGCGCAAGATTACGTTAATCTTTTTTCGCCAATTAACTATGACTGTATTGTCACTGGTGATTTTAATGCACATCATGGCTTGTGGGGGTCAGTATCGAGTTCCCCATTAGTATAAGCTCTAGACCAGTGGTGTCAAAGATACGGCCCGCGGGCCACGACCGGCCCTCAAGACATTCTAATCCGGCCCGCTTTGCTGGAGTCAACCAATCACATAGGCCTGCTGTGAATGGTTGAAAATATGCCAACAATAGTTAGAAATCAATGTTATTATGTTTTAAAATCTTGTAATTTTATATTTATATTCTATAAATATTATAATTAATTGATATAATTGAACATCCTCCACGGGTGTATTAACCAAACGTGTCTAACCAATCATGGCCAACCAGAGCATTTTACTGTACTCTACGGCAACGTCGCCGATGCAATGCCAGAGACGAACAACAGGGCGGGGGAGTGTGCTGTGAACAGTGCAGCAGTCAGCTCAGTCAGTAGCCAGACAAACGTTGTTCACAAAAATATTTATTCTTTTGCGTTGATTGTGCTTGTTGTGTGTAATTTATTTGAGTGCGCCTTGCGTCTGTTGCAATGTCTTCTAATAAACGACGGAAAGTTGATAGCGAGTGTCGAGTTTTTCAAAGTAAGTGGGAACTATTGTATTTTTTCATTGAATGGAAAGGCAAACCACTTTGCTTGATTTGTAATCAAACTATTGCTGTTTGCAAAGAATTCAACTTGAAAAGACACTATGAAACCCATCATAAAGAGAAGTTTGACAAATTCTCTGACGAGATCAGACTAGAAAAACTAGAATTTTTTTAAAAGTAAATTCAAGGGACAGCAATCGTTCTTTACAAAGGCCAAAGTTGATAGTGAGAATGCTATGAGAGCGAGTTATGTAATTGCACTAAAAATTGCAATGAAATCGAAACCTTTTAGTGACGGCGAATTTGTTAAGGAATGTATGTTAGATGTGGCTGAGATTTCATTCCCATCCCAGAAACAATCTATTCAAGATATACCCCTGTCCAGAAATACAATTGCTGGCAGAGTAAATGAGTTGGCGGATAATTTGCATAAGCAACTTAGAGAAAAAGTGAAAGAATTTATTTTTTATTCCATTGCTGTCGATGAAAGTACCGATATCAAAGATACAGCGCAGCTTGCTGTGTTTATTCGCGGAATCGATAAAAACTTTTTCATTACTGAAGAACTATTGAAATGTGTACCTTTGAAGGATACTACTACAGCTCAAGATATTTACCAGGCGATTGAACAATTAATTCAAAATAATGAACTTGATTGGAGAAAATTATGCAGTATTACGACTGATGGTGCACCAGCCATGGTTGGAAAAAATGTTGGTGTTGTAACGAAAATACGTAAGAAAATTTCAGATGAAGCTACACCTGAACACGAATTTGTGGGGATCCACTGTATGATTCATCAAGAGTCCTTGGCATCTAAAATACTTAAAATGGATCATGTCATGAAGCCAATAATTAAAATTATAAACTTCATTCGGAGCAAAGGCCTAAATCACCGTCAATTCACACAATTTTTAAAAGATCTCGATGAAGCACATTCTGATATTATATACTTTACAGAAGTTCGTTGGCTTAGTCGCGGTTCAATGTTAAAGCGATTTTTCGAATTGCGTGAACATATTGTTAATTTTATGGATCAAAAGGGAAAACCAATTAATCATAGCGACGAATGGTGGCTTCATTGTGCTTTTCTGGTGGATATGACGGAGCATTTCAATAACTTGAACGTTAAGCTTCAAGGCAAAAACATGATTGTCACGCAAATGTACTCAAATATACAGGCGTTTGAGATAAAATTAAAGTTGTTGGAGTCCCAATTGCGAGATCAAGTACTTCACCACTTTCCTAGTATTCGAGCACGTGGTACGTACAGTGCAGAGAAACTAACAGAGTTTGCTACTCTTCTACTTGATCTTATAACGGAGTTTGAAGGTCGTTTCGCAGATTTTCGCGAATTGAACTCCTGTGAATTTCCTTTGTTTAATAATCCATTCACCTTTGAAGTTGCCAAGGCGCCAACAAATATGCAAATGGAACTAATAGACTTGCAATGTGACACTGTTTTAAAAGACAAGTTCAAGGAGGTTGATATTTTGACATTCTACTCAAAATATTTTAAAAGTCATGGTAACTATCCCAACATGAGCAAACACGCTGCTCGTATTTTATGTATGTTTGGAAGTTCATATATATGTGAACAGATGTTTTCAATAATGAAAATCAACCAGTCTAAACACCGTTCGAGACTGACAGATGAACGTCTTCAAGCTATTCTGAAAATTAGTACATCTGATTTGACACCAAACATCGACGACATAATGAAGCTGAAACGATGTCAAGTATCTGGGTCATCGAAATAGTTACTATACTAAACTTTTATTTATCTATTGTATAGATATAACTTTTTTTATTTTATGTTATTTTATATATTTCGTTGAATAAAGATTTCCGTTATGATATATAAACAAACTTTTTTTAAGCCGGCCCCCCAAGCATGCCTCGAAGAAAAAATGGCACTCATGTAAATTGAGTTTGACACCCCTGCTCTAGACTCTCTCTCATATTTTACTGAACTATAAGTATATTTTGAGATAGCAATTTTTTCGAACACGCACGTGTCCACCAGCGATAAGCACTAATTATTTAGTTGGTAGACTAGCATCAAGATAGAGTGTAGTGGTATTGGTAAAAGAAAACAAAATGTTAATACCTTTCAGAGTCTAGCTTCGCAAGATAACATAAAGCGGGTATACCATTACATTTCTGCACTATATGTTTTGAACGTACTATATTATAAAGAGTTGCGCAATATAACTAACAAAACTATTCATTTGGAGAAAGAAGCATATTTAAAATATGAAATCAGTGTCAACGGAAGTTCCTTTTGGAAATATTTAAAACTACTAGATGTATATAATAAAAAAAATCAAATTGTAAAATACCTGAGTTGTTATCTAATGTAAGTCAGATTAATTATTACTTTATAACCAGTTTAGGGGAAAATGCCATGATTGATCAGGAGCTTTAGGAGTGTTATAATACTCACTTTTTAAATGACAACCTTTTTTCGTTCAGCATAAGTGATGAAAAATGAGTTTATAAACATGTACTGTCCATTAAGTTAATTATTTTGCGAAATAATAATTAATTTTCAAATTCATATATATGCTGAAGATACAAAAAAATTTCCGGTATGCCAATCCGGATTTCGACCCTTGCATAGCTACATAACTGCATGCTTGAGGTAACTGATGACATATTAGGAGCAATAGATTAAAACAAATACCTATGTGCTCTTCTAATGATTGATTTCTCAAAGGCTTTTGACATAATTTTCTAATAGCAATGCTAGAATATTTTGTTTTCTCTCCAAATGCGACTTCTCTCCTACAGCAATACCCGCTTTCAAAGGGACCATCCCAATCTAAACTCATCAGAATGGATTAGTGTCGTAAGTGGTGTAGCCCAAGGCTCAATCCTATGGACACTTCTTTTTATTCTGTATTCCTCGCAATTATATAAATACCTGAAATTCTACTCAGATCATTCCTAAGTTGACGATGGTCAAATTATTACGTGTTTGATGAAAATATTTCGGACCATGCAGTAAATCTTATTAACGCAGATCTTAAATCTCTAGTATGTATATTATGCTACCGTAGCCATTTTACAGAGCATCCTTCGGACCAGGCTAATGATTTGTTGCTAATTTGTAACGCTGAGCTTGATTTTATTGCTAATGCCGTTTCCAAGAAAACGCAAACTATGCTAGCGTAATATTAAGCTAGCGTAGCCACATGCTATAACTATAAAAATAAGGAATATTGAAAAATACTAAATGCCCCGGAATTTGTTGCTAAAAGATGAAACTAACCGATCCTGCAAAAAAATCATCACTTACCTCATATTAATTGAAATTCATCGTGTTTTTGTAGCCATGGCCTGGCAACAAATTGCCCGACTGATTTTAGAGCAGTATAGTCCATATTTGAGACGTAATCGACCAGCAAAAAATTCCCCGAGTGTTTTTTAATTGAATTTAATTGTATTAGTAGCCGTTGGCTAGCAACAAATTGTCCTACTTATTTTAAAGCGATATAGTCCATATTTGGACAGTAACCGACCAGCAACAAATTCCCCGAGTGTTTTTTAACTGAAATTCGGCGTGTATTAGTAGCCGTAGACTAGCAACAAATTGTCCTACTGATTTTAAAGGGATATAGTCCATATTTGGACAGTAATCGACCAGCAACAAATTCCCCGAGTGTTTTTTAACTGAAATTCGGCGTGTATTAGTAGCCGTAGACTAGCAACAAATTGTCATACTGATTTTAAAGGGATATAGTCCATATTTGGACAGTAATCGACTAGCAACAAATTCCCCAAGTGTTTTTAATTGAAATTCCGAATGTTTTAGTAGCCATAGCCTAGCAATAAATTGTCCTACTGATTTTAAAGCGATATAATCCATATTTGAACAGTAATACAGCAGCAACAAATCCTCGAGTATTTTTTAATTGAAATTCGTCGTGTTTTAGTAGCCATTGCCCAGCAACAAATTGTCCGATGAATTTTCAAGTAATAGAGTTGATATTATCTACGCATGAGCGCGTATCGCCCGCGATTTTTCTGATGTTTTACGCAAGGCGTAAACGATTTTTATTTATAATTTTAAGCCCGTTTACCAATTATTTAAGTTTCTGGAGGTGAAAAACGATTTTGCCAGTATCGCGGACAACCACCAAGATATTTCAACCACCAAGATACTCGTATTTCCACCCGGTCGGAGTATCACTAAATGGTTTTTAACGACTAATTTAGACGCCTAGAAAATTGCGTTTTACACTCGTCGTGCTCTAAAATATTTTACGACAAAAGTGTGATAAAATGATTTCACTCTAGTTTGAACAAAAACGTTCAAACGAGGGTGCCACTATTTTATCGCACTTTTATTGAAATATTCTAACTTATTTTAAGTACTCGTTTTACTCGAGGAATTTGTTGCTGGGCTACTACTATCCAAATATGGACTATATTGCTTTAAAATCAGTCGGCCAATTTGTTGCTAGGCCGTGGTTACTAAAACCCGGTGAATTTCGATCAAAAAATACTCGAAGAATTTGTTCCTTGTGTATTACTGTTCAAATATGGACTATATCGCTTTAAAATCAGTAGGGCAATTTGTTGCTAGGCTATGGCTACTAAAACACGATGAATTTCAATTAATATGAGATAAGGGATGATTTTCTTGCAGTATCAGTTAGTGTTATCTTTTAGCAACCGATTTCTGTGCATTTAGTTTTTTCAATATTCCTTATTTTTATAGTTATAATGTGTCCCTACGCTAGATCAAATAATAGTGAGGTGTGGGGAAATCGGAGTAAGGGATGATTTTTTTACAGTATCGGTTAGTGTCATTTTTTAGCAACAAATTCCTGTGTATTTAGTTTTTTTCCATATTACTTATTTTTGTAGTTATAGTATGTGCCTACGCTAGTTTAATATCAAATAATAGTGAGGGGTGGGGAAACCGAGGTAAAGGATGATTATTTGCAGTATCGGTTAGTGTCATCTTTTAGCAACAAATTCCTGTGCATTTAGTTTTTTTTAATATTACTTATTTTTATAGCGTGTGGCTACGCTAGATTAATATTACGCTAACATAGTTTGCGTTTTCTTGGAAACGGCATTAGCAACAAAATTAAGTTCAACGTTACAAATTAGCAACAAATTATTAGCCTGGTCCGAAGGGTGCCCTGTAAAATGGCTACTCTAGCATAATATACATATATCTAGTTGCTTTCTGAAATAAAATTGAATTGTCGATAAATGCCACAAACTCTAATTTAATGTTATTCGGTAGACGTGTATAGATGTATAAAGTGCAAATGCGTTGATGTCCTTAATGAAAGTTGCAAAAATTTAGGCATTATTAGTTATTCCGACCTTAACTTTTCTCCACATGTCTCCATGATAATTAGAAGATGTAATCAAAGATTATAATTTCTTACATTTCTACTATCAAAACGTTAATTATCTTGTCATAAGGGGTTGTTTTTAAGGCTAGGAACATCATAATGAATTATTTATAACCATCATAAACCATTGAAAGGATTTTCACTTAGCATATAGTGCCTATATGCATGATGAAAAATATATAAAAGATAAATATTTTTGTAATTTTGTTGTTAATGGTAGTTTTTAGGGGTTGAAATATGATAAACATAATGAAAATCATAATCCACAATGTAAAACAATATTTACCTATGTTAGTATACAGAGTCTATATGTCCTTCAGACTAACTTTTATTTTATTGATAGTTGTGAGCATTGCTCTATGGGGGATGACAGATATAAAAATTGAATTAATCAGGGAACTGCTTACAATTTGAAGTGGTTATTTGTAAACACAATAACATATACCACATATTTTGGTATGATTTTAGTATAAAAAATTTACATGTGTATACTTTTGTTATTTATTAGTGCAAGGAATGTTTTTCACCTCCTAAAAATAAAAAAAAAACGAATATCACTTTTGATCCTGAGAGTAAATCACACTTCATTCCAAACTTTCCTAAAAATCTGTTCACCGACCGATGAATCGAAGGTCATATCCAAATTTTTGTTATCATTTACTAGAGTATAAAATCGATTGAACCCCGTATACAAATACCTTGTGAACACTTTAAAATATTAGTTATGTCAAGCCTGATTAATTTTATTTATGTAATCGTTGCGTCGTTTAAATAGTTATTAGTTTTTTAGTAAATAGTTTTATAAGTTCAACACACTCTATCGGGAAATAAATATAAAAAAATTAAGGAATTTGATCAAGGATATTAAATAATAGTTATTGTATTTCTCAACAGACTCACATCACCCTATATATCAAGTATTTCAAATATATCGAAGTAATAATATTTATATATATATTTTTTAATAGACAAATAAATTACATTTATTAGAAAACTGAGTTAGTGTGCTGTTGCACAGCTTGTATACCGGATTAACTGACTTAACAACTCTTAAAAACTTTCACCAACCTGGATTTCCAATAAAATCCTCTCGTTCCAGAAGCGTAGACGGAGCAGTAAATCCATACGCTGGTAACCACGAGTTATTCCCAGCATTCAAATCCACAGGTTGCCCTGGCCAATCGCTGAAGGCGATTTCTTCCATCTTTCCCACATTCACGCACTTTCAAAAAATCGTTTAATCAAGAAACAAAATCACTTTTTCAAACGGCACTCACTTTAAATACATTTAAACCTCATCTCACCTACATTTTTAAACGTCTACGTTGCTATTTATCAGCACACTTGATCCGATACGAATTCAAATCGTTTAATCGCGAATTTGCAAAATTTGTTCACGCTCCCGTCGATTTGTGACACGAACATTTCACTTCAATTACATTTTCTGTGATTATTTCGTGCTTTTTGTTACCTGTCTCTGCCATAACATCTTGTTTATTTGTATCGAGAAGCGATTGTTCGTTTGCTATGGCAACGACAGAACGAAGACCAAGATTCCGTGACAGTAAAAAACAATGAACAAGTTACTGTGGTAGCGGACGTGTAGTCGCCGACACGTGACCCGTTCGACCAATCAGGATGCGTGTGCAGGTTTTCTGTACGGCGATGCACTTCACATGTTTTCGAACTGGAAGGCAACATTACAATGGCCAGGTTGGATGGTTCAGTTTAAGAAACGTGTAGTGTAGCATTTAACGGTAGATCTAGAAAATGTGTAGATATACAGGGTCATTTAAAATACCACAGATAACTTATCAATAAATATTTAAATATACATAATCCAAAACAATGGTGGAGATAAAATCTGAAAATAATATCCGATTATATGTAATAGGACTCTTACTAGTACAATAAATATAAGATATATATGTTTGAGATTGATAAAAATTAATTATTTATTAATGATTTTCCCATTAAATATTAATATTTACTCATTGGATTCGAATAGCATTAAAACGTAGAGTTTAAAGTGTAAACAAAGTTCTTATAATTTTTTGCGGACAATTTATATTATCAAAAAAAGAGTATTGTAAAATTGTTAAAAAGAGCATTACGTTGTATTGCCTGTACAATGGGGGTGTTTGTTGAAGAACTTTTTGGGAAATATAAAAACACTATTATTCTTCATTCCTGGCAGGAGTATCAATTTGAATTTCGAACAGTAAGCAGTAAAGACGTATTGTGTCCGATAGTCGTTTATCATATTGACAATAAAAACCGGACTTCAATTAAATAGCAATTAGTATTATTAAGTGGAATGAAAAATATACCAGATAAGTACAATCAGTGGCGGCTTTAGGATTTGAACTTGGGGGGGGGGGACGCATCGGCCTCTCCCTCCCACCTATAAAGTTCAAAATTGAAAATATATTAAAAATGCTTGCAATTTACAAGTTGTCACTTTTTACATACCGGGTGATGCATTGCCGAGTGAAACATAGGAAATCCCATGAAAATTTTGAAGTGGCTAAATATTGACTCCCTAGTACATTTTATTGAAAAATGTTATAACTTTTTGAAGAGGCCGATATGATAAACTCATGTGCCGAGTTTGAATAAAGTCAAATAAGCAAATACTAAGTTATTCAATTAAATGTAATGACAAAATTACGAAAATGTTCATAGCTCAGGTAATACAGTAAACACCAGCAAATTAAATTTTGACATTGACAAAACAAAAAGTAATGTGAAACATACTTTATACGTCAGTTTTTGGCAATAGCGTCATAGAAATTATTTGCTGGTGTTTATTGTATTATCTGAGCTATGAACATTTTCGTAATTTTGCCATTACATTTAATTGAATAACTTAGTATTTGCTTATTAGACTTTACTCAAACTCGGCATATGAGTTTATCACATCGGCCTCTTCAAGAAGTTATTATAAAATTTTTCTATAAAATGTACTGGGAAGCGAATATTTAGCCACTTCAAAATTTACATGGGATTTCCTATGTTTCACTCGGCGATGCATCACAGGTATAAAGATAAAACTTTATAAAATGGGTCATTCGGAGGGCGCGAGGAGAAACATCGAGATACAATTAAAAGAAAATACGTTTGTTAAGTTTTCTATAGGTATATTAAAAGGAGACAAAACGCTTCTAAACACGGAACAAAAGAAAACAAACATAACTGAAACAACTCACAGAGGCCTTTCTTTTCTTCCGGAAAAACTAGCCATTCAAATTTTTTAAATTGCGCGTTTGTTGGACGTCTTCGTTCTTCGCGACCTCGTTTGGTATGAATTGAAAAAGGAAATTCATATTGTGGTTCAGGAACCCAATGATTTTTCAATAAATTATATTTAGTGATATCGGGGATGGTATCCATTTTCGCTAAAAATGCGCCGACATCGTATTTCAATTGTTCAGTTTCCATCAAATCCGTATTTTGGTTTTGAGTGGAAATAGAAGCAACTGCAACATCGGTTGGTAAAACATCTGTATTTTCATCTTCTACTCTCTCCTCCGTTCTTGATTTTTTAAAATAATTTAAAATACTATTTGAAACTCTCTTATTCGACATATTGAATTACACACTATTATAATACCACTAAATACACAGATGCATCAGTCTTCAAGTCTTCTAACTAACTAACCAAGTCGAAGCCAGAAATGGATAAAAACGAAGCGCCGAACATCAGCGAAGCCGACAAAGCAAAGACGCCGCTGCCGCTCTTGGAAATCTGGAGTTCAAACTAAGAAGCCGCTCGCACTCACCGCCACATTAACAGACCAAGAGCAATAGCAATAAGACCTATTAAATAATTTAGGCCGGGTGTTCGGGGTGTTCGATTCAAAAATAATTAGGCATATTATTTTTTCATGGCTGAGTCCATTGTAATGTTGTAAGGTAATCAAATATTTTGTAGAGTAGAACAAAATTGAAAGCCGTTGGGGGGGCGCCCCCCCCCTCAAAGCCGCCACTGAGTACAATAATGGTTGACACATTTTTTAATTATTCCTTGAATATATAGTATAATACTGAAAACAATATTCGCATTTTGTAAAAATTAATGCACAATTTGGGGTGCCAAATGAATTGATGGCCCAACATAATGGGATTGCTGTCCAACCGATTCAAATAATATCAATAAATGAAGCAAATCTACAAAATGCTTTACAACAAAATAAGCAAATGTTGCAACAAACGCAACATAATAATTGCGATTAGAACAAATGTGTCAGCAAATACAACAACAAATTGATCAGCTGCAGAAGCAGATGGCACAACTGAAAGTCGAACAACAATCTGGAAATTCAAACAGTACAGGAAATGTAGGGAGAAAAATTCGGTATGTCAACACTCTTATTATACTGACGAACCGGTACAAGAAGTGGAAGTTGGTTGGACAGAAAAAAGTTATAATAGAAAGAAAAAGAATACACAGGAGAGACTTGTCGGAAAAACACCACCAACTCACAATAGCAGGTGAGTAAAAAATCACCCCCAATCGTAATAGATAAAAGGGAAAAATATGACCAGATATATAGATAACTATCTACTAATGGCATAAACGCTTCATCAAAATTATTAGGCTCAAAATAAATTAAACTTAACTTCGTAAATCCAGAAGATTACAGAGATGGGACCAAAATATTCAATTAAGCAGAAATAAAATGGAACTCTTATGAGAATAAAATAAATCACCCTATAAGAGTGATTGCAAAAGGAATAAGCCCAGTATTTGATAATGAAACGATGCTTAACAATCTTAAGAATAGAAAATACCGAATCTTAGATGTAGAAAACATTATAAAGAAAAAGTACAATCGAAACAGATACAAAATACATAATTTTATGCTTGGCAGTGTATATTTTTTATAATATAAGCAACTAAAATCCTCTATTTTATTTTTTAAAAATTTTTTACGTCTTTATTTAATTTCTCTTTTTGTTTTTCACTTCTACTTTTTTTATTCTTTTTTTTAATTTCTTATTAATTTTTTTCGTCTTTATTTAGTTTCTCTTTTTGTTTTTTAATTTTACATTTTTTTTAAATTTTTAGAGATACTTTAATTCATAAATCCAAATTGCGAATATGTTGATATATTAATTCATAAATTTCCATATTGTTTGAGGTTATTAATTCATATATTTATTGGTCGTTCTAAAGATTTATATTTATTATTCATATTCATAAACTGATCAATAATTCTCTGATTCAGTTTACATTCTAATATTTTGTGTTCTACTCTGCAATGTTCTCCACATTCGCAATTTGTGTATTTAGAGCACAAAACGATAGATTGCCGCTCGATAAAGAAAGACCGCGAGACGCTTCTCGTTATCTTTGGACAGCGGCAATGACATACTTGAAATACACACAGAATTTTTTCTACAAACGCAGCTCTTGGAAAAAAACACTCGATATTTTATTTAACATATATGGACATAGTAAACTAATATCTAAATATAATAATACTTCAATTCTTAACAAATTGAACAATATTCTTAAAAATGATTGTTTAAATTTATCATTTCTTCTTCTTCTTTCTCAGCGTTTTATCATCCACTCCTGGACATAGGCTTTTTCTAAACCCTTCCATCCGCCCCTGTCTTGAGCTTTATGCCACCAGTCTCTACCGGCGAAATCCCTAATATCATCCACCCATCGCAGTGGGGGTCTACCTTTGCCTCGCTTGGTCTCTCGGGGTCGCCGTTGGATAATCTTTAGTGTCCACCGTTTATCTTTTTGTCGCGCCAGATGCCCTGTCCACCGCCATTTCAGCTTAGCGACCTTCTGGATAACATCCATGACTCCCGTTCTCCTGCGAATCTCCTCGCTTCGGACTTTGTCCCTCAGGCTTAAACCAAGCATGGCCCTGTCCATTGCCCTTTGCATTACTCGTAGTTTGTTGGTGGTTGCTTCAGTTAGAGCGCTTGTTTCAAGTACGTAGGTGGACACAAACAAGATACAGGTGTCAAAAACTTTGCGTTTTAAGTTTATGGGTATGGAGTTGTACCTCAGGATATGGGATAGTTTCTCAAAGGATGCCCATGAAAGTTGCACTCTTCTGCTAATTTATCTCGACCTGTTCTCTTTCCCAAATCGTATGAAGTGTCCTAGATAGTTGTATTCTGTCACATTTTCGATATTGCTGTATATGTATTTTCCGGACTCATTATTTTAGTTTTCGTGTAGTTCATCCTTAGACCCGCCTTTCTTGATTCCTGATTCAATCGTCGGAGCATCTCTTCTATTTCGTGAATCTCTTCTGATAACAGCACGACGTCATCCGCAAATCTAAGATGACTTTAATACCTTTGTTTTCTCATGAGTCTTTTAAATACGTCCTCTAGCACTAGAGTAAATAATTTTGGCGATATAGTATATCCCTGTCGTACACCACGTTGGACCTTGATGGTGTGGTTTTTGTCTCTTCATCAATTTTTATGTGTAGGGATGCGCTCCTATATATGTTTTCTATAAGTGTGGAGTACCTGGAGTCAATGCGTGCGTTATCCATAGATCTGAGAATATGCCATGTCTCGATGGTATCAAACGCCTTTTGGAAATCGATAAACTCCATGAGGATAGGTATGTTGTATTCTGTTGTTTTTTCTATTAGATTACGGATTATTTGTAAATGATCAATTGTACTGAAGCCTTTTCTAAAACCGGTGTGTTCTATCGGTTGATAAAAATTGAATTTTCGCATCAGTTTGTTAGTAAGGATCTTTGTAAAAAGTTTATAGAGATGGGACAAGAGGCTAATAGGTCTGTAATTTTCGACATTGGTAGTATCTCCCTTCTTGAAAAGTAGGATCACTTCTGTATTCCAGAATTCCAGTATTCTGGCACTCTACTTTCATGCAGGCATTTGTTAAAAAGTGCGATAATAGATTTCTCCAATTTGCTACCTCCCAACTTGAGCATTTCGGTTGTTATGTGGTCTACGCCCGGGCATTTTCCATTCTTCATCTGTTTGAGAGCACTTCGTAGTTCTTCTGTTGTAATGTCAGGTAGATCTTCTGAGCCCGCATTAGTCACAGGGTGTCTCACATCTTCATTTGCCAATGACGATGAGTAAAGAGATTTATAGAATTTTTCTATTGTCTCTAGTATCTTTCGTTTCTCTGTTGCTATAGTACCGTTCTCATTTTTATCTTATTGATTTTTGTTCTTCGTTGAGAGAGTTTTGTCCTAAGTACTCCCAGATTTCCGTTAGTTTCTATAGTTTCCTTTATTAGTTTTGTGTTATGTGACCTTATATCTTTTCGTATTTCCTTTTTAATGGTTTTATTTAGTTTGCTGTGCCTCGCTGTCCCCCTTTCCAGACTTCTTCGCTCTTTCATAAGATTTAACGTGTTCGTGATTAGTTTGGTGTTGTGTTGCGTTACTCTGGCAGATATGGAGCATAGCTTTTTCACGCTGGTCTGAACACGTTGTTATATTTTGGGCCAATTAGTCTATCCTTAGCTCCTCGGTAACTACAAATCACTTGTTTAGTGCGTTTTGGTATTCATCCTTTTTCTTTTCTATTACTTCTATAGTAGGAAATCTGGGAATTTTAATAAGTTTGTTTCTCTCTCTTTGGAGGTCAAGATAGTAGTAAGTGGTAGTGGTTAGTTTGGTGTTGTTGCGTTACTCTGGCAGATGTGGAGCATATCTTTTTCACGCTGGTCGGAACACTTGTTGTTATATTTTGGGCCAATTGGTCTATACTTAGCTCTTCGGTAACTACAAGTCTCTTGTTTAGTTCGTTTTGGTATTCATCCTTTTTCTTTTATATTTCTTCTATAGTAGGAAATCTAGGAATGTTAATAAGTTTGTTTCCCTCTCTTTGGAAGTCAAGATAGAAGATTGTCCTTACAAGTCTATGATCGCTGCCTGTATGTAATTTATTTATTACCGACACGTCTCTGCAGATTGATCTTTGGTTACAGATTATGTAGTCTATTTCGTTCTATGTTACGCCATCGGGGCTTTGCCAAGTCCATTTTCTCTATGTTTTTTTTTTGAAAAAAGGTGTTGAAGCAGTACAAACTTTCTTGTGTTAGAAAGTTTAGCAGCATTTCACCTCTAATATTTCTTTTGCCCAATCCAAAATAACAAACGTTTTCTGGATCCTCTTTCAAGCGTTAACCAATCTTTGCATTAAAGTCCCCTGTACAGACTACAAATTAAGCTTATGTGCTTTTTCTGGCATTTGCAATATCTTCATACATCTGTTCAACCTCTGTGTCTTCTGAGACGCTAGTTGGTGCATATGTATGAATTATCTGCATAGTATACCTTCTGTTGACTTTAAGGGGCATAGAGATGATCCGTCTTGATATCGCTTGGCAGTTTGTGATAAGATGCTTGATATTTTCCTTGATTAGAAAAGCTACGCCTCCTATATGGTGATCTGTTTTGGAGTTATTTTGGTAGAGAATGTTTCCCGATTTTCCCCAGGCAATCGAGTTTCGCACAGGCCGATGATGTGCCATTTGATATTTTTTAGTACTTCCTCTAGTTCCGTAAGGTGGTCTTCGGTCCGCATTGTTTGGATATTGTATGTGGCAATAAACAGGTGTTTCTTGTTCATATTCTTCACTGAATCTTTGCTCCCCACAGATCCTGTGGAGCTGACTGTTAGTACAGTGTGAGATTGATTGATTTATAAATTAAGTCTTTGGTAAGGAGGCTGATAAAACTATTCCAAAAAAACGATAGGTATTGTTTTGCTATGCAGGGTACGTTCTAGTTTTTAATTGGGAATATAACATTACTCATAAGAAATAAACTAGAATCATTGATTAAAATAGCTTTTACTATATTATATGAATAAAATAATTCGGCAAAAATATACAATGCGTTTAGTAAAGAATGTAATCCTAAACCAAACTTATAAAGCAAAGCAAAAAGGAATTAATTACAATTTTTTTAATATTTGTAATTTTGTATTAGGAAAGATTTTTTAAATTTTATTTCACGATTTGCGAATTTAATTGTGTAATATAAACGCACTCTTGTATAAAGAGATAAGAAATAACTTGAAGGAAAATTTTTAGAAGGATGCGTAACTGATACATTTTTAAAAAGATCTTTCAACGTCGCTCCGATATAATTTTTACATGCTAACTTATTTACCCGCATTGATAGATAAGATTGTGGTTTCTATTTAAAGGAAGAAAATTTGTTTTGAATAGCTCAGGAATATTTACTTCTCTACCCTGTTTTTAGGCTAGGGGGACTGATTTGAATTTAAGTTGGCAATTCTGCAGATTCTTGATCCTGTTCAAATCACAGCCGGTTTTCGACATATATTATGATCGACAATTGTGTAAATTGTAAACAAACTGTATTCATTTTGTTATTTCTTGCTTTCTTGTTATTGTCGTATAAACAAATCTCAGATGATGAACCAGAGACAAAGGTGAATGCCATTGTGTTTAAAATTGTAAAAACGTTGGGTAAGTTATCGAAAATAGTACTTTTGTATGAAATTAACGTCTACAAATTTTGTTTTTTAAGAGTTGCTAGATCGATTGTGTATCGAATAATAATCAAATAATATAGAAACACTGGAGTAATAATCTCTTCTAACCATCGTGGAGGTCGTCTAGGAATTGTTGAAACCTTCGTCGATACACTGTCTCGTTCATCATTACATAAAGTTATGAAAGAAATCAATTTTAAGTAAGCCGCAAATTATACTAATTTGTATATGAAATGAAAGCTCGTTTATTCATTTTATGGTACTAAGAAAATTAATTTTTTTTAGATACTTGAAAAGAAATAGCAAGAGTATTTTGATGGAATGCAATAATATTGTAAGATCAAACAGTTTAGGCGAGGACAGAGACCCATTTATTACCTTGATGAAACCTGGCTAAATGAAGATCACACTAATTCCAAAATATGGGTAGATACATCTATTCGATATAAAAGAGATGCTTTTCTTAAAGGATCGTCTACAGGTTTAAAAATTCATCTGGAAAAGGCTAACGTTTAATAATCCTTCATACTAGATTTGAGCATGGATTTGTTAAAGATGCATGGCTAACTTTTGAACGGATTGGTATTAGAAAACTGGTTTTCTGAATTTCTAAAAAAATTGCCAGACGGTACTGTAATTGTAATGGACAATGCATCTTATCACCGACGTAAGGTAGAAGACAATGACGTAGAAAAACAAGAGACCTAGCATCTGATTCAAATTATCGGGATTGTTTTGGAGCCATCATTAAATTCTCTAACAACGTGCTAGAAGAGGGCAATCATACATTCATTTTCTTGCTTTGGCAATGCTGTATACATGGAATCATGAAATTTCCAGTGATGCACTGCTCTGATTATTTCAACTTTTGAGGAGATTAGCAACTTAGAAATAGATGATTGTGTGAGAGAAACGCTATAGAAAAAATGATTGACTGGCCAGTAAAACAAAAAATTGCATGATTCAGTTATTTTATATTGTTAAAATGTATAACTTTCAACCTTGAAAGTCATTCGATAAGTAAATGGACCTATATCGCTCTTAAAAATGGAGATCAAACGCAAATGCCAACTTACGGTGAAAGGAGAGAGTTTGTTTCAAATAATCCAGTTTTTTGCAAGTATAACACTGACGAACCATGTTTTTGAATTATAATACACTTACGAAGTCAGCAAAAGCACAATAAGCACTTAAAAACCGAATAATCACTTATAAACAAACAAATCTACGATGACAACTATTCGATAATTTCTTATGTTTGTGAATGGAATATGTCCTACAGCGTTGTCATGTAGAGCAGAATAATTTTATTGTTGAAAACGCGTAAACCAACAACACCAATCGTAAAAAAAATTGTTTATTGTATGTCCTTCTCTGTTATCTTCAAATAGTATCATATGCCTCATGTTCAATGTTACTTTTTGCATATTTTACTACAATTTGTTAAATATTTTTCGAGCAGTTTTCAGAAATAAAGCACAATTTTGACAACAACGCACGGTGACGGGTAGCGTATAGTTGCCAATCTCATTATCGCTTATGCTAGCTTCCGTATTAATTAAATGGGTCTATCTTTTTCAACGTCATTGGTAGAAGATGTTCCCACAACATCTTCATTAAAAAAAGGTTTGGAATAATGGTTGCAATCTAAGTGCTTGGAAACAAATTTAATCCATTCCAAACATGAACCATTCAAAAAATTTAAAACCACCCCTGTCCGTCAAGTACGGTTTTTGCTCACCAAAGGCGACGGGGCTAACGAAACATATCTTACCGGTACTATGTTATTCGCCAAAATCACAAAGTGACGTAAATTGATTTTCGTGCGATATGGCTCGGTTCTTTTCGGCCTTTTTTCCCACGAAAGTAAGAGACAGAAGATATGAATCACATACATTCGAACGTCTGAACAGTAACATGTAGTTTCCTAGGCAATCACCGACAACAGGAACATATTGTAATTTTATATTTCGTATAGTTATAAAAAATAGTCTCAATTTCTGGTAACAATGTCTATACCAGTGTAGTTAAAACAAATAAACAATTTAATCCCAAGATCCGATTACACTTTGATTACATACCAAAAATCAGCAACCTATAGAAAACGTCCGCATAGAATCAAGGGAAATCAAAAATATCAACCCAATTCTACACTAAGAATTATACTATTTGATATGAGGATGGTTCGATCTGAACTTATTTATATTATCTTACCGATGAAATGGCATAACAAAATCATAAAATTGCAAGTAGGGTGCCACCATATCATTGTGAATTGAACCCTACAGAATTGCGTTTTTCTTCACATCTTCACATCATTCCTTCGTCCTTTTGGTGATCTGTACCTTGTTATTTTCACGTTTCCTTCTTCTGCCATACGATCAATGTGCTAATTCTATTTTATTTTTCTATCCAGTACTCAGCTATTTATGTTATCTATGACGGATGTTCGTCTAATGTTTTCGCTTCTTTCTTTACCCATCAATGTTTTACCCGCAATTCTTCGAACTATTTTTGGTTTCGATGTCTATAAAAATCTTTTTGTTTTGGAGGTCTGAAGCCGGGTGTCTACTGCATCAGATAATATAGGTCTAATTGCTCTATTGTATACCCGGCCTTTGTTTTCAGTTCGAATATGTCTATTACGCCAGATTATGTCGTTTAGGTACGTCACTTTTCTTGACGTTCTTGTGGCTTGGTTCCTTAGTTTGGCTTCCACGCACCAATATATTTCGATTCCCAAATATTTAAATTTCATTTCCTGGTGTATTATTTTATCATCAACCACAAATTTAAATCTGATCGGTGATTTTGTTTTTGCAGATGATATTACCGTATTAAAGTTTTTGCTGTTTTATTAACTGGTAGAGTAGTCTTTGGAGATCATCCTCGTTCTCCGCAACCAGTACCGTCTGCATAGCATAAAATGTTCACCTCTATAACTCCAATTTTGTATCCTCTTAGTTTGAGTACTTGTTTTGTTATTACTGTAATGTTTCTATTATTGATTTAAACGTTTTTATTACGGTCGGGCTAAATTTTAAACACACGGTAGTTTCACTTACTTAATTTATTTATTCACTACACTATTCACTAATTATATACACAGTATATTCACTTAAACTATTTTATATAAACACTTAACTAATTTATATTCACTTATTTACTGTTGGCTATTTCGGTGTATTCTTGTTTATTTCACGAGATCACTTTATCAACTAAACTAACGCTTCCTGGTCGGTCCCTTATATATTAGTGCCTTTTTCACTAGATAATTCTAGATTGGGGCTTACACAAAAACAATTGGTTTTCTGGCATTTTCTAGATAAGAGTGGTCACAAAAATAATGTCTAGATAAGATAGTCATAATCGTAAACAATTCTAAGAAACCCCTGCGCGTCCGCCATAATTTTAACTTTCATACATGGCTTAGACAGAGTCGGATTTAGGGACTATACCAGTGTGCTGTTTCGTAACATTACCCCCTCCTTAAATGGAAGTTCCTCCTGGAACTTTTGTGTACCCGAGACTGGATGTTTGAATCGGCAACTTGCCCCATTTATACACTTTCCGATCTTATGGAAATAGCAGTGCACCGTCTTCATCAGATACTTATCTTATCTTGGAAGATAATATCTACCATGTTCATGATGATTCGCCAATCCAACTGGTTACTCGCTATCTTAGGCATAGCCAGATTCTTCACATGGTCTCGTAGGTTTCGCAGTGCTTCCCACACATCGCGGTAGGTAGATCGATCTTGAAATTCATTTTTAGTTACCACGTAGAAGACCGCAAATTATGTTTCAGTTTCAGTGTGTTGCCAGGGGCTGGAATCTGGTCTTCAAGTTTTTCTAATTGCCCGAACTTCTTTCGAAATACGGTTGCCAACCCTCGTACGTTCTTGATACGGGCGGGGATGTGAATAATCTTCCGGGACAGTGAATAAATCTTGTCGTTGTTCTGAAATGACTCCATATCTAGCTTTCCCGGGACCTCCATACGCGCCCATAAATTCCTAGAAGGTAGGGTCAGACCCATCTCGAATATGGTTTACTCCTTTCTCTAGGTCATGGTCTCCTTCGAATGGCTCTAGTCGGTTTTGGTGAACTACTTTGGGTTTTCCGTTGGGGATCTTGCTTATGCGATATATAACATCATTGATCCTTCTCTTGAATAAGTATGGACCTTCCCAGGATTTTTGTAATTTTGGAGCCTCCTCGCCGGGTTGTGTAGCCATACTATGTCCCCTTCTTTAAAACCGCCTTCTGTGGCCTGCGTGTCGTACCGACTTTTCATTCTGTCGCTGGCAACTTGAAAAATTGTTCGAACTAATTCATGAATATCATTCAGCCTTCTTCTCAATTGGATCACGTAGTCTTCGCCTGCTAGATCTTCTCCAGGCCGACAGCCAAATTCCAGGTCACAAGGAAGCCTCATTTCACGTCCAAACAGGATTTTCGCCGGTGTTTTACCCGTGGACTCATTGACGGCATATCGATAAGCCAATGCGAATAGGGAAAGATACTACTTTGGACAGGTATTTTCCAATAGCCCTGTTCATTGTCTCGACCATTCCATCTGACTGTGGATGTAATGCTGTTGTCCTGGTCTTATTCGTTCCCAGCTTCTCACAAATCTCCTTTCAAAATTTCTTCCCTGGTCGCAGTGGACTTCCAAGGGCACTCCATATCGGCTAATAAATTATTTACCAATACATCTGCAACAGTTGTGGCCTCTTGGTTCGGGATAGCGTAAATTTCCACCCACTTTATGAAATAACCCATTACAACCAGTATGTATTTGCCACCATTTTCTGTCGTCGGAAATGGTCCGGCGATATCTAAAGCAATCCTTTCGAAAGAGCTTCCAACATTGTACTGTTTCATGGGTGCCTTTCTCTTGCGATGTGGTCCATTACTCGTAGCACAAGTCGTACATTTCTTACACCAGACCTTCACATCATCGGAGCTGTTCATCCAATAAGACCTCTCACGGATTCGCTGGAGAGTTTTCTTCAGTCCCAGATTACCTCCCGATGGACTGTCGTGTAACTTCTTTAGTACTTCACCTACTCTTGTTTTCGGGATAACTAGCTGTCTCCTCATCTCGGAACCATCATCGTTTTCAAGGACTCTTTTCAATAGCCCTTCTTCCAGGACAAGGGAGTCCCATTGAGCCCAATACGCCTTGAGTTTCGGTGAAAATTTTGACACTTCTTGCCAGGTAAGTCGCCGATTTTCTTTCTTCCATTGCCGGATCATTTTCAGGTGAGGATCATTCTCCTGATCTTCTCTGATCCTGGTGGGTGACCATTCCTCGTTGACTACAGTAGTTCTTGAAACTGCAGCTTCCCTAGATTCCGCCTTGTTGCAGTGGGAGCAGTCTGTTGGGCACGGCCGTCTGGACAGGGAGTCAGCATTTCGGTGACTCACACCAGCTCGATGTTCGATGTTGAAATCGTACTCTTGAAGTCGTTCAATCTATCTAGCGATCTGGCCCTCGGGATTCTGGAACTGCATCAATTCTTCAAGTGCTCATCAAATGTCTTCCTTAGTTCTACGATGTCGTCCAAATAGACCAGGCATGTCTTCCAAGACAACCCGCAATGTCACAGGCGCATTACAGAGCCCGAATGGCATGACGTTGAATTTCCATAATCCAGATCCGGTGGTAAAAGCAGTCTTCTCTTTGTCTTCTGGATCCATTTCCACTTGCCAATAACCAGACTTCAGGTCCAAGGTGGAAAACAGTTTGCTGCCGGCCAAAGTATCTAGCGTATCGTCAATTCGCGGCAGAGGATAGCTGTCTTTCTTCGTCACGTTGTTTAGTTGGCGATAATCCACGCAAAATCTCGTAGTTCCATCCTTTTTCTGGACGAGCACTACTGGAGACACCCATGGACTAGTAGACGGTTCTATTACTTTTTCTTCAGCCATCTCTCGAATTATTCTTTCTGCTTCCTCTCTTTGCACTCATGGTAGTCGTTGAGCTGATAGCCTAATTAGCTTGGCATTACCAGTATCGATTTTGTGTTTGACGGCTGATGCTCCACCAGTCTTTCATCCTTTTGGTACGAATAAGTCTCGATACTGCAAGAGAAAGTCTCTCATTCTCTTTTTTTCAGCTCGATCCAAAGATTGACCAGCTACTGATAACATTTGTTCGAATCTGGCATTACAATTGTTAGTGGTCGTTGTTTGACGAACTATAGACGTGACTGGTACGCAGGATCCAGTCTTGGTTTCCTTCTTGACGGTAATTGGGTAATCGTTCACGTTTATCACACGTACTGGGATCTCTTTCGCCGACGTAACCAATCCTTTTCCAATTAGTACTCCTTTGCCAACTTCTTCGTCGTGGTTCCTTGGCTCCATCATAACCGGTGTCCATGATTCCCTGTAGCCGTGCTACTATCATGGTTTCGCTTCGTGCAGGTAGAACGGTATCTTCCTGTACAGCTGCCAACACCGCGCTGCCTTCATATGGATGCAGGAATACCTCCTCGGAACCCACTTTAATGGTTCTGTTTCTGAAGTCTAATTGGAAACCATGTACATTCATTACGTCCATTCCCAGAATCACGTCTTCTTCAATATCAGCTACGATTACCATATGCGTGAACTTTTCTGCGCCAATTCCCAATTGGATCTGTGTCTCACCGTGAACGTTGGCGGTGGCGGTCCGCAGTCGCAGTCTTATTGGTAAAAGCTTCTTCTTGGAGTTTATTAGTTCTGGTCGTATAATGGTTCTAGTTGCTCCAGTGTCAACCAGCAGAGCATATTTCTTGCCATTTACTTCGCCATCCACATATACACTGTCGTTGCGACATCTGAGAGAAGCTATCAGTATGAGAGGGCCTTTGGAACGATAATGGGTCGGTGCTGCCCCCTCGTAGCCGACCCGTTCTCGTTTTCCTGTGACTGGGGTTCTTGGTTTGCAGGAGTCATGTGGCGCTTACATGAACTGCGTACATGCCCTAGCTCGCCACAATTCCAGCATCTGATCTTTCTCGGCTTCTTGTCAATCATACCTTTGATCAAGCTGACGATCTGGTCGTTCTTGTCCTCGTCGCCTTCTTCTTGGATGGTCCTAACTTTGTTGTAACCCGAAGCCTTCGTTGCTGTTTCATATTCAAGAGCAGCTGTCAATGCGTCAACTAATGTTTTGGGATGGGCTAAGCAAAGCGTCCTCTGCATACCGAGGTCACGTAAGCCATCAATAAACGCCTGTATGCTCAGACATTCCATCATGTTCTCTGCTGCTGATGGATAAGCAAATCGAACGAGTCGGGCAATATTCACTTCATATTCTTGAAGTGCTTCGTCACGTTCTGCCTTCGGTTCTTCAGCTGGGATTGGTACAAATGTTCTAGATATTCGTGACCATATGGCATGTCCAACCTCTTCTTCAGCTGCTCGAAATCATCCGTTTCTTTCAGAGGTATCGTTTGAAGTACATCTAAGGCATCTCCCCGAAGTGCGATAGTTAAATCCACTGCCTTGTCTCTATCGGACCAATTATTCACTCTAGCGGTTACTTCAAATTGTTTCACATGATTGGTCCACGACATTTTTCCATCGAACGTTGGGGCCTTAACTCGGGTAAAACTGCCAATGTCTTCAAACTTAGGTAGTATTTCTGGCTTGCATGGTTTCGTTTGGTCGGTCTTCTTTTCTTCCTCTGGCGTGCCTCGCGTTCTTGAATCGGCAATTTTTTCCTCTAACTCCTTGATTTTCTCGTCTATCGTTTTAATCTTATTCTCGATTACAGATTTTAGACCGAAATTTCATTTTTAACGTCAGCGGCAATCTTGTTTTTCATTAATAAGATATCGTCAGATATATAGTTCTTCAAAGTAAAAATCTTCTCGTCCATGTTCTCTTTCATGGCAGAAATCTTCTCGTCCATATTAGCAGAAATTGACGAGATTAAGGTGGAAGCCTCGTCATTAAATAAAACTGTTTCTGGATCAAAGCCGTCATTTTCCAGTGCCAATTTAAGTCTTTCTACTAATTCACTTTTCTTACTGGACGTTTCCAACTCACGATCTTCCAATTCTGCTCTTAATTCCGCCACTTTCAGATCACATAGTCTCCTTGCCATTTTTACGTGGCAATTTATTTATATTATCCCACTTCTGACACCAATGTAATGTTTTTATTATTTATTTAAACTTTTTTATTACGGCCGGCATAAATTTTAAACACACAGTAAGTTCACTTACTTAATTTATTTATTCACTACACTATTCACTAATTATATACACATTATATTCACTTAAACTAATTTATATTCACTTATTTACTGTTTGCTATTTCGGTGTATTCTTGTTTATTTCACGAGATCACTTTATCAACTAAACTAACTCTTCCTGATCGGTCCCTTATATATTAGTGCCTTTTTCACTAGATAATTCTAGATTATGGCTTACACAAAAACAATTGGTCTTCTGGCATTTTCTAAATAAGACTGGTCACAAAAACAATGTCTAGATAAGATAGTCACAATCGTAAACAATTCTAAGAAACCCCTGCGCGTCCGCCATAATTTTAACTTTCATACATGGCTTAGACAGAGTCGGATTTAGGGACTATACCAGTGTGCTGTTTCGTAACATTATATTCATTACGATATTAAACAGAAGCGGGCTTAGAGGGTCAGTCCCCTTGACGAATGAGATTTCTTACAGATATTTGTTCACTGAATCCTCGATTTATTTTTGTTTGGATACTTTTTCCAGAATATATATTTCCAATGGTTTTAAATGTGTATGGAAATTGTCTTTCACAAAAATGAACAGCGGGATTTGATATGGTATTCATTCATAGAAATGAATAAATATATGACCAAAGAAAACTCATTTAAGTTTATTATAAATTGTATTAAAAAAATCGTAGAGTGTGCATTTTAGTTGATGCAAATTATATAACTTTATTGAATTTGACATTCTGTATATTACTACATTTTTAGAATGGGCTCTTTTTCTAATCTCTTTTTCTAACTCTATTCAACTATCTAATACCGTAATGTTAAGTATATTATAAAGGTAGACATTATTAGAGTAAGTTATGAAAATGGATACTATTGTGAATTGTAATTGACATGTGTATTGTAATTGACATTTGTTTAATTAAATGATTAAAATGTTATTGAAGATGTGAAGAAGACGTACCAAATCCCCATTCTACTGCTTGTCTCACAGACTTCATCGAATTATTAAATTCTTCCTGTTGTGGGGTTAAGATTCGACTGGTTCCTAGTTAACCTATTTGCATTTTTGAATTTTAAGAAAAATCGAAAACTTATGTCGCAATATATCTAGAAAGGATGTATAAAACTGCTGTCTTTCAAATGGTCATAACTATTTGTATAACAGCGAAACATCACAATATTTTAACATTGCTCCTCTAGAACTCGAAGAATATTTAAACGCCATATAATTATTAATACATTTTAATGCAAAACTTAACTTACAATAATTGTTATATCATACTAAAATTCCTTTAATTGCTTGTCATTATTTATTAAATTATTAACTAAAATGGAGTTATTTTCTGCCAATTGTTTATCAAATAAAATGTTGTGAGTTCTAATTTGAGTCTTTTCACTCTTTCTTCCTTTTCAATCTCAAATTTTGATTCCTGCAAAGTTATTTTTCGTTCTTCCAACGCTATTTTCCGTCCTCGATTAAAAATGTTCTTTCTTCTAGCTCTTTTCTCTTCAATTCAAGTTCTTTTTCATGTCGATCTTCCACATATTGAAGTGCATTGTTCTTCAGTTACCTATTTCTGGAGTGTATCGTACTCAACATGTTTGCAACTGCCCTATTTTTGAAAATATGAATAGAAACAAATATAGGTACCTGCTTTAAATATGCCAAACATTATTTTCCTTCTATATCTTATTAAAAAAATTCACACCCAATTCATTAACTTCTTCGCCGATATCTTGACCATTTGCCTCAGTATCAGAAAATACGTACCTGCAAGAAACGTGGTCTCTTAACTAAAAATGGGATGCAGCCAGTTGATCCCTGTTCTCCTCTGCTTGAAGTCTAGAGCAGTACTTCTCAACTACATTAACTCCAGGGACCGACAAAATATTTGGTGCATTCTTGAGGTTAGTTTTAGTTCATACAAAGAATACATCTTGGCGACAAAAACTATTTTTCCAAGTAAACGTAATTTTTATGCAGATTTACAGGAAAGGATGAGGATGACGAAACGCAATGATGAAAATTATTGCAATAGAATTCTCGTAGTAAATGCGAAATATCAAGAGAAAAAGCAGTTTCTTGCATCATTGGAGGAATTTTCGACAACGTAGTCAAAACTGGGGCTATGACTGATAATCATATATCACCGGAGTCTTTATATGTTTACCTTTGTAGTTTCGATTTAGAACCAAGCACTTCAAAAGAAATGGATCATTCTAGAAATATAAACAAACGTAAACCTGGTTATTTTAAGGGTCACAATGACTACTTTAAAAATTCAGCCACTTTAAGATGTTTACTAGCTATAAATCAGGACACACGTCAAACCAGTGTCAAGAAAGAAATCTCAACCAAAACAAAAATACCGAAAAACGCTGTCAGTTTTGCAGACATGTTGGTCATATGGAAGAACACTATTTTATTAAAAAGAAATCTGAGAAAGCAGCGTAAACCATCTGACAATTAAGGGATACACAAAACCAAAAAATTAACAAAAATATCTTCATTAACCAAACACCCGTTTTCAGCGTGTATCGATTTCGGAAATTCCTGGACGACCATTCAATTACAAGAAGTCTCCAGACTAGCCTTAAATGTAGTCACTACCAATAATATTATGTTGCACGGTTATTGAAACGAGCAGACTCTTACACTAGGTTCAACATCATTTAAAATAAAAGTTGATGAACTGGAAGCGGATATACCAATAAACATTTTCCATGTGGATCATCTAGGCTCATTTTCAAAATATAGAAGAAACAATTAAATTTTAATTGTCAGAATACATGCTTTCACCAAAAAGCACCCAAACCAAATACGTAATCGACTATTTCAAGGACATCTTCGCTACCTACGGAGTTCCAAGGAAGTTCATTCACCCAGAGATTCGAATCTTTCTGTCGTCAAAACAACATAAGGCTGAACGCTGCAGCTACTCCCAGGACAAACGACCAAGTGAAAGTAGTACGACCTTTGGCGCGTTTCTACCGTCTATAGCCGAAGAATAATTATGGGATGAGTAAGTACATTCCGTACAATTTTCCATCAACAATATGATAAATAAGAGTACTGGGAAAACACCTAGTCAACTACTTTCCTGTTTCACTCCACGAAGTAGCTCATGGGATACAACTCTTAAAGATGAAATCAACACCATTGCTACGTTATTTGAAGACCTTATTGGGGAGCGCGAAGGCACAGCAAATGAAAATAGAGCTGCACAAATGGGAAAAAGAAACATTTTGATAAGAAAACAACAAAAAAACCAAACTGTTACAAGGAAGGCGATCTAGTTTTTTATTTTAAAACAAGCTATTCCAACTGGGACCAGTCAAAAACTGAACGCTCCATACAGCAGGCCAATGATTGTTAAGACCGTTTTACCTAATTATCGGTACATTGTCAAAGGTATGGACCAATCCTATCGCACAAGAAAAGCATCAACCTATGAATGAATTATAGCCGTTAACCGTATGCTTCCATGGTGTCCATCAGGAAACATTTCGGATACTACCGACAGCGAAAGTGGAGAAGACGGAGTCGTTCTGACTTCGGATAATGACAGTGATAGATGGTTGAATTGTGAGTGTAAGTAAATTTTAAAATACGAACATAATATTCTTCAAGGTTGAATTTAAACTTATATTATAAAATCTCTGCTATAACGAAGAATTAGTCGAAGGAATCTGAAATATGGACAACATAAACAAACCAATATTCCTCCCGATAAGATGTTGTAAACAGATCGTCTGGCACTTCACAAATAATTTGGGGATTGATATATTACCTGTATATCACATAAGAAATAAATACCAACATTCTTTCATACCAGCTTGAGTAACGTTGGTTCCCGGTTTCTTGATAAGAGAGGTATCATTATTAAATAGAACAGAGTCGAATAAAGTTTAATAAAGGAAAGTGTGGTGACCGTGAAAGTTAAAGAAAACGATCTTCAATTGCTTAGGTGATGTTGAAGTAAATTTGAAATAATCTATTACTTTAGTGTTCTATGGCGTTGACTAGATATAATCTAGTCGGTTGAATAAGAACTGTCACTAATGTGATGTCATATATATTAGAATATAAAATACTTGTCTAGTAGATTGCAGATTTTGTTTATTGCTTTAATTAATAAAAAGGTATATAATCATACCAAGTAAAAAGGAATGTCCATCTTAATATTTGCTTTTACAACAAAAGGTTATGGGCCTACAAAACAGGCTTTCAGAGTAGTGTGGTAAAGTGTTAAATAAATTTCCGAACTCTGAAACATGTCGTCGTATCAGATACCGTCCATTGAAAGGCTTAAAGGTCGTGAGAATTACGATACATGGAAGTTCGCCGTACAAACTTATTTAGAGCACGAGGAATTGTGGGATTCAGTACTTGGTACGGATACCGTTGTCAAAAAAATCACTAAGGCCAGGTCGAAAATCATACTTCTCGTTGATCCGCTGAATTATGTCCATGTTCAGAACACAAAAACTGCCAAGGAAGCATGGGACAATTTAGAAGCTGCCTTCCAAGATTCAGGTCTTACAAGACGTGTTGGTTTACTACGTATACTGATAACAACGAGTCTAGAAAATAGTGATTCTGTTGAGGGATATGTTAACACCGTTGTAACTGCCGCTCATAAGTTGTCAAATATTGGATTAACAGTTAGTGACGAATGAATAGGTACAATTTTGTTAGCTGGTCTACCAGAACGTATAAGCCAATGATAATGGGGATCGTAAGTTCAGGCACTCCAGTCACAGCAGACTCGATCTAAACCAAGTTGCTTCAGGATATATCAGTAGCTTCAAGTTGTCAAAACAAGTCAGTGGCCATGTATGGTGGAGTGGTTCAAGGTTTAACAAAGCTAAGCAGAATGTAAAGAAAAACAAAAAAAGAGTGCGTTGTTTTAACTGTAACGAGTATGGACATTTTGCAAGCCAGTGCGACAAGAAAAAAGATCCTGTAGATAAAAAATCGGATACCGGAGATAAAAGGTCAAGACAATCTGACTCTGCATTATTATCAGTGTTCGCCGTGCAGGACAAAAATGACAAGTCGTGGTTTTTAGACTCAGGTTGCTCAGCGCATATGACAGCAAATCGAGATGTGCTAGAAAATATGAGAAAGTCCGCAAAGTTGACTGTTACCACTGCAAATAATGAAGAAATGTATGCGGAGACTATCGGTGACGTCAATCTTTCTCGATCAGTTTGTAAAAACAAACATTCAACCATCAAAGTACATGATGTATATTTTGTTTCCGAATTAAAAATGAATGTACTGTCAGTTAGTCAAATAGTGAGTAAAGGAAGCTCTGTAATCTTCAACTCTAATGGAGCTAAAATTTACAATTGTAATAACAAACTCATAGCTATAGCTAGGTTAGAAAACAACCTGTTTGAAATGGATGTAGTTCCATCACGAAATAATGGTTCCGTCTGGTTCAACAATGCAGAAAAAGAATGCAATCTATGGCATATGCGTTTAGCGCATGTAAACCCAAGAAGTTACAACAATGAAAAAGGGACTGGTATATGGCTTAGATTTCTCGGATAATTTCGATCCGAACTTTGTATGTGAAAAATGCGTATTAGGAAAAAGTCACCGTTTACCTTTTTATAGAAGTAAGAGTCAATCGTCACGATGTTTGGACTTGATACATTCGGATTTGTGTGGACCGATGCAGGATAAGTCACTATCTGGTTCTCGATATGTACTTACTTTCCTTGATGATTATACACATCATACAACCGTATATTTTTTGAAGAATAATGAACAAGTAAAAGATTTTTTCAATACTTATAAAAGATTTGTTGAAACTCAAACAGATGAAAAAATAAAGTGTCTACGAACTGACAATGGTGGGAAATATTGCTCAAACGAATTCAAGAATTTGAACAAAACTGCAGGTATACAACATCAGCTTACTTGTGGCAAATGGCAAAGCAGAGAGGTTGAATCGAACAATTATTGAAAAAGCTCGATGTCTTCTAATTGAAGCACAGTGGCCAAATAAATTTTGGGCCGAAGCTGTATACACATCACTATATTTGTTAAATCGTTTATCTAGTAAAACTATAGCGAAAACACCAGAAGAGCTATGGAGGGATAAGAAACCAACCTTAAAACATGCTAAAATATTTGGATGCAAAGCATATGCACATATAGATAACCAGAAAAGAAAGAAGTAAGACGCTAAAGCAACTCCTTGTACCTTCGTCGGATACAATTTGGAGTCGAAAGCGATCCAAATGAAAACATAGTATTTGTCTCTCGCAATGTCCAGTTTGATGAAAATACGAAAGGGTTCACTTTATTAGAAAAACTAATAGTTGATCCAGATAAACCCTTTCTATGTCATTCCAGAAGTTACAGTCAGACAAGATGAAGAACCTGTTATTTTCATAAACGTTAGTAAGAATATTAGCTCTAAAATATTTCCAAGTCGTGATGCTCTTTATTTCCTCGTTCCTTTTAAAAGAATCACTGATAGTTTCTTCCTTAGACCAATAGATAAATTTGAGCTAGTGCAAACCATACTCTGCATTCAAAACAAAACTTCTTGTGGCATTGATGGGTTATCAGTTAAGTTGTTTTTGAATATTTCAAATGCAGTGATTACCGTTTTATGTTCTCTAATCAATGAATCCTTTGAAAAAGGTCTCTTCCCTAACTGTCTAAAAACAGCTATAATTGTTCCCCTCCACAAGGGTGGCGAGAAACAGAATACTAGTAACTATCGTCCTATTGCCTTATTACCAATCTTATCGAAGATAATCGAAAGACTAATGAAAAACCGTGTACTACCTTTTCTTTTCAAATATAAAATCTTGAAATCCCAACAATTCGGTTTCCTACCTAATAAATGTACTAATGACGCAATCTTTTCTGTTCTTAATGAAATATATAACTCTCTGAATAATAAACTTTTCACGGCCTCGGTTTTTTGTGACTTCGCAAAGGCCTTCGATTATGTTGATCATGAAATTTTTATAAACAAACTAGAATATTATGGCATCCGTGGTATTCCTTTAAAATGGTTTGAATCTTACCTGGAGTGTAGAAACCAACTGGTACGAGCAAATGGAAAAGTTTCGAAAAATTCACCAGTTAGCAGTGGTGTACCCCAGGGATCAGTTTCGGGTCGAATTATTTTCTTGGTATTCATTAATGATGTCACAGACTTACGAATTAATGGTAGATTCACTTTATTTGCCGATGACACTAGTGTAACCTAGAGCAGTTTAGATATACGAACTTTACATTCTACCATAGGCAAAGATCGCATTACTGGTCTGACTCGAACGGGCTTTGTTTTAACACTGAGAAACCTTTAGTTTTATCTTACAAAGGAGTTTTGCAACGGCTCAAACTTAACAATGACGTAATAAGATCTTCAAATTCGATTAAGTTTCTTGGTCTCCATATTGAGAGTGCCCTTAAATGGTCTGTACATGTAGACATTTTAGCGAAAAAATTATCCTCTGCTTGTTTTGCCATTAAATCTGTATCTAAACAGCTTGATTCTTGTACTGCTTTAACAACTTACTACTCTTTGTTCGAATCGCACCTTCGCTATGGTTTGCCCTTCTGGGGGTCTTGTAGTTTACACCTCTTCACATCTTTTTTCAAACTACAAAAAAGAGCTATTCGTTACATTTATGGTTTGAGTCGTGGGACGTATTGCGAATTCTATTTTAAAAAATACAAAATTTTAACTCTTCCTGGTCTATTCATTTTGGAATCCGTGTGTTTGGTTCGCAAACACTTTCACAATTTAACTGAGAGGCCAATTCATAGTTACCCTACTAGAAGCAAAAATGTCGATATCTACTTAACAATACCCACCTCTGTAAAAAATTCCATCACCTTCTATGCCAAAAAACTATTCAATCAGCTACCTTTAGAATTAAAAGTGGCAAATACATTCAATAGGTTCCGGAGATTGCCAACGGCGTTTCTGCTTGAGAGACCTTATTATTCAGTGGCAGAATTCTGCAATCTACCCTAGACTTTTGAGTTACATCGGCGTAGTTCAATATTTGGTATGATGTACGATGGTAACATTGTATTATATTTATTAATTTAAATTTGTATTTTTATATATTATGTTTTGTATTGTTAGTATAGTCAGTATTTTTTATATTTATCTATTTTCAAATTATTTTGCTTTGTCCATAAAATTGTAAAATTTTTCATGACAATAAAGCTTACGTCTCTCTCTCTCTCTCCCTCTCTCTGTTCTTGATGAGACGTCAGATGATTCTTCTGAAGACTATCTTGAACCTGTGTACTCGGACAGAGAAACATCTGAAGTTAGTGACTCAGAATTCGTCCCAGAAATAGAAGTATCAGCAGAGGATGTAGTCCCAATTCACAGAATTCTGCGCGAGAGAAGACCACCTAAAGCGATGCAGGACTATGTGTTATATTCAGACATAACAGAAGCTATTGGTGATCCATTAGAACATTAGATGTTGAAGAAGCACTTAGAAGACCCGATAAAGATAATTGGATTGAAGCTATGCAGAACGAATATGAAGCTCTTATCGAAAATGGTACATGGGAGTTAGTTGACTTACCTCCTGGCAATAAAGCTTTAAATTGTAAATGGGTTTTTAAAACAAAACTCCAAAATAACGATATGATTCAGTATAAAGCTCTTTTGGTAATAAAAGGTTGTGCTCAAAGAAAAGGTATCGATTTTGAAGAAACCTACCCTCCTGAGGTTCGATACAACACAATAAGGTATCTACTTGCACTCGCAGCAGAAAATAACCTCGATACTGACCATATGGATGCAGTTACTGCGTTTCTGCAATATGACATTTCAGAAGAGATATATATGACCCCACCAGTAGGTTATGATAACACAAATCAAGTTTGTCGTTTAAAAAAATCATTATATGGTCTCAAGCAAGCGAATCGTGTATGGAACCAAAAGTTAGACTCATTTTTAAACAAATTGGAATGGAGCAATCCCGAACTGACACTTGCATGTACCATAAAATTTCAATTAATTCCAAACTGATCATAGCTGTTTATGTAGATGATTAGATCATTTTGTCCAATAATACTGAGGCAAAAAAAATTAAAAGCTCAGTTGATGAACAGCTCTAAAATGAAAGATTTCGGATCAGCCAAAAATATATTAGGATTTCAGATAACCAGGGATAGAGTCAATAAAAAGCTTTGGATTGACCAAGAAGATTATTTAAAAAAGGTTTTAAAAATTTTTAATATGGATCAAAGCAATCCAGTTGATACTCCGATGTGTGTAGGTGAGAAATTACTAAAAGAACAGTTACCAACCAACGAAGAAGGAAGGAAACAGATGGAGATTATTCCATATCAAGAAGTAGTTGGCAGTTTGTTATTTGCATCACAGATATCGAGACCTGATATAAGTCACGCAATCAGCTGTGTAAGTCATTTCAACCAAAATCCTGGACCAGGTCATTGGTGTGCAGTTAAACGAATTTTTCGTTATTTGAAGGGGACCGTACATTACCGCTTAGAATTCAGTGGCGAGAAAGCTGGTGATTCGGATATTATTGGCTACTGTGACGCGGATTGGCGCAGTGATCCAAACGATAGGCGTTCAAACTCCGGAAATATTTTCTTGAAAAATAGTTCTCCACTTTCTTGGAATAGTAAGAACCAGCCTACTATAGCCTTAAGCGCAACAAAAGCAGAGTATATGGCTATGTCATCTGATGTACAAGAAGCTTTGTGGCTTAGAGGTTTAAGCTATGAACTAAATTTAGATACGAAGTCAACTTTATTATAAGTCGACAATCAAGGAGCTCAGAAATTGGCATTAAATGGTGCTTATCAATCTCGTACGAAGCATATTGATGTGAGACATCGTTTCTTGAAGGAGAAAATTGATAATGGTATTATATCGCTTAAGTACGTGCCCACAAATTTTATGTTAGCAAATTCGTTTACGAAGCCATTGTTAAAAGTGAAATTTCTCTACTGTGTTAGAGGTCAAGGACTTATTTCAAATAGGGAGGGAGTTGAAATAATCTATTACTTTAGTGTTCTATGGCGTTGACTAGATATAATCTAGTCGGTTGAATAAGAACTGTCAGTAATGTAATGTCATATATATTAGAATATAAAATACTTGTCTAGAAGATGTAGATTTTGTATATTGCTTTAATTAATAAAAATGTATATAATCATATAAACAAAAGGTGAGTTATCTCACGGGGTAACCAATTTCATCTATTGTAATAATAATAATTATTTTGATATTTTGTTGATTTGTTAAGCTATTGTAATTTTAACTATTTCGTATTTTACGCTTTAATTTGTGTCAAATCTATCTATCTAAACGTATTTATATGAAATAACTGTTTGATAATTCATTAATTTGATAAAATTACAAATCATACTTTAAGTTGAGGTACGTCGCGAGTTGACCCTTTGTACTTCGCTAGTTGAAAGGAGTGAATACTATGCCAGTTGTCTCCTAGTATCTTAGTGAACGCCTATTACACAGTATATGAACTATAAATACACAAGATTGATATATTAGACTTTTGTGGCATTTACTTTTGTTGTTGTAACATAATTTCCAAATCTCTTATGAACTGGTTACTCAAGTATTTTATTTCCTTTTCAGATGTGTCATCTCGAGAGAGCGATTTTCCTGGTAAACGCCTCACCTTTGTTTTTCCTTATGATAATTTAGAAATAATAGTTAGTTAATTTACTATTTTCGTATTTTTATTATGCTTTTATTATATCTTGTTTATATTGGTAAATTTAATTTTAGATTTTGATCGGACTAACTATTTTACACCTCACACGTGCCAAAAGTAAAACTTCAATAAACGTGCAATACACATTCAGAATTTATAATTAATTTTTAATTCTGTCTTAGTTTGACAGTAATATCTTTTGCCTCGTTAATCTCTCTTGCAACTTGATACGAGAAAATTATGGGAATCACCTTGTAAATTTATATCTACTGATGCGAATGAAAGTATGAGGCACCGTTCGTTTGGTTATTAACCTAAATTACTGCCGTAAACAAAATTGACTGCATACAGCGTATTTTTTTCGCCGAGATATTACTGGACGGACAAGGAAGTTCTTCGAAACTAGAACTGATCGTGTAGCAATTCTGAAATTCTTGTGGCTAGTGCCAAATGTCAACAACAATGATGGTTAAAATTTATGAAGGAGCTATTCTTATTATAAACGTCATTCTAAGTCGTTGAAAGACGCTTGTGTTGAAGGTATCTATTTGTATTAGTTGTACGAGGAGAACATAATATACATATTTTTTAATGCGACGTGGAGCTATAATGTGGAATAATAGTTATTTATTATAGGGAAAAAAGTATTAGATTTTAGCTCGAGGCTCTGTTGTCTCCCGACTTCATATTTTTGAAAAGCACTTAAAAAGACCTTTTTAATAAGAGCTTATCCTACTATGGGGTTTCAGTGCACAAGGTGATTAAAAATTATTTTATTTGGCCATTTAACTAGAATTTTAGATTGCAATCTATGAACTCAAAATTCTATTAAATTATTTGAATACAATTTGGCAGCAAAACTATCTAAGTTCAACGAAATTTACTGGTTAGATTTATTTATACAATAAGCTTGCTTGAATAGAGAGTTCTGATCAGTCTACTCTAAATTAAATTGTGTTTTCTTTGTTTGTTTTGAGTTCATTTTTAGTTTTTATATGTAATGTTTTTATAATTAAAATTATCCAATTGGTTTCTCATTTCAATTAAAAAAATTTATATTAGTTACAATTAAAAGGTACTATCTTCTTGTGATCATAAATATCTGATTTTTGTCAAAAGTATCTATAGTTCATTTTTATTCAATTACATATTTGATAGTTAGGCAACAAAATTTCACATATTAAAATAAATCAAATTTCTTGGCGCTATATGAAGTCTACCTGAAATAAGAGTAATTACAGAAATTGAAAATAAAATTGATTGAGGGCAGAGACGTTGGTAAACAACGGAAGATTGCTGACGAACACTTGTACCTTCTGCTGCACTCCTAACTTCTTTTCTTGCCAATTTATTTAATTCTATATTTATTATTTTGGTTTAGTTTAACTATCTGACTTATATGCTTTTGATTTCTTGTTCCGTGGTATATTTATTTCGTTTTGATTGACGCCTTTGTTCTCACAATTTACTTTATATTACCCTGATGCTGCTTCTTGTTGTTTAATGTTTCTTATCTGACTTCTGCTTCTCTTGTTACTTACTTTCTTTCAAAGTTGTGTTAATAAAAATTTTCAAAAATTGATATTTTCCTTTTTAGAATATCTACTACTTTGGTTTGGTTTAATTATCTATTTAAAATCGGCAAATTAATATGATTTAAGTGTGATTTTTATAATTTTTCTCTGGAATCCCAAAATTAGTGAAACTCTTGTCAAAATCTCTCAAAAAACTCCCCTATTTA
Source organism: Galeruca laticollis (assembly GCA_963921935.1). NCBI lineage: Eukaryota > Metazoa > Arthropoda > Insecta > Coleoptera > Chrysomelidae > Galeruca > Galeruca laticollis. The sequence goes on along the minus strand of OY998181.1, from coordinate 21,344,289 downwards.
TCCGTTACCCGGTATCGATATTCCTTTTTTATATATAAAACGTTCAATCCAACTTAGATTATTCATTTGAACCAATCACCTTTCCTTTCTATTTTAATTTAATGACTTTATTAATTGTTATACCTTCTTTACATATAGTATGAACTAAATCTACATTATAAAATATATTTTTTTTACCAGATACAGTTTTTTAAATTTATAAGAAATCTTTTCTTTTAAATGTCAATTGGAATCTTTATATTTACCGAAATAGCTGTATAACCACATACATCTGACACTCCTCTTCTTATTTAATTTAAACCATTAGCATTGACAATAATTTTAACCCAACATTTTTAACTGTCATCGTGATATTTTGTGTTTAAAACATTTTATTCTAGATATGAATCGATAAATGGATTGCATTTATCCAATAATAATTTATTCACTGGTAATTATTGAGGTAAAGTTCACATTTTATATTATGTTATGAATACGTTGTCTTCAAAACAATATTATAGTGGTTATTTGTTTGGATAATTTCAGCATTGAAAATATGGACATTCTTATCAGGTATTTATAATTTTATAACTACTCTATTTGTATACCTGATAATATATATATATATATATATATATATATATATATATAAAGGATAGTCTTTGCTGACCAGTTAGAAATAAAACTCGAGAATATTGGGGCTTGCAGGAAAAAGGATGAGCGAACTCTTATCGGAATACTCCATTCTTTCGGGAATAATTATCCCCGTCATCAGGGAAACTACAATAAAAAAACAACAAAAATAAATCGATTGTCAGGATCAATATTTGGAAATTGTAAAGTATAAGTGCCAATTTACCTCCAAGTTAAGGTTAGATTCCATTGTGGTAGAATTAACTGTTGCTATTATAGCCCGTACGGAAACGACCTCGTTTTCCCCGTAAATCGGATGGACAAGTGATCGACAGCAAGTGTTACCAACTGTCGAGAACTATGACAAAATTAGGATAATGTACCCATTGCAATATGGTCTCTGTTGTATTACCAACACAATTCAACTAGAGTATGGATAGGTGGAGGGGGTATTTTTCATATACGGGAAAAGAAGAACAAAATAATCCCATTGTGTGGATACGTTCAGATACATAGAGATCGAATAATGTTACCATAATATCAAAAACAAATTTACATGTGAAAAACAAACTTAGAAGTATTTACCAACTTCAATACAACCATGAGTGTAGAGAGGATGTTAAATTAATAAAATAATAATAAAAATCAAATTCGGACACTATTACTATATTTACACAGAATTATTACACTATTCACACTTATAATTAATTGTACAATAATAGAATAAGTTAATAGAGTAGCTTCAGTAAACTACTGAGATACAACTTGAGCTTGACTCATAGCTGGAGCTGAACCGATCCACTTGAAGAAAACTTCACGACTGAGGGTTAAAAATGATATCTTTTTGCAAGAAAGATCGTATGCCATCAATAAAACACGTGAAAATCTTACAACAAGTAGGGATATTTGCTTTTCTAGGGAAAAATATATTGCATCAATAGCGAGAGAATAAATATCTTTACAAATTGTTATAGAATCTTTTATGAGAGGAAATGCGTCAGGGTATATTTCGATTATAATAGTTATTATTAAATCCTGTTTTTTCACTCGCCAACATGAAAACATGCTATCTATTAAAAAAAGTAAGACGGAAGTAGGCTGTTGGCATAATATGGCCGATTCGCTATCAGCGGATGTATTACTTTAGTTTGGTAAATATAGTTTGAAATAATCAATATTTTCACACACAACGCACTGCTGAAGCATAATAATTATTCTGATAAAATGTTTTTAACAAGTTTATACCTAAACATAAAAACACTCATAGGCTAAAAAATATCCACGAGGTATAGAACTAGAAATTACAATAAATAAGTAAGAATATTATGTTACTGTAAATAAGAAAAGAGATGCAGAGTTAGCTTTCATTTTAATATATATATATATATATATATATATATATATATATATATATATATATATATATTAATGTGGAAAAATAATGCTACACACTGTATATATATCTAACACGAGTCAATTACAATTTGAGAAAATGAAGATGGAGTAAACAGTTATGTGTGAAAATACACAGACGGAGAAAGGATTAGAGGTATATTTAATATACATGATTTATACAAATATTACCACTCATAGAAAAAAATAAAACAGAAAAAAATTAAATGGAAGTCTCCATAATAAAAGTCTCCATGAGCAATCATATTGTATATAAATTGGTACAAAAGTAAACTAAGAATTTTTTTATTTTTTTTTATTATAATATTGTAAATAAATGAAAATCAATTTAAGAGGGCATTGAAACATAAGATTTCAGAATCACGATGAAGGCTCAATTTACAACAGCGACCTGAAATAAAAGGAAATTTTATTATCAGTCAAATCGAAAGATAATATTTGGATAAAATGCTTGAAGTAAATTTGCGTTCATAAAATTTTTTTTCTTATATAAAAAATTTGATAAACGCAAAATTTAAGGGATGTTAATGTGGAAAAATAATGCTACACACTGTATACATATCTAACACGAGGCAGTTACAATTTGAGATATTAATGAGTATAAGATTATTGAAAGGAAAACTATTCGAGAATCAAATTTAAACTAAATCAAACTAAAGAAATTCATTTAAACTTTATAATGTACCTTGTACATATATACATGACACCGATATAATAAGAATTCAAACTATTTAAGAGGAAAATTTAAAATTTATTGAATACAAATATTTTAGATCACACATTTTTTTATCAAAATTCAATATTAAGATGGCGCTTATTGTTAAAGGAATCATATGAATATTTAATCTTGTGAACTCAACATCCTGAGAAGCTGAGTGCTCATTAAAAAAAAATTTAATAATTAAAAGAGATATAAAGGTAAGTGCACTGAACCTAAATAATTTTTTTAAATACACTGGGGCAAATTAAAAAACCTTATTGAAATCAAAGATATAACATATAATTAAATTCATATAAAATAAATTACAATAAAATTTAATACAGTACTCCTATTTTAAATTTTAAAGAATTCACTTAATACATTCTTATGCAATACTTTTGGCAAACCCTGTTTTGTCTATGTACTCAATATAATTGAATAACCCTGTATACATAAAATTTGACACTATTTAATTTCTGATGACATTCCGATGACAATTCAAAAGATATTCAAGGTAAGAGAAATAAATAGTCATTTTAAGGTATTCAGATAACAAAAGAAATCAAATCTATTTATAGTAAAGAGATACAAATTTAGTTTTTTTTTGAAAAAAGAGAAAGTTTGGTAACCACAATATAATTTGGGTTTTTTGATTGAAAAAAATATTCAGTAACGTTGAATCCTCCGAAGAGGGAACTTCTAAGTAGGAGCTCTCCAAAGAGTAACATATAATTTTAGATCTATTGAAAAATTTGTATTATAATAATTTCAACAGTGATTAATAATAGAAAGCATTATGCGGTATCCCATTTGAATTATGTGCGTGAGTGATAAAAAAAACTTTATCAAGATTGAAGCAGAGGTGTAAGATCCAGAATTCTAAAGTCTGTCATCATCGAATACTGGTGAGTCCACTCCAGAATTATTATTTAATTGAAAGATTGAGGCCTTAAAAATAAATTGAATTATAGATGCATCTAAACTTTTCAATTCGCATGGAATATTAAATAATTTGAGGATACAATAAAATAAAGACATTTCGGATATTTGACAAGTCAAGTGAAATTTTTGAAATTGATTGAACTCTTTCAAAAATTCTTTATAAAACTTTTGGTACTAGAGATAAGGCGTTATAATTTGTAGTTTGTTCATTTAGTTTATATCTGGGAAGATACGAGTTGGTTCTTTATTGTTGTAAAAAAAGGGAAACTAAGTTTTAAAATTTATTTGATTTATAATTGTAAATACTTGTAAATTTGTTACTCACATTGATAACATTCAAACCATTCAAGAACGTTGATAAAAATTAAACATATCTATGAAATTTAGAAATTTTATTTAAAAAGTGACAATTGTGTATTATTGGTGACATACAAGTCATTTATACATTGTGAATGTCAAAAAAAGAAATTGAATAGCCTTTATAGTCTTGAACAAACAGTCACATTATATTACTAGATAGATCAAACAGAACAAAGAAATTTAAATAAAAATTTTATTTTCAATAGCGCATTGAACCCACCCTGAGGTAAGAGTGATTCGGATATTTTATGTTAAATTTATCTTTAACTTAATTACAATTTGATAGCCGGGAAATTTTTGATAACTACTGTCAACCTTTGAGATACATAATATATGCCGTTTTAAGCTTTGTTTGCAATATAATAAAAATACGCTGCTTAAGCTACGTATACAATAATTGTCGCTGCAACGTACAGCAATTCTAATAAAATTAAGCAGTTAAAAAAACATCTCATATAATATTAGACCATATCAATATATATGTTATATAGGAAAAAATGCTTATGTTTAAGTAATGTTACGCAATGTCAAACATCAGATAACGATTTCCGTATTTTCATGAGAACGACGCTAGGTTGCGTTTTTTATAAAATAAACACATTAAGTAACACAAATATCATGTTACAGAAGAATAACGATTTCTGCACTTTCATGGGATCGACGCTACATCGAGTTCTCCATGAAAATAAACGCTGACGTTGTTTTAACCAAACCTATAAATTCTTTGACTTTATGTAAAATAGTTAGTTACAATTATCATTTCAAACTATTATTTCTTTTATATACCGTGTATTTCAATAATAAGTAATAAAAATTGTTTTTAAAAAGTTTAATGTGAATTTGTGAATATAACAGTGGCGCAGTCAGTAGGATTCCTAAACACATTTAGAACAAGGATTGCCCAACTAAGTGTGGTGGTTCCTAAACCTTTAAGGAATTTTCAAGTACCAGCTCCAGATCTTCAAGAAGCAGACGGTCTCTCCGGCACCAGGAACACGCAAACTGCTAACCAGGTGTAGCAAAGCTCACAGATAAGGATTTCAGCTGCCAAGGAAGGAATGAAAATATTTACGTAAGAATCATCTCGTTTTATTTTTATTTAATATTTTGCAATTCATTTTTTATTTTTACCAAGTTCTATTGTCATAATTTACTTTTATTTTGAATACAATAATTTTAATATAAAGCAAAATGCCTGGAACACGTAGTGCAACAAACACTAATGCCAATGCTAATACTCCAGTTGGTCAAATGGATCAAGCGTCAAATTTAGAACCTTACAGATTATCCGAAATATTTTCAATAATTCCGGAAAATGACGGTAATCAAATTATCTTAAATACTTTTATAAATGCTTGTAAAACAGCTTACAGAATGGCCAGCAACGACCAAAAAGTACTTTTAGCTCTTCATATAAAAACAAACTTAAAGGAAGAGCCGCTGAATTAGTAACTTCACGCGACCCTTCAAATTGGGAAGAAATTAAAACATTATCAAATATTCACCTTGGAGATTCTCGCGACTTAAACTCATTAATTCAAGACCTTCAAAGAATGAAACAACTACCAAACGAATCGCCTTTAATTTTTGTTTCGAGATTACAAACTCTGGAAGCAAAAATGTATTCAGCTATAAGTAAACAACAGCATTTAACAACAGATCAAAAAGTAGCACAAACACGTCTTATAGAATCATTAACTTTAAATACTTTATTAACCGGTCTAGATCCAAAAATTGGTCAAATTGTTAGAGCTAGTAATCCAATAAGTGTTTTATCAGCTATTTCACGAATCAGAAGAAAACTTCAATTAACTTACTATGAAAACCACAAACCTCAGACTAATCGTAATACAAATAATATACCTACTCGTAGATTTAGCCAAAATTCACCAAAACAATGTAATTTTTGTCATAGAATAGGACATATTATAAATGAGTGTCTCACACGTCAAAGACAATCTCAAAATTTAGCTCAGGGTTCCTTTAGACCAAATCAAACTCCTAATTCACATAACCAAACAGGCCAAAATTTTCAACAAAGGCCACAATTTCAAAAAAACCAACAAAATCAAAATCGCCCATCTGTAATTAGACCAAATCCAAGTTTTAGACCTCATGGACCGCCGGGAAATCGACCCAACACAAATTTTAATCAATAAAGAACTTTTCATTTCAATCGAAATCATGATTTTAACACTCTCATAACAGTTATGACTATTATACAGATGATAGTCAAAATTATTATGAAAATCAAGAACAATATTCCGATAATTCACTTGATTATCAAGAATATTACCAAGAAATTAACCCCAGTACTACTAACTATTATACTGCTGATAATGATCCTAACTCTGATAATGGTGTACCAGTTTGCAATACGAATGAAGACGAAACTTTCGATTATAGCTATATCGAACAAGACAATTTTAATTATAATAATGAAAATGTTTATAATTTTTATTCTGATAACCTCCTAAATCCAAATCATGATTATTATCAGGATTTTCGACAAGGCCCTTTACAAACGAAACCCTCAGATCCGCTAAACGATCAAACTTCAAATTTGTCGATCCCAGACCTCAGTTCGCAAATTCAAACCATGAGTTTGAACAGTCCAGAATCGGACTGCCTCGAACAGATGTTCATGTAAAAAATACCTTACCGGTAAATTCTAAAAACTCATACTATATTAAAGACAGAACAAACACTTATAAAATTCTAATTGATACAGGTGCTGGATTATCAATTTTCAAACCCAAAACATGCGAAAATTATAGAAATCGATCCCCAGAAAATGTAATTATTCAAGGTATAACGAACCAAAAAATAAGAGTTAACGAATCAACCCTTATTCCGTTTAAACCTAACGATCCACACAGAGTATTTATTTGTAATTTAGATATTGATTTTGATGGATTATTAGGCATGGATTTTTTAGAACATTATAATTGTATAGTTGGTCTAAAAAATAAACAACTTATTACTGATTTCAAAATTGTACCATTATTCAAAGTAACAGATAATGAAACTACCAATATTTCAATCGAAAACCAATTTCCACAAATTTACAAAAATACAATTTCCATTGAACCTAGGACTGAACAAATCTTTAAACTAAAATGCGATTTAGTTAATTCCTGATGCTATACTGGTAGGTCAAGAAGTAAAGAAAGTTAAACTACCAAACGCATTAGTTAAAATAAATGAAAAAGGAGAATTTTTTGTTTCAGTATTATATGAAATAAATACTGTAAATAATATTCAACTAACTACCCAAGAAATGTGCAACGATAGAACATCGGAATTAAAAAATTAACTAAGACTTGATCATCTTAATGAAGAAGAACGAGACTTAATTTGCCAACTTTGTCATGATTTTTCTGACATTTTTTATTTAGAAGGTGACATACTTACTTTCACCAACGAAATAAAACATTCTATAGATACGCAACATTTTAAGCCCACTTATGTAAAATCATATCGCTATCCCCAAATTCATAAACAAGAGGTGAAAGATCAGATCAATAAAATGCTTTCACAAAACATTATACAACTCAGCAATTCTCCATGTCGTCTCCCGTGTGGATTGTGCCCAAGAATCTCGACGCATCAGGTAAACAAAAATGGCGTGTTGTCGTAGACTACAGAAAACTGAATGAGATCTTGCATCAGGCTTTCATCAAATTGAAATAATGCCTGAAGATATACCAAAGACCGCCTTCACAGTTGAAAACGGACATTTCGAATTCCTCAGAATGCCGTACGGTCTAAAAAAATGCACCTTCAACATTCCAGAGGGTCATGGACAATGTCCTTGCTGGAATTCAAAACGAGCGATGTCTTGTCTATATGGACGACATCATCGTCTATTCACCGACAATTCAAGAACATATTACCCGCTTAACAGAAGTATTCAAGAGACTTTAAAAAGCTAACTTAAAACTTCAGCCAGACAAGTGCGAATTCTTGAGAAAAGAAGTCGCCTACCTTGGACATTTAATCACGGAAGATGGCGTTAAGCCGTTTCCGGCAAAAATTGAATGCGTCCAAAAATTCCCTCAACCTACGAACCAAAAGGAAATAAAATCCTTTTTGGGACTCGCTGGTTACTACATAAGATTTATTTTTGGGACTCGCTGGTTACTACAGAAGATTTATACCGAACTTCGCTAAAATTTCCAAACCATTGACAAAACTTTTACAAAAAGATGTCCCATTTAATTTTGACTCCGAATGTCAAAAATCATTCCAAGAATTAAAAAATGCTCTTACCTCTACTCCGATGTTGATATACCCAAACTTTGATGAACGATTTCTTTTAACTACCGATGCTAGCGCATTTGCAATCGGTGCGGTTTTGTCACAAGGCCCAATAGGTAAGGATTCACCGATAGCATCGTCCATAAATTCCGGCAGCGTAAGGGAGACGCGAGGACAGGAGGGGACGATTTTAGTCACCGGCGAGAGTGAGCGGACTTATTGGAATTTATGGACGATGCCGATAGCCTATGCGTCTAGGACATTGTGCAAAGCAGAAACCAAATACTCTACGATAGAGAGAGAACTTTTGGCAATTGTGTGGGCAGTTAAACACTTTAGACCCTATTTATATGACCGAAAATTTACCCTTATAACTGACCACCGTCCACTTACTTGGTTATTCTCAATAAAAGACCCCGGTAGTCGTCTAACACGATGGCGCCTCAAATTAGAGGAATACGACCACCAAATTGAATTCAAATCTGGCAAATCTAATTAAAATGCCGATGCCCTTTCTCGAATAAAAATTAACCATATAAATGACTTTGATCCATTTCGTTCAAAATTAGGAAACTTCAAATATTTACCTTACCCAATTTATCCCGCTATTGAAGAAGCAGGGCCATCCCAACAAACTGAAAATAAACCTGAAATTGACTGGGATGCTGCTGCAGAAGAATTTTTGTCTTTTGAGGAACTTTATAAAACAAAATCACTGATCGACTATTCTAAAATAGAATCTTCCAATAATCATCTACTAGACAAACAAAATAAAAACATTTTAACCTTTTTTCAACAAAACAATTTACAAGATTTTCATGAAAAAATTATTGAGGATATATTTGAGGAAAACCCCGACTTTTCTTATGCAAAAATTAATGTACTTAGCAGTAAAACTGTCAAAAATAGAAAATACCTTATTATTGCTATACCATGGGATCCGGACAGTATTAGTGAATACTTATTTGCAGCAATTTACAGAAATCGAGCTTTATTTAAACCTTCAGAAAAATATTTTATCGAAAATAATCCTGACCTACCAATACCAGAAACACTATCATTTCTACTTTCGGAAGTTGACGTAAAATTCACTATTTGTCAAAATATTACTAAAGAGCCAGAACAAAATCAAATACCTATTATCTTAGATCAATTCCATAATGGCAAAAGCCACCTTCACCGCGGAGTTAATGAAACTATTAGGCGAATACGACAAAAATATAATTGGGCCGGCCTCAATCGAGATGTCGAAAATTATATTAAGTCATGCCGGGCATGCCAAGAGACAAAAATATGTCGCTAAAATTTGGACAGTCCCCTCGTTATAACTGAAACGCCTAAAACACCTTTTGAACGTATTAATATTGATATTTTAGAGGTACCTCAAAGAAATTACGCTCTTACGATAAGAGACGAACTAACAAAATTTTCTCAAGCATATCCGCTTGAAGATAAAAGTGCCAAATCCGTTGTTACTTCATTATTAGCTTATTTTCAGCATTTTGGTGCACCACTTCGCATTCATTGCGATGCCGGTCGCGAATTCAATAATGCGTTAATGAAAGACCTTTGTAATATGTTCGATATTAAGTTAACATATTCAAGTGTCGGTCATCCGCAAAGTAACGGATCTCTAGAAATATTACATGCTACTCTGTTAGAAATGATTCGAATAAATTTAGCAGACCACCCCAATGAACACCCCTTCAGTATTTTACCATTTGCTATTATCGCTTATAATAACTCTATAAACAAAACACACGGATTCACACCATACGAACTTGTATTTGGACACACGTCCAGTAGACCTCCCGAAAAGTTATACAACGAACAAGAATTAATTACTAAATATATTAGAGATCTAAATAACCGCATATCTTATTATTATAAAATAGCGAGAGAAAAAACCATAAAGCAAAAAGAAAGAGCTAAAGACCGATTTGACAAACATGTCTCCGAAAACAAACCAAATTATGAAGTAGGTGACAAAGTTTACGTAAAAGAAACTCAAATAAAAAACAAATTAGAAAATAAGTTCAATGGCCCTTTTGAAATACTAGAGATACACAGAAATTGCGCAACAGTATTAAATTTAGAAACAAATCAAAAATAAATTTCGATCTTATGAAACCGTATGTTGAAAATTAACTTATTTTCAGGTTTCTGCTGTTGATCGGAACAGCAACATGTCAATATAAAATCGAACCCATAAACAATACAGTTGGAATCTACTACCACGACGAAACCAAAATAATGGTTTCGAACGACGAATGGACTTTATTAGTGCATAAAAATATATCCGCTTTTAAACAAACTTTTGAAAGAAATAATAGAATTCTTGACACAATTCAAAATACCTTTACTTCAAACTACTCCAGTATGAAGTCCTTCCGATCCGAAGTAAAATCACATTTGGCATTATTGCAACAAATTACAAAATCTATTGGCGATAAATTTAGTGAAATATCTTTCGATGTTAAAAGACAAAAACTAGGGTTAATTAATGGTATTGGTATTATATTTAAATTAATAACCGGAAATCTCGATGCGTCTGACGATGAATATTATATGGACTGCATTAATAAATTAAAAACTGATCAAAACCAGATAAAAAACTTATTAAAAAATCATATGTCAATCACAAGCTCAGTCATAACAAATCTCAACAGTACCATAGGACAATTAAAATTAAATGAGAAAATATTTAATTCAGATATAGAAAAAATTTAAACTACCATTCGACAATCAACAAACGAAATTGCGCTTATCGAAGCCAAATTAAATTTCTTTGAAATTTGCGAACAACTAATGGAGAGTTATTCGTATCTTGATAATACTATTAATGATATTCTAAACTCTATCACTTTTGCACAGCTTCAAATAATTCATACTTCTATTATTGAACCAGAAAATTTGATCACTGCTCTTAAGAAAATATCAGAAAACACAGTAAGGAAAGGTTTACCGCTACCAATAAAATATTCTGAAATTTCACAGTATTTGGAAATAATCGATCTCGAAGCATATCAAACAAATTCAGACCTTGTTTTCGTTCTTAAAATACCTTTGATTGAACCACAAGTATTTACTTTATTCCACCTATACCCAATACCAATTTATGATAATAGAACTGGATTTCACCACATGTTATCATTTTCACAAAAATATTTAGCGCGAGATGATGATTCTTTATCCTACATTCCAATCCATGATTTACAAAAATGTAAACAGTTATCTACGCATCAAAAGTTGTGTCGCGATGTTTACGCGTACCCTATAGACGATAACGCGATATGTGAAGCCCGTTTGTTAAGACAATATAAGACATTTCCTGCGAATTGTAAAAGTGCGGTAGTCAACGGACAAGGTTATAATGTGCAAAAACTCGAAGAAAACGTGTGGCTAGTGTCGATTGCCGAACCGATACACGTGACCATAAGTCTTCCAGACACAAAAACGAAAACATTAACCGTAAATGAAAATTTTATTTTACAGCTATACTCAGGATGTTCCGCTTTTGTTGGCATTACTAAAATACAAGCTAGTACCAGAAAAACTATAAACATTCCTCATGTACTTCATCCCGTAATGGTTGATTACAACTGTTGTCTGGACATTCCAAACAAAGTAGAAGTACCCAAAATAGAACCACTAGATCTTAATAACATTAACTTGAATGATCTGCAAGTGACAAAACACAAACTGGACCAATACTCAAAAAGTTTAGATGAACTCATAAACAAACCGTTTGATGAGAAAAATATTTCTTGGTTCACATATACTACGACCTCACTCATCGTTGCCTTGATCGTCCTCTACACCTGTTACAAGTGTAGAAATATTAAATTCAACAAATCGCCAGGAAAGCCTGTTCCGGACCAACCAAATGATGTTTTTATTAAAATTCATAACATTCTGCCAAAAAGAAGACCCAAACTTGAAACCGAAGCCTCTGAGGAAGTGGAAACCGAAAATTGACAATTTTATGGTTTAATGTATACCTTTATATTTTTATTTTTTGTATTTTGTGTATTTTCCTTTTAATCTTGAAATCTCTGTATATATTGTATTGTCTATTTTATATTTTATGTATTTTGGTTTTTAATCTCAAAATTGTTGTTCATCAAACAACAATTTTAATTAAGGGGGGAGGAAAAAATGCTTATGTTTAAGTAATGTTACGCAATGTCAAACATCAGATAACGATTTCCGTATTTTCATGAGAACGACGCTACGTTGCGTTTTTTATAAAATAAACACATTAAGTAACACAAATATCATGTTACAGAAGAATAACGATTTCTGCACTTTCATGGGAGCGACGCTACATCGAGTTCTCCATGAAAATAAACGCTGACGTTGTTCTAACCAAACCTATAAATTCTCTGACTTTATATAAAATAGTTAGTTACAATTATCATTTCAAACTATTATTTCTTTTATATACTGTGTATTTCAATAATAAGTAATAAAAATTGTGGTTGTTGAAATAAATAGTTAGTAAAAGTCGTTGTTTAAAAATAGTTCATTTTTAGCATTATCGGTTCATTATTAGCAAGTATTGTAATTTTAATTATATTGTAAAAATAAAGTTTTTAAAAATAGTTTTCGATGTTAAATTTAGATTTGAACGTAGTAAACATTTCAGATACTAATAGTAAACTCAGATACAATTCTTGTAATTATATTGTATTATATCTGTAGTAAATTCATAGTTCGTCACAAGATATTTCGTCATTTTCTTAAACACACGTTTATAATAGAAACTTCATTTGGTAATATATTACTATGGAAATGAAAAATAGCATTACGAATTAGAATGATACGTTTCTTCCAACAGCGGTTAGAATATGACTACGTTTGCCGTCAAAAATTCTGTAAACAATCATATCTGTTTTGCTTATATATCTATGGGTTCACGCCGCGCGAACAATATTTTTTCAAATACAAAAGAGGGTTGTGAACCCTGTCGCAGCCCAAACACAAAAAAATATTTATTCTTGTGACAAAAGGTCGATACAAAAGACAGAGAAAAATGTATTTTCGAACAAAAATATTGTCATAGGCTGTAAGATCAACAAAAATCAAATGAACTTCTCCGTATGTAGCCACTTTCTTTTCATTTAGATGAACTCAACTAAATATTTCAATATCTAAATGGTCAAAAATTCTCAAATAATTAATTCACATTATTATGACTATAAAAAATGCATCGACAAATCTTTGTCTCCTTATGTGATAAACTCTTTAATGGATTTGAGAAATTAGTCTCAGTAAAATTATATTATTAAAAATATATTCTGTTATCAAAATGATTTATTCGAAACTGATTCATAAAGCACGTGTTGCGTAATTCGTATTTAACAAATGACACGATTTTATAGACATTGCGAAATCTCTCTTTTTTTGTCTGTTCAACTCCATAGTTACCAGTAACAGTATATATTATAACATATTCAGATATATTATTATCTGGGTTAGAGTATTTTAAACAATTTGGAGCCAGAGAATTCGCGTGGGCTCAATGGGTATAACTACAAGCCCACTGCCAAGGATATAAGTCTTTTCGTGTCATTAATCTATTGTAAACTTTCATTATTGTGTTTTGGTGAAAAGTAACAGTAACTGTTCTCTTTAAGTAGTTACTATAGGATAATAATTTTTGGCGTAATTACTAGCCACAATAAATTTAATATTTGATTTCATTTTCTCTGCAACATTTAATACCAATAACTAGTAAAGCAGGAATTATTTTTTGTCTTAGTTCGCATATATTTGCAAAATATTAATTGACACATTTGCGTTTTTTTATAAAGTGCTGCGATTAATCTAAAATATTATATTTATATAAGATATTATTAACTTACCATCCTCCATGAAATTTTCCAAAATATCTGTGGTTTCAGATCCTTTTTATTTTGCAGTTCATATAAAGATATAAATTTGTACCATTACGAAAACACTGAACATGAAGTTCTTAATTTTTTTATTAGAGACAGAACACGGTCACTATTTTCTCCTATTCTAATTGCTTGGCCATAAAAAAATTAGAATTTGGAAGATTTCAATCCACCATAAATATTTATATACGGTATTTTTAAATTAGGTACTAATTTTCTAGAGTCAGTCTGTATAAAATGAATAAATGATCTGAAATAATTGTGCAAAAAAGATAATACTTTTAATTTTACAGCGAACTAACCTTCCTGCACTTGCGCCCTGTCTGACAGTCCCGTTCTGATCACTGGAGAACGTTTGGCATTTTAGTTTTTCGTAAAACGTGAAAAAAAGTCTATAAGACCCTGCCCGAGTACTTGGGCTACAATCTTTTACTTTAATCGTTGAAGATGTTTTCTATGATCTAATGTAATATTGGGCTATTTTCATTTTCCCAAAAGTAATAAATTCACAATATAATCTTTTAGATGAATTATGAAAAAAAAACAACATTTGCTTCGACTTCTTTAAGAGGTAGATACTGATGAAGAATAAGCTGTAGATGATGAGTCCGATTAGAGAAAGACAATATTGAGGAGAGACATGAAATCACCGATACGGAGCACTCTACTGTTGAGACGACGTTGAAGCTCAGTCTTCATTAAGGCAGCTTTTAGTGTCGTCGTTTATAGGCAAAGATGGATGGCGGAAACACGCGGGCAATAAACACATTAGAACACGAAGTTCAAATATTTTCAAACAGTTTCTCGGAATTAAACCTAATGCAAAAAATGCAAAAATCCCTCTAGAATGCTGGAGTCTATTTTTTACTTCTGAAGTTTTGGACTGTATTGTGAAAAATACTAACCGCAAGATGGTTTCCGTGTCACACCTATTTTCGAGAAACCGGGATGCAAAATTTGATATAGTTTAAAGGTTTTCTGGGTTTACTGTATCTAGCAGGTTGTTTTCAGTAGTAATAACCCAAGGACATTGATAATTGTTCGAAAAAATTTTATAACTGATTTCGAAAGCTTGTTGCTTGGAACCAGACCGACGCCGCAGGCGGAGGTCTGTTGCCTATAAGCAACAAGCTTCAGAAAGTTTTTGAGCATTTATCAATATTCGAGGGTTATTCGGATAGAAATTTTTTTGCTAATTATAGAAAAGAAGTACAGAGCTTCTATAATTTCATTAATATTCTTGTCAGTATTATGACCAAATCGTGACATTTTGAAATATTTGAAACGTCAAAATCGAAATAAATAATCAAATTGTATCCATAGCAACGTGATAGAGTGAAAACAGCCCATGGGGTCTGTTTTCAGTATAATGATGTTTTGATTAGTTGTGTTCAATCAAATGACCTCAAATTAACTGATTTCATTGGATTTTTACTAGAGCAAAAAATTTTCAGAGTAATCGTCTCAATCTCATGCCATGACGAGACAGCGGTTTTCGATTCTATTACGATATCTTCGATTCGATTGCAAAGTATCCAGAGAATAACGCAAGATGGTTGACAAATTGGCGCCTATAATAGAAATGTTAGATATTCTCGTGGAGTCCTTCAAAAGAAACTACACCCTTGGTGATACACAACAATCGATGAAAAGTTGGGGGTGTGCGAAAGAGATGCCATTTTTGTAAAAAATATAGCGAGACAAAATATAGGTGCCAGATACCCATGTCAGAAATTCATCTGTCTAACACGTGCAAATACTATCTATCCAGTTTATGCAGATTTGAAAGTTGTATTTGAAGTTTAGATTTTTTGTTCTCTGAAATAAAATAATATTAAAAAAATATGGAACATATTGTGTCTTACAGACGCAACGCGTATACCGAAGCATTAAAATTGGACGCGAGTGCCGGAAGGTTCATTTTACCCATATATCTTGAAGCTGAACAGTCCGGGAGCCAGCGACCATTTTTGATGACCAAAATAGTAAAGGCTACAATGTGTTTCTACACTTTATCCGGCATTTTGCGTAACGAAATGGATCATCAGCTTGCGCACGGGCGGGGGGTATATAGTTGGCTAATATTGATAAAACGTTAGTTATTATACCCACTCTGGCTTCCATTGAAACTTTTACATTAGCGTCACCTATGACACTCATGTTAGCAAGCATTATAACTGCTACGTCAGTATCGGAGCATCTTATTCTTAGATCATATCATATTAACATGGATAAGCAATAGCTGAGAGAATTGAACGTACGTTGTGCGCCAAAATGTGTAACGTACTTTTATCATCCATTTTCTTCTATAGGTATAAATTAACTATTTTATTCTCTTTCTTTGAGTGAAGATTTTGGAGTTTGTGCATTTGTATCTGAGCAAGTAAATCGTGAATAAAAGGTTGTGTCAGGTAGCAGGTATTATTGTGTTGTTTGGTTCATAATGTTCTGAGCAGAACTCGAGCGGTGTTTATATAAAAGTGATGAGGAAGATTGGATTTTGATGCCAATAGAAAAAAGTGAGGACGAGAATGGAGTTGAAAGTGAGCAGGAAGAAAGTGAGGATAGTTTAGAAAAGTATGAACAAATTCAACCGTTTTTTATTTGAGTTTGATGTTTCAAATTGAGGCTGTAAGCAAGGCAATCTGAATAAAGTTTCAACGCCAATAGATATTTTTGAAACATTTTTCACTCCAGAAATCGTTGATCGTCCATAAGACAATATTTTTAATTGTCTTATGTCACTTTGAAAACTGTTCTAGGTTTGAGAAATGAAACTAAATCCAACTATTTTATCCATCTCGCTTTCTGGCGAGATTTAATGCTCCAAACAACATATTATAGAAGCAGCGACTCCACCGAGAAACTGCCGCAATGCAAACGCAACTTGGTTATGAACGGCCCGTAATGAGAGCAGACCAGAGGTTTGAACCATGCCGCACGGAAGGGGTTAAATGTTGTTTATGCACTTAAACAGTTGATATTTTCTGAGTCCGAAAACCAAAGTATGGTTAACATTTTTAAATTCAAAAGATAAACGTCAACATTTTAGACGCAAGCGCATTCTTATTTGTGTCAACAAGAAAGGATAGTGGATACCAAATATTTGCAAAAAGAAGAAAGCCGGAAGAATTAAGTAAGTCTCTGCTATCCTGGCGTAGACTTTTTGAACCATCTGCTTATTCATGTTAATATATATGATCTAAGACCTTATCGTGACATGTGTGTCGAAATCTATCTGACAGGCGTGAAAAATGATCTTTGTATCCGCTTCTTCGTGCACTGGGCAGCTTAAATGGTGATCAAGCGTCTTTGGTACGTGGCCATTATTTATTACGTATTTGTATAAAATTCACTACAGCTTCTTTGAAATTGACGTTTTTTAAGTCTTTATTGAAAACAGGTTCTTCGATGCTGAATTGTGTAACTTGCATCCTCTCTAATAATGCTCATTATTTTTGATGGAATCTACCGATCAAAAGCGTATCATTTGAACGAAGCATACTAATGATTTTGGTTGACGTTTTCCGTAAGCTGGAACATCCTTTACGTTGGTGCGTTGTGGCATGTGCGGGTCAATTTTCTGCTCGAGTTCTTTTAATAATACTCCCTTATTTGTTTTGCAAATAAATCCGTCCATGTGACACAATGATAATGGTATCGGCGTCAGAGGGTATGTGAACAGTTTATCTATATCTATAGACTTCTATAATGATACGCATTAATATTGTTTCGATATTGACATATCATCGTCAGAATTTCTATGGGCTATTCGATAGATCATAAAATTCTTATAAAGCATCTAATAATAGACATCTAATATCGCAAAAGCTGAAATTTGGTAATTCAACTGGTAACGTGATAAGGGAACTGAGAAAATTATATGCCTCGTATCAAGCAAGGAAAAAGTGCTCGGCTGATGCAGTCAACAAACGTAGCGATGCGGTGCGCCTTTAATGTGCAGTTTTATTTTAAAATTATTAATGAAATTAACTGTCTCGACCCTTACTTCGTGGAATCTACTCATTAGTATTTTAAATGAAACTCACTGTTTCTAGCTAATTCCACAATATAATGAAAATTGTTGAAAATTCTAAAAAATTGACAATTGTTTCGATAAAGCAATATCATCGTCAGAATGACAGAAGTTACACTTTATTTGATGCCTACCTGATGTTTAGTAGTTATTTTTGGCTAGACCAAGAAGTGACCTAATTTGTGATTAACTTAATATATGTTAATAGAAAAAAGAAGAAGATGTGATAATACAAATATTAAAGCTTAGATATTATTAGCCCTATGGTGATATCCTGGATATAATTTTTCCAATTAAGATCAGTATAACTGTGCAATGATATAGAAACCCAGGAAAACTATATCTGCTGATCTTTTCAATTATCACTTAAGAAGACAGTTTATTAGTGGAGAGCTCCCTAGAATTTATCTGTTCATTGACAACTTCATATTGTGGGTTTCTTAAATATCTTCTAATTTCCAATTCTTCAAGGAAATTCAGTTCTTGTTTCTTTTCACAAATATGCAGCACTTCTAGTTCTGTGGTAGGTGTCAATGAATGATTGGTGTCAAGTAGATGTTTTGCGTAGTGGGATTTATCTGGTTGTTTTAATCTGTATGCTCGTAAGTGTTCACTGTATCGGATTTCAAAATTTCTAACGGTCTGACCCAAATAGACAGCATTACATTCTGGACATTTGAGTTTATATATACCTGATTTCTTTAATGGTGATATTTTTGTTTTTACATTTAACAATTTTGTACTAACGTTACTTTCTGTTTTAAAAGAAATTGTTGTATTCGTTGCTAAAGATATTATCTGGAACTATATGGAAAGCCAACAAACACTGATGTGACAATTCCATATAGTTCCAATCACCCCATGTCACATAAGCTAGCGGCATATAATTCAATGATACATAGAGCTTTTTCAGTTCCTATGAACAAATGTAATTTTGATAGAGAGATTAATACAATTAGACAAATAGCAACATCCAACGGTTATCCATTACATATGATAAATAAGCTAATTAATAAAAAAGAGGAAAAAGTGGCATTACAACCAATATTTCCTAAACAAACTGATGAAATAAAAACTGATAAAACCATCACATATGCAGGAAATATTTCTAATAATATTTCAAAGATAATATCTTTAGCAACGAATACAACAATTTCTTTTAAAACCGAAAGTAACGTTAGTACAAAATTGTTAAATGTAAAAACAAAAATACCGCCATTAAAGAAATCAGGTATATATAAACTCAAATGTCCAGAATGTAATGATGTCTATTTGGGTCAGACCCTTAGAAATTTTGAAATCGGATACAGTGAACACTTACGGGCATAAAGATTAAAACAACCAGATAAATCCCACTAAGCAAAACATCTACTTGACACCAATCATTCGTTGACACCTAACACAGAACTAGAAGTGCTGCATATTTGTGAAAAGAAACAAGAACTGGATTACTTTGAAGAATTGGAAATTAGAAGACATTTAAAAAACCCACAATATGAAGTTGTCAATGAACAGATAAATCTAGGTAGTTCTCCACTAATAAACTGTCTTCTTAAGTGATAATTGTAATGATCAGCAGATATAATTTTCCTGGTTTTCTATATCATTGCACAGTTATACTGTTCTTCATTGGAAAAATGATATCCAGGATATCACCATAGGGCTAATAATATCTAAGCTTCAATATTTATAATATCACATCTTCTTCTTTTTTCTATAAACATATATTAAGCCAATCACAAGTTAGGTTACTTCTTGGTCTAGCCAAATATAACTACTAAACATCAGATGGGCATAAAATGAAATGTAACTTCTGTCATTCTGACGATGATATTGATTTATCGAAACAATTGTCAATTTTTTAGAATTATCAACAATTTTCATTATATTGTGAAATTAGCTAGAAACAGTGAGTTTCATTTAAAATACTATTAAAATAATTTGATCTATTCAGATGATAGTATATCGTTTTCTAAGTCAAATGTACCCGACAGTATAACTATCGTAACCGGGTGAAGGATAGGGGGTAGAATTTGTGTTAAAAAAATTGAGAAAAATGGATTCCCCAAGACGAGTTCTATTATCTGGTTAAAAGCGGATCCTCTAGTATCATCGAAAACTAACCAAAACAAAGTTACATTAGTTTAAATGAACAGTGAATTTTATTTCTGTGATTTGTAGCTAAACGGTAACAGTAGCGTTTGAAAAACACTTTTCAATTGTTATTCATCGCCTTTGTGGCCAAAACAAAGCAAATAGCCCTTTCTTTTATGCTTATAATGATTTTTTGTTTGCTAAAATCGGCTGCATAATAAGTGAGAAATTTTTGTTGGGAGGATGTCACTAAAAGATGTGGCGCACTCAATGCAATCGGTACCCCAAAAACGCACCCCGCGCTGCCCGATATGTCTCAAATTTATGCAACTAATTTTAGATATATTTTAATCGCGATGTTTATTTCTTTACTGTTTATTTTTAGAAGAGAGAGTGTTATTTTGTCTTTTAAGTATGAGCACTTGTACGACTGTGAAGAAGTCTTCAAGTAAACTGGTAAGATATTTTTTTTGTTAAATTGTTTCTTTGTTGGTAGATTTCAAATGCATTTATGTATGTTTGTTATGTTCTTTAGATTGTCTACATGGAATATCTCGATTATCGTTCTACAACTTTAGATAGTGATTCAGAATCGAAAGTTTAATTCCAACTAAGTAAAATAATATGTAACAGTTCGAAATGTGCAATTCGGGAAACTAGGGGAAAACTAGTTGTAGGTTTAGAAATATCCAAGTCACGTTTTTTGGAATGTATAAAAATTAGAGCTACACGTAGTTCAGGCAGATGTTCAAATATTCAACAAATTTATTCCAATTTAAACGAAATTAAAAGCTCATCCTTATTGTGGCACAAGAAATGCTATTCTTCATTTAGTAGTAAAATAAATATCGATGCTTACAACAATAAATTTCAACACCTACCAAGTAAGAGCAGTCGTAGTGTAAAAGAAAAGACGTCCATTCAAAAACAGGCCCGTTTTGACTATGACAAAAATAAGTGTGAATTTTGTCAAAAAAGAAAAGCAGGATTTAAAATATCACAAGTAATGACGAAAAATACGGAATCAAAAATAATAGCAATGGCTAATAAAAATTTCCGTATTAAATCTAGAATCGGTGATAGAGATTTAATTGCATATGAAGTTGAATATCATGCAG
Organism: Galeruca laticollis; assembly: GCA_963921935.1. Classification (NCBI taxonomy): domain Eukaryota; kingdom Metazoa; phylum Arthropoda; class Insecta; order Coleoptera; family Chrysomelidae; genus Galeruca; species Galeruca laticollis. Next base: position 21,322,854 of record OY998181.1, on the reverse strand, counting down.
GTTGTCTTACAAAAAAACATGTTTTAAAAATAATTACAGAGTCCATACGTAAATAAAAAAGTTAATTTGCATAACAATGACTTATTTATCGCGCTAGTATGTGAAATGTCGAAGGGTTTCCAAAAAGGTACAGGATATAGCACCACCGAAATTTATAGAAAGTTTTTGGAATTAGGTGGTGATAGTAACATCCCTCGTAGAGGGCTGATTCAATAAAAAACTTTTAGAGAATTTCCGAATCGAAATTGAGTACGTTAAGTCAGCAAGAGCCAATGAACCGAACATAATTATACCAACGTTAAGTAAACAACAGGTTTTTTCTTTCTACGTAGTTCAATCTAAAGAAAATCCAGGAGAAACCGAAAAACTATAGGAATACAATCTTCAGAAATGTCTTTTCTACATCAAATTTGTCAAGGGATAAAACAAGAACTTGAATTATTAGCCAGATATGATGACGACACTAATGTATTAAATATCTGCCACAATATTATATATACTAATGCCAATGGTAAAAAGCGGAAACCAAAACATATAGGTATTGGAATATTGGTACACCAAGAAAATAGATAAAAAATTACTAATATTTTACTTAAATAAATGTGGTCATAGTAAAACTTACCAAGATATCTTAAGAATTCGTAACACTATTGCTCAAGTAGAAATACAATTGTTTTTAAAAAATTACAACGTATCTACTCCTAGGCTATTAATTCCTGGTCGGTTTGTACAATGGTACTGAATATACCTGAAGATCCTCAAGCTCTACATTGAAGTAATTTTAATAAAGATGTGAAAGTAGTTACGCCTAATGTGAATACAATATTCTTAAATTGTGAGAGAAATAATAATTCAATAACAAGTAATCTTGCTTGGGTTTTATGCAGACAACATAATTCAAATACCGAAGGAAATATGGTTATGCCAATAAGATGCTTGATCAAAATAACTTTAATACTACCACGTATGGATAATGGATATTTACCTATTATGCCTCACGTTGCTTCCGAATATGACACAATATGGACTGTAATTAAACGATGTTCATCAATTGCTTAAAAATTATATAATAAATTTTTCGTGCAACCGTACGCAAAACAAGCATTTTGCAGCCGCAACAGAGGCCGCAAAATGATATTTTGCGGCCGTTACCCAGAGTGACGGCCGACAAACATTTTTACGGCCGTTCCCATAGTGACTGCCGGCAAACTGAACGCCACTACAGCATTTAACATTTCTGAAATATGACAATAACAATGTATTTCGAACCAAAAACTATTTCCAAATTCACAACAGAAACATACTTTATTTTTGATATATATTGTTGTACCACTAAAGTAGATTTTTTCCTAATAATAATTATTATGAATAAAACATCATACTTCACTTTTTTTCCATATTTATATACCTTCCACAGTAGATGATTTGCATCACTAGCTTGTTTGAGGAATGAATCAATTTGCTCGTGCGTAAAAACTTTTGATTTCTTTGCTCGATAACCAACTGACTTTTTCTTGAGAAACGGTACCAATTTTAAAAACTTCTTTACGTCAATTCCATCTCGTACGTTAAGCATAGTCTTTAACATAGAATAAATGCTCCATAAAGTTGAACTCTTCACAACTTTTGATCGCTGCATCAAATATCCTAATAATATGTTTTCTGACACCGTCTTGACATTTTAGTTGACACACCAATCTTTGAAGTTGCTGTAACATTTTTCATATTTCCGTTTAGATTTTTCGGGTATCAAATCAGAAAGTGCTGAGTCTATGAGATCTCTCAGCTCAGGAGGAGTGCAAGTAACTGAAATATCACTATCGCTATCGGACATCTTGACAACTTCACGAGAAATGTCAAATTGATTTGTATTGCTAAATATTTCATCTCCATAGAAACATTGTGATATTGACGTGTAATTTTCTCTATTCGCGTTGAAACGCTGACTTTTCTAAAGAGACATAATGTTTATTGAAATTATGTAATTTTCACGGTTGCACGAAAAATATTGTGTATACTATGGCCGCGAAATGTTTTCGCGACCTCGAGATTATCTTGCCTCGGCCGGAGCGGCCTCGGTGATAATCTCTCTCTCGGAACGCGAAAAAGCATTTTGCGGCCTTAGTATACAAATAACTATTCTGTGCTAACACTAGATCAAGCATTATATTACAAAGCCAAGGAACTTCAATGGATGAATTCTGACGCAACAGCAAATGTTATTATAAGAAAGGGAGGTTTCCGCATTACGTTAAATTTCTTGAAACTTATAGGGTAATATATGGAAAACTCTGGTTTGGTGGATGTTTGGCTTGCAAGTGGAATTTATGGAGAGAGCGAGAGAGAAAGGAATTATGGAAGGTGAAAAATGGAACAAAGATATACGAGTTGACAAACTGCCATATGAGAGTTTAATGTTGTTATTTGAAAAATGGATTGCTGAATGTCAAAGTGACTCAAACCATACTCTCCATCATATTAGCTTATTATTATCAGAACTTACTGTCAATATTAAGAGTGAGTTAACCTCTCAATTCTAAAATGTGGTTAGTGTACTAAGTACATTGTCAACAGAATTCACGGAATTTGTTCAATCTCAAAATTCAACTTTTCAATACTGGTACTCATATTTGCACCTTGTAGAAATACTATTAGAATTTAATTTTGCTGAAAGAAATGGTAAGTGGGATTTACATTTAAGTCAATTCAAAAAGATGCTTCCGTACTTTTTCGCCTTTGATTATACAAATTTTTCTCGGTGGGGAACTGTGTACTTAATGGACATGTACAATGTGCCTACTTCAGCTAAAGAAGTAATTATCACATTTCTTATTTAGTTGGGATGCAAACAAATCTATATATATTGAGTGAATGAAAACGACGAATACTCAGTGTGTATTAGTTTATTACTTTCCAGCTAAGCGCTTTCGGCTATTAAGCCATTATCAAAGCCGTCGTCATTTAAAAAAGTAGGTGTCAAAGCCATCAAGTTGATTAAAAACAATGCTCAAGATAGAATCATTGTTATGATTGAGTCATTGAAATAAAAACATTAAAATACCCTATTGGAAGGGTGTAAAATTATAATTCACATGATGATGTAAATTCACTCAAAATTAATTTTTTTTTAATTTTGAGTGAATTTACATCATGTGAATTATAATTTTACACCCTTCTAATAGGGTATTTTAATGTTTTTATTCCAATGACTAAATCATAACAATGATTCTATCTTGAGCATTGTTTTTAATCAACTTGATGGCTTTGACACCTACTTTTTTAAATGACGACGGCTTTGATAATGGCTTAATAGCCGAAAGCGCTTAGCTGGAAAGTAATAAACTAATACACACTGAGTATTCGTCGTTTTCATTCACTCAATTTACATCTAGTGTGTACACCATATCCACAGACATTTCTAAATCTATATATGGTTTACCAAAAAGATGTATGATTTGCGTAAATTCTTGTTGATTTAATTCATATTCTGTCTCTGGTGATGTAACTCGTGATAGGAAGTCCGCTTCTACATTTTCTTTTGTATTTATGTAAAACGCATAAATTAAAATGTTTTTAGTCTCGCAATAGATACATAACATCTTTGCCATCTTATGAAGCTGCTTAAATTTAATGCCCCCATTCGATTAATGGTTGCAATTGCTGTTATATTATCCATTCGAAGCAGAATATTAAGGTTAAATGTATTTTATGAGAATGATTTTAGACTGTAGTAGGCGGCTTTTAGTTCTAAATAGTCTCTTAGAGTCATCGTTGCTCCAAAAACCCCTTGCTGTTTGACCATTGCAATAGGCGCCCCAACCTGTCATGGATGCGTCTGAGAATATTTCCAAGGAGAATTGCTTGGGTGAGATGCTTTTACCTTCCTTAGAAATATTTTTCAACCACCAGTTGAATTCTTGTTTTAAATTCTCTGGAATTAACATTTTCGTAAATTAAATATTTTAACTATTTCGAAAGGTTTTGTGTGGAACCAACCATAATTCATGGCTGGCGAAGAGAACACCAATTTCCCGACGAGTGATGCGAAAGTTCTTATTCTTATTATTTTTTGTTCTATTGAGCAATTCTAATAACGTTGTAATTTTGTTACTAGGCAAACTAATTGTCATCTCGTGAGAATTAAAATTGTAGCCCAAAAACTGAATCTTTTTAACGGGTTGAAGAACGTTTTTCTCCTAATTTATTACCATACATAGTGATTTTAAGAGGTTTACCGTTGTATATATGCTTTCATCACATTGTTCATAGGGACATAAAGCAACTTATCCGTATACGTAACGTAACGGAGATACGTGACTAATCAAAAAAGGTATAAAGCAAAAGCTTTCGTAACGTAACCATTTCTTCGGTTTTAACTTTTAATCTAAAAAATATTCTATCTTCTTGGATCTTCGTAGGAATTGTGCCCCGATATCTCCCTCAGTAAAATAATGTCATTGCCAATGTAAAAAAGTCTTTTTCGTTTTAAATCCATTATTCTATATCAAATAAGTAGTTTGTTATGTTCATTAAAAATAAGGTTATGATTTTTGAGCATACAACATCACTTTTGTCGTTTGGCCATTGAAAAACGCGAACATAGAACATAAGAATGTAATACGGTACGTTAGGTACATGTGACGGATTCATACGTTTCACGTAACGTAACGAAGCCCACGTATCGCTTCTGCACATGCGCATTGCGATACGGATACGTATAAGGGGTGATTTTTAAAACTGTTTTTTGATCCTATGATTTTCTCCAACTATTAAAATATCATCTAAATATATTATTACCTTACACCCCAAAATTCGAAGATGTCTGGCGACCTGTTTCATTAATTTAGTAAAAATATAAAGCGCTATGTTTATAGCGAAGGGTAAACAATTAAATTGGAATAATTGATTCTTAAATGAGAACCGTAAATATTTCCTATGTCTTTCATGGATTTGTAATAGAAAATAAGCATCCTGCAAATCTAAGTTGGCTAAGTAGCCAAGCTTTTGTTATTAGCTTAATCGCTGTTCTATAATCATCAAGTTTAAAATGATTTGTGGGTATGAAGCAATTTAGTTTTATTGAGATTTAATATAAAGCGATTTTTTCCATTAGTCTTTTTGATAAGAAAATAAGACGATAAAAATTGATTTTTAGTGTTCTTGCATTTTGCAAGTGCTCCTTTTTTAAGAAGGGTAGAAATTTATTTCTCGTAAAATTCCATATCATAAGGTGATATATTTTTTAACGCAATAATTTTCTGTTTTGGTTGGATACAAAAAGGTATCCTTATACCCTTAATCAATTTTAAAACTTGTTTATTATGGTCAATTTTTAGCCATTCTTTGTAAAAAGATTTTAAACGACAAGCAATTTTTTATGGTTCCTCTACTTGTAGTACAGTGTTTTCGGCTGATGTTGGATGATAACGGTTGGGAGTTTTCTCGAACTTTTTCTTCTGGTCTCTGCTGGTTCCCTGCCTTCTTTTCTATATGTCCTTTTTCATCTATGTGTTGAATATACCTGGCGCCTGGAGTTTAAAGAATGACTAGTTGATGTTCCCGGGGCTGTATGCTATCTTGAAGGGGTTGTTAATGCTAGCTTTCTTCATTGCTTGGCAAGAGTTAACTTTTTCCATAAAATCTGAGCCGAAAAGATACTCATCTATGGTACTCTGTTGGACAGCCACTCTGCTATCCTGATTGATAGACGGATTTACCTCCCATTTCCTTTTCACTGCTACCGCATGATGGACGCTGGCGCATCTGATAATTTTTGCACCAATTCATTATCAGTATCATTCGATGTGGTAGAAAGTTTCTCGGTCAAAATTGAGCCAATGATAGTCAAGCCAGCTCCTAGTTGTGTTTATAAAAAAGGAATCATTTTTCGTAGCCTGAGCTAAAAAAATGGTTTTTATTTCATCGTTTATTTTTGGTGCTTGGAGGGGAGCACAATTTTCTGAGGTAGGGTATTTAAGGATTAACTCCTTCCTAGTGTCGACTGGGATGCCCTGTGTCAAGTAATTCGACCAACGCACTACCAGTTCTTCATGTAGGGCTTCCCCTCTTTTATTTTGATTAATAGGGTTTTCGCCCAAAAGTTCAATAATCTTTTTATTAACATCCGCTTTTTGTTGTATCGGTGCTAGATCGGAGATGTCAACAGGGTCTAATAGTGGAGTAGTTTGACACGGCTCTTCGATTTCTCTAGAAGGAGATCCTCTAGTAGAGCTAGGGCACGACTCTGAAAAGAGGCTATTTATTTTTTATTTTCTATTATGCGCTTGTACACTATATATTTTTGTCCTTACAATAAAACCTTAGGGAATACGCCAACAAGTGTCTGCGAGTATTGTAGTCAAAACAAAAACTACGCCCTTTATATAGTATCTTAAAAAACATCAATAATAGGTATCTATTTTGCAAACAAGTGTTTGCGGGTATTGTAGTCAAAACAACTACACCCTGTATATAAGAATGTGTTTAGAAACCTATTGACAGCTTTAATAGCAAACAATTGTTTGCGGGCATTGTAGTCAAAACAAACTACACCCTGTATATATAAAATATGTTGAAAATCATATCTCTACTATTGCACATTTTTAGCGAATAGCACTATAGTATGTACAAAAAGTACGAGGAGTAATAAACCCTAATTAAGTATGCAAAACCTTTACAGGGAGCACCATGAAATTTTTGATAAATCTCTTACTTTAAATTACATTTCTTCCGTAAATCTAAAAACCAGGTAGATCGACCCCGTATTTGTTTCAGTTGTAGCAAAGTTTAGGGTTTATTCATTGTTAAAGGATTAGCAGATAAGCAATAACGCAATGCAGTGGTGTGTATTTTGGGAAAAAATACGTTTGAAATTATAATATAATAAAAAATGAAAAGAAATAATTATTGGAATACATTTATTACTTACATTTTATTCTATATCCGACTCGGAAGAGGAAGAATCGTTGTTGACATTAATAATAATAGGGTCGATTAAATCATCACAAATATTGTCAATTTTCCACATATTTGCTTCTACTTTGATAACATGCTCGATACAGTTTGTCCAATTTTCCTTACTCACATGACTTACAGCACTCTCAAACAATTTCACAACATCGTTTATTTTAAAAGTAGTATTTTTTTTCCAACTTCCCCCTTTACCTGAGCCCATATTAATTCTATGGGATTAAGTTCACAATGATAAGGGGGAAGTCGAAGAACTGATATACCACGAGAAGAAGCCATTTCTTCTACAATGTAGGTTTTGTATTTATTCTTGTTCATTTTTGCAATTTTGTAAAGTTCTTTCCTTAGTGGATCTTTTGGAAACTTAATATTTTTCGAAATAAGCCACTCCAAAAGCTCTGCTTTACGCCAACGACTTGTGGGCAATGCTTCTCGTAACCGTGATTGGTAACTTGCGTTGTCCATAACAATAACAGCCCCTTTTGGAATCAGATCCAACATTTGAACAAACCATTCCTCGAAGACATCCCCATTCATATCTTCGTGATAGTCCCCCGTGCGTTTTGAAATAAAAGTTAATAATCCACCATCAACAAAACCTTCAGAACTTCCAACATGGACAATGATAAGTCTTTTTCCTTTTCCAGATGGTGGCTGCAAACCTAACGACAAACCTTCCACGAATGCCTGCCTTCCGCTTTTAATGTTTTCATCTTGCCAAGATTTGGAAACTGTATATCCAGCATTTATCCATGTTTCGTCTAAGTAGAAGATTTTCAAATTTTGTTCTCTGGCATGTCGAATGCTTCTTAAATAGTCTCTTCTCCAAAAAACTATTTCCGGTTTATCTATCAAGAGAAATTTTCTATTATGTTTTGTATATCTGAAACCCACATCTTTCAAAAGTTTGCATAATGTCATTCTGGAGAATTTTGGATAGTCCGTATCTTCTTGCACTGATGTCATAATTTTGTCAAGTGTTGGAATTTCCTTTCGTAAGTAAAATCCATGGACTTTACGCCTTAGTCTTTGTTTTAATGACTCATCGATCTCAATTGGTTTTCGGCCTGAAGGAGTTTTAGGGGGTCGAAGAGTTCCATTCTTGCTTTCTTTTAGTAATCTATAAATTGTTGATTTAGCAACACACAACATAGCAGCCGTTAATTCCACAATATCATCAACACTTGCACTTGGATCCTTGTTTTTCAATGATATATAACAATTCAATATCAGAGTTTTTTCATTTAAAGATAATGGACCTGTTTTTGGTCGTTTAGATGGTCCTTGGCTTATCGACATTGTTTGGTACTTGCACAATTAACATTCAACAAATGTTTTAAATATATTCCAACTGTTTACAATATTATGACAGCCATACAACTTTACTCAAAGAACTAATACTAAGTACTGATTTAATGTACCTACTTTCTTTTAAAATAATATTCCCGATAATGTTTCTAAGAAAACTGGGTTGTTTGGAAAATTCCTCTCAATAATCGAATAATCTGTAAATAGGTGTAATCGTATTAAGCCGATTACAGTAGACCACTTGCCATTTAAAATTTCTGAGAAAAATTCCCCAAACACTACATATAGGAGTAATACAAATAAAAAATATTATGAATAAACGGGCATATCCAAACTCTGCCACAAAATAAAATTTTACCTGACTTGTATCAATTTGAGGATTACTGAAATGTTCGAACTGTGCCGCAACCATTTAGTTTAATCCTATTAGAGTCATTAGGGTTTATAATAGATAAAATCGGAGGCCCATAGAATTATGTATATTTCTGAAAGGTTTCAAAGATTTCTTGAATTAAATATTTTGAAGAAATCTTGATTGTTTTGATCGATATATAGGGGATTAGGGGAAGGATGTTGATGCACTTACACTATTGCCTAAAAATCAGGAAGAAGTATTTAATAGTGTTCGTGAATTACAATTACGAACGAACCGAGAAGAGGAATTTCTATTAACAGCAGACCAGGTATTTAAAATTATTGTGTTCTCCTGTTTTTCCAACCTTAATTTTTTATGTAATTCGGATTGTATTTTGATGGATGGGATTTTTAAATACTGTTCAACTTTTTTTTACCAAATGATTACCATTCATGGTTTTAAAAACGGCTATTACGTACCTCTTGTTTTTTGTTTGCTGCCGGACAAATCAAGTCAAACATATTCAAATTTGTTTTTAATTTTAAGACAAAAATGTAAAGAAGTAGGCTTAAATTTTCAACCTAAAGAAGTCGTAGTAGATTTTGAACTAAGCATTCATAACGCTATATATGAATGTTTTGGCAGAGATCAAATTCTTTTTGGTTGTAAATTTCATCTCTGTCAAGCTTGGTTTCGTAAGATTCAGGAGTTTCATTTGGTACAAGAGTACAGACAGAAAGGTTCTGTAATTGGCGAATACTTAAAAGTACATTTCGGTATTATGTATCTTAGTCCTGAGGAAGTTGTAGAATTTTTTTATAATGAACTACATTTTTTGCTTCCGAATGATCTCTACCTCTATCACTTTTTTTTATTAAAATTAGTACATCCCGTTACCTCTGACCTAAATCGTATATTCTTTAGCATAGCTGCAACTCATTCGTTCAATACAAAATGTACCTTACGGTATACCCTCTTAAAATATATTTTGGTACGTCTATGAAATCTACTTAAATGAATGATTTATTACTTCTTGTCCTTTCTATATAGACTATACATATTGCTGAAAATGTAAAATTTTAAATCACACACTTACCCTGTGAACTATATGAATCAGAAGATGTCGAACAGTTATCTAATGCCCTCTCTAGTTTTGCAAATTTCTTTTTCATGCGTAACAATTCCTTAAACGTCCTTCTTTTTTGTTAATCGTCATTCTCATTTTCTTACACTGCACGTGAAGGCACTTAAAAATGAGCTGTTCGATAGTCGCCTTGATATCGGGTGATTAGTATATACGACGAAAAATTGTTTACTCTTTTAAATACAGGTCGTGATTCACTTGAAATATGAATCCTACCAAATATATCATAGAAGAACTCCGATGAGAAGAATAATTATGTTTCTTCTTGTTATGCAGCCAGTTTTAGCAAATAAAAAACCATTAGAAGCAGAAACGAAAGGGCTATTTTCTTTGTTTCGGGTTATTTTTTGATAGGAGTTTTTGTTACGCCGTAATGGCGATGAATAACAATTGAAAAATATATTTCAAACGTACTGTTACGGTTTAGCCAAAAATCATAGAAATAAAATTAATTGCCCATTTACACTAATGTAATTTTTAAAAAGAAACTTTTTGTTGTTAGTTTCCGTTGATACTAGAGGATCCACTTTAACCAGTTGATAGAACTCGTTTTGGACAATAAATTTTTTTAACAAAAATGCTCATCCCATCCATCCCCCATCACGATTTTCATACTGCCGGGTAAATTCGACTTATGAAGGGATACACTATCACATAAATATGTCAAATGATTTAAAAAAAAGAGTTGCACACGGAATTAGTTTTTAGACGACTTTTCAATCTTAGGGCACTATAACTATAACTGATAAGCTGTGCACTTATCCACCGCAAAAATTCAGCGGATTACTTTTTTCGTGTAGCGTATTAAATTAACTGTTATCTGACCAAGTTTCAGCTTTTGCGGTATCGGTTTAGTCAGCGCATATTTTTCACCTCTTTACCCTATAGTCAGCTGATTATGCTTTTTGGTTAGTTTTCAACATCTTGACAAAGTTTCGGTTTCAGTATTTTTGTTGTTATTTTGTGTGGGAGGCAGCCGCGCCTAAACACCCGCCTCCAGACAAGCTGATAGTCCATTCCGTTACGTGGAATGCAGGACAAAGCGTTGAGAAAAATTTCAGCCCTTGCGATTTTGATAGAAAAAAAGGTCACTGGCTCCCGGACTACATATATTTAAACTTATAATAATAATCAATGAGACATTACCAATTTGGAAGCATCAGAGGTTGTAGATATGTTTGTGGCTAATGAACACAAATAAAATTAGGTTAGGAACTGTTACATCTAAGACTGTGAGTACATTTCATCACATGATAAGCGCAAGCGTAGTCACCATGTTGAAAGAGCGGTAGTTTAAAAGTTTCGTACTGTTTTGTGCAATAATGACTGGGAAATCCATATTATCTCCACAACCACATTAGAACAAATGATTGATGACGCAGTACTTGTTCTAAATTCAGTTGAAGCGTATAATTATAAACAATTAAAAATATGGTTAAAGTCTCATGAGCGTTCGCAATAAGGCAAAAAAGTGAGCTGGTTTAGAGGTTAGCTGCCAATACAATCTTATTATCTAAATAAAATTAAATAATGATTGAATAATTTTATCCTAATTAACTATCATAATTTATTGTTAGCATATGTAGTAATTCCAATATTAACATCGAGGTTAATAATAAATATTATCAACAACAAAGAGATTCATGGGTAATTAACGCAAAAAGTAAAAGGGCTACTGAAACAGAGTGGTAACCGCGGACATGCATGTTTCTGGCTCATTCGCCGTCCTCAGCACGGTATAACCAAATAAGGGTGTGAAACTCGGGAGCAAAGATGGTAATCGAAACATGGGAAAACAAAAAACAACGGATTTCAACAGGGAAACTAAACGCTCATGTGTACCTTCAATTGGAAGATCCCGAGTTTTCGGGACAACAACCAAGATCGAGACGGAGGCGCATATAGCCCCCTGCCTGAACCTTCCGACCCATAGTAAATAACAAAGAAGATGTAGGAATATCGCGTGATATGTAAACAACAGCAACAAAGAGGTTCATGAGTAATTAACGCAAAAAGAAAAAGGGCTACTGAAACAGAGTGGTACCCACGGAGATGCATGTTTCTGGCTCATTTGCCGTCCTCAGCGCGGTATAACCAAATAAGGATGTGAAACTTGGGAGCAAAGATGGTAATTGAAACATGGGAAAACACAAAACAACGGATTTCAACAGGGAAACCAAACACTCATTTGTGCCCTCAATTGTTTATAATTCTTTAACCAATAACATTTTGAACATGTTTTAATATGTACTTTGGCAGATGTTTTAATAATTTTTCACGATATTGCAGGTAAGGAAAATTTATTAAATAATATGTATTAGTTTTAAATGATACATACCATTTATCACTCCTACATACTCCATAAGAACATCGTTTTGTTGTTCCTTCTCGTACAGATAATATAATTATAGCCGACTGAAGAAATTTATTTTTTAATTAACGCACTTTTTTGTGAATTTTATTCAATAGAAATATTATTTCTTAAATTTTATTTTATTTTAACTATTTGGTATTTTAACATGCCTGTTTACAATAAATTGTAATGAAAAGGTCTATCATTGGTGAATTAACTTAATATTCCATATAACCAGTGGCGGCGTACGATCACAAATTTATAGATTTTTTAAAATGGAACATAGTAAGGTAAATGTACCAGTTATCGGCACTAATTCTTAAAGTCTCGAAAAATAAGGTTTCTGTCGCTAGATAAATATACATATATGTTATCGCATTTCTGCGAACCTTTATCTACACCTCTGCAAAACCGACCGTCCGTCGGCCACAGTTGGTGGTGGTAACTGTAAAAAAATATATTGGTCAGTTTCCGCTAACCTCTCGTGTCAAGTGTTTATTGTCACAAATATTAAGAGAAACAGGTGAGCTACATTGTGTTATATTTTCTGAATAAACTACTGTATGAAACGAAACCTGGGAAAGATACTGCCAAAGAATCAATACGTATTTAGGAGAAAGTAACAGCTCGGAAAGTTGGAGAATAATAAAACATCTACGGAGCAATAAAAGAAAAGAAATAATATCGTCCATCAAACCACAAGATTGGGAAGAGTATTTTAAACTGTTATTAACCGAAAATCGTGAAGAATTTAAAGACCAAGACGATCAAGCCCATAATACTCAAAATATTAATATACGAGGATCCCCGGTAAGATTAAAAATGGAAGAAATAAAGAAAGTATGTAAAGAATTAAAAAATGGAAAGGCGCCAGGATCAGGGGATATTCCAGGAGAACTCCTAAAATACGGCGCAAAGACACTCTGTGAGCAACTCACGGTGTTATTCCAAAAATGTGTTAGTCTAGCCGAAACCCCAGAAGAATGGAAAATCTCATATATGACAAGTACACATAAGCAGGCAGACAAAGCCAAATGTGAGAACTATCGAGGCATAGCGGTCACAAGCTCGATAAGTTGAATGTATGGAAAATTTCGAAAAAATCGAATAGACCAAGAAAACAAGAACAAAGGAAGCAGAAGAGCAGGCAGGCTTCCGAGCAGGTAGATCTACAATAGACCATATATTCACGCTTACTCAAGTAATAGAGAAAAAGATAGCTAGAAACCAAAAAGCTTACGGTAGTGTTCCGATAGCAAAGCTTTGGCATACTTTAAAAGACACATATATCAATTATGAAATAATTAAAGCACTTAGAAGTAGAATTGAATAGATGAGGCTTTTACTTGATGAATATCCATACTGAACGATGAAATAAAACCATATACGTTGTTTAAATCTTCATTTATTTGAACTAATGTTCAATTTAAACAGTAGTTGTTTAAATTCGAATTCGTTTTGACAAAGCTACTGTGTTAGCGAAACGCGTCAACAAGTTTAAATTGAACATTAGTTCCAATAAATGAAGATTTGAACAAATTATATTGTTTTATTTCATCGTTCACTTAAAAGTATGTATAACAAACCAATAACGAAGATCAAAGTAGGTAGACAAGTAACATCCAGATTCACTGTATCAAAGGGACTAAAACAAGGGTGCTGTCTATCACCAACGCTCTTCAGAATATATCTCGAAGGAGCTCTGAAAAACTGGAAAGAAATAGTTAAAAATATGGGTATGCCGCTAATTGACTCTACCTTGTATACATTATGTTTCGCAGACGACCAGATACTGATTTCTCAAGATTATGATGATTTAAATTATATGACCCGAAAACTTATCGAGTAATAAAAAAAATGGGGTTTATAAATAAATATACAAAAAACAGGGTATATGACAATACAAGTACAACAAGAACTCATATTAGAGGACGGAAATATCATTAAAACAACTAGCGAGTATCAATATTTGGGAGTGAAAATTTCACAAAACGGAACACTTGATGCTGCAATTAAAGAGAAAAAATGCTTAGGAAGAAGAGCCATTGCATCACTAAACAGCATACTGTGGGATAAAAACATTACGAAAGAAATCAAAAAACGAATCTATAACACTATTGTAAAAAGTATAATTATCTATGGTTCCGAAGTATGGCCCCTGTACAACTCTACCCTTTGGTTTCGAGTTGTTTCTCAACAAAAAAACCGCTGTCACCAGATGTAATAAAGTCGACCCTGATAAAATCTATCTACATGTAAATGTAATAACGCTGTCACCAGTGTAATATCTCTAACCTCTTTGAGTGTAATATCTGCTTTCTACTCCCCTATATATATATATATATATATATATATATATATATATATATATATATATATATATATATATACCAAAGAAATTAGAATAAAAATAGTAAAAACAAGAAGCGCTCTCCACAATATGAAACGTGTATTATGTAGCCTGGAATTAAGTTTAAAGTTGAGAGTGCGAGTACTAAAATGCTACATAATCTCGATTCTCATGTATGGGGTAGAGGCATGGACCTCAAATAAGCAAACCATAAATAAACTGGAGGCCATTGAAATGCGGGCGTATCGGCGTATCTTAAAAATCTCAAGACACTATAAAAACACCAATGAACAAGTGCTTTCAAAAATGGGTAACTTCTACAGCTGATAATACAGGGTAAGATCCTGGGGAAATGAAGCATTGGCAGAAGAAGGATGTCATGGCTGACATATTTTCTTAATGGTTACATGGAAAATGAAGTGTACACCTATGCACCATCTGGTCTAGAGACAAATTCACCAATTTTAAAATTAAACAGAGTCACCTAAGATGTGGAGATTTGCTAGTAAGAACAATTTTGAAGGAAAAAAATTTGATTGTTGTTTGTATCACAATGGAAAAGTATGGATCCTCATTTCTGTCTATGAGATGTTGGTAGTTGGAAAAGAAAATAAAGTGAAAGCGGTAGTAAATTTATTGAAGAATTATTTTAAGGCAAACGATTTCGGTAAAATAAAGAACTGTTAAGATGGTGATTAATCAGAAGAAGTATAGCTGCTTGCTAATTATAACATGAAAGAATGTAAATCTAAAACAACACCAATGGTCAAAGGATTTCATTCCTCAAATGAAAGTGAAATAATAGAAGTGCCTTATAGACAATTAATAGGAGGACTTTTGTACCTATCAAGAACCACCAGACCTGATGTGACCTTTTCAGTATCTTATTTGTGTAGATTTCCAGATAAACCCACAGTAGAAGTATGGAACGCAGCGAAAAGAATCTTACGATATTTGCAGGGAACAAGGGAAATGGGACTAATATTCTACAAAACACCACTGGTGAAATTAAATTAATGGTATATTCAGATGCTGATTGGGCAACAGATAGATACAAGTGATTGTTATAGTCTAAGCGGTTGCATAATATTGTATGGAATTAATCCGATGTCATGGTTTCCAAATAAACAAAACTGTGTAACATTGTCTACGGCGTTTTTTGCGCCATCTACTAGCATGGTACTGAGCGAACGATACCCGAGAATCTCGTAACTCCAATTCTATTTTTAAAGCATTAATTCCAGTAAAGCTCCTAGCCATGCCTGCAATATTTTATATCCACTGCTAAACTGCATTTTTAACGCCATCTATTCGCTTGGAAGGTTACTAACGAACTTTATTTTACTGATTGCTATAATACCGTTTTCTGTGAATTTACCCAAACCAAGCTGTTTGGATGTCAATTTTAAAAAATAAAGTAATTTTTGACAAATGGGTAAATTTATGTGGAAACAGAGGGTTGAAGGAGGAAATGACATATGAGAATATTCACCACAATTGTAGAGTATGTGCCTTACACTTTGTACCTAAAGATTTTGGTCCAAATAAAGTTCTGCAAAAAGGAGTTTTCCCATCAGTCAATTTACCAGGTAATTCTATAATAATTAAAGAAAAAAAACTAACAACTAACTAGGATACATTTATTCAATAATATTTTTGTAGTATTTTGATAAAGGCTACACCGTATAGCCGAAACGTTAATAAATATGTTTCTTGTGCGTGCCGATAAAACTTAAAAAGGAGTCCCGACACGATAAAGGGACTTATGTGGTGTGATAGCCCTTTATCCCTCCTCGAACAAGAAAGTTCCCGTTTTAATCTAAAGGGCATGTTTTTAAAGATATAAGGGACTTTCCGACCCTTTAACTTGGAAATTAAGTGCAGTGGCGCCATCTGTTATCGAATATTTGAACTTCGTTCAAGACAACTATGGAGACTATACACTCCAATAGTGGCGCCATCTGTTATCGAATATTTGAACTTCATTCAGGACAACGATTGTTTGGGTTGCATTTCCAAAAGCGTTGCGAGCAATTGTAGCATGTGTAGTAGTGACACGAAATTTAAAATTCTAATTTCAATAAAGTCTTAAATTTAATTTGTTGCTATAATAAAGTTATTAAATTTTGTGTATTTATACGTCATTAGCTAACTTATATTTTGGAGTTAAAGCGACATAATTTTAGTTATCCAAATTAGTTCTCAAAACATTAAAAAATTTAGGTTTTTAAATTTCGCGCTTTTACTACAAATGCTACCGCTATAGAACCTTTTATTATGGCGGACGATAATGACCAGAATACTCTAGAAGGTGTGAGAGAGAAAATATTTTCAAATTTTCTCGAATATTCTAGAGCCTAGCTCTCTGAATATATAAGAGCCCGGTGTCGCTCACCAGAGTTAGTTTAATTTGAACAGCGAAACGAGCGATTTCAAAACGAAAAGAAGAGAAGTTATCTGTGAGCCTTTATTTAGAAGTATCACGTGTGAGTATTTTTAATAGTGTGTTTAATTAACTCTCGATTTTGAAACGAAATAGAAAAAAGTTATTTGTGGGTTTTTATCGTGAAATTTCAAATGTGAGTATTTTTAATAGTGTTTAATTAATTCTAATGGTTTTTTTTCTTTAAATTGTAATTTTCTTAACCTTCAAAAAGTCGCGCGGCGTCGAATTGATGCCTTCTATATACTTTTGGCCGTAAACAAAATATCGCTCGACCGCTTGAAGGTTAAATATATTTTTTTTGTCTCAACGTACCCCACGTTTCCGTTACAAAATAATTATCTATAAAATGTTTATTTAATTTATATTTTATAGAATACAATGCCCAGACGTAAGAGAGGAGGAGATTTGGCCAGTTCTGCAGCGAAACGGCGGAAACAAAAAGAATCTCGAAGAAATGAAACGGAAGAAGAGCACGAAGCACGTTTACAGAATCAACGGACCAGAATGAGTAACCTGAGAAGCAGAAGAAGCGAAGAAAGAACAGCAAATAAAAGTACTGAAGAGTCGAGAATTTTAAAAGATAATCTAACAAAGGAAGCATTCCACTACGAACCGACGAAAAAATATTACAATCATAAATACGTTGTTATTGGAAAAATGAATAACATTTGCCAGTTTTGCCACGCAAAAAAATTCAGTAAAGAAACACCAGGTCTCTGTTGCATGAATGGAAAAATTCGATTACTACCAATTGAAGCACCTCCGCAGGAATTTCTGCATTACATGCTCGGGGAAACACTAGAATCAAAACACTTTCTTCAAAATATAAGATCATATAACTCCTGCTTTCAAATGACTTCTTTCGGTGCTACTTCGACTAACACTAATAGAAATGAATTTGAATATGTATTTTCAATTCAAGGGCAAATTTATCACAAAATAGGATCGTTACTGCCAATGCCTAACGAAGACCATAAATTTCTACAAGTATATTTCATCGGAAATGAAGAACAAGAAATTGATCAACGATGCACAAATTTTAATGGACTGAGACGCGAAATAATCCAAGATGTACAGAGGATCTTACACAAGTATAATCAACTGATTTATATATTCAAAACAACATTAGACCGCATGATTTTTGATGACTATAAAATTGTAATTCGAGCCGATAAAAGACCACGTGGAGAACACGAACGCAGATTTAATGCACCTCAGGTAGATGAAGTCGCCATTGTAGTTGTGGACAATGAAAATACAAGCCGTGACATAATTGTACATCCAAGAAGAAAAGGACTACAACGCATTGCAGAGACACACCGTTCATATGATGCTCTTCAATATCCGTTAATATTTCTGCACGGAGAGGACGGATACCATTTCAATATAAAACAAATTCATCCTGAAACAGGCATAGAAACAAACAAAAAAGTCACTTCTAAGGAGTTCTATGCTTACCGCTTAATGATCAGAGACAATGAAACATATAATCACATACTCAACACTCGCCGTTTATTCCAACAATTTCTGGTAGATATGTACGCAAAAATAGAAGCAGAACGGATGCTTTACATAAGATTGAATCAGAAAAAACTACGCACAGAAGAATACATCCACCTTCGAGACGCGATCATGAATGACGGCAATATTGACGATATTGGAACAATGGTAATCTTACCCTCATCATACATAGGAAGTCCAAGACATATGCACGAATATACACAAGATGCCATGACCTACGTAAGAAAATATGGACGACCTGATCTCTTTATAACATTTACATGCAATTCATCATGGCCAGAGATCAAAGAACAACTAAAATACGGACAAACCTCCATAGATCGACACGATATAATAGCCCGAGTTTTTCGACAAAAACAAATACGATTTATTGAAGTCATCACAAAATATCACATCTTTGGAACTGTTATTTCCTGGATGTATACAATTGAGTGGCAAAAACGAGGATTACCTCACTCACACAATCTCATATGGCTACACGATAAAATTTATCCCACGGATATCGACAAAATCATCCGAGCTGAATTTCCTGAACCACAAAAAGATCCGGAGCTTTACAACATAGTAGTGAAAAACATGATTCACGGACCATGTGGATCATTAAATTTCAATGCGCCATGCATGAGTGATGGAAAATGTACGAAAAAACATCCAAAACCGTACTTGGACGATACCAAAACTGAAGATGACGGCTATCCCAAATATAGAAGACGATCACCGAAAAACGGTGGCTTCACAGCAAAAATACGAATACAAGGCAGAGACGAACTGGAAATAGATAATCAATGGGTAGTACCGTATAATCCACTACTTTCCAAAATGTTCCAAGCACATATAAACGTTGAATACTGCAATTCAGTAAAATCTATTAAATATATATGTAAGTACGTAAACAAAGGTAAGTGATATGGCAGTATTTCAAATAGTCCAAAATAGCGAACAAAATAACAGAAATGATGAGATCCTCATGTACCAAATGGGAAGATACATCAACAGTAACGAAGCAGCGTGGAGGATTTTTAGTTTTCCCATACATGAACGCGAACCAGCTGTGCAACATCTAGCAGTACATTTGGAGAATGGACAGAGAGTTTACTTCACAAAAGACTCGGCTAGAAAAATTGCAAGCGAACCACCTCAGAACACAACATTAACAGCTTTCTTCCAACTGTGTCAAACAGATCCATTCGCCAGAAAGTTATTGTATGTCGACGTCCCTATTTATTATACGTGGGACAAAACAAGGAAAATTTTTCAACGTCGGAAACAAGGAATGCCAGAGGAGGGTCATCCAGAAATCATAAAAACTAACGCAATAGGTCGAGTATTCACTGTACATCCAAACAATGCCGAATGTTTTTATCTCCGGATGTTGTTACACGAAATACGGGGACCAACAAGTTTTACAGATCTCAGGACCGTTAATGGCTACCTATGCCAGACTTACAGAGAAGCATGTCAACGCTTAGGATTATTGGAAAACGACAACCACTGGGAATTAACACTACAAGAAGCCACACTCACAGCTTCAGCTGAACAAATTCGAGAGTTATTCGCTATAATATTAACAACATGTAACCCATCAAACCCAAAACAGCTATGGGACTCTTTCAAAAGGAGTATGAGTGATGATATATTGTACCAAGTCCGACAAGCTAATCCTGAACTGACTATAGAATTCAATGACGAGATCTTCAATGAAACACTCATTCGCTTAGAAGATAAATGTTTAGCAATAAATAATCAGGCCTTAGTAGAACTTGGAATGCCAGCACCACAAAGAAATGCTTTTAGTGTGCTAAACTACGAAATTATGAAGGAAAAAAGTTACAACATCAATGAACTACTTGAATACATTGCTCACAACAAACCACTTCTCAATGACAATCAAAAAAAAGTTTACGACGTTATATTGAGCCGGATAAATAACAATATTGGTGGAATTATTTACTTGGACGCACCAGGAGGCACTGGTAAAACGTTTCTCATAAATCTAATACTGGCGGAAATACGTGCTAAAAAACTCATCGCACTGGCACTAGCATCATCTGGCATTGCAGCCACACTTATGGAAGGAGGACGAACTGCCCATTCTGCCTTACAACTACCATTGAATATAGCCGAACAACAATTCCCGGTATGTAAAATTTCAGGAAAATCTGGACGTGGTCAAATTCTAAAACAAGCTAAAATTATCATCTGGGATGAATGCACCATGGCCCATAAAAAATTTATAGAAGCCATGGACAGAACATTACAAGAATTGCGAAAAAACTCTGAAATAATGGGAGGAGCTCTACTCATACTCTCAGGAGATTTTCGACAAACACTTCCAGTTATTCCCAAGTCAACATCAGCAGACGAGATCAATGCATGCTTGAAAAAATCACATCTCTGGCCACAAGTACAAATACTGCAATTAACAAAAAACATGAGAGTTGAATTATCAAGAGATGAAACAACAGCACAATTTGCTAAAATACTTTTACAAATCGGCGAAGGTACATATCCTACTGACCAAACGACCGGCCTCATTGAACTTAATAGTGATTTCTGTAATATAGCCACTACTGAAGACGCACTAATCGACAAAATTTATCCAAATATTATTCAGAACTATACTAATGCAGAGTGGTTATTTCAAAGAGCAATTTTGGCCACTAAAAATAATATTGTTGACGATATCAATTTTAATATTCTAAAGAAAATACCTGGTGAAGAGAAAATATATAAATCGATCGACACGATGGTATCCATTGAAGAAAGTGTCAACTTCCCCACTGAATTTCTAAACTCTTTACAAGTACCAGGAATGCCATTACACTGCCTTCGTCTCAAAATTGGAACTCCAATCGTACTACTCAGAAATCTCAACTCCCCAAAATTATGTAATGGAACTAGAATGATCGTAAAACAGCTATCGAATAATATCATTAAAGCTGAACTTATTTCTGGAAAGACCAAAGGACAGACAGTATTTATACCTAGAATACCTCTGATCTCTTCGGAATTGCCATTTCAATTTAAAAGACTGCAGTTTCCAATAAAATTAGCCTTTAGTTTTACAATTAACAAAGCGCAAGGACAAACTTTAAAATATTGTGGCATTAACCTCAAAGAATCCTGCTTCTCTCACGGTCAGCTATATGTAGCTTGCTCAAGAGTAGGAAATCCGAAAAATTTATGTATATATACTCCGGACAATAAAATGAAAAATGTTGTTTATAAACAAGTATTGTAAATAATGAGAAAACGTTTTCAATAAACTTTTTTTTTACTTTTTACGTCATAGTTTATTTTTTTATTTCGACTCTACCACGTCATCTCATATCAACTCCCGGGCGCAGCCGGGTTTTTTAGCTAGTATATATATATATATATATATATATATATATATATATATATATATATATATATATATATGTGTGTGTTATAACGGAATTTGTAAATTTGTAAGCACGATAGAGGGCGTATTTTTTGACGGATCGAAACCAAACTCGCTACAAAAATCGTTTACGCCAAAATCTTGGACGAGTTCGTTAATGAGCCAAATCGGCCCAGTAAAAACAAAATGGTGGCCTGTCAAAGTTGAAAAAAAATCGTATTTCCTTTGTTTTTCATTTGACGCAAAAAAGTTACTGATCTTTTTCATAGACCTTAACACGTTCTATAACTTTTGTATTTAACATTTTTCTCTAAATCGTACATTAAAACATTTATTTAAGAAAATTCACAAATTATAACGGAATTTGTAAGCACGATAGAGGGCGTATTTTTTGACGGATCGAAACCAAATTCGCTACAAAAATCGGTTAGGCCAAAATCTTATACGAGTTCGTTAATGAGCCAAATCGGCCCAGTAAAAACAAAATGGCGGCCTGTCAAATTTGAAAAAAAATCATATTTCCTTTGTTTTTGATTTGACGCAAAAAAGTTACAAAGCTTTTTTATAGACCTTAACACGTTCTACAACTTTTGTATTGAACATTTTTCTCTAAATCGTACATTAAAACATTTATTTAAGAAAATTCACAAATTTACCAAAAATTTTTTTTATTTTTTTTGTTTTTGATTTGATGCCAGAATGTTACTTTGGTTTTTTGTACATCTCAAAACATTCTATTACTTTTTTATCTAATTTTTTATTTTGGGTTTTATACAAAAATGTTACTGAAATAAGCCTGTCCAATTGGTCCTGTGCCATTGGGATTTTATAATTTCATATTATTTAGTTACATCAAGTTTTGACTGTATACTTCTATTAGAATATTGTCTAAAATAGGGTTTAAAATTTTACATTTCAACAAAAATGTTATGTATATTGCATGTTCATATTATTTTTTATTGCTAATGATATTATTTTTTAATTTAGAAAGATCTGATTTACTTGCTGAGGTGAATGTCTCTAGGGTTAAAGACCTATCACCAAAAGCCAGACGTCTCTATCAAATAGCCACTCAATTTAAAAAAAGAGCTACCCAGTTTAGAAGAAGTCGTCAGTTGCTGTTTAAAAGGTATGCTGCTGAAACCATTAAAAAATCTGAACTTTTTGAAAAATGTGTATCCATTATATTGTATCATATGTGTAATAGTTGTTAGCCATGCTATTATCAATAAATTATTCTTATCTTAAGTTTGAGAAGAAAATAAAGAAAATCACCTGTACTATTTTATAAACAAAATTTTATATTAAATTTTTGAAACTATTTGTCGACGTTCGTCTTTTGATAAACTATCCTGGTTAATAAAAACGGATGAAAGCTTTAAACAGCTTTTTGAAACAACCTATCCTACTTTTAAGCCAAAATAAAATAACAGGTTGGTTCAAAAAGTGTTTAGACTTTGTGTGACTATTTTTATTTGTTTATTTAAGAAAAAACAATATAGGCATAATTTAAAAAACCTTCACTATTTGCTTGGCTTGCCATCTAGTAGTAGCTAGTAAACTGTGACTAATCATGCAGGTCTCTTCCTTTATTTTTTCCCTGTTGGTGAATAGTAACCTTCCACCACAATAGATGGCACAGCACTCGACAAAACTTTGTGGCTTCGGACTTAGTACAGGAGATTCCATTCTTCCCCGTATTAAAAGTATTTATCTATGCTCCTAACTCCGACCATGGTAACGGTACTTAGAAAACCTTGTAACTACCAATATCGAAAGAAGACACAAACCTCGTATCTCCAAAAACATCATGATATGAAAGCAAATCTCGTAATTCCGATGTATATTTATTGTCAAATAATCAGAATGTGTGTTTTCTGTTATTAATTAGTGCCTGGTTCATTGATAAATATTATATTTGAGAAACTGAAATAATAGTGTTTAAGGTACGTATTGGCAAACATTAGTTGAATTCGCAAGTGATGATGAATTAATTTGAAGTATTAATATTTTACGGTTTACGAATAGTTTTAGTACAAAACCTAAAATAACAGTTTTATTATTCAAATTCACTATGACTACAAGCAATTAAAGTATCGAAAAAAATATAATTTCGGACATGTTTTGAAGTGAGAATTCATTGATATTAATTTTCATGTAGAATACAGAGGTCACTGTGTGCGATTTAAAAACGTTTTCCAGTAACTGTACAGTGACAGGATTAAACGTTTGCGTGTGGTTGTGTAATTGAATTATCACTGATTAGAATGGAACCCATTACTAGACTTAATTCCTCGTAATTAATTGGTATACGAAACTGTTCTGCAATGTTCATTAACTTTTATTGAAAAATATAGGCATGTTTGAAACAATCTGCTAACAAAGCTTCTGTTCGAATTTGTTTTTAATTACCAAATCCTCACGTGATTTTATTTCAACTTCCCCTGTATACTACAATTCGAATATTCTGCTCAAAACATATAACTAAATATATCCTTCTTCTCAACATTTAATATTTCCTTACATCAACAAAAAAGTCAGTTTAACTATAGTAACACATAAGAAATACAGATAAATATCGTTTTCTGAAATTCCAATGAATATCTCAAAGTACCCGACATCTTATCGCTTCATAAAAACTCTCTTCCAAACTCTGTTATCTGTATCTACGAAACATTTCAAGCCCCCAAAAAAATCACCCTAACTGCCAACTTCACTTGTTGTATATGAACGTTACGTTTTAAAACTCTTTTATCCCATTGGCTAGATCCTAATATTTTGCTCCTTCCTCGCTCCTACCTCAACCGACGTATAAATACGCCATATACCTTACATTTTCTCTCTTTCATCCTTTAACGTGGTACATAAACGTACTCAATTTATAAGAGCACCCGGCGTTTTTATACCGGGAACAAACATGTGTACTTAATCTTTATTCATCTAATAAATCATCATAGTATGTGCAAAATACTCTCAGTTATCGCGTATGTACAGGTGAAGTCTTAATTGTCTACGCAAAAATAAATAAAATTATAAATTCATGCAAATATAAAACCGAAAGTGACATAAGTGTTTAACTTCATCTTACATTTCATCATTACATCAGTGAAAAACAACCGTATTGGTCTTTCGAGTACATCTTATAACAACACGAACCTTCATTCCATCTAATAGCCCAAGAAAAAAGGGTTAATTAGAACAGCTTCACTTTTTTTAGATCATGTCTCGCTCAAAAAGGATCTTAGAAATGACATTCCAAAAGAAAGTTTTATTCCATATGCCAGATTCCCTAAAACCAAGCTGAACACAATTTATTTTACGCCTCTACCTGGCAAATCCTACCATGTTATGGAAACTACATACGATCAACTAATCACTACTTATGAATCATCTGATATGTCACTCTGTGAATATTAGTCAGTCTTTCCCAATTCGGCAACCGATTTAGGAGTTATGAAACATTCAGGCATAGATCGGCCTGTCTACGGAATCAGGTGAAAATTCTAACAAAATAACTCCGCAGCTGTACCCAGAAACAGAAAGTTCTACTTGTGACATTGTACTAATGATTGGATTGATTCAAAATGCATCAGATCCAGTTTTCATATCTTATGATCCAGATGAGTCAGTAGCAAGTGAGACGGAAACTCTGACCAATAAAATTTTACCTATTGCCGGGTGTAGAAAAGTTCCAAACTTCACTCCTTACAAACCAGATGAGTCAGCAGCAAGTGGAACGGAAACTCTGACCAATAAAATTTTACCTATTGCCGGGTGTAGCAAAGATCGAGACTTCATTCCTTACGAATCAGACGAGTCCGAAACTAGTGAAATTGAAACTTTAACCAATAAAATTCCACCTATTTCAACCACGTCTGTCAGAAAAAGGAAACAGTAACGACATGTAGATCAGAAAACATGGTGCAAGAATGTAAAACAACTGAAGAAAGCTAAAGGTGAAGACTATTTTGGGAAGAAGAAATAAGGTGATAAATGGAATTACAAAATACCCAGGCCAAAGCGAGAATTCACAACACGTTGCAACTGTCAGATGCCAATAAATAATTCCAAGAAAAAAAACATTAAATGTAGTGAGTTTTCGGAAGAAGACAGGATGCAGATATTTTCAAAATTTTGGGAATTAAGTGATGCTGAAAAGAAGATCTATATAGATATGCTTACTACAACTGATACAATCAAAAGACCAAGAAGAAGAAAGTTCAAGACGACAGTCAAGCTTTATCTATTGCTTGAAGAAAAAAGATGTGTGGAGGAATGGTCCGTGGTTTCTTGGACAAAAAATCTATCACATATGAAGAATTGAGTGAATGAAACGACGAGTACTCAGTGTGTATTTATTATTAAAATGCAGCTTTCGGCCATTAGGCCATTCTCAGAGCTGTCGTCTTAAAAAAAATCCTATAACAGGTGTCAAAAAACATCTAGTGAATAAAAACGAAGCAATGTATGATGTTAAGTCATTGTTACAATGAAAGTTCCTTCATTCACTTCTGACTGGGACTTTCCATGATGTAAAATATACTTGTACACCCTCTTAAAGGGGTATTTTAATGTTTTTTGACACCTGTTATAGCATTTTTTTTATGACGACATCTCTGAGAATGGCCGAAAGCGCTTAGGTGCATTTTAATAATAAATACACACTGAGTACTCGCCGTTTCATTCACTCAATTTATATCTAGTGTGTACACCATACCCACAGACAGTACATATGAAGAAAACAAAGATGTAGATGTGGCTTTGGAAATACAAAGCGAGCCCTCGCAAGGTCATACACGAGAGGTTTTTCAAAAGAAAATAAACTCTTTGGTGGATTTCTTTAACACTCTCGCTAAAATGGAGTCTCACTATTGCAGAGTTCGCACTCAAAAGCTGTATCTTGAACCTATTTGGCGTTCAAAAATGCATTTATACAAGGTCTATTCCGAAAATCATTTCGCCAGTCACGACAGTCCTTTTTTCTAACATTTACGAGGATATGAACCTCAGTATTTTTGTGTCAAAAAAAGACGAATGTAGTACATGTGTCGCAAGAAATACAGGCAATCTGAACGAAATCGAATATTAATTACATCAGTTGAAAAAAGCTGAAGCCAGGGATACAAAAAGCAAGGATAAGTAAAATGAAGCTTTCAGTCAGTCCTGTTGACGCCAAAGTCAAATGTTTGCATGCTCTATTATAAGAAAAAGCTCATCGTTCACAACTTTACAATTTACAATATTAAAACAAAACTAGGCTTTCGTTTTTGTGGAATGAATGTGAGGGTAAAATAGGAGTAAACGAGTTCTCAACCATCATCTCTTACTTCATAGGATATGAAGCACGTCATCTACCACAAAATCAGGAGCTAATATTCTATAGTGACGGATGTTACAGCCAAAATCGTAACGTCACTCTAGCCAACGCTATCTTACATGCTTCTATTGCTAACAATATTACTGTAGTCCAGAAATATTTGGAACGTGCGCATACGCAAATGGAAGCAGACTCAATGCATTCCCTTATATAACGCTAACTGAAACATCGAAAAATAAACATCCCTGCGGATTATGTCGATGTATGTCTTCAAGCTAGATCAAAGCCGGAACAATTCATTGTCAAATATCTAGATCATTCTTTTTTTAAAGACTTTGGTAAACTAATTTATTTAACCTCTATCAGACCAGGGAAAAAAGGTCGGAGATTCAATAGTTCAGGATATTCGCGCCTTAAGATATAACCCTACAGGTTTTATTGAGTTCAAGATAAGGCATCCTGGAGAGTGGCAAACTTTACCTGTTAGAATAAACAAAACTCCAAAAACTCTCACACCCACACTATACAATGAACGTTTAAACATATCAAAAGATAAGTATGAACAGTTACAGCAACTAAAAGTTGCCTGGAAAAAGACTATCATTCCCTATATGATTCCCTAGCATATGAATAATAATATAAAATACAAATTTTTATATTTATAGAACAAAAATTAGTTAGGCTCTCTTTACTCTTCAGTTATTTAAAGCAGTGTAAAATTTAGTAAATAACTTGTTATTTTATAATAAAGCTTGTTTGCCTCGTAACTCATGTTTATTATGAAAACGTAGAGGAAAGTCGCCTAATTTCGGATAGGATCCTAATTTCGGATACCCCTGAATCCAGAAACTTACAAACTGTTTTAAATAGTAAGGGTCGAGACAGTCAATTTCATTAAATAGAAATCTTTATTTACAGGTCAGCGAAGACAAGAACAACATATCGTACTAGTAAAGTGATCCGTCTACTTTTCAGGAGATGGAAGCACTATATTTATTTTATGTCATTGTGGGTTTTTTCTGTCGCTGTCAGTTTGAGAGTAGTTTTCGTGTTTGAAAGCGTCTATAAAATTCGGTTTTTTAAATAAGGTAAGACTAAACAATGTTAATTTTATTTTTTCTGTTGCCGTATGTAAATACTAGAAGAAAAAAGAGGTATGTTGTCTTAACCTAAAACCTGCGAAGGTTCCTAATTCCGTACAGTATAAAGGTGCTTAATTCCGGGAATCCGAAATTAGGATCCTTTTTTTAGTGTTAAACTTCGTATACAAATAACAGTATATGATCAGTTTTTGATAATTGCGAACGGTTTCAAAACACGGTACAAGTATTTTAAGAGATTGGTTTCTGATTCGTATGCATCTAAACTAAACCCAAAATTATTCGGGGTAACAAATCACAATGCTTTTCTGAAATCATTTATTTTTAAAAACACAACATTTTAACCACCCTTCTGTTTTTGTTGTCATGTGAGTATAAAACAGTAAAGTGGTTGAAACGTTGGGTTTAAAAAGTTTTTCGAAAAAAGCATTGCGATTTTTACCCAAAATAATTATGTATTTAAATACGGTACGGTAAATATCTGACAGTTTAATTTTTTTCTACAAGACAATGTTATGTGTAGCTAAAAAACGCAAGCAGTGGGAACCTAAACGAATGATGCTTGCCATGAATGCAGTTCGAACAAAGGAAATGGGTTAAGGCTCCAAATTGTTTTCTGTTCCAAAGTCTACTTTGGAGGACTACGTAAAGCAAAAAGATAAAACTCCTGAGCAATTACTAGCTAGTGAGATTGGTAGGAAGCCAGTACTTTCTGCGGAACTGGAAGCGGTCTTAGTGGCATATTGCTTAGAAATGGATAAGCGTTTTTTTGGATTGAGAACTGTTGACGTTAAGAATCTCGCATACCAGTTAGCAATAAGGAATGGTCTGCGTCATCCATTTTCTGGACAAAAACTAACTGCTGGTAAAAAGTGGGTTAACGGTTTCCACCGACGCAATTCCAATCTATCTCTCAGAAAGCCTCAAGGAATCTCTAAAGCAAGAGTGAAGCGGTTTACTCAAGAAAATATTACAAATTTTTACGACCTACTGGAGTAAACCTGGAAAAAATTAATTTTAACCCGGTGAGAAAGTATAACGTTGACGAAAGTGAAATAACAACGGTTCAGTCTAAAAATTCGCGGCTTATAACTTTAAAGGGTAAAAGACAAGTTGGATCAGTCAATTCTTCAAAAAGAGGCGCTGTGGTAACTGTAGTTTTTTGCATGAATGCTGTTGGAGGATTTGTGCCTCCACTATTCGTATTTCCTCGCAAAAACATGAAGGCAGAATTGTTAGATAGTGCTCTACACGGTTCACTTGCAGCCTGTCATCCATCAGGCTGGATCCAACAGCATATATTTACCCAGTGGTTACAGCATTTTATATCATAAGTAAAACCAACACATGTGAACATCCTGTACTTCTTATTCTTGATGGGCACTACAGTCACAAACGGAATATGGATGTAATTGAAGCAGGGCGTCAAAATTGAAGAGTGGAAGTACCAAACGCACTAAGTACCAAATTCATAAATATGAGATAATCAAGAAAACAAGTGTATCAAATGTATTTTTTGTACTTTTTACCTGAAAAAATTCACAACATTTCCTAACAAGTGGAAGAAGTAACTCATAAAATATTAGGCTAAAAATTTTATTATAGCATTCAAATTAATATTATTTTGTTTAACTAAAACTGAAAACGCATAAGTGCCAAGTTATGAATTTAGCAAAGGTTATAAGTAATAACAAAAGATGAGTCCTAAGTGCCACTTAATTTATAGGTTATAAGTACCAACTAGAGGTGAGTGGAACTGCTACTAGGTCCCAAGCTTTCCTCTTGTATGTTGAGAAGTTCTCTGTAAAATGCTTTATGTTCAGGATTTTCCAGGTAAGGAATCATAGACGTTAATGATTTTTTTTATTCACAGAAATCTTATTTTCAGGGGGTAAAAGTGATAATTTTGCAGATTTTAGGTCTTCAAGAGTTTTTCCGTTTTTCAGTATATTGACTGGTTTCCATGCCTCGATATCGGAGAAGGTTTCTTTCATTTGAAGAATCGTTGGATTATTACAATCAACTTTTATTCTTATCGCTTTACTTATATTCAATTTTTTTGTGTTGAGATACGTATCAGCAGCTTCTTGTATATTCCAAAATCCATTTACGGACATGTCAATAACTTGAAAAGGAGGATCATATTTTGCGGAAGTTATCACTTCGTGTAAATCATTGGGTATTATTGCCTTCATAACGCGTTTCCTTTTCTCAATCAGAGCGAAGTCCCTATCACAACACATAAAGCTGTGGCCACTAATAAGGAAATTATACTCTAGTGTGTCAAAAACTTGATGGAGAACAAGGAACACCAAAACAAATATTACCATTCTGTTCTTATTTTGCCCCGTACAGTTGTCACTCCATAGTAGCAAATGCTTTTTTTCCGAACCACCAGAATTTAAGACTTTAAGAAGGGTAGATGCAACCTCGTTACCTCCTCGACCACTGACGCATTCATGCCACGTGCACATAAAAGCATGGTTGTTGTCAGATAAATGAATCCCCAGATTGTAACAAGATAATTGGGACAGGTAAAACATATCCGAATGGGTCAAAGTGGGGACAAATAGGACCTGTTGTAAATCAAACGAAACAGAACATTTATCGCTACCAGGAAGTTGTGAATCAGCGTTTTCCTTTTTCATATATGCCATAGCTTTCTCCACTTTCCGATGGTGAAGTTCCAATTGAGCTTTTGCCTTGGTGCCGTCACTATTATTCTGCTTTGACTCACAGTTTAGCCTATCACACGTATGGCATGTATCAACTCTAGGGCGATGAAAGCCTAATTTCGGAAAATCGCTTTGGAATACCCCCCTATAAAACTTATAGCTCACGGAAGACCCTTTGTTTTTTTCTAAAAATGATTTAAAAAGTCTGTGGATATTTAAATCGGGACTCAAAAACTGCTTCTCTGATTTGGCACGTGAGTAGTGCGAGACATCTCTGGGGAAGGAATTTATATGTTGATGGATCAGCTGACGGTCATTATCTGTAAATTTGCTTGGCTTATTATTTGAACGCCTGTCTGTAAATGTGGTATCTCCCATTTTCTTCTTATTTATTAGACCAACTAAACGTTTTTGAGTAACGTCAAAAGTATCCATAAATGTCTTTCTGCATATTTGAACGAAATTTCCATCTTGATCTGGAACTGTATACGATATAGTTGTTTGTCTTTTACTGTCCAATGCAGTTTCATTTTTTCCATGCCGACGTCTTTTTATTTTCACTAAATTTATCAACTTCATTAAATGTGAGCCTTGAGTTTTATAGTTTTCGGCATAAAATCTTTCAAAAAGTTGAAGCTTTCGTTGATACGTTATTTTTTTGCAGTCATAATAGCATTTGCACTGCACCTGAAAAAGGAATGCACACAGTTAAGTGGAATCCCACGAACAAACTAATTTTATTTTCATTGGTACGAAACATTATGTCCCCCTAGCATTTCAAACAAAAACATTTGTGGAAGCTCCCTAAACTACTACACACATTCCCGCCATCACTACACTCTCCCGCCATAACCTAAACTTTCTTACCTGTTCATTAGGCGGATTTTTGTGACCAACTTCAGTCTTATTTCTCTTAAGATATGTCTTTCCAGCATGCCTTTTCTTCCTTTGTTCTTCTATAGACCTTCCTTTATTCTTTTCTGGGTCAATTTCCATGATTACACCGTAAATTCAGCCCAATACACACACAAACTAAGACGTACTTTTACTGTGAGTAAACATTGGCACTTATAACCTTTCTCCATAAAACCTCCTGGACTGTAGTACCCAGCGCCATCTTATTTTCGTTTATATAAGCTAAGAAATTAGATAGCCATTTAGAACCATTTTAAGAAAATACTCAGAATATTTAGATTTTGGTACTTAGTGCCTTTGGTACTTCCACTCTTCAATTATGTTACGATTTTATCTATATCACCGCATAGTTCACACAAGATTCAACCATTGGATTTATCATTCATGTCGCCATTAAAAACGTATTATTCCCAATGAATTGAGATGTGGTTGAGGCACAATCCAGGTCGAAATATTACCTCATATCAAATTTGTAAATTGATGTGTCCGGCCTATTTAAAAAGTGCGACCGCAGAAATCTCGGTAAATGGGTGTCGTAAAACTGGGATATTCGTTTTTTAACAGTTTTTTTTTCTGAACCTGACTTTATGTTAGGA
This sequence comes from Galeruca laticollis, assembly GCA_963921935.1. Classification (NCBI taxonomy): domain Eukaryota; kingdom Metazoa; phylum Arthropoda; class Insecta; order Coleoptera; family Chrysomelidae; genus Galeruca; species Galeruca laticollis. Next base: position 21,290,420 of record OY998181.1, on the reverse strand, counting down.
CGGCAAAGAGAGAGAACAGCACCACCAAATGTAATTCAAGACAACACGGAAACTGTATTGTTAGCTGATTTAGAAAATGTTCTTGAAACTACACCTCCAAAGCAAACTACAGCAAAGGAAACAATCCTGGTGAGGGCTGAGGATATAAGTCCTTTACCTTCATGTAGCTCTACCTCCCAAGTTAAGCAAAAAAGTCGCGACAAGGTTCAAGTTGTGTAATAACCAGCACACCCTATAAAAATCAACTAGAGCAAAGTATTCGCGAACAAGAGAGACAAAAATGTTTAAAAGGAAGAAAGGAAAATTGAGCGCAGAAGTCGGAAAACAAATTCAAGAGACTGATCTAACAACAAAAAAAGTGAGAAATATAAAATCAACAAAAAACCCAAAAAAAAGCACAGTTAAAAATAGGGGAAAGAAGAAATTGAGCAGTGACGAATCTTCAGATTCTGAAGGCGATGACCTTATCATGGATGATGATTCAAATTTAGATGCGGGTGATGAAGATGCGGACACAGAATGTTTATTTTGCCTGAATTTATATTCTGGAGATACTCATCGTGAACTATGGATCAGATGTATGCAATGTTGCAGATGGGCTCACGAGCAGTGTGCCAACAGTAACCATAAAAAAGACTACGTATGTGATTTGTGTCTGAATATATAACCCATTTTGTTTTGCATAAGTGGTGCCCCAATTTCGGATAGGGTATCCGAAATTAGGCACCTAATATTTTTCCAAAAGAAAATGACTTTTGTTCAATTTGCACTTTTGTAAAAATAGAATGTAAATACATATGTTTTCATTGTTAGACTTTTTTCTATAATATCCAGAGAGTTTCTTGACATAGATATAATTTAAAACAAACTACATTTTTCACAAATACCAGGTATTTAAAAAGTGGTATCCGAAATTAGGCGACGTTCCTCTAATAGGAAACCACGTATCTCCGTTGAAATCTCAGCAAAAGTATTACGAGCTCAGAACATTATTATTACAATATCAACAGACCTACAGAATAAATGTATTAAAACATATTCCTAAGATTTCAAATAAAAAACACAAGAAACAGTTTTTTTAATCTTCTGTAAAATTTAAGATTTTGGAGATACGAGGTTTGCGAATTAGGGTAACAATATGTAGCAGCGGCTACTTCTGCTCAAGACCTAGTGAATATTTAAGGTATTTTGAGTGGTTTTAACATTACTAATGACGCAATTCTCTACTGTGACAATAAAAGCTCTATTTTGATGATAAAGTCCAATGAAAATTCTAAGAGTTTCCCCAAACATGTCGTTTTTACGACATATAGAAAATTTATAGATACTGTTTTTTTTTCAAACAGAATAGCTTAAAAACATTATCTGAAACGTGAAAATAAAATTGTCTGATAATAAATGTGGTTTATTGCTCAGAGTAATACTACATGATGTATTAATCTGAGGTTTATTGGTTGTGTCCGCCATCTTAAACATGTCGGAAAAACGACTATAAAATTTTTTATTAATAACCACCTGATTTTCGCTGTATCCGTTTATTAAGAATTACAAAAAAATCTTATTATATTGCCTGACAAAAATTATTTCCCGATTTCCCGGTCTGACGCGTCAAAGTTGTCGATTTCCTGACAACAAAAAATTTATTAATAACCGTCAGACACCTGAAAATTATGTTAAGAAAACAAATATTTGATTTTTGGTATAAGTGTCTGATAAATATAGTGGGGCGTAACTAGAGTCTGACGAAAAAACATCATTTTTTAATAGTTGCAGGATCATCCTATCTCAAGTGAGCAAAGTAAGTATATCTTACCACCTTTGATGTACATACCTGCAAATATCGGAATCTCCGAGTTATACCAAATGGCAGTATCTAGGTAAAAAATGTACTACCCCTGAATTTGCCTAGAAGAGATTTAAAGGTTAAGATGAAAGTAGCTTAATAAAGGTTAAATTATAAAATTTAAACAATATAAAACACAAAATATTTACTTGTTCTCTAAAGAAAGGTTTACATTCCCATTCTCCGCCCTTTAGGGACGCCTACAAGAGCCCTTCGTTGGGGGTTAAGAAATGGTACACATTTATTTATTTATAAAATTCTGAAAATTTTATTAAAAAAACTTTGAAAAAACGTAAAGAATTAAAAAAACAAAACAAATGAATTCTCTTCGTCTGATGACTCTGATGTTGATTCATCAGGTACCGAATCATTTTCAATTTCATACAATGAATCTGAAAAAGTAATAAAGTGGTGCTAAGATTGAATTTTTTAAAGCCAATTTTATAAAGATTTGGTTTTTTAATTTATTGTGAAGTATAAAATTTAGAAGACTATAAAAAAAATTGGGGAAAATTACTAACTAGTCTTTTACTCAGTAAATGGTTGATGAAAAAGAAACTGTTAAAAAAATTCTGGCTTTTTGGTAGGTAATAATTGTTGCTTATTACACAGTAACAATTGAAATCTTTTACCAGGTACTCAAGACATGAAGCGTTTAATCGCGAAATATACGAAATTCAAAATCGGAAAATAGTTATTTGTATCACTAGTCCAGAAAATGACCTTTTGCGAGTATGAGAGTGATATTGTGTAGCCTAGATGCGAAGCATCGAGGCGAAACATTTTCTGGATGTGTGATACACACTTTGTTTTGGTCCGACCACTTTTTAAATTGATCAAAAGTTTATAAATTTTCTACTAAAAACTAAAATATCTAAAAATCGACTAAAATGACATTTGCTATATGATTAATAAAATTAGTAATGAATGATTCTCAATCGAAATCTAACTACTTAATTATTAGATAATAATATGTAGGTATGTGCCTAATGTCGTATAAAGTAGCACAGTAAAGGTTATTTTAAGATAAACTTGATAATAACAAATAATTATTAGGCATAAACTATTTAATTTCAAATAAATACAGCAAAATACAATCGATATATTTTTATAATCGAATGAAAGGTTGTTGTAAACAAACGCGTCATTTCCCAACTGTCAAATTTAAAATTAAATGTCAAACTTTTATTCAATATAATTTTTATTAACAAACAATTTATTAGTACTCTTTTTAATTCCAAAAAAGTCTTTACGCAAATATTGAGATTTATTTAATTAATTTATGAAGTGGTGTACCCAAAATTAACTGGCAAATGAGAAAAACAAAATTTCATTTGATCATCATGACATATAGTTTAAGTTACTATTTGATATAAATAGTGTAATCACTGTAGTGAGTAAGTTGGTAATATCTTGGTAACTTTATTGCCGGCCTAGTAAATAAATAAAGCTGTTTCCGGACGATTTTGAAGCATGAAATAGCATTGTTTCTGGTCGGAGGACCAAAAACATTTTTTTTTTGAAAATAAAAATATTTATGATGTTTGAAGTTATAAACATTACTTTTTATTATAATTAAGAGAAAATCGTGTTTTGAAGGTAAATTTTAATAATTACTAAAAATTTGTATTTCACACGTCAGACTGAAAAATTAAAAAACACATTTTATCAGACATCTAAAAAATTGTATTTCATTTATTTTTTTTAAGCAATGTTCAAAAAATTAGCTGGTTATTAATAAATATATAGAAAAGAACGCAAGGTCCAAGCGTATATATTGGCAAAATAGGTATTTTTATCTAAAAGACCCTCTTTCACTGTCAGAAATATTTTTAACATATTCCAAATTTAATTTAAAAACTAAAAAAAATCATAAAAATAAGTTATTAATAATTTTTTTGTTGTCAGGAAATCTACTACGTTGACGCGTCAGACTGGGAAATCGGGAAATAATTTTTGTCAGACAATATAATAAGATTTTTTTGTATTTTTTAATAAACGGATACAGCGAAAATCAGGTGGTTATTAATAAATTTTCTTATAGTCGTTTTCCGACATGTTTAAGATGGCGGACACATCCAATAAACCACATTTATTATCAGACAATTTTATTTTCACGTTTCAGATAATGTTTGAGAAAAAAACAGTATCTATAAATTTTCTATATGTCGTAAAAACGACATGTTTAGGGAAACTTATCGGACAAACGCCCCAAAAACAAAAAATGTCATAGAGGAATTCCAATGAAGCCATACACGAAGTTTGGTGAGAGTACGTATCACAAAAATTTTTCCCAGCGGGCACCCTAACTATTAGTTAAGTTGCGATTTTCAGGTATCATTTTATGAAACTTTTTTAATCCAGGAAGAGTGTTAGGCTGTAAAGTATTGATGGCGAACTTCATGTAGTGTATGTGTCTAAATAATATCAATGTAAACCAGTTGATGTACCCAGCACATGACTTCACCTAATGTAACGAGGCTATCAGTTTTCACCCAACATTTTTTTTAATACTCTACTTGAAAAAAATGTTCATAAAATTGAACAAAAAAATGAATGGAATACATGGTACCGCATAATTTTTTTCCATACATTTACTGTAAACTAAAATTTTTCGGTCAGAACCGCAAAATTCTTGAAAATTTTTAACACGCTTCCATAAAAAATTCTATAATTACGAAACTATGCTATATATCGATACCTTTCCCACGTCATCCGATAGTGGAAAGATGCATCACAATTACTATTACCGATTATGACAATGATATCTTCACGTTTTTGAACATTGAGTTACTAACCACTTTTTGTGTCAAATCCTTTTCCTTTGAACTAAGTTAGTAAATTCCAACTTATTTCTTAATATTACATACATACAAAACCTATACTAAGAAAAAAAGTAAAAGTCAAATGGCGGGAGATAAACCTCCCGAACCTCCTGATAAAAATAATAACAAAGACCAAAATATATCACAAATTAATAGAACAAAAATCTTATACACTCCACATAGCTCTCCCCCGTTTGAAGTATATATTCAGGAAAAGTCAGGTAATGTGGGTAATTCACATATTATGAGTATATCCAAAACTATCTTTAACTTGAAACTACAAGATGTAATAAAATTCACCAGAAAGGGTAAAAACCGAATGGGAGTCACTTTCCAAGAATGCAGAAGCTGCTAACAACTTTATTAATGAGCAAGACTGGGAAAATTTGGGTTATGAAGTATATATACCAAGTCACAATGTATCAAACAAAGGTATTGTAAGATTTGTAGATACGACTCTTACAGAACAAGTAAATAATTCAGTTTACAACAACAAATATCAATAATTGTAAGGTGCTACATGCCAAGAGAATGAACAGAATAGCGATCGTTGATGGAAATATAAAGTACATCCCCACAGGCTCAGTGTGGTTAACTTTTGCAGGAAAAATCATCCCACGAGAAGTGGAAGTATAGGGCCTTCCACCCTGGTAAATTCATATATAAGCCCTGCCATCCAATGCTATAACTGCATACTTTATGGACATAGCACAAAAATGCAGAGGCAAAGCAAAATGCAAAACTTGCAGCAAAAGCCATAAAAATGACTCAAGCTGCAATTTACATTGTATCTATTGCAAAAATAATGATCACTCATCAGTTGATAAAATATGCAAAGAACAAAAAATACATTAAACAACTAATGGCATTCTCAAACATTTCATATTACGAAGCCAGCCAACAAATACCATCCAATTCTTCCACCAGCCCACCAAAAAATGACCTACACAACTTTCCAACTCTAAGAAAACAAAACTCAAAAGAACAGGGCAACTCAATTCAAGTACCTACATGAAAGAAGATTAGCAACAATATCCACAACACACGAAGTAGCATCTTATGTACAAGTAGCCACAACATCCCCAAGCAGCAAAAGAAAAAGACAAACAGGCAACGACAAAGCCGCACATACCAAATGCCTAAATAATCCAAATGGCAGATAAGAGATAGGAAACAAAACGACCACACATAGTTAACATCCCCCCTAACAATTAGCAAGAAAATTGGAAGAAGAAAAACTTCAACTCGATGTAGTACAAGAAATATCATTCTTATCAGAATCCCACAGAGAGCTCGTGTTTATAGGAAATTTGATTTCAAATAATTATCTTACACTCCAGCAAGAAGTGGGTCAGCTAACAGAAATAAACACAGCACAAACATGTACACCTCTATCACCATGCACCAAAAAACAAAATACCTCAGGGGACTATATGGACCTGTCCGACACGGACATGTTCTGATCTCCTGTCAATATTTGCATTTTGTTCGCATTCACTCCACTAACTGTAATCCAGTGGAATATACGTCCATACAACTCCAACACAGATAACTTGAAAGTAATAATTAGAAACTGTTAAAGTGCAAATTCACTTGACCGACTGTAAGCTGGGCCGCTGCAATCCCTACCAACTAACTGCGTGAAGCGATGCGCAGACTAGCCAACGCGGGATGCGCAGACGACACAACGGACCATGCGCAGACGAGACAAGACGAGGTCGTCGGTTTTCGAGCATCGTGGCAAGAAGATGCACTTTCATTTTCATTGTATTAAAATTGTCATTTTTATAAATTATTGTGAGTAAAATAAAGAATTGAAATTACAGTTCACTTAACTAACAACAAAATCATTATTCAACATATGGTCCTTCAGCCGAACGGTATAATATCATCAAATAATCAAAGTGTGAAGTGTAACAACACAGCAGAAATCAAGCCATTAGCAAGAGTGAATGGAAAAAACCTGTAAGTCTGTTCCATTTTTTCATTAACTCCTTTGTTTAAAAAATAGCTCGCGAATTTTTTATTGCATTCTGTAAAGAATTTGTGGTAGATTTATTTAATAATAATGCCTGATACTGAACACCAACCAAACAACCAAATTGAGGCAAATAGGGAAGAGCAAATTCGCCGGTTAACATTTGAACGCGGCCAATTATAATCAAAATTGACAAAATTTATCACGTTCTATGACAAAATATCCTCTGTAAACACAGATAAAATAAATGAATTAGAAAATCGTCTTGTAACTATTTTAGATATCATAAATAAATTTGATATTATTCAGTCTCAGTTAGAATATTTAAATGATAATGAAGAATCTGATGAAGAGCGTGACAATTTCGAAAATAAATATTACGCAGTCATAACAAAAGTTAAAAATCTAATAAGTACTCATAGAAATGAAGAAAGTACATCTCAAAATGTCTCTCAACCTAGATTGCCTCAACAAAATCAGTCTACTTCTTCACTTCAAAACTCAATAAAACTTCCAACATTAGAACTACCTAAATTCCAGGGAAATATCGATAAATGGAGTCAATTCAGGGATTTATTCATAACCTTAGTACATAATGATAATACAATTGACAATGTAAGGAAGTTTTATTATTTAACAAGCTGTTTGGTTGGCGAAGCTCAAAAGGTAATCGCGTCAATAGAGGTAACCAATGATAACTACCCAGTTGCTTGGGATTTACTGATATCAAGATACGATAACAAAAATCTCACAATAAAAAATCATGTAAATGCAATTTTAGACTTGCCGGTTATGAATAAAACAGGTTATACGCTGCGAAATCTATGTGACGACTTTCAAACAAGAGTTCGGGCGTTGAAAGTACTTGGCGAGTCCGTAGATCAGTGGAATTCAATTTTAATACAAATTTTAGTACGTAAACTCGACCATAATACAGAAAATGCTTGGGAGGAATATCTTAGTACACAAAAAAGCATGTCTCCAACATTTAACGATCTAATAGCATTTTTATCAGATAGGTGTGTGTTATTTGAAAAAAGAGAAAATCGGTACAATCATACTAAAGTATTAAGTGATGAAAATTATCATTCAAAAACAAAGCAAAGTGACTATCATACTAAAACGGATTATTCAAGCTACAAGAATAAAACTAACTTTAATAAGCGTACGTATCCTAAAAAACAATCAAATTATCTAAAGTCAAGCTCACACGTCTCAACATTTATTCAAACATGTCCTCATTGTAAGGAGCAACATAAATTATACAGCTGTAAACAATTTCTCAATTTACCAGTGGCGTCGCGCATTCCCATCGTCAACAAACTAAGGTTATGCCACAACTGTTTAAGATCTAATCATACAACTAATGAATGTATTTCTCAAGGCTGTAAACTATGCAACAAAAAGCATAATACAATACTTCATTTTGAAAATGCGGCAAACAGTAACTCATCAGCAAATATCAGCGTAAATAATGAAAATAACGTTTCCGCGCAGAAGTATAACGAGGTAGCTCATTCGTCCAATGCATACTCAGTATCGAATTATGCAATAAATAGCAGTCAACAAATCATACTATCAACAGCACTCATTCTCATAAAAAATAGTAGCGGTGGTTGGCAAACATGTCGAGCCCTATTAGATAGCGGATCTCAATCGAATTTTGTCACGAAAAATTTAGCGGAAAATTTGGGGTTACCATTATCAGACCTAAATGTCCCTCTTACAGGTATAGGCGGCACTAATACTTTTACAAACAAACGAATTATCACAACCATTAAATCTTGTAATTCCGATTTCTCATCAAAGGTATATCTTCTTGTGTTACCAAAAATCACAGAGTTTTTGCCAACCTACACATTCAATAAAACATCATTACAATTACCTAAAGACATAATTTTAGCCGATGAGAGTTTTAATATCTCATCATCAGTCGATGTTTTGCTAGGAGCAGAAACATTCTACACTTTGTTATCATCAGGTCAGATCAAACTAGGCAAAAATCTTCCAGTATTGCAAAAAACAGTACTAGGTTGGGTAATCGCAGGTCCCATATTTGATAATAAAAATCAAGCTAGGTCTACTTGTCATTTATCTTTAATCAATGATGATCAAAGGTTAGAAAATCAATTAGAAAAATTTTGGGCAATTGAAGATTACACCGGTAAAAAACATTTATCAGATGAGGAATCGAGTTGCGAGGAAATATTTAATACAACTGTGTCTAAGGATACAAATAATCATTTCATAGTAAACTTACCAATAAAAAAAATATCGTTAACCTAGGTGATTCGTTGCAAAATGCAGTCAAACGTTTGTACGCGATGGAACGTAAATTCACAAAAAATTCTGAATTCAAGGATCAATATGTCAAATTCATGTCTGAATATGAAGAATTAGGGCACATGTCCTGTATTAGCAATCCGTTCAGTACAGATTTAACAAAAAACATTTTTTACTTACCCCATCATGGAGTTATAAAGCAGTCGAGCCTTACAACAAAGTTAAGAGTAGTTTTCGATGGATCATGCAAAAGCACTAATGGCGTGTCATTGAATGATATTTTAATGGTAGGTCCTACATTACAGGCAGATTTATTAGATATATTAATCAGATTTCGTAAACATAACTATGTTCTTACGGGTGACATAGCGAAAATGTACCGACAAGTCAATATAACCGAAAGCCAGAGATCTTCAGCGAATAGTGTGGCGAGCGGATTCCTCTCAACCCATAAAACATTACCGATTAAATACTGTAACGTACGGAACATCAGCGGCATCCTTTTTAGCGGTTCGGTGTTTACAACAAGTTGCTATCGAAAATAAACATTTACATCCAAACGTGTGTCAAATCATTATGGAAGATTTTTATGTAGACGACCTCATCACGGGTTCCGAATCTATAGAGGGTGCGATTGAAATTAAATCGGAAATATTCAACATTCTAAAGCAAAGCGGATTTGAGCTTCGGAAATGGGTTTCGAACGACCCTCGAATTATTCAAAAAACAAATCTAGATGTTCATGATAAATACGAGGTTTTATGTCAGGAAACTAGTAAGACTCTCGGTCTTAGTTGGCAAGCTGGAAGAGATATATTAAAATATACAGTTAACACCCAAGATTTAATCAACTCTAATATTTCAAAACGTACTATATTATCATCTATTTCTAAACTATTTGATCCGGTAGGACTTGTATCGCCAATTATCATAAGAGCTAAAATTTTAATTCAGCAGCTTTGGTTATCAAAATTAGCGTGGGACGATCCCTTACCTCCAGAAATTAAGACAAGTTGGCTTAACTTCAGGGAGCAACTATCCGAAATCAATCATATCAGAATACCTCGTCAAGTAGTACTAAAAGCCATGTCTTACACCAAATTACATTGTTTTTGCGATGCTTCGCTTAGTTCCTTTGGTGCATGTATTTATGTGAAATCAATTCATTCTAACGGTGCAGTTCTTATAAGACTACTTTGTGCAAAAACGCGCGTTGCTCCTATCAAAACTGTAACATTACCAAGACTTGAGTTATGTGGAGCTGTCTTATCAGCGCAATTATACCAACGAGTTTCAAATTCCTTAAAAATGAACATAGATTCAGTCCACTTTTGGACTGACAGTACAATTGTATTAGCTTGGTTGTCGTCTCCTCCAAATACTTGGAAAATATTTGTATCAAATCGCGTCGCTGAAATATTGAGAATATCTACCAGACAACAATGGAGACATGTACCCAGTAAAAATAACCCTGCGGATATACTTTCAAGGGGGACAACTGCAACTGAATTAAAAACAAACACTTTATGGTGGAACGGACCGCCTTGGCTATCATGCGACATTAAATTATGGCCAAATCAACCGATCATTGCTAATGAAATTCCCGAGAAGCGGCGATCAAATCTAGTTGCACACATTTCTCAAACTAATAATTCAATATTTTTTCGCTATTCAACACTCTACAAGCTTAAGCGTGTTGTAGCTCTGTGTTTCAGATTTTTAAACAATAGTCGTAAGGGTACGCAAAAAACATACGGTGAATTAACACTTGAAGAATTAAATAATGCAATGAAGGCATTATTAAAAATTGCGCAATTAGAGTCATTTCCACTGGAAATTCATTCTTTTCAAAAGGCAAAATCTCTTCCCAGAGAATCTAGATTATTAACTTTAAATCCATTTGTTGACTCTGACGGATTAATCCGTGGTAGGCTTCTTAGAGCTAATATTGTATATGACAAAAAATTCCCAATTGTCATTCATCCGAAACACCCCCTTACTAAATTAATAATTCTAGATGAGCATCATAAGAAATTACATGCAGGTACTCAAACCATTTTAGCTTCGTTACGACAACAATATTGGCCTCTTAATGGGCAAATAACCGTTAAAAACATTGTTCGCAAGTGTGTAACCTGTTTTAGATTAAAACCAACTACATTAATTCAAAAAATGTCCGATTTACCTATTGACAGAATAACACCAAACCAACCATTCTTCATTACTGGAGTTGATGTAGCTGGACCGTTTTTTATAAAGGATGGCAAATTAAGAGATAGAAAAATTATTAAAGCATATTTATGCCTGTTCATCTGCTTTACCACGCGCGCACTACATTTAGAACCTATCAGCGATATGACTAGTGCTACTTTTCTTAACGCACTTAAGCGATTTACATCTCGACGAGGATTATGTAAAACAATCTATTCCGACAACGGCTTAAATTTTGTTGGCGCAAATAATGAATTGAGAGATATTGTTGATACATTAAAAATTTTTGTAACAAATAAGGCCTTCTCAGAATTTTTCATGGAAAATCAAATTTGTTGGAAGTTTATACCAGCTTACTCTCCACATCATGGTGGCTTATGGGAAGCTGGAATTAAGCAGGCAAAAATTCACATATTAAAGGTATTGAAAAACATTCATCCCACATTTGAGGAACTTGCTACCATATTTTCACAGGTGGAGGCAATATTAAATTCGAGACCTATCACTCCTCTATCCAACGATCCAAACGATTTTAGTGCCTTAACACCCGGGCATTTCCTAATTGGCCGCTCCTTGCTCTCAATTCCCCAGCATGATCATTCCAAACTTCCTAGAAACAGGCTAACTCAGTACAAAGCTCTTGAGCAAGCTAGTCAACATTTCTGGTCCCGCTGGTCAAGAGAATATCTTTCTCTACTACAGAATCGTAACAAATGGACGAATTCTGTACATATGTCATTAACCCCTGGATCTATGGTGCTGCTAGTGGACAAGGATCTTCCTCCTCTAAAATGGAAACTGGGACGAGTAGAAGAATTGCATCCAGGTCAGGATGGACAGATACGAGTCGTAACTGTCCGAACTCCAACAGGCACTACCACTCGAGCAATCCAAAAACTTTGTATGCTGCCATGTCAACAATAAGTGTTGCGTTTTTATTTGAAAGACTTTGTCATTTCAACGGCGGCGGGATGTTAAAGTGCAAATTCACTTGACCGACTGTAAGCTGGGCCGCCGCAATCCCTACCAACTAACTGCGTGAAGCGATGCGCAGACGAGCCAACGCGGGATGCGCAGACGACACAACGAACCATGAGCAGACGAGACAAGACGGGGTCGTCGGTTTTCGAGCATCGTGACAAGAAGATGCACTTTCATTTTCATTGTATTAAAATTGTCATTTTTATAAATTATTGTGAGTAAAATAAAGAATTGAAATTACAGTTCACTTAACTAACAACAAAACCATTATTCAACAGAAACCATAATCCTGCTAAATGAAACATGGTTAAAACAAAACTATAATATTTCATGCAGAAAGTTTCAAATTCGTAGAAACGACAGAGCCGATGGCTACGGTGGAACAGCTATTCTAATAAAAAAATACCACCAAATTCATCCCAATTACCTACCAAAGTAACTTTGACAATATCAATATTCAAACACAGGCAATACACCTACCACAACATAACATCAATATTCCAAATATATACTGCCCATCAAGCTCAATACTCAGAGTAAATAATTGGATCCATTTTATTCAGCAATGCAAGAAACCCCTACTTATTATGGGAGGCATAAATTGCAACCACCCCGCATGGGGAAATATGAGAATAAGTATTAATGGTCGAAACATTATTGACTCCTTAGAGACACTCCAATTCGTATATCTAAATGATGGACAGGCTACCAGATTGTCTTCACCAAGTGAGGATAAATATGTGGTGGATGTTACCCTAATATCTTCTGAGTTAACTCCATATGCTACCTGGGAAGTCCTCCTAGACCCTGGAAGTAGTGATCACTACCGAACCATCTGCAAACTTTATTCCAATAATAAAAACAACCCCAATCAGATAGTAACCACAAAAAGAAACTTTAAAAAAGGAACACCTTTTATGAACACCTCTGCACAACCCCACAGCCCCTAACCCATTTTCAATATGAAACATTCCAAGATATTGTTATAAAACCAGCAAATGCGACAATACCATTTTATAAAATCAAACACAACCAAAAATACAATATCCCTTGGTGGGATAATTCCTTTCAAGTATCCATCAACTGCAGAATATCTGCAATTAAAACATGTACCAACTCCCCTACGATAGACAACTTTATAGCAGTTAAAAGGAACATTGCTTCTACTAGAAAACTTCACAAGTCCAAAAGAAAGAACAGTTTTAGCAACTTCTGTGCAAAAATAAACCGTAACTCGCTATTAAAAATTATTTGGAATAAAATCAATAAAGCTTCAAACCGTACACCTCACAACAACTTATCAAATCAACTTCCACCTGGCATTCTGGCTCAAGAAATTTTATTTTCCTTAGGCCTACCTATCATTACCAAAAACATACAAACATCCATATCAACAGAAATTGAACTATTCTTCTATGAGGAATATAAATTCAAAATACGAGTAGTCAAAAAAGACTCTGCACCAGGTATGGACCAAATTACATACTCTATGATTAAGCACATGCTAATATCTTTGTCTAAAGATCTATGACAATTTTTTAATGATTGCATGCAAACTGCTTCCATTCCACACACATGGAAGCAAACAATTATTCTTCCTCTCATAAAGCCCTACAAAGACAAATCAGTAGCAAGGAACTATAGACCAATTGCTCTAACTTCATGTGGGGGTAAACTTCTAGAATCACTAATAAAAAATAGGCTGGAATGGTATGTAGATAACAAAAAATTACTCAATCCCCTACAGTTTGGATTTAGAAGGAATAAAGGTTGTATGGACTGTTTAACGTTTCTAATCTCTCATATCCTTATAAATTATTCAGTCAATGAGTACACCATAGGCGTTTTCTTAGACCTCTCAGCTGCATATGACAGTTAATATCCAACTTCTGTACAAAACTTTAATAAACCTAGCCCTACCTAAATATATAATAAACTTAATTTATGCTTTTATAAATAATAGAGTCATATTCGTCCAAGACAACTTAGGATAAACAATAGGACCTTTGCCACCTAATCAAGGTCTAGCCCAAGGATCTCCCTTTAGTCCAATCCTGTTTAATCTCTATACTCTACCTATTTATGATAACCTCCCTAAAAATGTTAATCTTGTTCAATATATGCAGATGACATGGTACTGATAGTTGGTGGAGCGAATGTGAGCCAAATGGTAAATAATTTAAATACATTTTTAGAAAAACTCAATACATGGTTAGACACGCATAATTTCAAACTATCAACCATTAAATCTCATGCAGTAATGTTTAGTAAAGGAAACATAAAAAGATCTATCTCCAAAATAAAAATAAATTCGGAAACTATTGAATGGGTGGATAAAGTTAAATACCTAGGTATATACATTCATCAAAACCTAAAATGGAATGCACATATACAACAAAAATATGTAAAGGACTAAAGGTTATGCGGGCTGTCTGTGGTACTTGGTAGGGCTGTGATCCCCTCACACTGAGAATACTATACAAAGCAATAGTACTAAGTCACATGGACTACGGTAGCTAGATTTTCCCCCTCACAAAAAAGAATAAAACAACGTTGGACAAACTTCAAAACCAGGGATCAAGAATAGTTACAGGCAACGAATTCAACACCAATCCCAGCCTTATTAACAGAAAACGGTGAAATGCCCCTCAAATATCGGAGGGAATGGCTGAGCTCCAAATACTTAACAAAAAACCTGGCAATATCCAATAACCCCATAATCAATATTCTAAAGAAGCTTAATAACATAAGCAAAAACTCAAGATATTGGACTAACAAAGAAATACCGACTCTAATACAAATGCTTGACCGGCTACAACCATCTACGAATATGATGTACACAAAAGAAATATTGCCCTGCTATAAATTTAACCTAGAAATTCAGCTCCATTAAATGTGGCAATTCTTCAATCTAATAAAACTGATGAACTAGCACAAATTTAGGACCAAAAAATGCTATCCAAATTTCCCGATCATACAAGAATATTTACAGATGGATCTCTCTATTCCAATTGCACTGCAGGATTTGGAGTTTGCAGTGAAGAATTCAACTATGCATTTTCATCTAGGCTACCAACATTCACACAAATGTGGTTAGGAGAAATTACTGCTATCAACCATGCACTTCATCTTAAAAACTAACACTACTAAAGCCATAATATTCTCAGACTGTAAAACTGCACTACAAAAAATATGTAAACCAACTTTCTCCAAAGAAACAGAGCATTCATCAATTTTAACTAAACAAGGAATTATACTAGCAAATACTAACGGCTTTAATATTGTACTGGCATGGATCTCAGGTCAGTCTGAAATCAAAGGAAACCATAAAGCTGATCAGCTAGCTAAAACAGGTTGTTCCCTTACCGTTCCAGCGAAAATAAAACTGAATTATCAAAACTACTTCCCAGATATCAAGAAGAGCATATGGGTTAAATGGAACAATGAATGGAACCTCAGAAAACAGAATAAAAAATCGTTATATTACAAAGTTGTCGAACAATTACCAAAATCTCCATGGTTTAAACAATACCAATACAAAAACAGAAGACATTTAACAACAGTTATAAGAATGAGGAGAACAGGACACTGTTTAACTCCTTTCCATATGCTCAGAATTGGAATTAAAGATGATCCACTATGTGAATGTGGGCAAATAGGATCACTTAACCACATAATACTAGAATGTCCTACTAATATATCAAATCAATTCAACTTTTACATAGAGCTATGCAAAACTAAACTTAGCGCGCCATTTGATATATGTACAATTTTAGCCAATTTAAATGATGAATGATTATCAATAATACACCATTTTATAATTATGTTTAAAATATCGCTTTAACTTAATCCTCTCTTTTATAGACCTGGGTTTCTCCATCTATATCCGAGGTAACATTTCTGGGTGTGTCCAAGCTTGGCCGCTACCCACAAGCGAGAAAAGTTAATTTCCTGTGTTGTGAAGTCTTACCTGACTAATACCCCAATACTCACCATAAGTAATATATAGTACCCATGCAAAACAGTAGTGCAGTTTTGTTTAAAGAAGATATCCATGCTAGAGGGAGGGAAATATTGCCAAGAGCAAGACTTTACCCCCCCCCCCCATGTGTAGACAATATATGGATTTAAGCTGGAGTAGAAATTTTTGTAAAAAATTACCTCATTTTTTTTTATATCTACGTCTATGCAATGGAAAGACTGAAATTGGTGAAAATCGAAATAGAAGTGTTCATACTATTATAAAAAAATACATCGATAACATCCTATCGATAATGCAAACCGAGATATAAAACTACAAAGTACAACTTTTTTAAAAAAAATCCGATTCCGAAGGCCCCTATGAATTGAAAATCCCAAAAAAATTTTGATTCCCATTTTGATGAAAATTTGCATAGGGGGTTTTTGACACGAGGATTCCAATAAATTTGTCAGTTGTTCGTAAAAAAATTATTTCGGGTGGATAATTGATAAAAAATTATGTATATCAGTATATCAGTTTTTACATTCTAAACCTACATTCGGTCGCGTTTTTGAGTTATCGTGTTGACCGACCGACCGACCGACATTTTTTAAAAATAAGTTTTTTCGACTCAGAAACATGTGACACGTGTAGATCCACTCGAATCTCGAAACGTCAAAATTACTCCATTACAGTACTTCCCTTATGTATACATATATTACTATACATAATGGAGTCAAGTTGTCACGTAAAAATACGTAATGTCAAAAGTTTGATTTCCCTTATATTTTAATAAAATATTTTAATTGCTTCAAGACATTTTATTCTTATTTAATTCAAGAAGGTTCTTCTAATCGTAGTTGCGAATAATAAAATAATTTCTTAAAAAGAATATTTAGTTTTGTTTATACTTTGATAAAACTTTTTTGTAGTCACCCGAAAAGTATTGTTTTTCTTTTGGAATTTTTTTTTGTTTTAGCTTTTTAAAAAATTCTCGTTTTATTTTGTTGATTTTTAAGAATTTTATTTGAACACTCATTGACAGTTTTTGCGAAACATGAAAAGTTTCACTTCTAAGGTTAAAAACATAGTGAAGCATCGCATCAAGCCTCGCCTCAAGCATTAAAAACAAATGCATGTACTTAATGTAAACCGTTCATAGTAATGAGTCGAGCATCGAGTAAAGCATCGCATCGAGCATCGAGTAAAGCATCGCATCGAGCATCGCCGTTTCCGATGGATCAAATCAATTTGATTTTCAAGAATCTTCCCAGGACTGATGCCCGATTTGTTAGTGTCGTAGTTAAGTTAGAAGTGAGAAGCGGTAAACTATATTGTGTTTAAAATGGATTGTAATTATTATTGTAATCATAAGCCGTTCCTCTATCTCAATAGGTTGTTGGAGTGAATTGTAGTATGTCTTTAAATGCCGTTCTCGAAATAAATCTAAAATATATGTAAATGTTTTTAAATAACCTCATGTATTCTCGAAATTTATCAGGGAAACGTCGATGATATTCACCAAATTGCCTCCGCAATTGGTTCACCGGGTGGACATTATATTCTCGTCCATTACCGTTATCAATTATCTACCATTTTACTGCCACTCTTGCATATACATCATAATCACTATCAGAAAACATATTTCATATAAAAAACTACTTCCTATTTCCAAGAACTCACTAGGACTATGGATTCATAATTCTTACGACTGCTTTTATAGATGCTTCACTATGTGCCTTCTGATACCTCGCTTGAGTCGACGCTCGAGGCGAGACTTGATGCGATGCTTCACTAGGTTTTTATCCTAATGTTTTTTACTGACGCATGTATTTTTTCTTGTTAACATTCTGTCCTTTTTTTCCTTTGGCAATTCTCTTTTTTATCCTTTTTCTTGTTGCTTCTTAGAATATCTACTTGAATCAATAATAAGTTAGCTTTGACACGATACAATTCCTAACCTAACTTTATGTGTGTGATCGAAAAGCAGCATGCGTCATTAAAACGATTTCTGAATTTAGAAGATGTCTCCAATCATGTCGGGACATAATATTTTAAAGACTAATTATGATATTAAACAATTTCAAACACTCTTCCAACTTCTAATAAAAATGTTTTATGTTTTGATACACGAACTTCGATTGGGCGTTATCATTTGTTATATGTTACATAATTAAAAGTACATCAATAATAAAAATAACCTTGTTGGTTAAATAAAGCAGGACAACGTCCACACTGACACTAAAAACCACTGGTTAACTGAGTTAATATTGCTTGGGTATTGATTTTTCTCACGCATTTTCTCATTTATCGAATACCGGACGTTTTTTCTTATCAAATTAATAATTTTATTGAGGAAATACTTGATTATTTGACTAATGAGTAATAGTTAAGGTTCAAAAAATAGAAAAACAAATTTAAAGATTTATATTTATCAAACAATTTAATAAGTACTACAAACAAAGGCGTTAAATTCACCTTGGACCATTTTTTTAGCAAAATCTGGTTCCCATTATTAACTACGTTATTGTCCGTACATTGGAATTATCAAAGTGAACAAGAAAAATGAGAAACTGCAATATACGTCGTGATTGATTTTCTATCAATAAAATAATTATAAATTTTTTATAAAAATATTTCGTTTTTCCAATTATAACACTTCTCTGTTCATTATTCTTAAAAATTCATCCTGACTAACTTTGCCGTCTCCATCTCTATCTGCCTCGTCGATCATTTCTTGTATTTCTTCGTCCGTCAAATTTTCATTCAGTTCCGTAACCATTAATTTTAAATTATTAAACGTTATATATCCAGTTTTATCTTCATCAAACAATCTACAAATATCATTCTTCAGAAATGTGATAAGCAAAAATAAGATCACATTAGTGTCACTTAAATAAAGAGTAAAATGATATATTTATGAGAAACTTCGAAGTAAATAGGTAGGGGAAAGTGGGGATACTTCGGACAGTGGGATACTCTGGACACATTCAAATTTCGTGGTTCCATTTACGTCTGAGATTCGTAAACTTGGCAATAGGGAACTAGGGATCTAAATCTAAATCGTGATGCACGATTGCGTGATGTTCCGGTTTTCGAATGGTTGCATTTTGAATGAATTTCATTTTCGAAATGTTTCGTTTCGAATGGTTCTCATTATGCATTCGAATAAATTCATTCCAAACAATCCTTTCGTTTTTGCGAACGCTATATTGTACGTAAACAATGTCATCTGTTTATCCTGTTCAAACACGATGTTTTACAATTTTTGTATCAAAATATTTACCTTTTAAAGTAAAATATCGAAAAAAAAATTGATTTATTGATTCTCCTAACGATCTCATTATACATTTCAATAATAATAGGCATGATGACTGATTTTGAAATCCCCTTCTACAGTGTAGGTACACATTTTTGCTATTTCCGAAAAATATCATTATCACATGTGACATTTTTTCAGCAATAAACTAATTTTTACCGCAAATTATTGCATTTTATTCTGAAATTTACTGTCTCAACCCTTTGTAGAACCTACTCAAATTTAGTATCGAAACAATTGTCACATTTCTTAGAATTTCTAACATTTTATTAAGATATTGTGGAATTGTCTAGAAACATTTAGTTTCATTTAAAACAGTAGCATTTTATTCTATCTACTTAGAATTATGCGCGAAAACTCATAGTATGTCACGCCTCAGTAGATATTGCATTGTGTTTATGTTTAACGAAGAACATCTGTTTTTTTTTTCCTTTAAGATGACTAAATCGTTTATTTTTAGGTTCTCGTGTGTTTTTAGCCATTTCGGTCTATTTTGCAGTCTATTTAGGTAGTCTACAGACCACCTTTTCCAGAACAGCTGCTGGGTTTTTGCACCTTGTTGCCAAAATTTAACTCCGTTTTCTGGTACATGAGATAGGTCTTTTTCCGGATATGCCGTCAGACTGGATCCTATCAGGAAATTACCAGGAGTGAGATATTGAAATCTAGAGGGAACTTTCGATAAGGTACTCAAAGGCCGTGAATTTAATATTGCTTCGATTGAGTCATAATAGTTGCGAATTGTTTAAAAGTTAACTTTGTTAAACAGATCAGTCTTGAGATATAGTACTTGGCGCTTTTAATTGCAGCCTCCCAAATTCCTCCCCAATGTGGGTATCTTGGTGGAATTAATTTCCACCGTGTCTCGTTTAGAGCCAGATAATTTTGTATTGTATCAGTGAATTCTTTATTCTGAAAGTGATTATGAAGTTCTCTTAACTGATTTCTAGCTCCTAGAAAGTTTGTTGCATTGTCTGAGTAAATGATACTGGGGTAACCTCGTCTAGCTACGAAACGTTTCAATGTGGCTATAAATGCGTCCGTAGTGAGACTAGATACTAGTTCTTATATGCACGGTTCTGGTCACCATGCATACGAAAATTGATATGTAACATTTTTTTACGGGAGCTTTGCGTAGGGTGGATGCTTTTATAAAAAAGGGGCCTCCGAAATCGACACCAACTTTTTGGAAAGGACGTGAGTATGTGATTCTGTCTTTTGGAAGGTCGGCCATTATCTGTTGAGCCCTCTGTGCGTTTAATCTATAACAAAGTTTGCAGTTTCTGATTATATGCTTGTTTGACTTAACCCATTGAGAGACCAGTAGCGTAATCGTATATTTGATAGGATATTTTGTCCGCCAGAATGGCCTAAACGTACCTGCTGTTGTTTGAAGATAAGCCGTGATTCCGTGATTTTTTTAAGGTAATAAGATTGGGTGTTTTTGCTAGAAGGATATTTCGGCGTTTTCCAACCTACCTCCGACACGGAGACGTCCGGATGAATCTAAAAATGGTTTCAAGGATATCCGTTGTTTTTTTTTCTTCTTTGAAATTTCCGCTATTTCCGTTGAGAAGAACTGCTTTTGAACTTGTTTGATGACGAAGGTTAATGATGAATTTAATTCACTAACTGACAGAGGTACTTTGAATTGATTTTCTTTGTTTTTTGAATTATGAGCGAATCTTAGAATATACGCTACTGTGCGTTGTAGTTTGGGAAATGAAGAGAAGTTTGAGAAAGTGTTTTTTTGCCAAAAGTTGTTTTGGTCAGAGATAATTGTTAACGCTACCTTTCTTTCCTCAGGTAGGTTGTCAAGGTTTTTTGTAATCTCGTGTTGAGAAAAATCCGAATTCAAGTCATTAGGGAATTTGGATCCATTAAACCACATGGGGTGGACTTTAGGACTGAATTTTCCGCGTGACAGCGTGTCATGGATTATTACTTGATCGCACGTTTCTGTTAACGTTTGCATTTTTGATAGTCTATTTGATACAAATACCGACCATCGACTTGGGTCTTTTGCGTCAACAGAGTGCAATTTGAGAGACAGTCCACAAATTAACAAAAATGTATATGACGTTTTTGCCTTTTTGGGTCAGGTTTGAAGATGAGCATTTAACAGAGTTCAAGTCTGGGAATTGACATAGTTTTCAGAGGCGCAACACGCGATTTTGCAGATATCAGAATACATAAAACTGTTTTATCAGTGTAAATAGTTCTGACGAAGACACATGCGCCGTACGCTTCGGTACTCGTATCTGAAAAGAAATTAATAAAATATTTATTTTCCGAAAGCGAGTTTTTCGATGATAGAGGTACATATTTCGCAAGTTCAAGTGAAATCTATTTTTAGCAACAGTGAGAGAGTCACCTAACTTTTGGTGTTCTGTGACAGATTTTAACAGAATATCAACTTGGAAATGTCCGTTTTCGAGAATCTTAGTTGTAGATTTGAAGATGAATTCTGATAGTTCATTTTCGGTTAAGAGCGATTTATATTTTGGGATTTTTTCGATTTCCCAGAAATTAGAGAGAATGTTTTGTAATTCAGTGTCCGGATTGGAATTTATGGTTTCACTGGCTACATTATACGAGATAGCGGGTGTGTGTTTTGATTCTTGTTGGAAGTTCAGTTTTCCCGAGATAATGTAGCCCAGATGGGTGTTAAAAAGTGTGGGTAGACCGTCACCTAGTTTGATGAAGCCATGGGTCAACAGATCATAAGAAACATCTACTCCTATTAGTAGATCGATATTACCGGGTTTTGTCAGCTAATTTATTTACAATCCGCGAAGGTATTGTTACGTGATCTACATTCAACTTCACTTGGGGGATATTCGTAGTAATTTCCTCAAGCACAGCGCAAGAGATTACGAACGTTTTCGAGGGGCCAACGTTTGAATTAATCACTATACCCAACATTTCGTTAAGCAGGGTACTGATTACAGACATGCCTTAAATATTTAAGATTTTCTTGTACGGAGTATAGTTGAGTTTTTGTACAAGTTGTTTGACTTCCGTTATACAGAAGTATTCTTACTTGAACAGGTTGGTTTTGGCGATTGTAAATTGTTGCTTGCGCGGTAGCTAGCAACACTAAGTTATTTTTTGTTGAGAGAGCTGATAAACTGGACGAATTTGAAATTGATTTTCTTGAATGCTTTCAGATGAGTGTTGTGTTGGAGATTTGAACGTTGCGAACTAGAATTGTCAGAATTGAGATTTGGATTAAAATTGTTGCTGTTTGAAGACCTTCGTCCGCTATTATGTGAATTCTGAAAATGCAGAAGAGAATGATGTCTTTTGTGACAAATAGGTGTCAGCACTTTATCTCATGCCTAAGCAATTTACACACAGTTTTTTGTTTTTGAAAAATTCATTTCGCTGCCTTAAAGGTAATGATGCAAGATTCTATGCGCAGTGTCTGAACACATAACGCATTCGCCAATGTTTTGATTTCGTTTATACGAATTTTTATGATAAGCTTAATAATTGTTTGAGTTTTAGTTGAAATTTGATTGCGATTGTGTGTGAAAGGCTACTTTGTTTTGAGATTTTTTGTGCGAAAATGAGTTTTGTAACGTGTGTTATTGACTTGCCTTACCAGCAGCATTATCGAGTATTTCAATTTCCTCTTTTAGAAATTGTAAAAATTAATCGACTGTTGCTGGACGTCCCTGTTCTTGCATTTTCCAAATTCTTTTTTAAAACCATAATTTAATTTTTGTTGATAAAGATAAGTTATTCTTGCCTCTAATAAAACCTTGTGTTCAAGTAAAAGATTTTGTAAAAGAGTTCAGTTACACCTACAAATAGTTCGTTTGGACTGTGTTTATTTAACTGTGGTATGTTCAGTAGTTCCGAGAAATATATATGTATAATTTTTGTTTTGTTCTCAGGGTAACTTTCTAATTGACAAAGGATACCCAGGGCGAGAATGAATATTCTTGCCCTAGGAATAGAATTAAGCTATTCTATAATCAAAAACTACGTAGGAATATAGAAATTCTATAATAGTCGTAGAAAAATAACTCCCGAGGGAGTTAGAAAACTAGCATTTCAATTCGCTATGCAAAATAAACTTGATGTTCCGAAGACATGGACGGAAAAAAACGGCGGGCCGTGTTTGGTTTTCAGGTTTCTTTTACCGAAATTCAAATTGGTCCATAAAGAGATCAGAGGCAACTATAAATTAGCTAAAATGACTAGTTTCAGTAAAACAAATATTAATGAATTTTTTGATAATTTGGAGAGCCTGTATCGCCGGTTCATTTTCACTGCCACAGAAACTTATAATTTAGACGAGGCAATGTTTTTCCTTGACGTCTTTGACATAAATTATACTTTTTCAGTCCGCTGTAAGCACTGTTCACAGAGTTTAAAAAGTAGTTTAAAAGAAAAAGCAACATCAAATCGGTCAAGTCACATCAAGGGAACGGGGAGAGTTGGTAACACAAGTAGGAATAATATGTGCCAGCGGTGCAGCACTGCCTCCTATCTGTGTTTTCCCACGTAAGAGATATGACGAAAACCGGGTGATGAAGGGCCTAACACAAACAGGTGCTCGGGTCTCGTGAACAAGTCAGGCTGGATGACCTATGAAAATGTTATCATTGTAATCAACAAAATCAGATTTTGATGATCCTCGACAACCACGAATCTCATTTTTCGATTGATGCTATCGATTTCTGTAGAAAAAACGACATTTGTTTGTTTACTCCTCCACCTCACACATGTAATAAAACCCAGCCGTTGGATCATACAGTCTATAGATCCTGTAAAACGTTTTTTAATCAAAATGCTAATGGTTGGATGATGGCAAATCCTGGCCAAGCACTCTCAATATTTGATCGTCCACCAGTATGTGCTCTTGCGTGGGATAGGGCAGCTACACCTGTTAATGTAAAGTCTGGATTTCGCTGCACCGGAATTTGGCCTTACGATCCGAATGTTTTTTCACAGGAAATTAATAATAATGGTAGGTCAGTAAGTAACTAAGCAAACCCATATATTGCAGATCCCATAATCATTTTGAACAGAAAGTCCTGAACAGGCACCACTACCACCTTCAAATAATAATTTAGGATTTGATTCTGCTGAAATTATTAATTTTCCAAATCCTGAAATCCTGGCTTAGGAAAACAAACCAGGAACGTGAGAAAGAAAAAGAAATCAATAATTGCAACCGATACCCCAGAAAAAGAAGCACGTCTTGGACAGATTATGAAACGAGGAAAAAACTTGCTAGCAGTAGAGACAGTGAAGAAAAAAGTAGGTGAACGGGAGGGGGGGGGGAATGGTGGCCAGTGGGGTAATAATAGCCATCAAATATAATCAGTTACTGGCCTATTATTATTTCACTTTTAATACCTATTACGCCATCTATATCTATGTCATTCAAACTGTACTTTAGCAACCAAGAAGATCAGCCGGTAAAGCAGAAATGTTTGGCAATGTCAGTTTTAGTTGATATTTATGGTTCATTGCCGATTTTTAAAGGTGTGTAAAAGCACTCAATTCAACTTATTTAATTACATAATTGGCACAGAAATGTTGCAATTTTAATGTAGTATAAGCTTACATAACAAATTTTTGTTTTAATTTAAGAGATTAATTACTGTGAGTATATGAACATAAATATGTATTTTGGGGTTATATAATGGCCTCGTGTGTAGGGGTAATGTTGGCCGGCCACTATTACCCCTTTTCTTTATAAACAATACAGGGTGTATCTTCATAAATTCTTATATGTCAGATGCCTCGAGTTTACAAGAGAAAAAGCGACAAAGTAGGATGGACTGCTCAACAACTTACTGCAGCAATAAATACAATAAATAATTGCAGAAGCGTCCGTGAAGTCGCAAGAAGTTTTGCTATTCCTAGATCTACATTTCAAATACGAATAAAGCAAAATGACACATCAGAGGCTTCTTTAGGTCGAAATTCGGTATTTTCAAAACAAGAAGAAAAAGTTTTAGCAGAGCAAGTACTAAATTTGGCAAAACATTTTTATTCCACAGAGATTAAAAAATATGCCTATAAATACGCCGAAGAAAAACAATTACCTCATCCATTTTCCAAAGAAAAAGAAACTGCAGGAAGAGATTGGCTGACCGGCTTTTTAAAAAGGAATCCAACTATTCGATTAGGAAAACCGGAAGCGACAAGCATTAACCGAATATCTGCGTTTAACAAAACTGAAGTAAACTAATTTTTCTCTCATTTAAAGTATCTTCTGGATAAGTATAAATTTTCAGCATTCAAAATATATAATGCAGACGAGACGGGCATTACAACTGTCCAAAACCCTTGAAGAATACTTGCTGAAAAAGGACAAAAGAGAATCGGCTTCATAACAAGCGCAGAAAGAGGCCAAACAACGACAATTATGTGCTGCATGAATCCTTCAGGAACATATATTTCACCCTTATTAAAGAAAAATGGGCCACCAAGTGCAATTTACTGCTGCTCTGACAATGGTTGGATAAATGAAATCATATTTCTAGAATGGCTCCACCATTTTTACGATGTAGTAAAACCATCTAAGGAAGATCCAGTTTTGCTAATTCTCGACAACCACAGTGGCCACTGTACATTGGAGGGGTACAATTTCTGTAATGAAAGAGGAATTGTAGTGTTAACAATACCACCGCACACGTCACATCGACTCCAACTGCTGGATGTGGCATTTTACTCATCCTTGAAATCAGCATATAACATTGAATGTGCAAATTATCTAAGAAGTCATCCTCATGAACGTATCACAACGTCCGAAATAGCTGAAATATTTCAAAATGCATATGGTCGCGTAGCCACACCAATTAAAGCCATTAAAGGATTTGAGAATACAGGAATATTTCCATGCAAACCAGAAAATTTTTCCGATGAAGACTTTGCTCTAGGTATACAAGACCTGTATGGAAAAAAACAAAATCAAGAGAAGGAGGTAATCGAACTAGATGAGGAAAAGAATAATAAGGAAGAAAATACGACACCTGATAAAAAGCATGACTTATCGTTTGTTGACATAATTCCAATACCAGGATGCTCGAAGGACAACTCAGTTGGAAATAAAAGATTCAACCATAATAGCACTAGGAAGCAACATTCAGTAGTAATGACGTCAACTCCAATGAAGTCAATCTTAGAAGAAAAGCAGCGGAAAAAGGAGGAACAAATTAGACTTAAAGTTGATAAACGAACAAAACGAAAAATAGGTGTCGAAAAATCAACTCCTTTAAAACCCAGTCCTACTCCTCGAATAATACCCAAAAGAAAATGCTTAAAAACCCAGATGATCACAGAAAATATTTCATCTGAAGAAGAAGATGACCGCGACATCGACGTTAACGAGGATATTTGTGCAATTTGTGGCGAATTCGGTAAGAATAAAGAACTGTGGATCAATTTGTAGTCTTTGGACACATAAAGACTGTACCAGTTTTGAGGGAAAAATATATATCTGCGATTTTTGTCAGTAAAATGGGGGTAATACTGGCATTGGCCACTATTACCTCTTAACCGTGGGTGATTATAGCCACCCGAAGCATTCTGAAAAAACGTTCGTATTTTTTAAAATTTTTTTTGATTATTTTCAGTAAATACACTTTGAAGTAGTAAGGTTTGAAGTTTTATTTACTGTAATATTTTAAAAATCTGAGCAGGTATAACGGCAGAAACAAAAAAAATGCTTTGGCGGCCAACATTCCCCCCCTTTCCCCTAATTGAGTCTTCATCTGAAAGTGAAACTGAAGCAGAGCTAGCCGATGATAGCAGTGATGACTGAGAAATAAAGATGGAAGTCATATTATAGCAAGGGTCTATAGAAATAAAACAAAAGTCGGAAGAAATCTTGTGGCAAGAGTTTGCCACATATCTAAGAAAAGTTATGAAGTGAACTTCTTCAAGAGGCTTTTCCCTGCAAACCGTTTCTCAATAACATCATAACAGTCTTGAACAAGACGTTGTAGCAAAACCCTCACATCTAATCACTGATACAAGGCCCAGCTTTTAAGATACTTCAATGTATACTTGGTTGAATATAGTTTATTATAAGTTTGATATATTTTCTTTGTCTGTGCAAAGTATCCCTATACTTTGGACAATTTACATTTTTTTGCATTTTGCAAGAAAAAAATTGAATGTATTACTGGTTTTTAATTTGGGTGATACATTGGTAAATAGTCACAATTTAATATGAATTAAAAAAATTACAATAAGTTACTATTTCAACAACAACTATGTTTATAAAAAAAGTATCCCCACTTTCCCTTATCATTTGAAGGTTTGGTTCCGCACTCAAATTCCAAATCGTACAATAAACGAAATATAAAACAATTACCTGAAAGCTTTCAGTAAATCTTCTTTTGAATCCTTTTCAGACATCTTAGTTGCCAATAAGTACGAGAAGTCATCGAAAGATATTTTTCCTGTTCCTTGTTTGTCTATTTCTGATACCATTTTGCGTATTTCCTCTTTTCCCGGTTCAAATCCCAATGCTCGTATTGCTACTTTCAAATCTTTCATATCGATCTTACCGATACCTTAATAAATAATGCAACCAAATACATTGCTATTAAATTTGTAGAAAAATAAAAGAAAAGGGCCCTTAGAAAAGTAAGAGAAACTGAATATTATTTAGAACACTTAGATATCAGTAAATATTTCAAGAGGGCGATAGAAATGTTTGTTATTTGAATTAATATCATAAATTGTTACCTTTTGCATCAAACAGATCAAACGCCTCTTTGATATCTGCCTTTTGAGAAGGTGTCAATGCAAATTTCGGAGGAACATTTCTCTTTATGACTTTTGCTCCTTGTCCTTGTGTATTAGCCTAAATATCAAATGCAGTTCTGATTAGATTATTGACAAGATTCATTTTATAGATGGTTATGACCCTAAAGATGAACGAACTTCAATGTTTTCCCACCTCTGTTTAACTAAACCCGTTCCTTGAAATTATGATTCTATGAATTCCAATCCCATCATATTTATAGCATGATCAGCATGAGAAAGTTATGTAAATATTTAACTTATACAACTGATAAATATTTCGAGTAAATAATTACTAAATTCCAAAATTAAAGTTTCAATTGTCAATAATATCGAACAACACCATGAGTGTTATTATATTATATGAACTAATAAATTATGATGTAAAAATTAGAAAACTTACCATCTAATTTATGAAAAATTTCAAAATGACATTAACATTACTGTAATAAGTATTGCCTATACAGTAGTGTACAAGTTAAATGAATAAACTAAAACATATTTATGATGTAGAAAACTTCAAGCGACTTTCCAGCGCGGAGAACAGCCACTAGAGTGAGCTACTCAATAGATTTCGCAATTCAAATTATTCCACACGATGGAAAAGTAATTTAAAAGCTACAAGATGCCAAGAAAAAATAATGTTTTGAATACAAAACAACATATGATAAAAATTGAGACTAAACAGTGAAATGGGAGATAAAATACTAAGTATTCCGAATTTGCTACACCTACCGGAGGCAGACTCAATCAGCGGAGGCTTCCTTAAATTTGGATAAAAAATAATGCAAGCGAAGATAGGAAAAGTGGCGTGGTGGCGCCATAGTAAAGCTATATAACTAACGCTACGCTCGTTATGTATAAAAAAGTTACAATTTACACCAAAATAAACGGATCATCGTCCGTATTTTGTGATTTACACTGATATTTATTCTATATCTATGGATATTTACAAACATAAAAAAATAGGGATATGCGATACTCGCTAAGTATCGATACTAGGTACTGAAAGGTATTGAATGTGAAGTATGATCGATACCTACCGGTATCCAATCAGAAGGAGTTAAGGGGGACCCTTAACTCATTCTTCTCCGCCGTTTTTAACCGACGGTTAAAAACGTCAGGGTAAAAATGTCACAAAAACGAGGTATAGGTAGTTTACTTATGATAAAAAGACGATGATGTCATTTTTAGTTACTTTCCATCTTATCAGAATAAATATTAATTTACCAACCGTGAATACAATTTATCCTCAACAGCCAGGGCAATTTACAGCTAACGGGTTGGCAAAACTTCAAGACGTTGTCAGATCAACTGGTAAAATTCCCCAGTTTGTTTTGACGTTAATTGAGATTCGATCACCGTCTAATATTTACAAGTTTTTTTGGTGCTTTTAAATTCATTGTTTCTTCAAGATTAAAAAACTGTTATTTTCATAACTAATTATTTAGGCGAATCTGCAGTGTGTGGTTAATATAATGCCGAAGCAGCTGAACAGAAAATGTCAAGAGATGGTAACATCTCTGTTGAGCTATCTTGAACGAGAATGCCGAAATGGGGGCTTCCCCCGCTTACTGCTGTAAGAGACGTAAGTAATAGTATTCGCTATTTGTATTCATCATTATTAATATTATTGTTACATATTTAAATGTAAATGATTAAATGTTTTTAATGTTAGGTTAGGTTAATTAAACTTGATAATATATTATTCTTTCATATATTGAAGTAATTATATTGTAGCGAGTTGCAGCAGCTTTACAACTTAGCGTTACCACTGTTAACCGTATTGCCTCCAAGCATAATAGAGGTGAACAGCCTCTAAGCCCACCTAAAAAGAGACAACGCATAAAATCTACTGTTGAAATTGATAACTTTGATCAAAATGCTTTCCGAAATGTTATATACGAAATGTATGGAGACAGTGAGTATATTGAATTTACTGTTTTATTTTATTCACAATTAACTAACACAATATTTTTCAGAGGAACACATAACTTTGAAAACTTTAAGAGACAAACTCCAGGAGCGTGAACTCTTCAATGGTTGTTTAACATCACAAGGAGTTGCCACATATTGCATTAAAACGTGTACATTTTCTAGATGAATATGTCAAGATAAAAAGGGAAGGTTTGTATCAATTTCTGTTTTTGGATGAGACCTCGATATTTATAAAGACGGTACTGTTGGACGTTCTTGGCAAGATTCTAATCATAGAAGCGTGAAAAAACCAAAATTGGTGGTCCAAGGTAATTGAAGAATGAAATTTAGCAATTAATTTATGATGTACTAACATTCCTGCCATTTTAAGACCTTTTCAAATATTTACTAGTCACACTATTTTATTTAAATCTATATAATTATTAATAGTTGTTTTGAGCTATGCAGTCTATCTAGGAAACCTAGAAGTAATTTGTTATTTCCTTATTGTAGGTATATAGTATTGCATGCTGATTCTTCTTCTGGATTTATTCCTGGAGCAGGGCTGGTTTTTCCTTCCAAAAAACAAGATGGTGATCACCACGGTGAAATGAACCGAGACATTTTTTTGCATTTGCTTTGAATACCAGCTTTTAGTGAACTTGGAAGAACCTGCCACAATTTTAATGGATAATGCAAGTTATCACAGTACAGTTATCAATAAAGTACCAACAACAGCTACCAAAAAGGCTGATATACAGAACTGGTTGATACAAAATGATATTCCTTTTGAAAATAATTTCCTCAAAACCCAATTATTGAATTTAGTACAACGGTAAGTTGATATAAACATTTTTCAATATATTATGGTAATACTTAGATAACTTATTTTGCTTAAATATATGCATTTTTGTAGGAATAACCCACCAACAGTATATGGAGCTGAAAAATATGATCACAAAGAAAAAACCAAAGTCTTCGATATAATAAAAAGAATTGGTTCCCTAAAATGGCAATGGGCAGGGCACGTGGCCAGGCATACGGAAAACTGGAGCGGGTATGTCACCAGATGGAGATCTTGGGCAGAGAGGAGGAGTGTTGGAAGACCCCAGCAAAGATGGTACGACGAGATAAAGAAGGTCGCTGGCCTGAACTGGTATCGAGTTGCGCAAGATCGAAGCCGATGGACGAATTTGAAAGAGGCCCATATCCTAAGTATAGAAAACGGCTAAAAATGGAAAATGGATGGTCACAAAGTGCTTCGACTTCCCCCTTACCACTGTATGTTCAACCCAATTGAACATATTTGGGGCATAGTTAAAAAATTTTATAGAGATCATGTGGAAACTGATGGTTCTTCAATAGAACAAGCAATATGTGTATGGAAAAGTCTTTAGAATTATACAAGATGGGTGGGATAGAGTAATATTTGATAGACAGGATGTGCCTTCACTTATTATTAATTTTGACAGTGACGATGAAAATAGTGATGATTTTGTAGTGGAGTAGTGGAAATCTTGTATTTTATTTTTTGTATATTTTTATCCAATTTGCTTTATTTCCACCTTTTCAAAATCACTAATAACTATCATTAAATTAATTAGGTACAGTTATTCTATAATACACAAATTAAAACAACGACCACAGTATCTCTACATAAATAATACTGAAAAAATGGGAGATTTTTTATTTTTATATCTTGAAATAAAATTTTATTTTGTGTATCTAAATTTTTCTTTTCCATTCTATTTTTATTATAATAAATATAATAGATATTGTATAAAAAAACAATATTTAAATTTGCATGAAGATGATTACAGCTTTTATTGATTCCTTTTAACGTAAACCCTTGCAGTGCTCATGAAGATGGTTCTATAGAGCATAGAATAAGGTATAAGGACCTACAGTTCCCCATTTAACTCTCTTCTATGTAAAATAATTAAATGTCAATTCGAATATAGAATAATTGGTTACTGTTTCTTGTATCTTATCCATAGTTTTTTCATGAATAAATATTTATATTAAATTAATGAAGCCTACCATACAAGCCTTTTATGTTTAAATAAATATTTTTGATTTACGCCCTACGAGGCACAAAACAATGAAAAAGAAGAACTGTCAATCTAACATCAGATTGACTTTTCTAGTTTTCGTTTTCGCTTGGCAACATGGAGATTCCATGCTTGGCAACATCACAATATTTTGTTTTGCTACGTCTTTTTATCGTAAATAAACTATATATGGGCAAGAACTTCGTTTATGCACGTCGTTTAAGGCGAGATTTGATTTTTGTCGGTTATCGTGCCAACCGTTCGAGTAAACACAAGGTGTGTGTTCTCAACATTTTGACTGGTCGGGCATTTATCATTGGCAGTGACGTTCAGCATTTTTGTTGTTGTTTATTATTACAACTGGTTATAATAAAAATGTCGGATGTTAGGCATTGGAACAGACTTCTTATTAGAGTTTATCGAGCTTTATAGGTCATTTCCTTGCGCGTGGAAAGTGAAATCGGCAGAATACCAAGACCGAATCAAGAAAAACAAGGCGTATGAAGCATTACTGGTAAAATACAAGGAAGTGGATGCTGATGGAACAATTAAATCAGCAAAACAAAAAATTGATTCCGAAAGGAACTGAAAAAGGTGAAAGAATCTTTGACATCTGGTCGGAGGATACGTACAAACCGCACCTCTGGTACTATGACAACTTGCTGTTTTTAACAGATCACTAGACGACCAGACCTGGTGTTGGAAATGCAGATGAAAGTAATGCTGGAGATGCCGATTTAGATCATTCTGAGGTATATATGCATGTTGTTACTCTTTCACGTAAAAACTACTAAATGGATTTTCATGAAATTTTACAATAATGTAGCTTATACATCAGAATAACACATAGGCTATAATTTATAAATACATATATACTACTACTATACTACCTACGTCGCGGGTACCATCTAGTTCATTAATCATTATCTTCTGAAGGGGAGAGTTAACTCTAATAGTGGATAGGTACAAATAAGGTAAATAAATAGAAATTTGAAGGGTTTCTTCAAGTTTTTTATTACGTTTGTAATAAGCAATTTATAGAAATTAGCAAAAATGTTTTATTCAACGGTAGCTAATATTTAGCTAGGTAGTACATGATACAAGTTTTACATAACTGTGCAAACTCATTCGTTATATGACTACACAACTGATAGGAATAATCCAATTTTAAACAAACTTGTCTTGCCAAGATACCCTCCTCTCATTACGAAAATACTCCATGAAATGTTCGCGAACTTCCTTGGCAGTGGTCGTAACATTTCTATTCTGGCCACGCTGTAAGTACACGAAAACGTTTGGTCACAGTCAAGACATGTCATTTACAAGGAATGTTGACAGTGGGATTTTTGACGTTTACAGACATAGGCGAAGAAAATAGGATATTGTGTAACAAGTGGGCAAAGTTCAACTTTTCTCACGAGTGTGGAAGTTTGTGGCTAAGGGCGAGTGCCGCAAACACTAGAGTGACAAAAGTAGTTTTCCCACATGTTGCACACTATTCCTTTTCTACAACTGCACAAATTTAAAGAATACAAGTAAATAGTTTTGTAGAAAAAGTCTAAGCATCGAGGACCACCCACCGAAAACGGCTGGGCATCGAGTATAAGTTTCTGAAATTGGCTGGGCATCGAGGATCCCCTACTGGATTCTCCATATAAATGTATGTAGTGTGGGCAAAGTGCCGTGAGAAATGATATTTCTCACAGTGTGAGCAATATATTGTTTTGAAATTAAGTAAGTTATGAGAAATACGCTACTTTTCATAGCAGTTGTAGAAAAAATTGTTTTTCTAAGCCCATGTCTGTAAACGTCAAAAATCGTACTGTCACCATTCCTTGTAAATGACATTTAACAATAACATGTACGTAATGAGATCTCATAACATACACGTGCGTTTTGAGAAGAAAACTTAAACTTCTTGGTTTAATTGAATTACAATCAAATTTTTATTTACGTAAAACTTTATTTCGTCTATTTACACAAATTTAGTAAATTAAAAAACTTTTATCATTAGCGAGATATATTTAGGATTGAAAGAGTGATGTCCCTCACACACATTATGCAATTTCTTTAAAAATAGGACACGTTTTCTTAAGTAGCATGCTATGAAAATAAATGCCATGTCATTTATATTGTCAATTAGGCAATCCAACGACCTGTCCTGTTGCTTAATCCACGTTCCATTGATTTTCTTTCTGTTTTTTGGCTGTAAATTGTGGTTTTTAAATAGTGTAGTATTTGTCTTGTGAAATGCCTTCGATATGTATTGTAATTGGTTGTAGAAACCATTCTAATCGTGATGAAGTTTCGTTTTATCGCGTTCCGGCAGAGACAAAACACAGGTTTTTAACGGAGAAAAACGATTTGATC
Organism: Galeruca laticollis; assembly: GCA_963921935.1. Taxonomy (NCBI): domain Eukaryota; kingdom Metazoa; phylum Arthropoda; class Insecta; order Coleoptera; family Chrysomelidae; genus Galeruca; species Galeruca laticollis. The sequence goes on along the minus strand of OY998181.1, from coordinate 21,255,903 downwards.
AAACTTCGCAAGGCTGCATGGATTGCAGCAATAGAGACGATCTGACCGAAACTATATTTAAACACCAGAAAGTTTGCAGTAGACACTTTATAACTGGTAGGTTTATTATCAAATATTATATCCACTGAGGAAAAGATACTCTATGAGCATGTTTTGTACACTTTATTTTGGTAAAAAGAATGGTAATTTTTAGTAATAGCAATGTTAAGTTATGTATTGATAGTTGCTGAAAATTGTTATAATTAATTACTTTGTCAACAGGTCATGGATATTGATGAAATACCTCAACAGTCAAATTGAATGTATGGAGACTTGGGTGTCTATGATGCTTATGTTTTAGTTTTGAACCTAAACAATTAGTAAATATTACTTTGCAACTTTTATTATTTCTCTACATTTAATGAATGTTTTATTTTGATTTGTACTTAAATTAGTAATAACTCTTGTCTCTTCATAATATCTATAACGTTTATGTACTAAGTGTTATTATAGTAATATATTTTTACATAGCTTTGTCAATAAGATCAAAATCTTTGAACAATATGAGGCTGAAGTTAATTGATTTTACTCATGATAATATTAGAAATATATATTGTAATGTACACATGTTAAAATGAAATAAAATTTATATTTTGCAGTATAAAATAATTGTTTTTCTAATGCATTAAATGTCACACACGTTAGGGACAATAAAAAAAATGCCCTTATATAACAGTTTATTTTTTTTCCAAAAACCAAAAAAGCTAGAAAATAAGACCCCTAAGGTCATAGAAACAATTTCACAAGTCAACATCTACAAAAAACGATCATTTATAAACTCATTACATAATTCCAAATACATATATTTCCTTACAATTAATGAAAGGCTAACTTAGTTCTACATTTGTTTACAAAAAATACAACACTGATTTAATTGCAGAAGGTAACACATAATATATCTATTAGCTAAACTATTTATGTTTCTTCAACATCTGGTTTTTCCAGTAATAACGATTTAAAATAAGCACTCTTTATCTTAAAATAGGAAAATTGTTCTTCCCAAACACTACAAAACACTTAAAAACCCCACAAAATACAAAGAAACCCGTTTTATGACTATAAAACTCTGCAGCTCTCCAAACATAAATGACAGTACTGAATCCAATGTTTGACCGTCGCCGCCATATTGACAGCTAAAAAGTCACGTATTTTGGATTGCCTAATGTCTTGAACAAAATATAATACAATTATAAATAACCGTTCATCACCATTAATAATAAGGCACAATCGATTTACAATAATTGTTCAATTGTTTTATTAACAACTATTATAATAAAGTTTAAATGATTGCGATGTTTTTTATTTAATGGAAGAAAATAAATAGGCGTAGAAAAAGTGTAGTACGTTACACGAGTTGTAAGCTCATTACGCACTCATGAAATTTATGCACTCGCCGTTGCGCGGCTTCGTGCATACCTACGGTTCATCGTGATAAACTGGCGCGAAAAAAACCTGTTGTGTGTGGACATATCAGTCAACGTTCTTCCTTCCGACGTTTTTAACCGACGGTTAAAAACGGCGGATAAAAACGAGGTGAGTGGGGGCCTTAATAATTGAAAAACGAAAAAATATATATTCTCATAAAAATATTACTTATACATTAAATAAATAAAAATTGTTTAATGCTCCATTTTAATTTAGAGCGAATTCCTAAAAAAATCAGTTTGGAGACCCTGTTTCCAAGTAACTTATTTAGTCGCACCAGCTTTAGAAAATAAACGTTCTGCTGGAACCGATGTAGCAGCAATACAAAGATATTTTTGGAAATTTTATATGCATATGTTTGGGAAAACCGTTTTTAAAGGCATCACATTTGCAAAACGCTGTATTAGTGGTGACGTCATAATCTTAGGTTATGCCAATTTTGTATCCAAACAAACCGTGGTGTGATTTTGGAACAGAGATTATTCCCTTATATTTTGAATATAACTGCTGATTTAGGCATTTAGATATACACTAAGACTTTTACAAAGAGATATATTCGATTCCAGCCAAGATGGGTATGGATAACAATATAATTTAAATAAAAGTGTTATCTAACCTAAAAATGCTATTATAAACATACAATTGTTTCAATGCTTTTTCTATCCGTATTATCTAATCTTAGGTTTCCTCACATAAAGAATAATGGTACTGTGCTGGCCACCAGGCTGTAAGCATTATAATGTCAGAGAGAAGAGTAAGTTTTATAAATTTCCAAAGTATCCAAAAGTAAGAAGCAAATGGATGAAGCTAAAAAAAGGTACCTACATAATGATAACTTTAATTTTGTGTGTTTATACAATATTTGTAGAGTAATAGAACCAGATCCCGGAGCTTTTTGTGTAGCTGTCATTTTATAGATGGAAAATAGAAAATTAGCCAACTATTTTTTTTGTACATTATCAATCTTTGATAACGAGGTAGAAGCAAACTTGTATGTGTTGATTGTATGTTTGATTTTGTACTATATATATATATATATATATATATATATATATATATATATATATATAACGATCTCCCTATAATATATACATTATTATTTGTCATTATAGATCTTTCGCTCTACATTTTTTATAAGTTGTTATGGTAGCTTTGTATGATTTTTTAAACGTTTGCTATTTTAAGTTGAAATTCCTCACTATCCCTTATATACTTTCCTCATTCTATTAACTGTAAACAATTGTATTACAAGTAAATATTTCTATGTGTAATCAAGAAATTTGGAAGCGTTTTTGTTTATATTATTTGTTTTTAGATAAAATTGAATATGTTTACACATATGTAGTTGAAAACAGAGGCCTACAGGTCAAATAAAATTCGAAAGCAGCCAACAGAAACTCTGAAACTGATACAAATATGGTTTGATTGAGGCAAAGTTGTAACATGATGTTCTGGCCTATTTTCAATCATGTAAATTTGCAACGTTTCATTTTCTTATCACAAAACAAACAAAAATTTATAATTATGAAAACATTTTATTTTATTATGTTAATATACCTAAACGGTAGAAATTTCTAAAGATATAATGTTTTTAAAACATTAAATTTTTCTTCACTTCTTGATGTCTAGCAATTACCATAATGATGTCACTTGGTATCCATCATATTAAATAGCACATGTCCTCTCATGCAATAGTACTTTTCATCACATGACAAGCGCAAGCGCAGCCGCCATTTTGAAAGAGCGGGAGTTTAAAAGTTTCGTACTGTTTTGTGCAATAATAGCTGGAAATGCAATATTATCTCCACAAACAAATCTAACATTAATACAAATTATTGATGGCGCGGTACTTGTTGAGAAACCGGTTGAAGCGTATAATCACAGCCTAATGAACAGTGCTTTATATGCTGTGTTATAATTGTAAACGACTAAAATGTGGTTAAAGTGTTATGGGCGTTCTCAAAAAGGAAGGAAAATATGTAAATATTAATCTATATAAAATTGGGTAAATAATTTTATCCTACTAACTATAATTTATTGTTAGGACATGTAGAAACACTCTAAAATGAACACCTGTGTTAATAATGAGTATTAATAATAATATTAAAATAAAAAATTCTGATTTAAACATATTATAGGTACTTTTAATCATAAGATTCCGCGGTACATCTGTATATTGCAAGTAAGGTTTAGGGAAATTCAAAAAATAATATATATTATGCATTGGTTTCAAATAATTTATAACATATAACTCTCACACACACTCCATAACAACACCGTTTTATTTTTCCTTTTCATACAGATAATAAAGTCGACTTGAAAAATTATTTTTTAATTAAGAGACTCATTAGTTTTCTCTTAATTTTATTTTCAATAAGTACAGTATCCGCCAAAATAAACAGTACCGAAAATAATAATTTTTAATTTCTGTAATGTAAGTGTTCAAAATGTTCACCATTTCGACGCAAACAAGCTTCATATCGATTTTGTAAGTCAATAAACATATTTATAAAAAGTGGTTGATGTAACTGCCGAAAAATATTTTGTATTCTTTCCCGTAGTTCGGCAATATTCGCCGGCGGATTTTCCGAGTGAAATATTTTGTCCTTCATTATGCCCCAAATGTATGCGTCAGGTGGCGTCAGATCAGGTGAGTGAGAAGGATATTCGAAGTCTGTTCCCCGAGAAATTATTCTATTATCGAAATGCTGACGGAGTAAGTCTAAGGTGCGCACAGCTGTATGGTTCGTTGCACCATCTTGTTGGAACCATTGTGTGCGAAACTGTAGATTTCGTGCACGGCGAAAGTTATTTAGATCTCTCACAAAAGGTATAATAATTTTCTCTCTATAACGCTCTTGGTTGACAGTAAGTGGATTCTGATTATCATCTTCAACGAAATAAAGACCAATCATTCCATGACCAGATACCGCGCACCAAACGGTAACTCGAAGACTGTGGAGTGGTTTCTCTACAATGACATCAGGACGTTCAAATCCAAGGAATCTGGTTGTTTGTCGATTAATATAGCCGCTAAGATGAACGTGACTCTCGTCTGAAAACCATATGTTTTTCAAAAATTCGGGATCTTCGTAAATTAAACTCAACATGCGACCACAGTAAATTTCTCTTGCACGTTTGTCCGCAGCATTTAGTCGTTGTCCAACTTGAATACGGTATGGATAACCACCAATTGATTTGAGCATGCGACGTAAAGACGTTTCACTAATGTTGAGTTTACATGCAGTTCTTACAAGACTTCTTTGAGGTGATTGCACAACTTGGTTAAAAACACGTCCTTCATTTTCGTTAGTGCATACTGTTTTTCGACGACCCGAAGAACCTTTACGTTGACACAATACACTACCAGTGCAACGAAATTTTTCAACAACAGCTAACATCACACTTTTACTAGGAGCTGCTTTATTAAGTTTTTGTTGATATTTTATTGACACCTGTTCTAAGCTTGGACCATTATTACGACCTTTTCCGTATGAACGAAAATAATGCTCTACCAAAAAAACTTTTTCTTCCGTTGTTAGAACTATTTTTAAATCAAATTTAACTGCAGCGTACTATTAATATATCAACTAATTACGATTAAGTCAAATATGACAAATCCATATTACATAAACAACTCCACAGCACTCTCTGTTTCGGTACTGTTTATTTTGGCGGATACCGTATTATTTGTTTAATGTTTGTTGATTTTAATTATTTGTATACAGGTATTTTAACATGCTTATTTACAAAACAGTACGAAAATGATGGCTGAACTGCACGCATGCGCACGAAAAATAATTGTGATGAAAAGGTCTACTTGTATCTGGTGTTATATTTTTCAATTGTCACTAATATATTTTCATCAAAATGAATTATGGAATTCTTGTCTTTTGAGAGCGGTTTCAATTTTTCTTCATTCGGATACTTGAAAATACACTTCACTTCAATAATTACGTATTTTTCACTAACCAACCCATATTATCATTAAAAAAGGTTTAAAGAGAATGTTGAAACATGTTTTGATGACACTAGAACACTAATTTATCTTATATTTTCTCATTAATCAAATAATCCACTAATCATAACCTCAAACATTGCTTTTAAAATAAAAAATACGCATTGCAGGATAACTTACATTATCATAAGTATTATTTTTATACGCCCTATCTTTAAAGTACCTTGTATTTCATCGGCTTGTAGCGCTTAAAGTGGTTGTTTATGGTTAGAATGAAAAAAAGTAAAAAAGCGTTAACAAAAGTGTCCTAACGTTAACTTTATTTCACGCTTTCCATAATAAGCTAGCACAATGAAACTTGGCTGGGCATCGATAATGGACTTCTAAGATACTTGGCTGGGCATCTATGGTGGAATTCTAAGATACTTGGCTGGGCATCGAGGATGAACTTTCATGAAACTTGGAATACGTATATATAATTGTAATTTACCGAAGGAGCGTAATTAAAATATCCCAAATTTCGATTTGAATTTTATTTTTTTGTATAGGACTGTAGAAAAAATAATGTATGCAACATGGAATACGTATATATAATTGTAATTTACCGAAGGAGCGTAATTAAAATATCCCAAATTTCGATTTGAATTTTATTTTTTTGTATAGGGCTGTAGAAAAAATAATGTATGCAACATGTGCATAAAGTGTCTTTTTTCACTCATGGAATTGCCAACTTCTTCCATTCGTGAAAAAAAAGTGCCACTTTATGCACTTGTTGCATAAATTACCATTTTTATATCGAGTAGATAAGATTACTTAATTTTTAGCAATTTATTCCTTTCAAAAACACGTATGAAACGCTTAAATAATCAAAAATCTACACTCAAATGGAAATTCTTATGGCAACAAGTTTTGTTTAGATTCAACCTCAAATTGTGACGTTACACTAATCTCGCGTATAGGCAGCTTCATTTGCCATTTGGTGCTTAAATGGTTGTCTATGTATAGGAGAAATACAAATGTTTTTGTTTTGATTTCGTAACACTACTAGAGTACTAACAATGCAGTATCGAAACGCTGGCATCGATATGAAAGTGTTCGGTATCGATACTAGCATAGTATCGAAACATCCGTAAAAATGCAGATGAGTATGTTATTTTTATATGCCGCTTATTTTGAAGTACAACTAGATAACCTACTATGACCTGATAAGACTTAAATGTTATTTAAACTATTTATTACTAGTACAAAACCAAGATTAAGGTGGGTTTCCATAATGTCATCTTTAAACCAAGCCAAAAAATTAGCAGCGTATAGAGCCGTAGATGAGCACGTTCTTGATGGCCATGCTGTAGGGGTAGGTAGTGGTTCTACAGCAGTTTTCGCCATAAATAGACTCGCAGAACGCTTTAAACAGGAGAATCTTACGATAAAATGTGTACCTACATCTTTCCAATCTCGACAACTTATTATATGTAATGAACTACCCTTAATAGATTTAGAATTACAACCCGAACTGGATGTTTGTATAGATGGTGCCGACGAGGTTGATAGTAATTTAACGTTGATTAAAGGAGGTGGTGGCTGTCTTCTACAAGAGAAAATAGTGGCTAGCTGTTCAAAGAAACTTATTATTATTGCGGACTACTCGAAAGATTCAGAAAAATTAGGACAGCAATATAAGAAAGGTATAATATTTGAAAACGTTTCTAATTTTACTTCAATTGTTTATTTATCATCACACAGAATTTTATTTTATAATTTAAGTGAACTGTTTATAGTTCTGAGATAAATGGCTTCAAATTTAACTTAAATTTCAAAATTCCAGTAATAAGTTTAGGAAACTATAAATATGTAGAAATATTTTTTTAATTTTGCTTTTTTCATTTTTCAAAAAAGTACCTACTTGAATCATTATTCACTTTAACAAAATTTTGGTGGTGAAATGATTCAAGTGCAATTACTGTACTAAACTTATTTCTAAAAACGTATTTCACTTTTTAATAGAACTATTCATATTCATAATCTAATATCAAGTTAACTTCATCACTTTCTTCATTTGAATCTGGTCATGGTTTGGGTTGATCAGGCTCCTTTTGGCTCAACGTCATAGTGTTTTTTTCCTTTTTTTTGATGAAGTTCTCCATTGTGCTTTATGATTTCCGAAAAGGTGTTGTGAATTGGCAGAATGTAATCCATTAACGTAAGCAAATTGTTGTACTTTGCGGTTTTAAGTTTTATAGCAGTTGTATTCAAAGGATTCAGTAATTAAAATTTAAAAGATGAACACCCAACTTGTCAAGTTGCCATCATGCAACTACAAAGCTCTACATTAATGTTTAAGGTTATTTTTAATCTAAACGATAGTCTTTCACTTTTGTAATTAGCAAACCAGCTAACTTCTCGCCATTTTAAGGGGTGACCTTCATTATCTTTTTTATAGACTTTCATAATACTAAATGGTGAAAAAGAGTAAAAATAGTCTTTGTTCATATTATAGACAATAAAGTTGACAGTATCCCAATCTGCCGGGATGAAAACTTGAGGAATTTACCTTTTTTTTGTTCTCAGTTAAGCCAAAACTATAGTCACACTCCATGTAGGTGTGACTGCGTTCAAGGTATGTGTGGTAAATCTCAGTTTTGTGGCTTGGACAATAAAAGCAAATAGTTTAGAAATATTCTTATCTCATTCTGTCCTCCCCACAAATCACGTATACAACAATATTCTTTATTGTTGATGTCCTGTGAACCCCTGGATGCTATAGTTTCCTTCCATATAAACATATTATATTTCTAGTCAGTAAGTCAAAGGTACAGAAATGCCCGTAGTTGATGAAGGTAGAACACTTTAGATGTTATTAACAGCGGCTTCGGCAATGCCTGTTGCAAATCAAAACAAATTATGCAGCAGTATTTTTGGAGTTTTTGTTTTCAGCAATATCAGCTTTCCTGGCTTCTGTTGCTTTCTGAACTTTCCTTTGGTGCATCTTGGCATTTTAATCACATCTTCATTTGTAGAGTGTTTTACTAGATTACCTTTTTAAATGAAACTAACTGTTTCTAAATAATTCCACAATATTATGAAAAAAATTATAAAAATTGCAAAAACTTGATAATTGTTTCGTTATTACTAAATATCATCATCAGAATGACAGAAGTTACTTACAATTTATGTTTAATAATTCTTTTTGGCTAGACCAAGAAGTGACCTACCTTGTGATTGACTTAATATATATGAATAAAAAAAGAATAGGATATATTACAAATATTAAACCTAGATATTGTTAGCCCCATGGGGGATATCCTGGATATATTTTCCCATATAAGATCAGTATAACTGTGCAATAATATAGGAACCCAGGAAAACTATATCTGCTGTTATTTACAATTATTACTTAAGAAGACAGTTTAAGAAGAAGAAATAATGGAGAAGATGTATTCATCCGATACACTGGTGGCACTTCTCGAGTAATAAAAAACTTAAAGTAAATTATGTTCTCAGTGATGATGGTAAAATTAATCTTTATTACCAAAATGTTGGTGTTCTCAGGACTAAACTTAGTGAATTGTATTGTAACATTCGATTTTAGGGTTCAATTATATTATTATCGTTGTAGAATCATAGCTGAACAAAGATTTTTGTAATGAGGAATTAGGTTTAAATGGTTATAATATATTCAGATTTGATAGGGATGAAACAAACACTGACAAGAAACGAGGAGGTGGTATTTTAATTGCCATAAAGTCTGAGATAAATGCTGAAAAAGTTGAAATTCAAAGGAATATAGTTGAGCCAATTTTGGTTATTCTTTATATAAAAATCATAAAATAATAATTGGGGGAGTCTATATACCACCATCATCAACTGTTGGTATCTATGAACAATACACGCAGGATGTTGATCATGTTTTTGATAGTAACATGGACTGTGAATTTATTCTGTTTGGGGATTATAATTTGCCTGAGGCTGTTTGGTTTAACAATGATTTTGGTTTAAATGTAAACTGCCCAGCAAACTCGCCTGCCATCACATTACAAAACTCTTTTGGTTATTATGGTCTGCATCAAATAAATACCATAACTAATAGTCAAAATGTCTTACTCGACTTAACTTTTTCATCAATGAAAGATATTTGTATCTCTGAACTATTGGATTTACTGTTACCAAACAGTGTCCATCACACAGCAATTTCCAGCCATTTAGAATTCAGTAAAGAGCATCAACTTCAGTATGAAGAGTTGTATTATGATTTTAAAAATGAATATTATTTTGAAATTAACTTTTTGGCCAGTGTCCATTGTAATGATATGCTGGAGGGAAATTTGGATCAGGTTCTTCAGATGTTTTACGAAATAGTTTACTCTGCAACTGATATGTTTGTACCATTGATAAAATTCAGAACCTCTTAATTTTCCTGTATGGTATAGCACTCAACTTAGGAACTTAATAATTGAAAAAAGAGAGCGCATAAAAGATTTAAAGTCACTGGAGACATAGATCATTATCAACAATTTAATAATCTCAGAACAAGATGTAAACATCTTCAAGCCCATTGTCATCAAAATTATATTGAAAAAGTTGAAAGAAATATTGCTCATGATCCTCGTTAGAATTCTATAAACAGTAAAAGAAAATTATTTAACTTACCCTCCAGCATGTTTTTCGAAGAGGCAACAAGTAGTAATAAGAATGAGATTGTGAATCTTTTTGCCAACTATTTTTCCACAACTTACACTGATAAGAATGTTACCCAAATTCTGGAATATGGAAAAAGAGAATGTTTGCAATTACAATATTGAAATAACAGAAGTAATTGATCAATTGATGTTAGCCCCAGAAAAACTTTCTTCTGGCCCTGACAGAATTCCTCTACATTTCATGAAAAAATGTGTATTCACGCTGGCAAAGCCCCTTCTAACAATTTTCAATATCTCCGTATCATCGGGAACATTCCCTAAGTTTTGGAAACAAAGTTGTCTCACTCCAATACACAAATCTGGAGCTAGAGATGGCATAAAGAATTATTGTCCTGTGTGTAAGCAATCTGAAATCCCCAAATTACTCGACTGTCTGATTACTAAGAAATTTACTTTTGACACCAGGAACATAATTAATGAAAACCAACACGGCTTCACATCAGGAAGATTCATCAACACAAATTTGCTTATTTATCAACATTTTCTTTTGAACAGTTTAGAGGAAAGGCAGCAGGTTGACTGTATCTATACTGACTATTCAAAAGCATTTGATAGAGTCAATCATCATCTTATAATTGCAAAACTCTCTGTATTAGGCATTGACAGTACCTTTTTGAACTTGATCGGATCTTATTTGAGAGGACTCAATGTGTCAAATATACTGGTTCTGTGTCATCAGAAATTTCGGTAACATCTGGGGTTCCCTAAGGATCCCATATCGGTCCACTACTTTTTTGTTATTTGTTAATGATATATTAGCTGCCACTTGATGTTTGCTGATGACTTCAAACTCTATAGGATCATTGACAATGTCTGGGATGCGGAACTGTTGCAAATTGATTTGAATAGTTTGTCCCATTGGTGTGATATAAATATGCTTCATCTTAAATAAACAAATGTTATCAAATCACGTTGTCAAGAATTATGAATCCAATTCAATACCAAGTGAAAAATGTTAATTTGTCAGTAGCTGATAGTGTTCGAGATCTTGGCATATTATTTGATTCCAAAGTTACATTTAAGACACATATTGATAACGTTTCGAAATCATTTAAATTATTGGGCTTCATTACAAGATCTTCATATAAATTTTCCCTTTGCACTTCTAAAATATTATACTGCTCTCTCGTTCGATCAGTTATTGAATATAATTATATGATATGGTGTCCATTTTATCAGGCAGATATCAATGGAATTGAGAAAGTCGAAAATAAATTTTCAAGGTCATGTGCATTCAAACTTGGATATCAAAGGAGAAACTATGAATATTCCAACATTTTGAATTTATCAAGTTTGGAACATCGAAGGGCTGATATTGATTTGAGATTTCTGCACAAAGTTCTAAATGGAGCTATAAGTTGTGCAAATTTAATTGAACTCTTTAAACTGAATGTTAATCCCAGAAGAACAAGAATTTGAGAACTGTTCATGGTTCCTCATCATTCTACAAATTATGGCCGAAATGAGTCAATTACAAGGGTAGTTAAATTGGCAAATAAAAATTGTCAAATAATTGATTTATTCGATGCGTCCACATATTTATTCAAAAATCAAATGAGGCACATTAATTTGTTGTAATTTAGTTTTAGTTGATTATGATTGTATTTGTTGATAATGTAACTTAAACATTGTCTCTTAAATATTTATGTTTTTTGTAAATTGGCATGTCCCTATATAAATAAATAAAAAGTGGAGAACTCCCTAGATTTATTTGTTCATTGACGACATCATATTATAGGTCTCTTAAGTGTCTTCTAATTTCTAATTCTTCAAGGAAATCTAGTTCTTGTTTTTTATCATAAATATGTAGTACTTCTGTCTCTGTATTAGGTGTTAATGAATGTTTGGTGTCAAGTAGATATTTTGTGTAATGGGGCTTAGCTGGTTCTTTTAATCTGTATGTTTGTAAGTACTCACTGTGCTAATTTCAAAATTTCTAAGGGTTTGACCAAAATAGACAGCATTACATTCTGGACTTTTAAATTTATATATACAAGACTTTTTTAATGGGGATATTTTTGTTTTTACATATAACAATTTTGTACTCAAATGACTTTCTGTTGTAAAAGAAATTGTTGTATTTGATGCTAAAGATATTATCTTTGAAATATTGTCAGGATATGTGATGGTTCCGTAATTTTGTATACCTTTAATTTGTTTAGGAAATATTAGTTGTAATGCCACTTTTTCTCTTTTTTATTAAGTAATTTATTGTAATTTATTTATTATATGTAATGGATAACCGTTGGATGTGGTTATTTGTTTAATTCTATTAATTTCTCTACCAAAATTATATTTGTTCATAGGAACTGAAAATGCTCTATGTATCATTGAATTATACGCTGTTAATTTATGTGACATGGAATGATTGGAATTATATGGTATAGTCACAACAGTGTGTGTTGGTTTTCTGTAAATTTATGGTTTCTATCTCTCCGGATTTCTCCGGACATGTTTGGGTTTTCAAAGTGTCCGGAGACGTCTGGGCGGATTTTCAGAAAATGTCCGGGCTAATGCCGAAAATCATAGATTTAATAAAATAACACAAACAACAAATTACATAAATTTATTTTAAAAGCGATGTGAAACAGTTATACTTACAATATAATAAAATGTAATATTTCAGTGAGTATATTATATTATATTTGATATCGATAGGTATCCACTGACATACATTTCTACAAAGCGCGACATTGTCGATAACTCGCCCATCTCTATGGATTGTTAATGGGTTTGCACTATTATTTATTCTGTACTTGGGGATTCTCCTTTATAACCGAACCCATATATTTAGTTCATTTTAACGTTTTGCGTGAGCTTAGCACTGCATTTTGCATGGTTTGTGCTTTTAGTGCTTTTTGTTAAATTTTGAGAGTATTGATTATGCCAAAATGAAAGTACGTAGTTTCAGGTGCAATGCTTACAGCATTCCCTTCTTTTAAAAAAGGCATATAAAGGCAAAAAAGACATAGAGGACCATAGAGTTACTGAAAATCATAAAAAAAACTTGAAAAGTCAGGCGGGTAAGTCAAAGAAGACTAGTTAACAGTGTTAGGAAATGTAAATTAAATTTATCATAATTTTAGGTACAATTAGACGTCTTTCTTAGGGCAACAAGTAAAGATAATGGAGAACTTGTTAATTGTTTAATTCAATGGATTGTACAACTAAGATCCACAAGAAGATGTATCGGGACTCCTCAATTTCAAAATCAGCGACTTGCGGCCATACGAGAGTTGCAGCTATAGTAAATGGAATACTCGGACCGTCAGCGGTAAATGCTACCAAAAATCAAATTAGTGGTATTTCATTTATTGGAGTTTGTACAGATGCCAGTAACCATAACGTAATTAAGATGTTTCCTTATTAATAAAATATTTTGATTTCAAAAAGGGGGCACATAAATTAGTTGGTACATGTAGCTCAGACAGTGAAACATTGCAAACTGTTCTGACCTTTTATATTCTGTACTGGAAAAATTTGAGCTCACTAAAAAGTGCATTTCATTTTTGGGCAATAATTGTAACACTAACTTTGTTGGAATTAAGAGAGCTGGTCAAAATAATATTTTTAGCAGATTAAAATCTAAAATAAATAAAAATTTAATCGACATTGGTTGTCCGGCTCATATCATAAATAATGTGGTTCAAGCCAGTTGTGACATCCTGACAATTGACACAGAGAGTATAGTTTTAAAGCTTTTTAATTATTTTAACATTTATATAGTTAGAGTTGCGTCTTTAAAAGAATTTTGTCAATTTGGTGACATAAATTATATGCAATTGTTATACCATTAAAAAACAAGGTGGCTTTCATTATTTCCAGCTATTGAAAAAGTGCTCAATAGACGCTTTGAAGTCGTATTTCTTGTCTGAGAATACATCACCCTCTATTATTAAATCATTTTTCGAAAACATATTTTCTGAAGCTTATTTATATTTTGTTCATTATTTGATGTCAGTGTTTCATCAAAATATTGAGCATATTGAATGTGCTGATAATTCAGTTATCGAGGTACAGGTAATTCTTGAAAATGCGATTGAATACCTAAATAACATATTAGAAAGTAGGTTTCTTCCGCTAAAAGTCCGTGACATACTAAAAAAAGCTTCAGAAGACGGTTTTGAAACAGAATGCGATATATTTAGGAAACATATATTTTGTATGTATGAAAAGGCTATAGATTATATAAAAAATTGGATAAAACTCCTTGAATAGTATAAAAGTTTTAAGTGGATAAACTTAAAAATTTAGAGGCAAAAAACTGGTAGATGGACATTCTGCCATCCATAAACTATCATGTAGACAAGATCGTCAATATTGACGATTCAAAATTTTTTTACCAATACTTTTCGTTAAAACAATTATTTATAACTACCAGTTTTTCACAAGAGCATGATTTGCCAGCTCATAACAAGTGAGTTATTTTATTTCAAAATGGTGTATCAATTGAAGTATTTTCAGAACTTTTAAAACTCTGCAAATTTTTTTTCTCTATTACAGCACACAATGCAAATGTTGAGAGTATATTTTATTTTTTTTATATTTTAATAGGCTAATGCTTGACTCAATAGAAGAAATTGTAATGACAGTTTTTAATTAGGATATGACCTGCAGTGAATTTTATGATTTCATTTTATCATCCGAAAATATACCTATTCTACATCAAATTCAGAAATCTGAAAAATACCAAGTAAGGGAGTGATTTTCATTCAGCATTTGGTATTTAGCACCTATTTTTTTTCGCTTAATACTCTTATTTGGTTTCTATGATGTCTACGTTTGTTCCTATGATTTGTACTTTTGATGCTATCAATGTTCTTTGTTCCTATTTTTTGTTTCGACTTAGTTTTGTAATAATAAGTGTTTATTTAAGTTTTATTTTTGCTGCAAATAAATAAGTTTTGCTTTAAATTTATAGTTTTATTATTTTTCCTAGAAATATTTACCTACTTTATTAGTTTTTTGAACGGTCCGGATTTTGGTTTTAAATGTCCTGGGTTTTAAAAAACTAATATGGAAACCCTATGTAAATTCAATAATCATGTACATTATTTTTAAATCAAAAAAATTGATTGAGTTATTGTTTTCAACTTCTAATGCAAATTAAATTTTTGGGTGTAAATTATTAATATGATTGAAAAATAAATCTAATTGTCATTCACTGCATATAAAATAAGCTAATATGTCATCTACATATCTATACCAAAATAAGATATTTTTGGAAATGTTACATTTGAAGATTTTTCTTTCTAAACTGTCCATAAACATGTTTGCCAAAATTGGTGATATGCGGCTTCCCATTGGTAAACCTTTATTTTGAATATATACCTTATTGTCAAAAGTGAAATTATTCTGATTAATACATAAATCAAATAAATTAAGTATATCTGATACTATTCCTGGATTAATATTTTTGTCTTCTAGTAATTTTCTTACAAGTATAATCCATTCTTTTGGAGAAATTTTAGAGAACATAGTGTTAAAATCAAATGAAATGAGTTTGATTAATTTTGTAAAATGATAATTTCTAATTTTTTTATTAGTTCTATTGAATTCGTATATCGCAGTTTCTTATCTTAATACTCCTTATAATAAATTAGCTAAAAAACTAAACAATATACTTAATAATTATGGTTATATATCTAAATACTCAATTAAAAATTCAATAGAACTAATAAAAAAATTAAAATCATTCAACTTACAAGATAAACTGATTTCATTTGATGTTAACAACATGTTCACTAAAATTCCTCCTAAACAATGCGTAACACTTGTAGGAAAATTACTAGAAGCCAAAAATATTAATCCAGGAATAATAGCAGATATATTTAATTTATTTGAAGCTCCTCAATTATTAAAGTTTTTTGTAATTAATAATTTTGATAACTTAATAAAAAGATCTTATAAAATTAAAAAAATTATATATATATATATATATATATATATGTATATATATATATATATATATATATATATATATATATTTATTTGGTAGGCATATTATTTAATAACATAAACATGTAGCCTTATCAAATTTCATAATAAAACATTTTGTTATATTTTTAACTTTACAAAATATAGTAAATTTATATTTCCTTATTAAATAACTTGAATTGTAACTGCAATTATTAGTCTATTATAAAATTACCATTATATGTTCTAGGCATTCCTATAGAAGTATCTCCCATGGCATATGTCCCTATTAAAATGAGAATCGAAAAGACTTTTGGAGGTACAGTGGTACTTAGAGAAGCAGTTATGAAAGCAGGACCAGTAGTCACAGATAACGGTAACTTCATTCTGGATTGGAAAGATTATAATCCAGATTACGACTGGAAAAATATAAATTCCGAGTTGTTACAAATACCTGGGGTTATTGAAACTGGTTTGTTCGTAGATATGGCAGAAATGGTATATTTTGGTATGGAAAATGGATCTGTTAAAATTAGACATCATCCAATTGATAAAATATGTTGATATTCTTAAGTAATTAGGTAATCTATGTTTTTAATGTTTTTCTCAATTAGTGTTTAAACATTTTTTGACAATTACAATTTTAATTACAACTGTACTATTTTGCTTGATTAGAACAATAACACCAGACAGATTAAGTTTTAATAACAGGCTAATTCAATTTTGTCATCACTAATTGATGGATTGATTGATTAATAATGTTCAATTTGTCATATTTTTAACATATTTGACATAAAGCATAACGTTTTTACTTGATATAGTTATAGATTAAAGACTTCCTAGATACACGTTAATGGGGATTTGGTCAACACATTATCCAATAAAATACACTGCCAAGTGGAACTTGGTAGTAGTGCTTGATGTGTGGTATTGTGTGGCCCCACTATCAAACCCTTGGGGGCCAGAATTTTCCAAAAATTTGAAAATTTACATAAAAAGATATCTTTAAGAGCTCCACCAGCGACAGGAGTAGAGGACAAGGCCAAAAAAATGGGTCCCAGGGATGTTCACAACCTTTTGATTGATCTTTATTACGTGGTATAAGACATTAATATAAATTATAACAGATAAGAAGTCCATTGGAGCGTGAATCACGATGTGCCATAACCTTCAAATAAATGTGTTCACTAGTTCCATTTAAAAACAATGTGCAAATTGAAGGAGACTTAATTTTAATTTAACTGTTTTAGACAGTATTAACTAAGATCTTTTAAGTTCGTATGCATATATTTCTTTAAATAACAAATTGAATATTTGTACTCTGTTGAAAAATGTTTCCAAAGTGTGTGGTAAAAATCAAGTTTTATTCACACCAAACAAACCAATGATAATAAATGAAAGGAAAGGGACCAAGAGAACCTAGAGTAGGGTATAAAAGCATTCGAAATGTTTTCAATACTTTCACCATGTCGGGCTTGTTAGAACAATTTTCCTTTAATGAATATTGTAATATGCTTCTTTTATGCGAATAACAGAAATGTTTGTTTGCTTATGTTTATATGGACAAACAACAACCAATAGTTTCACCCACCAAAAAAGTTGAAAGTAATGGTTTAAAAAAAAGATGTACCATTAGAAAAACATAAAATGGTCTTACCAGTATTAGATTGATCGTATTCCTATTATTGTGGTATTTTTGTTTAGCCGCTGTACTTTATTTTTAAATAAGTATATCTTAACGTATGAAAATGAAAATCCATTTGTACTAGCTGCTTGTTAATGTTGTTAATGACAGCAACTTGGGGATTTATCCTATTATATTTTCCATGTGGTATGTAGAAACCTATGCAGAGGTTGGGTAAACCTCCTGGATTTTACCGTCACATAATTTTAGTTGGTTGTTTTAGGTTCTTTACAGTTGTATTAGGATTAATAGCACTTAATTATGTGGCTATTAGTTTTAAAGCTAAAAGAATAATTTATAGAATTATGGTAGATTTGTTAATATTTTAAAGTCTGACAGTTTTTACATTTCCGCCAACCTATCTAAAACGCGAGAAAAGTATTGGTTTACCCCAAAAAAAGTTGGAATTTTGAAATTTTTTTTTGAATTATTTTTACGATTTCTATCAACAACAACACGAAGAAATGGTTTGTAGAAAAAAAATCCTGTGTGTATGTCGTCGTTGTCGTCGGCCAATTTTCCTTACATGTCTTGTTAGCACGATACAGCCTCCGGAGTGCAAGAAGTCACCAAATTTATGATAGAATATTGTGAAGGACATGTGACAGATGAACCCTACTGATTTTCAGCTTACAATAGCCAGTACAACGGATGCTATAGTACTTGAAGTACGACATTTTTGTAATTTTTTCAGAAATTTCAGTTTGTTAGCACGATACAGCCTCCGGAGTTCAAAAAGTCACCAATTTTATGATTGAATATTATTCAGAACATCTCACAGATGAACCCTATTGATTTTCAGCTCACCAGAGCCAGTACAACAGGTGCTATACTACTTTATGTACGACATTTTTGTCATTTTGGGAGAATTTTCAGTTTGTTAACACGATACAGCCTCCGGAGTTCAAAAAGTCACCAATTTTATGATTGAATATTATTCAGAACATCTCACAGATGAACCCTATTGATTTTCAGCTCACCAGAGCCAGTACAACAGGTGCTATACTACTTTATGTACGACATTTTTGTCATTTTGGGAGAATTTGCAGTTTGTTAACACGATACAGCCTCCGGAGTATATACAAGTGATCAATTTTATGATTGGATATTATTTAGAGCGTCTCAAAGATGAACCCTATCAATGTTCAGCTCACTAAATCCAGTACAACGGGTGCTATGGTACTTGAAGTACCAAATTTTTGTCATTTTTGGATAATTTTCAGTTTGTTAGCACGATACAGCCTCCAGAGTGTATACAAGTGATCAATTTTATGATTAAATATTGCTCAAAGTGTCCGACAGATATACCTTATTGATTTTCAGTTGACGAGAGCGAGTACAGCGGGTCCTATAAATCCAGATATACATACATTAACTGAGAAAATAGAAAATACCACACAAGAATTTACGAAGGAGATAGAGGAAGTGAAGAAGGATAGTAATCAGAAAATAAGAAAATTACAGCAAGATGTGACAGAAAACGAACAAAGGATCAAGAACATAAGTAGAGAAAATAATACAGAACAGATAAGGGAATTAAGACTGAAGACAGAATAAGACAATTAGAGAACAACCTAAGAAGAGAAATGGAATTGAGAGGACGAGAAAGAGTAGTGATTACAGGTTGTGGAAATCAGAGCCACCCAAAATTTGATGGAGAAATGAAGAAAATTCGCCCAAAAATATTTTTGAGAATTTTGAGAAATGAAGTTAATACTTCACCAAGAATAGAATAATCAAGGGAAGCTATTAGAGAACAGTTACCTGGTAACGCCTTACTATGGTTTGCTAGCAAAGAATTGAGTATAAATAATTTTGATGATTTCCAGCAACAATTTTTAGCATACTATTGGGGGGAACATGCACAGACAATAGTACGGAAAAAACATACTTTGGTAAGTTTGATTACAACAGAGGAACTTACATCAACAATTATGCTTTAACAATGTACACATTGGTACAACATCTAAATCCGCCATTAGTAGTAAATGAAATAGTATTGTACTTTGCAAGACATTTCAAAGAAGAAATGCAGAAATCATTGCCATACAAGCAATAAATACTATGGAACAACTAACTAACTACCTACAAAGAATAGAGAGGAATAGAAACGAAATACCAACTATACTACAAACTATAGGCCTAATAACAATAACGATGAAAATAACTATAACAGACAAAACAGAACTAATAATACAAACTATAATTCAAACAATGATCAAAGAAATAATAGACAGATATATAATACTAATTTTAACAACAACAATAATTATAACAACAATGCGGTATTAAACTCTTTTCATCGTCGAAGGACCAGCCACAGTATTAGAGTGACGAGATATATTTTATTACCGGTAAATCAGTGATGATATTTTTATATATAATATATATGGAATGCGTACATTTTGATATACGGGGTGAAGATGAAAGTAATGATCGCAGGAAGAATTTGAATTTGAATTCGTACAACAATTATAACAGTAACAACAATAACTATTATAACAGACCTAATAATCACAACAATAATTACGCGAATAGGGAATAAATACAATAATAGACCTAATTATTATAATAACAATGACAATATGAGAAAGAAGTGTAGAAGCGCATACAAATGAAAATGGAAGAGAAAAAGATCAAGAGAGAAGACAGATGTGGACAGAGCAGGTACATTTGCTCAACATTCTTAAAATCGCACAGTCCAAATACTAAAAACATGTTGCTATGTAACTACGAACATCCTAGAGAATTTAGATTTTAAACGACACTGTAGCGAGTACTATTGAAGGAGATTTAATTATAATAAAAGCTAATGTTCAAAATTTAAACATTCAAATTCTCATTGACTCTGGATCAGAAGCATCAATGATTAGTCAAACATTAGTTGAGAAATTGAGTAATATAAATCAAGAAATAATTAAAATACCTAAGTTAAATCTTATTGGTGCTAATAACAAAAAACTATATGAGGTTAACAAGTTATTGAATTTGAAATTGTCAATTAACGACAATACTTATAATTTTGAACTATTAATTGTGCCACAAATGGAATTTGACATTATTTTGGGAACAAATGAATTGAATAATCACAAAGCCGTTATAAATTTTGAAAATAAAAATATCAAGTTAGCTGAGAATTGGATAGATTTTACAGAAGTTGATAAAAATAAAATGAATCTGAATAACACACAAGTGCACACACAAATATTGCTAAACAAATTAACAATGATAATAATGATAATTAATTGTATAGGGGGGAAAATGTAAATGATGATGAAATAATTATAAATGAAAATGATTCTTATGAGGTAATTGATTGCAATGAGCAATTAAAAGGGGGAGTAGTAGAGTTACTAATGAAATATAAGAGTTTATTTAACAAAGAAACAAGAGTAGCTAATAATAATGTACACAAGTTAGAAGTTAGAAATATTGTGAATTTTAAAGCCAAAACTTATGCAATTCCATATAAATACAAAGATGAAGTACAAAAAGAAATTAACAACAACATGCTTCATGACGGTATCATTGAAAGAAGTAATACTCAATTCATTAATCCAATTGTGGTTGTTAAAAAACGTAATGGGGATCTAAGACTTTATTTAGTTGCACGTATCATTAATAAATACACAGTGCCCCAATACGAAGCACCAATGACAATAGATGCTATTTTAGGACGAATTACTCAAGCTACAGTTTTTACTAAAATTGACTTAAAAAAAACATAGTTTCTGGTTGATTCCATTACATGCAAATTCTCGTAAGTATACACGTTTTATAATAGATGGAGTAGTATATTCCTCCCCAGTTGTGCCATTTGGATTACAGAGTGCATGTTCGGCACTAGTTGCATGAAATACTTAATCCTTTTGAAAGTTTCTGTCTTCATTACATTGACGATATCATGATATTTATTTTCTAAAGATTCTCAGCAATATCAGTTATACTTACAAATAATTTTAAAACCATTAGATTCCGCAGGTTTAAAGATAAACAATCAAAAATGTAAATTTTTTGCTTGTGAAATAACTTATTTGGGTTTTTGCATCAATGAAATAGGGGTTACTATGGATCCTGAAAAGGCAGAAACTAGAAATTATTAAAAATTATATAAGACCTTATAACTTGAAAGCACTAAGGAAATTTCTGGGCATAGTGAACTACTTTAAAAGATTACTTCCAAATCTATTCGAGAAAAAAATACCATTAATTCAATTATTAAAGAAAAGGGAAGAATGGAATTGGGGTAAAAGAAAAAGAAGATGCACTTCAATCCATAAAAGATGAATTCATAAAATAAATCATGTTACATCATCCGAGATATGATTTGCCATTTATCCTTAGAACAGAAGCATCGAAAACAAGATATGCAGGGGTGTAAATACAAATTCATGAGGAAAAAGAGGTTCCAATTTGTTTCGTATCAAGGGTTACTAGGAAGCATGAACGTAATTATAGTGTGGGAGAATTAGAATTAGGGAGTATAATTTATTGTATAGGTAAGTTAAGAAATTATCTTTCGGGGATTCTTTTTTGGGCTCTTATTGCAGGAGTATGACATTGAAGTATAAAGCATATCTGGGAAAAATAATACCTTAGTTGATGCCATTACTAGAATGGATGAAAAAGAGGGTAGTGAAGATAAAAATATTAAAATTGGGGTTAATTTGTTCAAAAATATTTCGGGTATATTTTCAAAAGAATCATTAATGCAGGATGAGGAAAATCTCACAGATAAACAAAAATTAGAAAGTGTTGAAAGAAATGATTAAAATAGTGGGTAATGAAGAGTTATACGTAACATCAGAAAATTTTGCTAAAGAAATAAAGTTAGAAATACGCTTAGATTACATTCATATAGGAGCAAGAAAGATGTGGAAAATATTTAGAGAAAATTATATCACCAAAAAGGATATTTCAATTGGTAAAAACATAGTAAACTCTTGTCATTTATGTCAGTTAGGAAAACAAAAAAATTCACATAATGAAAACGTGCCAAAATCAATAATAGCTAAAAAACGGTCGTTGATGTAGATGATAAGTAGTTCTAACCATGATAAAAGAGTATATAAAATGAGTAAAGTGTCTCTCTCTCATTTGTAATAATGTATATCAATGAAAAGACGTTTTCACGTTTTTAAACCTCGCTACACAAAAATCCAACTATTTCTTTTAATGGATCTAGTCTCCATTGTGATAAAAATCGTAAAATATTATCGTATTATTCTAACAAAATATCAAGAAAAATAGTTCATACTTTTAACTTGGTTTTGAGAAATAAGTCAACTTCGCAGTCACGTGATAATGGGTAATAAATAATGCAATTTAAATTAATTTAATTTAAGACGAATAATTAGGTTCTTGAAATGTTATTTTAGGTTTCTAAAAACTGTCTTTAATGTGTAAAACATAACTTCATATAAATTTGTAACAACTGTCAACATCCCTATTCTCCTAAGATTCACATTCTATAATTTGAGAACTAGGTGAAGAAGTATTCACGAATGAAGCTGGCGACTTCGAATTTGTTTCTTTTGAACGAGGACTTCTTGACAATGGAGTTTCAACTTCCTGAGTCCAAGAATGATTTTTCTTTTGTCAATAGAAGTATGTATTCATCTTCTTCGCAGTTACTTGATCTAGACGGTTATATTGAATTTATTTTAGCTGTCATCCGAAAAGTTGACCTAAACGTTTTGACAGTTGAGTTAGCATTATAACCTCCTCTTTGTCGATATCCAGCAAATAATTCTTTAATATGTCCTGGTAGCCTATTAGTTAGCGAAAAAGGATATCATAACGCCATTTGCTGTTCGTATAAGGCAATGATGGTGTAAATGGACCAAATCAATCCATCAAATGACGCCGGTCGTGTAAGACCATTTTTGGTCAATTTTGATACATTTTGTAACACTGCCTTCGATCCCACAATTGTTTGTTTTATCATCAGAAAGATCGCTATTGTAGCGATTTTTTGAGTAAGGCATTTTGCTGTTGAGGCAGTCTAACAAATTATTTAAAGTCTTCAAAAACTTCGCGGTTGCAGGAGCTGTTGAGGATTTAAGATATCCATAGTCGTGAACAGTTTTTATTGTAGCTGCTACAGAATTGCTAAATATTTTCAATGCCAATTTGTCACTATATGAGCTTTACCCGGCCTAGGGACTCTGCTCAGGTGGTGAATTCGGCCTCAATTACATTATTTTTTATTACCTAAACTGGGATAAGGTGAATCAGTAACAAACATTTCGGGCCAAATGGATTTATTTAACAATAAAATAAATTCACATAAAGCGTATATTCACAATACAACACGAATAAAAATCAGTATTACAATAAAAATGTCCAACTCAAGATTTTATATCTATCGAAAATAAGTTAGGGACTTATCTTGGAGAGACTCGGTACGTACAGCTCTCAGCGGTATCGAACGGTTCCTGAGCCGTTGGCGGTCTGGACTCTGGACTGGCGAGGGCGACTTCTGGTTTCAATCGTCCGTTTACGGTATGGTAGGGCTGCGGAGCTGTAGGAAAAATTAGAAAAAAACAGGAGAAACAGTAGGAAAAATTGAAAATGGAAAAGGAGGAATAAAATGAACAGATTAGGAGCTTATACTCCAATACATACACAAATTGAATTGAATTTTTAAAATAAAACCACAGAAATCTGTTCATTCTTATCCGTCCTGTTTCCAAAATATCAGAAAACGCAAATTTAAATCAGAGAAATAACCAGAATGAATCTGTTATAAATTTGCTTCATAAAATAAATTTGGACGCCACCAATTTTTTAACATAACTGCGAAAAAATTGGAAACACCATGAAAAAATAACGTTTTAAAAAATCGAAATATTTTAACCAAATAGAAAAATCCGAATAGAATGATTTGTAAGCACACAACTACAATTTGAAAAGATATAGAGAAACTTACCAGCAAGAAAAATAGAAAAACTAACACCACACACAATAGTTATTTGTAAAACAATTGTCACAATGACTCGTTTTGTAGTACGAGTGAAGTTTGCGCAACGAACCGTGAAGCGGTGAGTTGCGCAAATCACGAGTACTACAGAAAGTCAATGTGATACAAGTTTTACACAATATTTTTTATAATTCGCATTTATTTAATTTTTTAAATAAAATAGAATTACATATAATCCCTGTATTTAAACTAGGAGGAGTGGTTTGAATTTAAGTTGGCAATTCTGTAGATTCCTGATTGGTCAGAACACAGATGGTTTTATTCAGCACTTTTGACATATTATGACTGAATAATCGTGCAAATTGTAAACAAACTTTCATTTACGCAAATAGTGGATGATTATTGTTTTAAAAAGAGCTTCTTCGTATATGCCTGCGATCTATTTATATTATATCATGAACATAATATCTGTAATACATCTACACGTAGATATCTGGTAATTTATCCCAAAAATCGAACGTTATGTATATACAATATAAACATAAACAATTGACAAATCATTGATGAATAAACGTTAGCGTACCTACTTTATTTATTAATTTTTTTTATATATAATTGATTCAAATTTACCTTTAAGACCATTTAATAATTTGTTAGCTAGAACAACGTTAGACCATTTTATTTATAATTTGTTTCAAGGTTTAAGTCAAATGTCAAATAAAAATATATATTACATACAATAACTATATGACACTAAAAATTACTAAAAAAATGTTCAAAAAGACTTCATTGTGACACTGTAAACAATGTTATAATGAAGTCTCTTTTACACGCAAAAAATAAAAAATGTTTGGAAATTAAATATTTATTTGCTTCTCAGCGAAGAATGGTAAAGAGTCCGATTCGACTCGAATTGTCGTTTAAATAGATATTTTTACGGGTGTAATAACGTTCATACGACGCGTTCTTAACAAATTGAAATAAAAAGATTTTGAATTAGAGGTGGGAGTAGTTGAAGAATAAGTAACGCTCCTAAATAACTAATTAAAATTGAAACATGTCAACGACATGTTACACCCCCTCTCCTCCCCACGTTGGGCACCAGTGTCACTATATGAGCTTTACCCGGCCTAGGGACTCTGCTCAGGTGGTGAATTAGGTCTCAGTTACACTATTTTTTATTACCTCAACTGGGATAAGGTGAATCAATAACAAACATTTCGGGACAAATGGATTTATTTAACAAAAAAGTAAATTAGTGTTTTAAATTTATATAAACCGTATATTCACAATACAATCCGAATAAAAATCAGTATTACAATAAAAATGTCCAACTCAAGATTTTATATCTACCGAAAATAAGTTAGGGACTTATCTTGGAGAAACATTTAATTTTCTATTCAAGAAAGAATTAAAATGCTCTTAGAGTATTATTGAAATAAATAAGTTTAATATTAGATGACTACAAGCTCCATAAAATATTATCAACAATAAAAACACCAATGAAAGGAATATCTATAGAACTAAGGTGTCATATATATTTCACACTTTTTGTAGTACCTTGTATGTACATTTTTCTTTAATAATAGAAAATATTGCATATAATTTCTTTAAAGCTTTTTATTAACTTTCTCCAATTTTTTTCTTTTATGTTGGCATGTTTTTTTATTCCCTTTTTTGTGACACACTGTATTCCGTAATAACTCGAGATAATTGAAAACTATAAAAGATTAGGCATAGAGAACCTTTGTAAAACGAATATTATTTTTGACATGTAATTATTTGTAACCCCTTGAATACATTATTTTTGGTTTCATATTATTTATTTATTATGTGGATAATAGAAATAAAAAAAAATCTGTTGCGGTGTTCGATTTTCTGTATTAATTTTTGATCTAAACGCTCAAAATATTTTCCTATTTTATTCAAAAACTTGAACTATATAATACTGTAAACGATAAACAAAAGAAAAATGTGTGTTCATATATCTCTTCCCGAAAATGTTCTTAATTAGATAAAAAATTGTCTATGTTTGGGTCAGGTACTTGACTTCTTGTTTAATTCTCGATTCCCATTGGTCGCCTTCGTAGGACCTTCCAAGGAGGTGTTTTTATTGCCTGTTAACGTACTAATACTATCTAAGAAATTATATCAAATTTTACATTTGGCAACTTCCCTTCTATATGCCGAATATCAAGTTATAGAAGTCTGTCCAAGAATTGAGTTCGAGGATGTTCACTACATCGGTGACAAATGACCAAAATTCCGGGTCCCATCGGAGTCCCAAACAAGCGTTACATAAAAATACATGGGCAGTTTGTATCTATGGAGTCTTTAATCTATGATATAGTGAAAACAATACTTCCGATCTGCTAGGATCATATTTGGTGTTTGTGATTGTTCTCAGAAAGCAATATGAATTATTAAGAATGTTTTTAATTGATTGTTTATTTGAAAGAAACCTAACCCCTTATTGCATGCTTTTTTATTTTATGTTGAAATTTTTTGATTTGATTCTTATTTCGCTGTAAATAAAGGAAAAATAGTAAAAAAATATAATGAAAAAAAGATTTTATTTAGAAAAAAATATTTTGTGCCTAATATGACACATTATGCAATATAAATACATACTTTTACTCAGTATTATCAGAAGACAATTTCTATCTTTGTTAATACATAAGTGAAACATACATTTTCTACAAAAAATAAATGTTTAACAGTACAATTAGGAAATTTGCACTTTGCCTTGTTTCCGACCTCGTATTCTTTGACGTTCTTTCAGAATATTTTCCAAACGTTTAGAAGGTCGATCATCTGATCGAGATGCTCCTTTATTAACTTGGCACAAATCTTCAATCACTGCCATTTTAAAGTCCGCTAATGGGAAATAAAAGTTTTCGGTTTTTTGTTTCCGCAAAATCCAGGCATTGACACAACTGAAGTCTACTAGATGTGAGATACCATTTTTTAGATCATATCTGTATCCTGTAATAACCAAGCATGGAATCCAGTAGATATACACCCCCCCATATAAGTATTATACATTTTTACTGCTTGGGTACAGTTTATTGTTACATGTCTCTTTTCTTTTTTGGAAAAACGTTGAACTTCAACAACCGGATCACAACAAACATATTATGTTGACAACATATTAACAAGTTTATTATAAAACCAAGAAACAGTGATAATTTAACTTCATCTACTACTGCTACTTTTTCTATAACGTGGCCACGTCCAAAATTTCTCATACCTTTCTCTTTCGGTATCTTTATATCTGGAACTCTATTTGATCGAACTGTACCCAGTGGCCATATTCTTTGCTTTGTGAGATAAACTTGAAGTGGAATTGAGTTAAACCTGTTGTCAAAAAATGCCTAATAACTTTTGTTACGAGGGACTGTTTGAGTCATTCTTACAACATTTGAACTGGTTCCTAGATTAGGTGCATTTTCAGGTACACTGTTACTTTGTGCCCCAGCAAATATATCGTAATCATATGACAATCCAGATATCCTACTTAAAACAAAATAAGCTTCATACCCCCATTTGAGGTTTTTTTCGTATTGTACTTCTTGAAGGATGTTCTGGCTTTGGTTGGTATAATTTGTTCATCTACCGCGAGATATGCGTTCTTTCAGATAATCTAATAGCGGACGGATTTTAAATAGCTTATCACGATCTGTTTGTCCTGCAGGTATATAACTAATATTATCAGAAAAATGTATAAAATTTTTTATCATTTCCCAACGATTACAAGTCATCAAGTTGTATATGAAAGGCTGACCCAGTAATTTCTAGTAGAAGGTAAATGAACAATAGATGTAAACATAATTATTTCAAGGAATTGTTCAAATTCTTATTAGGTCTATTTTGCGTACAATGCAAATTGGACTGAAACACAATTTGCTGGCATAGCTCTTCAGTAAAAAATAATTTGAAATATTGAATAGGTGAAACCATATTTTCTAATTCAGGAGGCACATTTTTAGAATCTAAACATTGTAAATTCTCAGATGGTACCGAATCATGTCCAATCTATTGGAGCTTTCTTGTTATTTACTTTTTTTGATTTATATTTTTTTCTTCAACGTTCTAAGAGTGGCAAATCATCCTCACTATCAGTTTCTGATATTATGCCTATATCTTCATATGCATCATCTTCATATTCTGAATCGGTTTCTTCTACAAGCACAACTTTATCGCTTTCCATGCCGTTCTCGGAAAGATTGCTATCATTACTAATATTTGTATCAGGTATATTTATATAAGTTCGTCCTTAAAATCGTGCGGGATCCATATACCTACATCACAAATACTATGTACTTCCAGATGCATAATATGCTATATATGTCACGTAATAATTTTTTAATGGAGTTACAAAAAACTAAGACTTACATTCAAAATATTTACGATAAATTATTCTTCAAATGTGTATTTATTATATAAAACATTCGTCACTTGTTATTTCTTCAGCTATATCACAAATACAAAGTTTCAGTTTATAGGAACTGAGTGCACAAGCTTATTCACACAGACAACTGACCTCAAAAAAAAAACGCGAAAATAACAAAACCAAATTGACAGGTATAGAACATATCTTCATAAATATTTAAAACGGATAATTGACCGGCAGATACATTTTCAATCAACGAAAAGAAAAGGCACCGTTAATACTGCGATGAAGAGAACTTCTGTGCACGAAACCGTAAACATCTGCGAAAACTCAGAACATACAACGGATAGCTTAGCTAGATTTATTATTTGTAAATAAGTTTTTTCATCAAATGAAGACCAGTATTAAAAAAAATATATTTGTATGCAATCTGTAAATGACTCCTATATTGTGCACTGAAGCCGATCTAAAATTATTTAATATATTATTACGTCTATTAAGTATATTACTACATAAATTCAATGCGTCCGATGTTCAGGATAGAATTTTAAATTTTTCGCGGCAACGAACATTTGGTGTCGTTGGTACGGCCTCGGTGAATTAGTCAAAGTACACGTCCGTAAGCGACGACAATAGCTTTGTTCGCGGGTCTGATTCCGAACCAGTTTAGGGACTGGCCGCATGCGCACATTCTGAACTGAGCGAACCGCGCACACGGTTTTGAATGTGCGCATGCGGCCAGTCCCTAAACTAGTTCGGAATCAAACCCGCGAACAAAGCTAATGTGTTACAAAACACAATAAATTCATTGTAGGTGTTAACGGGATATCAGAAACAGTGAAAGAAAAGCATTACCCGTGTGCCAATTTTTTTGGTAACAGATCGCGACACAAAAACGTACTAGATTCATTATCTGTGTACTAGATTCAACAGATAACTGTCAACTGTGTTTGTAAGGCCCATTGTGTTTGTTGAGACTATTTTGTCAAATTTGGAAAATTTCTTTATACTTATGGTCGGTATCGATTACAACGAAAATATTATTTCTCTCGCTCTCTAAATAGTTTTGCATACATGGATGAACTAGAGAAATATAAGTGAGGTAAAAGATAAAATATTGGTATTTTATTTTACATCAATTCAGATATCTCAAAACGCACTAGATTTGTTAGCGGCGTATTCTCGTATCAGAATCTATAAAAACATACTCGATCTAATACGGACGTACCAGCACTGGCAACGGTGGAAATTATTATTCGCTGAACGATTTGAAGTAAACTTACACGTTGCCGGCTTTCGAATGTACATTTATGTTAATTGTAAAATGTATTGTTCTAACACCAGAACAAGTTATATGAGAAGCTTCTAATTATGATCATTCGAGAGGTTGCAACAGGTTAAGATAATTAATCCGATCTATTCGTTGAACATTTTATTGTAATGCTGGAAAAGTAATGTAACCAGAATCCAATTTCTATCATTAAATAAACGTTCAATATCATAAAATACCAAATTATATTAATTATATACAATCTTCCACATTAAGTAAACATTAATAAGGAATAAATAGATTTGTATATAAATACCACATTCATTCATGTTAGCTATAAATTTAGTTGTAAGTTAGTCTTTGTCAAGTAGAGTTTCGTATAAGTTTGTATAAAAGTGAAATAAATCTTTTTAAAAAGGCTTCCTCAGAAATAAATAACAAAATTGGCGCAGTCAGTAGGGTCCAGGAAATTCGTCGTGGAACATTGGTATCAACCATTCATCCTGGAAGAAAATTGAGTAAGTCCTATTTTCCTTTTCCCTTTGTTGATTATGATATTTTAAATAATAACATTGAATAACAAAACTATATATTAATTTTAATAAGAAACTAAGTAAAGTGAACTACGTTAAATTAATTATACAAACTCCACCTTTCATAAAAAACAATAAATATCATTTAAATAAATTACATGCAACATAACGAATTTAATCTACAAGAACTTTCGAAGTTAATTGGGCGCTAGAGTTTCGGCCGAGTTTCTACCCTATTTTTCTGGAGGCACAGATCAATTAGAATGTTTTATTAATAGATGTGATAAATTGTATAATACTTATGGTAGAAGAACGGATAATTTTTTAAATTATTTTGTTTTTAATGTAATCTGATATATCAAATCATATTATGTGTTGACCTTACCTGACTACATGGCCAAGTATTAGAGAAACATTACGCGAACAATACAGTGACAGGATAGTGGCAAACACTGACATGAAACTTTATACTTAACAAAACATCCGAAAGAATCAATTCTAGATTTTATTACAAAAATTAAATCGATGAAAGTCAGACTTGAAGTTAAAATTAATTCGGAACCATTACACCCCGAAGGAAAAAACTTTTAATGGAACAGAACGACGGCAATGCATTGGATATACTGTGAGCCAATGTTGACGATAAAACCCGACTTTTAATAGACATAAAAAATCCAAGCACATTTCTAGAAGCTACAGACATTGTTGTTTAGACAGTTTTATAACGATCAAAAATATAATTCATTTAACATTGATAGAAGACCACAAAATCCGCAAAACAAATTCACTCAACCCAAAATATATTTCAATAATGACTTTATAAACTCAGACCCCAGACATTTCAAATATAATCAAAACCAACAATTTAAACCAAACTCCAACCACACTTTTCACAACGCTTACCTCAAAGTAACATTCAAAACCCCATCATTCCCAACGGGATCTATATAAACATCAGACCCCAAGAAACTCCACAAAATGCTCGTTACACACCTCAACAGAATTTCAGTAATAAAAACAGTGTATTTTCCCCCAAACCCTAAATACAAACAAAGCGGACACCAAACCCCAAACTTATGAAGCCCAGGATTTTCCCGACGATTCCATAAAAAGCAAACCTATAGACAATCAGTAGATTTAAATAATCAAATTCCAAATTCACTACCGTTTATCCAAATCGCTAATCCCCCTTTAAAATTACTTGTCGACACCGGATGTCACACTTCACTATTAAGACCAGCAATCGCCGAAAAATATTTTCCCAGCTTAATAAAGAAAAAATTAACACCTATTACCACTTGTGCAGGTACAAAACAAGCTGATTCAAAAGCAAACATATCGTTACTCTCTGATTTCAATTTACACGATCGACTTGAATTTATTATCTTCGATTTTCACGAATATTTTGATGGTATTTTAGGCATTCGAGACCTCCGTAAATTAAGACTCAAATTCCAAATTATATCCAGTTCTTACCGATGGAGATCTATTAATCCCAGACATGGTGTCCGACGATGAAAGTATAATAATACTTTCCAGTATCTTAAATATTAAAAACGGGCTAGTCACAATAGAATTCATCAAAAACTCCGATGGCTCTCAAATAATCGAGATAAACGATAAATTCTTAGTACCTTTTGGCTCAGAATTTAATAATGACGCTTACGAATGTTTTGATATAGAAGAAACGTGCAGACGCGCAAAAACAATATTAACGATCTTAGAATTAACCATTTGAATCAAGAAGAGAAAAATGCTCTTGTAAAGGTTATTCTCGAAAATCAGGAAATATTCCATAACATTTACCAATAGAGTAAAGCTTAAAATAAAAACCACGGATGAAATTCCAGTACACACTAAAACATATAGTTATCCGTACGTGCACAAAGAAAACGTGAAAAAACTAATCAACAAAATACTAGAAGATGGTTTTATTAGACCATCCCGGAGTGCTGTAACGAAGTTACATTTTCAAAGACCGGGCAAAAGCACAATCTTCCGTATAATATGAAATAAAGCGTTCGAACACTGTATTTCTCCGTCCGTATAATAACATCGGTACAATGTAATATAAACATCGGTACAATGTAATATAATTTCTCGAACCTGCACCGACAGTCGGCGACACTTACTTCTTCGCACCGTATCCCCAACAAGCCATACCGTAAAGCAGAACGATTCTCAGAGTAGGCAGTCTATCCGTAGACTCGACACCTTGCCCGCATACGCAGGTGAGAATTAAATCTAAGAGACTTCATTGTGCTCACAAACCCGTTCTCTTTCAGAAAGCCGACACCGATAGATACCGTTAGATCAACCGTGCCGTTTACCGAGGTGAGTGATATTTCATTTTATACCTTAGGGCTTAGGGTATATGGTTCTTGCCCGTACAATCCGATCAGGGGAAGTAAAGGGAGACCGTGTCCGCTACTAGAAAGTTGAATACTCACATCCTAGTAGCGGCCGTGCTTGGGCCTTCAGCCATCCGATCGAGGGAAACTGTGTCCGCTACTAGAAAGTTGAGAAGTCACATCCTAGTAGTGGCCGTCGCGACTCCGAGATTTCGATACCGCGGAAACCGTGAGCCGTATTCCCGAAAGTAGAGCTTTGATTAACCTAGAGGGTCGCTTGCAATCAGTATTAGTTCTGCACGCTTCCGCTAACCGTCCACCGCACCCCCTGGCTTCCGCTAACCGTCCACCGCACCCCCGCCCCATTTTTGCTTACGCTTGCATAGCTTTGTTTTACTTACCGTAGGAGAGACCGTTTGAACCGGTAGTATAGTAGTTAGTATTAGTGCTTTTGCCCCGCCTACCCGAATTAGAGGACATTTAGTTCAGTTGATTAACTTTTCCGCTATTTGTGTAATAAAGACTTTTTGTAAATACGTAACTTTTGGTTTCTCTTCTCTCCAACTCCAATTACCACTAAACCTCCGCAAATAGGTAAAAACGTTAAGCAGCTAATACCCAGGCTACGAACCCGGGGAGGCAAGTAAAATCTGCCCGACCGGCCGCCACACTCTTGTCACCACCATAAGTGACCCCTGGAGTATTTTAATTCTTCTCTGACGCTGTCCGGAGCGAGTGGAGCATACCACTTTAATAAACTGGCGCCCGAGGCAACCCGTCACCTGTAGTTAAGGCACCAACCCATCAAGTAACGACGCAAGAGCGTTACAAATTTGGCGCCCGAGCAGGGACCGTTTTTATGGTGTACCGTATCCGCTAATTACCAGAAATCGTAGAAAAACGGTTTTGGAGTTGGCGGAAGTAATCCAAACGTAACAGAGAGGTAAAAACCATTACAAACGTTTTAGTAGACCGTCTTATATCCGAATCCGTCGAAATCCGCCGACCTGTCATTTTTGACAGGTTAGCCGTTTTTCGCGGAAAAGACCATTTTTATAGTGTACCGAGGCCGCTGATCACCGTAACTTGAGTAAAACCAGTTTTGAGGTAGTGAAATTGATCCCGTCACTTTAGAGGTCCGAAAAACACCGCAAACACTTCAGGGCACCGTATTATACCCGAATCCGACGAAATCCGCTGACCTGTCATTTTGACAGGTTGTCAGCTTCGGCTTAACCGAGGACCGACCCCCTGTGCGACCCCTCGTTTAATAGGTTATCGATTACGTAGAACCGATTCGCACCGTCCGTTTATTGATTCGAGTCACCTGTCTAGAGATACGAGCAATTGGTAAGGGAAAAGTAGGTTTCTGACCGTTGAGCAAGGAAGCTATACCGATTCCGATTATTAGTAAAATGGCTACTAAGAATTTAGTACCCGCAAACACTCCGGACGAAGCTACCGTCGCCCAGAACCCGCTTCCGAGAGAAGAACCGACTGACATCCGTGTTGGATGGGTATACCTCCTAATAAAGGAGGAGCTAGACGTGGAACTAGCCAAATTTAGGCTAGAAGTTACCGGAACCGTAGATGATAAGAGACGCCGCCTCTCCAAGTTCATCCGTGAAGGCCGCGCCTCCCCCGCACCGACCGCCGCAATTCCGTTTGTATTTCCCGCCACATCCGGAGCAACCACAGCTACCGCCGCACTACCGACCGTCACCGTAACCAGTGCAGAAGCATCCGGAGCAATCACAGCTACCGCCGCACTACCGACCGTCACCGTAACCAGTGCAGAAGAACCGGCAGCAACAAATGTATTCAATGGTACATTGGCAGGAGTCCAGCCCACGCCAGGACCAATGATGCCGCCATTAAGAACCAAGGATTGGAGAATGAGCTTCAATGGATAAGGAGACTCCGCTGCTTTTCTCGATAGGATTGAGGAGATTTGTGCGTCACAAGCCATCTCTCTCGACCGGATCAACCGCAAATACTGGCCTAACTGGCAAGGGTTCAGCACCGCCTTCCGAGATTTTTTCTTGCCGGTCAATTATTACGTCGACTTAGAGGTAGCCATCAGTAGAAGAACTCACCGGCTTCAAGAGAGTACCGCCACATATATCACAGATATGCAAACACTCATCCGTCGCCATGGAAGTATCACCCCGGAGCAGGAATTGAATTGTCTGTACCGGAATCTCCGCCCGAAGTTTCGCCGTCAGATTCGTAGAGCGGACTTCTCGAATCCGCAGGAATTTGCCAAAGCCGCCCGGGAGTACGAACTGTAGCGCTCCGAGATTGAGCAGGCTCGTGGACAAACCGATCGAACCAATTCGTATCCAGTTCGGCAGCCAACGCAGAATACGCGTAACCATGACTACCCAGCCGCTTCTGCTGTAACACCCTCTAGCTCTCAGCCGCGCCCGGCTGCAGCGACCGCATCAGCGACCGTTAGGGCAACCCATCAAGGAGCCGCGATCCCAACTCGGCTCACTGGATGCCGTTTGGACCCAAAGGATACAGTAACCGCAACAGCACCCAGCAAGCAACCAACCGGCAGGAACCAAGAATGTTGACGATGTGGCCAGACCGGAAATTTCCGCAGTCAATGTCGTGGAACACCCAGGATGTTCTGCTCAAGATGTAAGAGGGACGGAGTTATGTCCCGAAATTGTCCGTGTCCACGTCCAGAGCGCTGCAGCAACTCGAGGCCCACTTAGCAAAGCCCTCGAGACGCCTCACATGCCGCTACGTCATCTGAACTAGGGTACCGCCCAGATAGAATACATGATAGCGCCCCCCGCGAAGTTCGAGCTACTATACCACCGCCGAGAAGTCTTCCCCAAGAAATCGTACGCACCGTCACTCCGCCGGGCGACCCCTGCCATGGAGTCTCATCTTGGTTGGATCGTCGCCCTCATCTTTCGGTTGTAGTGTCTGGGGGCACCGCAGAAGCCTTGATAGATACCGGAGCCGTGATCTCTTACATAGGAGACAGACTAGCTAGACTATAGGATGCGCTAGGAGTACCAATAGCTCCTATCCCGACGAGTTCCGCCCGTATGGCTAATGGAGAAACCGTAATCGTATCCGACGCATATCTCGTGGAGATACAGATTGGAGAGGAGCATTTTACCGAAACTTTTGGACATATTCATGGACTATCATCCGACATGGTACTAGGAATGGATATATTACGGACACGACGATTTAGTCTGGACTTAGGAAGTGGACAAATCATGGTGAATCACCGTCCCGTCACAAGGGAAACTCGGCCTGTACCGTGCTTTCCCATTGGGCTCACCGAAGTAAGACCACCGCTGACTCCCATCAAAGACGAAGAATATCGTCTACAAAGATTTCTACAGAGGGAACTACCGTTAGTTGAGGATATTCGAAGGGTAACACCGTTGGTCGAGCACAGGATCCGTCTTACAAATCCCGACCCCATAAAGCAACGTTATCGCCCTCAGAACCCCCGAAGAGAACTAGAAGTTCCCAAGGCCATATACCGCACTGGATCTCCCGTTGAAGAAGGAAACGTAAATGCCAGTCAAGAGGATGCCACTCAGCACACCGACCGATTGCTCCGCTTAAAAGATACATTCGAGATGGTCATAATTACAACCTCCGGCGCCGGGATTGGCATTGCCATGTAGGTGATCAAGTCATAAAACGCGAGCACCACTTGTCCTCAGCGGACCGAGGATTCGCCGCGAAACTTGCTCTCAAATATTCCGGCCCCTATACCGTGACCTATGTCCTCTCGCCGGTAGTATACAACCTCAAAAGCAGACCAGGCAAACGACTCCATCGGATTCATGTAAAAAATCTACGACCGGCACATACTTCCGATAAACACTAGGTAAGAAATAACCGTTTTCCTTTCAGAGATGGCAAGCCGATGTCCAGGAGAACCCCCAAGGAGAGCCGCCCCACCGCACCCTCTGCGTGTGCCTCGACAAGAGGGGTTACTAAAGAGGACTGTAGTATAGTTGTTCTTCTTTTTCGTATCTTAGTCTTCCGTTGGTTTCTTTAATTTCATTTTTATAGATAGATACTAGAATTGTTTTTTTATTTATTTGGACCCCTATCCGTTAGTTAAATTACGTCCGAACCTCATTTAAGATAATCCGTTGTAATAGTCATTTGTTTGGTATCTCTCCGCCGGACCGTTTTGTTTGGTTAGAATACTGATATGCGTTGACCTTTCAGGAATCCCGAAGCCATAGAAGGAGAGTGCTAGGATGGATCCGATTCCCGAAACCACGTCAACCGTACACAATGTCGTCGCGGACTTTCTGGAGGCCATGGAGGAAAGCCAAGACACCCCTAGTCGCCGTGACGCCGCCGACCCCGGATTTTCAGTGGTCAAATCACCTTCCAGCGCCGCCATACGCCCTGCCAACCCAGCTGCGAGTGTCGGAAGCCCCACACACCCCTACTTTTTGGAACACCCCGAACAGGACGCATGGAACAGCAAGTTCAGGGAAACGAATTCCGTCAGCCCACTGCAGGTACCAGCACCGAAGGAGATATGTCGAGATCCAGTTTACTTACCCGTCAGCAAGGAGCTGTGCTGTGCATAACTAGTACTATCTGGATAGTTCCAAAAAACTAGACGCCAGTGGAAAATAAAAATGGCGGATAGTAGTCGACTACCGCAAACTAAACTAAAAAACTATCGACGACAGATACAAAATGCCTAACATTACCGAAATTCTTGCGAAACTAGGTCGTTCACAATATTTCACAACTTTAGATTTAGCCTCCAGACTTCATCAAATTGAAATGGATCCAGAATCTATATAGAAGACAGTATTTAACGTCGAAAATGGTAAATATGAATATATCAGAATGCCATTCGCATTGAAGAATGAACCAGCCTCCTTTCAGATACTCAAAGACAACGGAAAAGGAAAATCCTGCTTCGTTTACATGAACGACATAATAATATTCTCCACATCCTTATAAGAACACATAACAAATATAAGATTATTGTTCAATAAACTAAACGATGCTGGATTAAAAATACAATTGAATACATCCGAATTATTGTGTAAATCCGTCGAATTTTTAGGCCATATAATCACTCCAGAAGGTATCAAGCACAACCCCAAGAAATTAGACGCAATAAAAAAATTTCCTATTCCAAAAACTCAGAAAGAAATAGAATAATTTCTAGGATTGGTAGGTTATTACCGTAAATTTATTCAAAACTTTGCAAAAATTACAAAACCAATGACCCAATGCCTGAAAAACGGAATACCAGTCATTAATTCTCCCGAATTCTGCGAATCCTTTGAAACTTGTAAAAACATTCTCATGAATCAACCATCTTACAGTATCCCGACTTTTCCAAACCTTTTAACGTCACAACAGACGCCTTCCACTTTGCAATAGGTGCAGTTCTATCTCAAGGTTCAATATCAAAAGATCTCCCTATTGCTTATTCATCCAGAACCTTAAATCCTACAGAAATACACTACAGTACTATAGAAAAAGAACTCCTAACTATATTTTACGCGGTAAAGTACTTTCGTCCATACCTATACGGAACAATGTTCAACACAATTTGGGACCACTCCTTAAATGACTCTTCATTCAAAATAAATCCGTTGGAAATTACAGTGAGAAGAATATCACTATAAAATTATTTACAAACAAGGAAAACTAAACAGACGCCGATGCACTCAGTAGAGTAGAGGTAAATCCCATGAAAACCGAAATAAAAAACCCAATACTGACAATGCACCTAGGACAAGCAAAACTAGTAGCAAATAAACACACATTTATTTATCATATTAATCTAACACACCCTCTCGAAATTAGTAAAAGTATTTTAGAACAGGTAACATTTCTAGAGAGTAGCTTTAATATACAAAATTACCACGCCATAATAGTTGAAAAAATGAATCAAGTAATAATATTTTCCATCGACCGTCCATTTATGATGTATTTTAACGAACTCAAAATCGTCGATTAATGACCCCTATTAATGAAGAATTTTCTATCAATCAACGATTTCATTATATGCAACCCAACATACGTTGTTCTTATACATTTATGTTGGCAGCGACCTGTGGCGTAGTAGGCTTACCTACTAAACCATATATATATATTTTAATACATATCCTCTATCTAAATTCTATAGAAAACATTGAAATAAAGAAAATATGCATATGTACATGTAATACTAGTGATACACACTGTATTATCAATAATTTGAAAGGTTCATTATACTAATAAAATTTGACATTTCAATTTCATATGACATTACTGCAGAATAGACTTAATGACAGATATATTTTAAAACGATTTGAAAAACCAGAATACAGATGTCTCTATTAGCAAATGGCACTTATAAATAAAATAATGAAAATCTCTCTTGGTGTATAAAAACGAAAATTTGTAATTTTTTAAAAAAAAAGAATGCTAGGTAACCAAAGGAGAAGAGAATTATTTATTGAAACATTTTAGTTAGTTAAATTTGAAATCCCCATGAGACAACATCATAATAAGAGTTGTGTCAAATTTAATTTTGAATATTAGAGAATTTCTATAATTGTTATCAGTTCAACATATCTTGCCTTTTGTAAAGCCAGTGCGTGTACTATTCACAAAGAATTACCGCTAAAGTGCAAGTGGTTTTCGCGTTTTCTAAATTATTGATTTGGAAACGTTTGTTCCGGAAATTCTAAAAATACGTTTTAGAATACGTACGAGATCTTCTAGTATCCAGTTTGGTGAGTCCATTCCATATTATATATTATTCTCGAGAATTAATAGGCCTTTGATCAAAATTATTTCGAAAATAGATGCATCTTATGATTAAATTATAGTAACGTTACTTATATAAAATTCTACGTCAAGTGCAGACAATTTTGGGAACAGACAATTTACAAGAAAATTTACGTATTTTACATTGACAGATATCAAGTATAAATTTAGACATTTTGAACTTTCGGTTAAATTATTTAGATCGGAAATTTCTAATATAGATTGTTTTTAATATTAAGGTTTGATAGAAAATTCTATCTTTGTTTATGCGTTTATGATATTTTTTGAAGAGTTTTAATTTTTGTAAGTGTTATTTTGATAATATATTATATAAATTTGAATGCCAAATCTCTTTGGCTCTCTTTTCATATTCATTTTCATTATATTTGATAAATTTTATACTATAGAAAATTTAGTATAATAAGTGACATTTAGTTAATCTCCTGACAGTAAATTCATATATGTCATAAGATAATTTAAATTGTCTTATAGTGTTGATTGGTGTTGTATTGATTTATCTTTCATAATATAAAATTTAATATTTATTTAGCCGGGCATATTAATTTGGCAACTGCTGTCATTAAAAATTTTATAGGTTATATTTAGAGGTAAAGGTATTTTCACAATAGTGTAGTTATTATCACAAATGTGATGACAGCTACAAATTAAATTCAGCATCATATAAATTCATATTCATATATAAAATATAATATAATTAGTAAAACACATTAGATATACTATAATTTGTCACCCGAACGTGGGGTAAATATAATTATAGAACATTGCATATATTATAATTTGTCACCCGAACGTGGGGCAAATATTATTAAACCATAGAATATATTATAATATATATATATATATATATATATATATACAAAATCGAAAAACCAATTTATTTGGGATAAGCAGCAAAACGAACGTGTACTCTTATAACATTATATTTCCAATTTCGACAATGAATATTGTCATCATCAGGGAGCTACAATATAATTAAATACTTAAAAGTTTTGAATAAATGAAAAAACCTAACCTTACTTACAATGTTAGCGAGGTTGTATGTATTGATGGAAAATATCCAAAACTTCAAGCACATTCATCAACCATAACAGTACAAAAATATCTAAATGAATACCACAAACATATAATTAAAATCATTTAAAATCTGAAAAT
Organism: Galeruca laticollis; assembly: GCA_963921935.1. Lineage (NCBI taxonomy): Eukaryota > Metazoa > Arthropoda > Insecta > Coleoptera > Chrysomelidae > Galeruca > Galeruca laticollis. The sequence continues at coordinate 21,214,759 of OY998181.1, read as the reverse complement.
GTAAATGCCGACAAATTGAAGGTCGCGCATGTTCTTCTTAGCAACATTACACATTAACAAAAGGAAGTTAAATAAACTGTCATGTCAAAAGTTCGATCATGACTACCAACTGAAAAGTTGTGAGAAACGTTTGTATTTCTACCACTCCAACAAATAAACATATTATTTGCTCATTATATAGGGTGAACGAAAAAATTATATTTTACTATTATTTTAATTATTTAAGTTGGCGGTTAAAGGCGATTCATACTCGGGCATCGTACATTTATGTAAATTTCTCGCATCAAGGCTTATCCTTATATCTCCGTCCTTCTTCTTTACTATTACAACTGGATTGATATACGAGGTGGTACTGTGTTCTATTATTCGTCTTCTAATAATTTATTTATAGTTTTCTTTACATCTTCTTGATGTTTGTAGGGTATCGGATAACTTCTCTGTTGGAATTGTTGATCTTCTTTCATTTCAATTTTATGTACATAATTCCTTGCAATTCGGGATTCTTCATTAATTAAAATTCTATGACCTCTCAATATTTCCATTACTTCATTTTTCCATTCTATTTTCCCATCTATATCCAAATTCCATTCCGGCATATTATTATTATTCAAATTTATTTCTCCATTGCCATCCAACATCATATCTCCACTCATTTTTCCTTCCTGCCTATAATTATATCTCTCCTCCATATCATCTTCAATTTTCTTATTAAAATTAATATATATAATTTCTTCTTCTGCTAATTCTTCATTCTTCCTCGAATTATCATTTTTCTCTTCATAATTAAAATCAATTGTTTCTTTATTAAAGATTATGTACTTCCTTTCATAATTAATAATTGTTTTATTTTCATATAAAATATCCGATCCTAATAATAGTTCGCATTCAATATCTTCCACCACCAAAACAGTTGTACTATAGTCTCGCATTCCTTGAATTTTAATGCTACGGTTATTGTAGTACTTGAAAAAGTTAGTTTCCTTTGATTTATTCCGATTAAACTTATTTTCGGTACCTTGATGTAATTTTCCTTCGATGTCGTTAATTTATTTACAAGTTTATTATTTATTAAAGATATTTCTGACCCGGTATCGATTAATATTTTTATACTTATGCCTTCTATGCTTCATTATTTTGTTCTAGCTGGTCCTGCATCTTAAGAAATTCGCGTGGGCGAACATAGCTGCACCAACTTAACCTACCATATTCACCCTCTAGTGGAAAAACTGTTGTACCGCACCAGAAGTTGACACGGGAACCACAACATTATCGTTACTGTAATTGTTACTATTTGTATTTGTCTGATTAAAATTTGTATTGCTATTAGTTGTGTTTCTCTCTAAACTGTTCGTTCTGTTAGTTCTTGTGTCTCGTCTTATGTTATTTGTTCTTCGTATGTCTCCGTCAGAGTTTCTTCTTTCCCTTCTATTATAATTGTTGTTTGCGTGTTGTCTCCTTTCCGGATAATTTGTGTATCTATTGTTATTAGTCCTTTCATTGTCTCTGTCATATCGTCTATTGTTATTATTGTTTGTATTATTGTAATGATTGTTGTTATTGTTCCATGTATTGTATGGTCTTTGTCTGTAATTGTCAGTATTTCTGTTAAAGTTATCTCGTCTATCGTTAATGTTTCTGTGGTTATCGTTATTGTCACGTCTACCACTATTGTTAACCGTTCTCTGTACTCGGTTTAAACAATCCAATAGAGATTGAAAATTGGTTATGTTTTGTATAGCAATACCTAGTGTTATGTTGTTGAAATGTCGGGACAAGAATATTATTATTTCTTGTTCCGAAATCACTGGCTCTAAATATTGTGCCTGGGAAAATATAGATAAAGCATAGCTACTCATGTTACTGTTCCTTTTGGTATCAAATTTGCCAAAATATAACTTTTCCCTAACATAGCCTTGCTCTGTTTCCCCCAGTATTGTTTCAAGAAAGTAGTTTCAAAATCCCTAAAACTATTAATGTTCACATCATTGCATGTTAACCAAAGCAATGCTTGATTATGTAGGTGAGACCTTATTGTCTCCTTCAAGTCTTCTATTTCACTGATATCTCTCAATTTATTTTTGAGACATCTCAAGAAAATTTTGGGATGCATTTTCCGCGTATCTTCACCAAATTTCAGGTTCTCTCCCTATGATTGTAAATATAATTTACCCCTTGAATATTATTGTTTTGTTTTATTTTTCATAATTTCAATTTTCTTTTCCAATTCAATAATTTTCTTCTTGAAATCTTCTTTTATTTTCCTCTCTAATCTTGTAAAGTCCTGTGTGTTCCTATCTTCTTTAATCTGTTTTAGTTTCCTATCCATTTCCCATATTAGTTCCTTTTGTGTTTTTAAGTTCATTTCCTCCGCAATCGACATATTTAATTGGATACCTTGTTCCACGTCGTCTATTCTTGCATTGGTTTTCATAATATTTCTTTCCACTCTTCCTATTTGTTCCTTTCCTTCTTCCCGTAGTTTACTTCCCATATCTTCTATCTCCTGTTTTCTAATGATGCCTTCTTGTATTAAATTTCCATATAGTTTGTTCATTCTCTCTTCCTGTTCTTTCTTATGTTCTTCAAATTTTTTTTTCATTCCCACCAAATGTTCTGCGAATTTTTCTTCTTGTTGGTCCAATCTTCTATTAATTTCTTCTTTTATCTCATCCTTTGTACCTTTTATTTCATCCTTTGTACCTTTTATTTCATCTTTTGTACTTTTTATTTCATCCTTTGTACTTTTTATTTCTTCTTTTGTACTTTTAATATCTTCTTTCGTGGTTTTGATGTCTTCTTTCGCACTCTTCATGTCTTCTTTCGTGCATTTCATATCAGCCATTATTATTCTCATCATATTCATCAGTTCCTCGTTTTCACTAGGTTTCTGTTTCGTATAATGGTGAACTTCTTCCACCATACTATCTACCTTATCCTGGTCTGCTATTTCTTCATTTTGTATGGCCGTCACCAATCGTTCCTTTAATACTTGTTTATTCCCCTTCGTATCCATGTTCCTTGATTTTAGATGTTCCTTCAACTCTTCCACTGTTAATTCATCAATATTTACTTTCTTGTCAGCCATTATAGTTTTACCAAATTTTTCCTAGATATCCCAAAAATTATGACCTGTTCCTGTCACTGATTCGTTGTACGAGCGTTATTAAAATTGTTTTACGAGCGCTCCACGTTGGGCTCGCCAAGTTACAATTCAATTTATTTGTTTATAATTGTTTAATAGTAATTTAGTTATTTATTTTATATTATGGGCGCCAGAATTGGCCCGCTTGCAACGAATCCCAATTCAAATAAAGATAAAAAATGTGAAGTTATTTTATATTATTATTTCCTTACCTCAGGGATGAATTCGCCACTTAGCACTCGCCAGTAACAGGAAACTATAGGTAGAGATATCAGAAAAACACAAGAGAACATAGATAAACAATTTTATATAATGGTGAAATGAAGAAAAATACTTATTTATATTTATAATGACAAATAATTCGTGCGTTGTAATTTAAATATAAATATTTGCGAAAACCTTCTTATAAATTCATTCATTTTTTTGTTATCTATAAGTTTTATTTGAATAAAACCTATCGAGTAAATTACGCTCAATATTTATCTACTATTTGCGTAGAATGATCATTCGCCGCTTGTCATTCCCAACTGTGATTGTTCTAAATATAGCCGTCGCGTTGTGTGTGAAATGTTATTCAGTTTATGAAGATAAGAAAAGGTGTGGCGTATTTAGGATTTTATTATTGTTAATGAATATGAATTTGGTGAGTAGTTATATGATCAATTAATTAGTGTGTCCGTGATATTAGTGGAGATTGAACTATTAAATCTAATAATTATATAAGAAATTAATATCAATAATAATATCTAACCTAACATCTGAGAAATCATACGTGTTATTGTTTTTTATAGGAAAGATTAATGTACACAGGAAAATATAGAGTTCATAATTGGTTTCATCTCGACTGTATAGATGATGCATATGAAATGTTCGTGGCTACGATTGAACAAAAGCCGGAACTCAGGATGAAATATAACGAATTAGGTAAATTTATATAGTCTTACCAAGTTCTGGTCGGTAGCACTAAGTTTGTTCACTATTTGTTTAAAATACGAGTTATGTTTTAGTTAATTTTATTTCTACACTCTGTCGAGCATTTTGGTCGACTTATTATACAGTTTTTTTCCAGTTATCTTTACTTTTTTATTAATTTGGAGAAAGAAAATTAAACATGTCTTTCGTCTTGTAAGACCACGACGCTTCTCTCCCAAGCTTGAAATCGACAACTTGCAATTGTTTTTTAATTTGTTTCATTGTTCATTGTTGCTAGGTAAATATAGTTGTTTTTCTCAAATCAAAACATCCTTTCCTATGTTCTTGTAGATATATTCACTGTGTTTATTTACGCACTAAAATCACTCCGAATCACTCTATCCGAACTATCGAAGAACGTCAATTTTCGCGTTAAATATTTTGATTTGACGTTTCGATATAGTATGATTGAAAAGTTTATGCTATATATAGGGTTTTTTGAAAGTGATTATAAATTATAAAGATATAATAGTTGAATTTTGTTTCAAAATTCATGTTATTCTTTATACAGGGTTTCTTATAAATACATACTAGAATATAATTGACGAAATTTACTCGTAGTTGTTTTATATTCCTTATTTATTCTTTGAAATATGATAACTAAATTGAATTGACGTCTTATAAATCATTTTATCAAAATGTACATTATGTGTAGGTATTTCTTGACATGTTTAAGCTATGTCTATTTAAAAAGCATGTCGTCATGAATTATTTTTATTGAATATTTACTAAAAATTGATATTATTCAAGTGATACTATTTAGTTTAATTTTCCTTGTATCTATGTTTCACTTTAACAAGTGAAACATAGCTACAAGGAAAATTAAACTAATTAGCATACTTGAATAATATCAATTTCTAGTAGATTATTCAATAAAAATAATTCATGACGACATGCTATTTAAATAGACATAGCTTAAACATGTCAAGAAATACTTACACATAATGTACATTTTGATAAAATGATTTATAAGACGTCAATTCAATTTAGTAATAATATTTCAAAGAATAAAAAAGGAATATAAAACAACTACGAGTAAATTTCGTCAATTATATTCTAGTATGTATTTATAAGAAACCCTGTATAAAGAATAACATGAATTTTGAAACAAAATTCAACTATTATATCTTTATAATTTATAATCACTTTTAAAAAACCCTATTTATAGCATAAACTTTTCAATGATATTGTATAGAAACGTCAAATCAAAATATTTAACGCGGAAATTGACGTTCTTCGATAGTTCGGATAGAATGATTCGGAGTGCTTTTAGTGCGTAAATAAACACAGTGAATATATCTACAAGAACATAGGAAAGGATGTTTTGATTTGAGAAAAACAATTATTTTTACCTAGCAACAATGAACAATGAAACAAAATTAAAAAACAATTGCAAGTTGTTGATTTCAAGCTTGGGAGAGAAGCGTCGTGATCTTACAAGACGAAAGACATGTTGGATTTTCTTTCTCCAAATTAATAAAAAAGTAAAGATAACTTGAACAAAACTGTATAATAAGTTGACCAAAGTGTTCGACAGAGTATAGAAATAAAATCAACTAAATCATAACTCGTATTTTAAACAAATAGTGAACAAACTTAGTGCTATCGACCAGAACTTGGTAAGACTGTATCAATTTACCTAATTAGTATAATTTTGATGATCGTCGATCCACATAACCATTAATTGTGGTATATTATTGGAGAAATAACTCACAATTCGTTATATTTCATCCTGAGTCCCGGCTTTATTTAATCGTAGCCACGAACTTTCCATATGCATCATTTCTAGAGTCCAGAAGAAACCATGATAAACTCTATATTTCTTGTGTACATTAATCTTGCCTATAAAAAACAATAACACGTATATTTTCAGATGTTAGGTTAATTATTATCATTGATATTAATTTCTCATATAATTATTAGATTTAAAATTTCAATCTCCACTAATATCACGGACATAACACACTAATTAATTGATCATATAATTACTCACCAAATTCATATTCATTAACAATAATAAAATCATAAATACGCCACACCTTTTCTTATCTTCATAAACCAAATAACATTTCACAGAACTCACGCACAACGCGACGGCTATATTTAGAACAATCACAGTTGGGAATGACAAGCGACTAATGATCATTCTACGCAAATAGTAGATAAATATTGAGCGTAATTTACTCGATAGGTTTTATTCAAATAAAACTTATAGATAACAAAAAAATGAATGAATTTATAAGAAGGTTTTCGCAAATATTTATATTTAAATTACAACGCACGTATTATTTGTCATTATAAATATAAATAACTATTTTTCTTCATTTCACCATTATATAAAATTGTTTATCTATGTTCTCTTGTGTTTTTCTGATATCTCAACCTATAGTTTCATGTTACTGGCGAGAGCTCAGTGCCGAATTCATCCCTGAGGTAAGGAAATAATAATATAAAATAAATTTACATTTTTTATCAAGATTAGATCTTTATTTGAATTGGGATTAGTGGTAAGCGGACCAATTCTGGCGCCCATAATATAAAATAAATAACTAAATTACTATAAAATAATTATCAACAAATTATATTGTAACTTGGCGAGCCCAACGTGTAGCGCTCGTAAAACAATTTTAATAACGCTCGTACAACGAACCAGTGACAGGAACAGGTCATTATTTTTGGGATATCTGGAAAAAATTTGGTAAAACTATAATAGCTGACAAGAAAGTAAATATTGATGAATTAACAGTGGAAGAGTTGAAGGAACATCTAAAATCAAGGAACATGGATACGAAGGGGAATAAACAAGTATTAAAGGAACTATTGGTGAGGGCCATACACAATGAAGAAGTAGCAGACCAGGATAAGGGAGACAGTATGGTGGAAGAAGCTCACCATTATACGAAACAGAAACGTAATGAAAACGAGGAACTAATGAATATGATAAGAATAATAATGGCTGACATCAAAAGCACCAAAGAAGATATTAGGAAGACCAAAGAAGATATAAAAGAAGACATTAAAAGCACACAAGATGAAATAAAAAGTACAAAAAATTAAATAAAAAGTACAAAAGATGAAATAAAAGGTACAAATGATGAGATAAAAGAAGAAATCAATAGAAGATTGGATGAACAAGAAGAAAAATTCGCAGAACATTTGGTGGAAATAAAAAACAATTCGAAGAACACAAGAAGAAGAAATAAACAAACTATATGGAAACCTAATACAAGAAGGCACAATTAGAAAACAGGAGATAGAAGATATGGGAATTAAACTACGGGAAGAAGTAAAGGAACAAATAGGAAGAGTGGAAAGAAATATTATGAAAACCAATGCAAGAATAGACGACGTGGAACAAGGTATCCAAATAAATTCGTCGATTGTGGAGGAAATGAACTTGAAAACACAAAAGGAACTAATATGGGAAATGGATAGGAAATTAAAACATATTAAAGAAGATAGGAACACACAGGACTTTACAAGATTAGAGAGGGAAATAAAAGAAGATTTCAAGAAGAAGATTATTGAATTGGAAAAGGAAATTGAAATTATGAAAAACAAAACAATAATATTGAAGGGGTAAATTATATTTACAATCATGGGAAGAGTAACCTGAAATTTGATGGGGATACGCGGAAAATGCATCCCAAAATTTTCTTGAGATGTCTCAAAAATAAATTGAGAGATATCAGTAAAATAGAAGACTTGAAGGAGACGATAAGGTCTCATCTAAATAGTCAAGCATTGCTTTGGTTCACATGCAATGATGTGAATATTAATAGTTTTAGGGATTTTGAAACCACTTTCTTGAAACAATACTGGGGGGAAACAGAGCAAGGCTGTGTTAGGGAAAAGTTATATTTTGGCAAATTTGATACCAAAAGAAACAGCAACATAAGTAGCTATGCTTTATCTATATTTTCCCAGGCAGAATATTTAGAGCCAGTGATTTCGGAACAAGAAATAATAATATTCTTGTCCCGACATTTCAACGACAACATAACACAAGGTATTGCTATACAAAACATAACCAATTTTCAATCTCTGTTGGATTACTTAAACCGAGTACAGAGAACGGTTAACAATAGTGGTAGACGTGATAATAACGATAACCACAGAAACATTAACGATAGACGAGATAACTTTAACAGAAACGCTGACAATTACAGACAAAGGCCATATAACACATGGAATAATAACAATAATCATTACAATAATACAAACAATAATAACAATAGACGATATGACAGAGATAATGAAAAGACTAATAACAATAATAGATACACAAATTATCCGGAAAGGAGACAACAAGCAAACAACAATTATAATAGAAGGGAAACAAGAAACTCCGACGGAGACATACGAAGAACAAATAACATAAGACGAGACACAAGAACTAACGGAACAAACAGTTTAGAGAGAAACACAACTAATAGCAATACAAATTTTAATCAGACAAATAGTAACAATTACAGTAACGATAATGTTGTGGTTCCCGTGTCAACTTCTGGTGCGGAACAACAGTTTTTCCACTAGAGGGTGAATATGGTAGGTTAAGTTGGTGCAGCTATGTTCACTCACGTGAATTTCTTAAGGTACAGGACCAGCTAGAACAACATAATGAAACATTAATTCATATATATGGAACGATAGAAGGCATAAGTATAAAAATATTAATCGATACCGGGTCAGAAATATCTTTAATAAATAATAAACTTGTAAGTAAATTAACGACATCGAAAGAAAATTTCATCAAGGTACCGAAAATAAGTTTAATTGGAATACATCAAAAGAAACTAACTTTATCAAGTACTACAATAACCGTAGCATTAAAATTCAAGGAATGCGAGACTATGGTACAACTGTTGGTGGTGGAAGGTATTGAATGCGAACTATTATTAGGATCGGATATATGCAGGATCGGATATATATATTTAATGATTTTCTGGGAATATATTTTTTTACATTTTAAGTTTTATTTTTCCCTACTAATACATATAGTAACATGTTTCGTTGAGTTTTAATTAAAAAATTATCATATCGCTGATTTGTTTAAATTTCTTTTTATTGTAACGATGTTACAATGAAAAAAATTGCAAATTCATATTTTTGCATCTAGATCTCACAATTTTATATGAAAATAAAACAATTATTAATTATGAAAGGAAGTACATAATCTTTAATAAAGAAAGAATTGATTTTAATTATGAAGAGAAAAATGATAATTCGAGGAAGAATTAGCAGAAGAAGAAAATAAATATATTAATTTTAATAAGAAAATGGAAGATGATATGGAGGAGAGATATGATTATAGGCAGGAAGGAAAAATGAGTGGAGATATGATATTGGATGGCAGTGGAGAAATAAATTTAAATAATAATGATATGCCGGAATGGAATTTGGATATAGATGGGAAAATAGAATGGAAAAATGAAGTAATGGCAGTGGAGAAATAAATGTAGATAATAATGATATGCCGGAATGGAATTTGGATATAGATGGGAAAATAGAATGGAAAAATGAAGTAATGGAAATATTGAGAGGTCATAGAAGTTTAATTAATGAAGAATCCCGAATTGCAAGTAATTATGTACATAAAATTGAAATGAAGAAAGATCAACAATTCCAACATAGAAGTTATCCGATACCCTACAAACATCAGGAAGATGTAAAGAATACTATAAATAAATTATTAGAAGACAGAATAATAGAACACAGTACCACCTCGTATATCAATCCAGTTGTAATAGTAAAGAAGAAGGACGGAGATATAAGGATATGCCTTGATGCGAGAAATTTAAATAAATGTACGATGGCCGAGTATGAATCGAAACTATCGAATCGATACTAGGAAAGATTAGAAAGGTTAAAGTTTTTTCTAAGCTAGATTTAAAGCACAGCTTCTGGCTGATACCACTACATCCGGGAAGCAGAAAGTATGTAGGCTTCAAGATCAATGGGGAAGTATATCAGTTCCGAGTAACATCATTTGGTATAAAAAGCGCTACATCAGCACTGTGAAAAGCACTAAATAAAATTTTAAACAAATACGACCAATTCACTATACACTATGTGGATTATATACTTATTTTCTCAAATAGTATAGAAGAACATTTAAAACATCTTAGAATAATATTAACAGAACTTGACGAAAATGGTCTAAAACTCAACATACAAAAATGTCAATTTTTGAAGAGAGAAGTGATATATTTGGGTTATAAGATTACGGAAACAGGAATCGAGATGGATCCAGAGAGAGGGAATACAGAAGACCGAAAAACTTAAAACTCTAAGGAATTTCCTTGGCATGTTAAACTATTTTAAAAGAATGCTGGGAAATTTAACCGATTTAGAATTACCTTTGATGGAGCTATTGAGAAAGGGAGTGAAATGGAATTGGACCAGTAAACAGGAAGATGCTTTCAATGAAATCAAGAATCAGTTCATCAAGATCATCAAGTTATATCATCCGAACTATGAGAAAACTTTCATTTTAAAGACGGATGCATCTAAGAACAGACTAGCTGGAGTTTGAATGCAAGAATATGATGACATGTATGTACCCATATCATTTGTTTCTAGAATCACGAAAAGAGCAGAAAAAAATTAGGGAGTAAGTGAATTAGAACTTGCTAGCATCATATTCTGCGTGAACAAACTCAGATACTTCCTACTGGGAGGAAAATTTGTAATTGAAACTGATAATCAGGCTTTGGTAACAATACTGACAAACAAAATGAACAATGCCAGAATCCATCGATGGGCATTACTCCTACAGGAATATGACTTTGTGATAAAACATATTCCAGGTATACAGAACGTAGTATCAGACTCGATCAGTAGGATGGATGGAGAGAAAAGAAGAGATACGAACGAAGCTAGAGTGGGAATTAACATTATGAAACGTAGTAGTGGCATATTTTCACTAGAGCAAATAAAGCAGGAACAAAGATCATTAGATGAGAAGAGTAAAACAAGATGTTTTGAAAAGGAAGGAGTATTGTATAAATTGGTAAATGACAAGGAATTATACGTAATTTCAGAAAACTTGACAAAATTAATTGTACAAAGAATACATTTAGATTTTAACCACACTTAGGAATTAGGAAAACTCACATGATATTTCGGGAGAATTACATATCAAAAAACGATATCACTATCATAAAATATATTATTAAACAGTGTGAACTATGAAATTGACTGTCTCGACCCTTACTTCGTGGAATATGCTCATATTAGTGTTTTTCAATGAAACTCACGGTCTCTAGTTAATTCCACAATATAATAAAAGTTATTGAAAATTCTAAAAAATTGACAATTGTTTCGATAAATCAATATCATCGTCAGAATGCTTATATATGGATATATATATATATATATATATATATATATATATATATATATATATATATATATTAATCCTCCATTTCTTTTTCATAATGCATGTATAATCACTTCATCACCATCACTATACTATTTCCATTTCATTCATTTTCACTTGTATATGATATTGTATTGCGTTTCTGGAGTAATAATTCGATAATTTCTATGTTATACGTGTTTAAAATGTTGTAAATATATCGTGCATGTGTCATTGACTGTGAATGCTACAGTTATCTTAGCTTTGGACCATATGCAAGCGTACGACTGTCCTATGCGCCGACGCGGTAGTGTTTCCGCTTAATAGAAGTTCAGAGCGCATGTCTGAACATCGTACAGAGGCTGTATAAGGAATATTCTTGTATCATAAATAATTTAAATTTTGATTTCAAATAATTTTATTAAACAAATTTCTGAACAGTGTTTTTGCATTTTTTATTCATTATCCATAACAAATTTAAACAGAATTGCTCATTTCATACATTCACTGGAATAATAATAATAATAAAATCCAAAGTAAGAGATTTAAAGTTATGAAATATTTAATTTGCTTATATATCCAACACTAAACATAATAATTAACTAACAAAGGTAATAATCAATTATATACGTGCGTCCGGAACCCAAAGAGAGAAGGTCTTCATGCCGCCGGCCTTCAATTAAAATAAAACATAAGAACATATAATGTTTTAGAGCAGCCCAAAGATAAGTCTACACACATTTCTGACTTATATATAAAATAAAAACTAAAATAAAATAAATAAATAATCAAACTATAAGAAATTGGCACCTGCAACGTCGGGCGACTATAATATGTAAGCGCACAATTATCACAATTATAAATTAGCACCAGGAGGCGTTAAAAAAATTATTTTTTTATTGATGCCGCATATTTAAAGCACGCGTCAGCGTGTTTAAATCGAACTTTCAAACACGCGCGTTTTTTAAAGTCCCCATGGTAACAACAACAACTTGAGAAACGTAAGTATCAATGACAACTTTTTTTATTAGTTTTTAAATTGTATATTATCATTGGGAACCAATGTCTTATTTGGTTTTTTCTGCAAAATGTATTTATATATTCATATATACATTGTTTCCCTTTAAATTTAAATAAAGAAACTTTTTGATTGTTGATCTGACAGCCCGTAACGTCAACTAAAAATAAATACTATTTGACGTTCACGAAACTTGGCTGGGCATCGAGGATGGACTTTTTTTTGTAGTAATAATATAATAATAATATTTTATGATTCCAAAGTGCACCAATAAAAAAAAATAGCGTAAAGTATTCGTGGATAACTGGTCTTTCAAACACTTGCTCTATTTCGAGCACTCGGCTGCGCCGCCGTGCTCGAAAAATCGCGCGTGTTTGAAAGACCTCTTTATCCACTTATACTTTAATATACTATTTTTTGGTACGATTTCGTCAATAAAATAAAATCATGGATAGGAGAATGATGTTGAGAGATTGAAAGCAGGTCGGAACTGATAGTGGATCGGAAGAGGAAAGGGAAGAAAGCAGCCATGGAATGGGAGACTTCCAGGTACAATATTTAATTCAGGGACAGCAAGCTGAAGGTGATGCACCTGAAGAAAGTACGACAGGAGATGAAGGATCTTAAGAAGAAGGGTTGGATAGAAGACAGAAAACGCAAACAAGATCAAATAGTAATGAACAAATGATGCAATTTTTGATGAAAATGGAGAAGAATAGGAAGGCAGAATTGATCAAAATTGAGGAGAATCGGAAGGCAGACACGAACGATATGAAAGAAAACATGAACAAAATGGAGCAAAAATTGAGTGGAAATATGAACAAAATGGAAGAGAATATAAATGGAAATATGGATACAATGAGGGGAGATTTAAATAGAAAGATGGACGCGATGAGAGAAGATATTAGAGGAGACATAAACAACATAAATGGAAGTATGAACAGATTAGAAAAGAAAATAGATGGAGTTAAATTTGAAAATTGTAAGGAGATTAAGGAACTTAAGGAGAACAATGAAGAATTTAAGAAGAAAATTGACAAGGTCAAAGAAGATATGGAGGATCACAATAAAAATTTGAGAAGAGAAATACAAGAAAACGGAGTCAAAATTCGAGAGGAAATAGAAAAGCAGGTAATAAAAGAGGTACAAGAATTCGAAAGTTATATAGAAGGAAAATTACCAGAAACCATTCAAGGAGAAGTTATACAACAAAATGAACATATAAGAAAGGAAGTAGAGAGTATTAAAGAAAATGTAAATAAACAATTTAAGGATTTAGATGGTCGCATAGAAGAAAAAACAGGAATGAGTATCACAAGAAGTGAAGTTATGGGCAGACAACTAAACAAAGAAATGGAAGAAATGAATCGAAAATTAAGAGATACCGTAGAAGGAATAGAAGATAGTATAAGAAAAAGTGGAGGAGTTAGTACATGTCCTGGGAATGTTCACAATAATATTGAAATAGGGGTTAAATTTAATGGCAATATAAATAATATTAAAAGTAGAATAAGAGGAATTAGGGAAATTATGGAAATTGAATTGTTAATAAAGAGTATGTTACATATGTTCATGCTTTGTTATGGTTCTGTAACAAGGAATAACAAATTCACGATTTAGGAGATTTCAAAAAACAATTTTTAACATATTTTTGGGGGGAAATACAACAAGCCACTTTCAGGGAACGTTTATATTTCGGCAAATTTGACTAAAAAAAGTAAAAACTTAAACAACTATGCTATGCAGCTGTATAACATAGTCCAATATTTAGAACCAGGAATGAAGGAGGAAGAGTTGGTATTGTATGTCGGTAGGCATTTCAACTCAGAAGTAGCTGAAACCATCGCTTTGCACAATATCAAAACTATGGATAGTCTATCTAGCTATTTGCAAAGGAGAGAAAGGAGTTTCACAAACAATAATGAAACAAGAGATAACAGACCAAGAGAAGATGGAAATGGACAGTACAGAAGAGATAATGATAGAAGAAACGAGAACGGGAATAATGGAAATTATGATAGAAGAGGACAAGGACGTGGAGATAGAAATCACCGAAATGAAATTTACAGGAATGGAAATGAAAATTACAGAAATGGAAATCAAAATTATAACAATGGATATAGAAATAATGGTAATAGGCCATATGAAAATGGAGGAAATTATAGGAATTTTGAAAGAAGAGACAATTATGGTAACCGGAACAGGAATTGGCAACAATATAGAGGGGAAGCAAGAAATAATGAGAATAACCGCAGGAACCAAAACCGGGAAAAAAATTATGATCAGAGGGGTGGTCGAGAAGAGGAAAGAATACAGGTAAATTTGATACAGACCTAAGAAGAGGTAAGAAGGGAGAGTGATCAGGGCCCAAGTTCTGATCCAAATGTCGAGTAAATTGCTCTCACGTGCATAATATTGTCTATTCTTCTAAGTACCAACACCCTAGAGAATTTATAATGGAAGAAGATATAAAAGTTCAGGAATTAACTAAATTAATATTCATAGAGGGGAATTTACAAAATATAAAATGTAAAATTTTGTTGGATACGGGGTCAGAAGTTTCTATTATAAATCAAAATATAGTTGATAATTTAGATCAGGGCAATATTATGGTGATAAACACGAATAAAATATCATTAGTAGGGGCAAATGAAAGAGAATTATATGAAGCTACAAAAACAATCATGATTAATTTAGAGTTAAATGAAGAGATTTTATCAGTACAACTGTTAATAGTTAAGAATTTAACATATGATATAATTTTGGGTACTGATGAACTTGATAAACATAAAATTATTATTGATTATAAAAGGCAAAATATTAAATATAACAATCAAACTATACCTTTTATGAATAACTATCAATCGGATATAAAAAAGGACGAATGTGCAGTTGGACAATTGAATCACATAGAAGAAGAAAATCTAGATACGAGGGAGGAACTATGTTTAGAAGAATATAAACAAACGGTTTATGAATTGTTGGACTTACATCAGAAACTATTCAATGAAGAAGTATGTTTTGCAACTAGATATGTGCATAAGATAGAAGTTATTCCAGAAATTAAAAATTTTAAAGTTAAGATATATCCAATACTGTATAAATTAAAACAAGAAGTATATCAAGAAATAACTAAAATGCTACAAGACGGTATAATTGAACGATCTAATTCACAGTATATAAGTGCCATAACATGTGTGAAGAAGAAATCTGGAGACGGTAGACTATGTTTGGATGCTAGGAATATGAATAAATTTACGAAAAAACAATATGAAAGTCCTTTGAATATTGAAGGTATATTTGGAAGAATTACATAGGCTAATATATTTTCTAAATTAGATTTAAAGCATAGTTTTTGGTTAATTCCATTGGATCATCGTAGTAGACCATACACTGCATTCATGGTAGATGGAGTGATATACCAATTTTGTGTGATGCCATTCGGACTACAAAGTTCTTGTGCTGCTTTGGTACGAACTCTGCATACGATATTGAATCCTTATGAAGATTTCACGCTCCATTACATCGATGACATCTTGATTTTTTCTGAAACAGAAGAGAAACATCAAAAACATCAAATAGTATTAAATGAATTAGAAAATGCTGGACTTAAATTAAATTTAGAAAACTGTCAGTTTTATAAAAGGGAAGTGGATTATTTAGGGTATGTTTTAAGTGACACTGGCATTACAATGAATCCAGAAAGAATAAGAGCAATACTGGAATATAAAGCACCTAATAATTGAAGGACTTTGAGACGATTTTTAGGGATCATTAACTATTTCAAGAGGTCAATACCAGATCTCAGTAGAAGTGAGATTCCTCTCATAGAACTATTAAAAAAGGATACTGAAGGGAAATGGGATGAGAGAAGAGAAAAGGCATTTCAGGAACTAAAAGAAATTTTTCTAGACAGTTTAAAAGTTTTTCATCCAGAATATGACAAACCTTTTATATTAAGAACTGATGCTTCATTTGAAAGATTGGCAGGTGTATTAGTCCAAATGCAAGAAGGAGGAGAGGTTCCAAATTAGTTTTATATCTCGAGTAACCAAACTAGCAGAAAGAAAATACTCAATAACAGAATTGGAGATGGCTAGTGTTGTCTTCTGCATTAACAAGTTAAGATTTTATTTACTAGGAGCTAAGTTTATTTTAGAAACCGACCATTCAGCACTAACAGCTATGTTGAAGAACCGTTATGCTAATAACCGTGTACATAGGTGGATATTCTTGCTACAAGAGTATGAATTCGAAATTAAATATATTCCTGGAAAACTAAATGTTGTAGCAGATGCTTTAAGTCGACCTAATGAAGTAGGGAATGAATAGACTAAATTTCAAATTGAAATAAATCAATTATACCAAACAGAGGGGATATTTACATTGGAAAAGGTTAAAGAAGACCAGAAACATTTCGAAGATAAGAAGATCAAAGGTGCCTATAAAATTGATGAAGTATGGTATAAAAAGTTGGAGGATAGAGAAGTATTTGTGATAAGTAAGGATTATGCAAGAGAGATTAAGGTTATTTACATGAAGAGAATGGACATATAGGAACGAGAAAATTATGGACTTTGTTTAGAGAGAATTATGTAGCGAAGAAGGATTTAAGCATAGTAGAAGAAGTATGTAAATATTGTAAGGTATGTCAATTAGCAAAAGAGAAAAATTACCACAATAGTATGACAGTGAAGTCAATCGTAACAAATAACAATTGTAGATAGTAGCGATGGATTTTATAGGTAACCTAATAAGAAGTAAAAAAGGAAATACGAATTTATTAGTTATTGTTGATGTGTATAGTAAATTTATTAAAACTTTTCCGTGTAAACGTTCAACTGCAAAAGTAGTTATAGAATGTTTGGAAAGATATATTAAAGAAGTAGGAAGACCAGAAAGAATTATACTCGACCATGATACCTATTTTGAAAGCGAAAAACTACGACAATATTGCGATAAAGAACATATTGATCTACAGTTCATTAGCATTAGAAAACCTAGTGCCAACCCAGCAGAAAGATACATAAAAGAAATTTCAAAATATTAAAGAATACTTTGCCAGGAGTCACATATTAATTGGGATGAGCATATGGATAAAATAGAAGAATTTATTAATAATTTACCACATGGGGTGACAGGTGAAAGTCCTGTTTATTTAATGAAAGGCATCCAACCGAAACGAAATTGGATTGTTAATCGTGATACTATCCTAGAGGATACTTTAGAAAAGGTCAATGTCAGAATAAGGAGGAATGCTGAAAAATATATTCGGAATCAGAATAAGAAGAAAACGAAATTTGACAAAGGGGAATTAGTTATAATTAAGGCATTAATAACATCCAAGAAAGGAGAAGAACAATGTATAAAATTGCAATTGCCATTCGAGGGACCTTATGAGGTATTAACTAAAAATGCTCAGAACAGTTATAAATTAGTATATCCGGGTACAAATGAGTCACTTATTTGAGAAACCAGATAAGTCCCGTAGACATAGTTTTGAGAAAAGTCCAAAAAACTGTCTGTCTATTGAAAGGTGTAATTTTTTTTAATTTAGCTATTGATAAATATTAACGTAAAGTAGTTAAACCGTTTTTTGACAAAGAAGCAAAAATATTATAGAAGCAAGTTAACAAAAAGTGGACTTTGAAAAATGGACATGTCTACTTTCTCAAATAATTTTTTAAATTTATTTATTTATTCAAAAAAAGTATAAACCATGTTGTATAAACTTATAAGAAATATAATATTATAAAACTTCTGGCTCAAATTCACCATCTACGGTTGGCCATAGAAAAATCTCTTCGTAGAAACTTTTAATTTCTTCATTATCCGGTAGGTAGTTTACGAATTTTTTAATGTTATCCATTTTTTTATTCTTAATCGGTACTTTAATATTATGGTAGGCTGGTTCTGTGCAAAGTACGTTGGGTCTAGGATGTCTTGTAGCGATTGGAAACGAGTAAGTAAATAATCCGTCTATGTAATCGTCTGCTGTTACCATCCCTTTATGGTTGTCGTCGAACGCAAACTGTATAAACTTGGATATGTTGAATGGAATTCGTTCACTTCTTACAGGGGCTATACTTTGACAATTTCTTTTGTAATATCTTGGCCACCAAGACTTATAATATTCAATGATACTGTTATCTTCTATGAGATGCACCGTAAACTTGTTCTGTTGATTTGCCAGTATGAAGAGTTCGGTATACTGCTTAAGTGTGTAAACTGTATCATGTTTCTTAAGAGATCTTTTCACAACTCCAAAGTCCCTGTCACAGGGCAGAACTGAATGACCACCACGTATTGGCAAATACTGATTAACTGTCTTAAACCGCCCTATTTCTGTTAATGCAGCAAACATTCTTACAGTTGTGTGATTTTTATTTTGTCCTGGGCATCCATCCATAAACACATGTAAATGTTTAACATCTGATGGAACATAGGTTTCTATGTAATTAGCAATAAATGAGCAAACCTCATTGGAGCTTTTTCTCCCCATACCTTCGTGGTATATGTAAAAATATGCCTTACCCGTTTTAACGTCATGTATTTCAAAAACTGAGACTGTGAGTTGATGCAGGTAAAAAGTCTCTTGAATGGGGATCTGGGGCAAAAAATATATTTTGCATGTAGTCAACAGCTATTATCGCCACACTGGGGTCATCTTGATAATGTTCTTTCAATGTTTTCATTTTTGAATGAAACTTTTTAGCACGTCTGAGACGAACAGTCTTTTTAGCTACAGCCACTAGTTTAGCATTGTCATTTAATTCTTTTGATTTTATTTTAACTGCTAGTTCTTCACGTTTACAGCAAGTGTCGACCTGGGGTCTTCCAAAACTGAATTTTTCTTTAAAAACTTTGTAATATAATGAATATTTTACGTTAGTGTTGGGATACTTGGATAAAAATAAACTGTGCATCGCTTTAATATCTAGCTTTTCACTTAAATACTTTTATCTCGATTACTGTAGTGCGCTTCCTTAATGGGAAATGATGCGAAACAATCAAATCAATAAGGCCAACTGGTTTGGAGTTGCTTGGATTATTTTTTCCGCGTAGATCTTGTGGCAACTTTCCAGCAGATAAAAGCAAACACAATCGATGAACACGATCTTTACTAATACCATGGAGATTGAAAAACGCAGTTTTGCATACTAAAAGCTGTCCTGAACTGTAACTAATTTTATACTTATAGGCATTTTTGTGAGGCTTTGGTTTGTTGACATTGTTTTTCGGACGCTTTCGCTGAATTGGAACCGCTGATATAAGAGCTTGAAGATA
This sequence comes from Galeruca laticollis, assembly GCA_963921935.1. Taxonomy (NCBI): domain Eukaryota; kingdom Metazoa; phylum Arthropoda; class Insecta; order Coleoptera; family Chrysomelidae; genus Galeruca; species Galeruca laticollis. Next base: position 21,194,980 of record OY998181.1, on the reverse strand, counting down.
AGCATCCTGTTCATTTTTGGAACCAAAACTGTAAAATTTATCAAAGACTTCTTTCTTCGTCTCCTCTGATAACTTGTATAAACATTTACTGCGACAACTAAAAAATACCTGGTTTAAGATATCGTTTCCAGTTTTTAGGTTGTTACTTACTTGCAGTTTAATCCCATTTCCTTTTTAGGAATAACTTTTCCTATATAATTGATATATTCATCACCTTTTATTCTTGATTTTTTAATTCGCTCACACTGCCATATTACACTTTTGACACCTTTTATACGTTTATTTTGACTAGTATTAACTTCATCCATTTTTTGACAAGCTCTAGAACGTTACTATTCTTAAAACGCGGCAAGCGCTGCGAGTTTGTTTGAGAAACCCGTCAATATCCTGGACATATCGGGTTTTGAAAGTGAACACAATATTCAATGGCGGTTATTGTGCAGGAGAGCGCATGGATTTGTAGGATTTATAAAGCAAACCATGCGCCTTGCTATTAGAAATGGATATTTCGTAAAATGTCAAAAAAACCATATGGTGGATTTGTCGGGTTTCTCAATTAAGTGATTCAAATATGGTCAGGGGTGATTTCAACATAAAATCAATTTATAAATTTCACAATCAATAAAGGGATTAACAAAAAGGAGGAATAGGTGATATTATGTCACTAACATGTATATAGGTAATGTTAAGTGGAAGTAATTAAGTTAAAAATTTGTAAAATAATCAGTGTAGTGTAAATATGAATTAGCAATTGGAGACATAATAAATAATTGATAAACAAAAGATACACCAACATAGAATTACAGGAAATATTCAGTATATTATGGAATAAATTGGGAAAATATTAGATAGAGGGGAGGATAGAATAGTATTTTACACCTTTTTTACAAGATCATGATGAATTTAAGAATTAAAAGGTATATCAACAATTTCACAGGAACTTAAAATGGAGGGAAAATAAAGAATTTCTATAAACTAAGGTATAGGAGATGATGTGTTCATGTCAAAGTAAATTTTTATAGGAAATATGAAGAAAAGTATAATGAAAATATGGAAATTAATATTTATATAGTATATGAAATGATTAATTATGAGATATGGGTATATGATAAATGAAGTATAATGTAATGAATATATTTATGAAATAAAGCTGATGAATTATGATTAAGAGTTATGAAGATGAGTAAAATATGGATAGAAAGCAAGGAATTAAAGGTTAGACTATAGAAACAGTCAAATTGACATGAATACGGGTCGAAAATATGACATGAAAGTATATGAAATTATTAAATCAATTAAAATTTTTTCTTAGTGTTGAAGATAAGATAAGGAAAGTAGAGCATTAAATAGAGTCGATAATTAAAGTGAAAAGGTGTAAATATTTATTTAAGAAGAAACAGTTAAAAGGGATGAAGAATATAAAGTATGAATATTTTAATAGTAATATGATGTCGATCAAAGGGAATCAATGAAACAAGATGAAATATGAATCTTAAACGAGATTTAAAATTTGTGAATAATTATTGTGGTCTCCGTAGGCTAGTGGAATGGTGCTCTGTCTGCTAACCGAGAGGCCCCGGGATCAAACCCGGGCCTAGTTAATATCATAATTAAAAATTCGGAGAGCCACCTGTCGGAAGGCAATGGCAAACCACCGACAGTATTCTGCCTAGTACAGCCTCTCAACATAGACGTTCGGATCCGTCGTTAAACTGTAGGTCACTTCTATCTGTGGTAACTGGAGAGCACAACACAGGTAGAAGTGTGAGGTCGCCTACGTCCGATCAAGGATATTGCACTGTAAGAAGAAGAAGAATTATTATTATGTCTCTAATTCTGCCTAGTACAGCCTCTCAACATAAATGTTCGGATCCGTCGTTAAACTGTAGTTTCCTTCTATCTGTGGTAACTGGAGAGCACAACACAGGTAGAAGTGAGAGGTCGCCTACGTCCGATCACGGATATGGCACTGTAAGTAGAAGAAGAATTTGTATGTATTTAGAATAAGTTTTGATATAATTAAAGGATAGGGATTTAATCATAAGTTAAGAATGCAAAAGGAATTCTTAAAAAGGTTCTAAGAAAATTAGTTACTGATCTAAATTTTATAATATAAAGAAATATCATAGATTAAAATCTGAAATTTAAATTATGAGAAGTTATCTAGAAAGATACCTTTTATAATTTAAATTTGAGGCGAGTTGAACTAATCCTATAAGATATTAAAATAATTTAACTGATGTCACCAGATACAAAGGTAATATATAAATACGTATGTTGTATCAGTAGAGACAACCTAGTGAAAAATTAAAATTTTATCTAAATAGATTGAATGAATTGAGCTGCTATATTAATATATATTTAGGAAATTATTTACCTGATCAATTGAATTGAAGGATAATGAATAAAAAATAATAAAAGTATTGTTTAAATAATAACAAAATTTTACCTTAATAAATAATCCAAGGTCAACTCAATGTAAACATTTATCGAAACATTCTGAACACTGCCATATAAATATACTGGTAATTAAAACGCATCATTACTTGAGATCTGAAATAAAATAAAATTATTATCGGAGTCAATAATAGATTATAAATATTTATATACGATGATGAAAAAAGACATAATCGGAAAAGAGTGAATGAAACAATTAATACTTGGTTGACAGACGGAACATAGCCAAGCTATATGTCAATGAAATATTAGAGTCAGGAAGCCTAACAAACGGAAGTAATAAAAAATAGGGAATTTATTGCCAACTTAAATTTGTTAGTAACTAATAAAATATTTAACATCAAAAGCAAATTTTGAAATAACTGATAGTTTATATATAAATAAAATAGCAACAATTAGAAAATTTAAAACTGTACGATTGCATATATAATAGTAGATTTTTTAGGTTGTAAGTTTTATGTAATTAATGTATATAAGAATACCCTAAAAATGGGAAAATAAATAAAACGATTCATTGTCACAAGGGAAAGGACAATTTATGAAAAATTTAAGACTATAAACATATGTGTGAATAACTGTTAATATCCTTTTAAAAGAACTATTTCTATATTTATAACTAAAAACTCCCAAACAAACAATTATTGTATAATAAACCGTAACAAGATTGCTTTGAATCTCGAGTGGAAAAAGTTTGTTGATTAAAAAAAAACAAAAAAAAGGCTAGCGTCGGTTTTTAAGGCAGAACAGCATAAGGAAGGTCCTCGACAAAAATTTTTGAATAAAATTGCAAAAAATTAAATATAGAGTATAGAAGTTGTTAAATAATGAAAATATAAGTGTTTAAAATAGAGTGAGAACGAGAGAACGACCAGAAGGTGCATTTCTTTAGTAAAAGAAATCTTCTAGAATTGGGGAGACGCCAATAGCCGAATTGTATAGCTCTACAAAAGCAAAGAATCAAGGTCTGTGTAATTTGAATATTGTATTATTCATCCTCCATTTCTTCTTCATAATGCATGTATAATCACAATCACTTCATCACCATCACTAGACTATTTCCATTTCATTCACTTTCACTTGGATATGCAATTGTATTGTTTTTCTGGAGTAATAAGTCCATAATTTCTATGTTATATATGTTTAAAATCTTGTAAATATATCGTGCATGTGTCATAGACTGTGAATGCTACAGTTATCTTAGCTTTGGACCATATGCAAGCGTACGACTGTCCTATGCGCTGACGCGGTAGTGTTTCCGCTTAATAGAAGTTCAGAGCGCATGTCTGAACATCGTACAGAGGCGGTATAAGGAATATTTTTGTATCATAAATCATTTAAATTTTGATTTCAAATAATTTTATTAAACAAATTTCTGAACAGTGTTTTTGCATCTTTTATTCATTATCCATAACAAATTTAGCAAGAATTGCTCATTTCATTCATTTAGTAGAATGATAATAATAAAATCCAAAGTAAGAGATTTAAAGTAATGAAATATTTAATTTGCTTATATATATCCAACACTAAACATAATAACTAACAAAGGTAATAATCAATTATATACTTGCGTCTGGAACCCAAAGAGAGAAGGTCTTCATGCCGCCGGCTTTCAAATAAAATAAAACATAAGAACATATAATTTTTTAGAGCAGCCCAAGGTAAGTCTACTTACATTTCTGACTTATATATAAAATAAAAAACTAAAATAAAATAAATAAATAAACAAACAATAATATATATATATATATATATAAATATATATATATATATATATATATATATATAGGTGGGGATAACGGGGATTTCAGTCCAAAGAATCAACGCCAAGATCTTTTATTTACAAAATGCCGCCAAGCTTTCGTGTCCTTTTGACACTTCTTCAGGGCACTATAATACATATACAAATATAAATATGATTTGTAAATAGAGAAATAAATATAAGTACTTACATGTAAAATATTTTAAGTAAATTCAATATAAATAATCATTAAAAAATTTTTAAATGTAAAAATAAATATAATTATAATATACTTGATGTCATATTTCACATAAGACAAATCGATACATAATTTGTTTGCTCGTTACTTAGTTATTTTAATTTTTTTTAGGTTACTTTATAATTATTTAATGAAGTTTGAATTTGAGGTTAGATTATAACCTTATAAAATGACTTTGACAGATAATTTGTTTTTGACGTTAATAGAAAAGGAAATAAGGTTAGATTATAACCTGTGAAAATGACTTTGACAAATATTTTCTTATATTTTGACTTTAATAGAAGTGAATTTAATTTTTATGAAATAATCATATAAATAATGAAAAATTATCTATTTTGTTCAATATTCAAAAGGTAGCTATAAATATTACTAAGATTTTCAATGTCACTTTTCTTATTCATACTATTATTTGCCTTGTTGATTTCAACCATTTCAAGAAAATATCTTTTAGACATATTTTGTTCAGTATGTAGAACTTTAGCTTCATTAAATAACATTTTATGGCCTGTTTCGATGGAATGCTGTGTTAATGCACATGATTTTTTGTTAAGTTTTATATCACTTTTATGAGATGTGATGCGATTAGTCAAATTTCTAGAGCTGGTACCGATGTAGTTAAGATCACAGTTATTGCATTTTATTTCATAGACTACATTTGATTTTTTTAAGTCAGGTGTAGAATCTTTCAATTTACTATTTAAATTTCCAATCGTTTTTATATTTTTCTGTGTTATCTTTATATTAGTTTCATTTTTGAAAAGTTTTATTATGTTCTTTGATAAATTTTCAATATTTGGAATTGATAGGTAATTAATATTTTCTACATTTGTATTCCTATCTGTTTCATTGCTAGAGATATTATCATGAATAGTTCTATCAGAAATATTGTTGAAAAGAATTCTATTTAGAAGTGATTTAGGATAAGAATTTTCTAATAAGATATCACGTAAAATTCTTAAATTTTTTTGTTTTAAAGAAAAGTGAACTAGTTTCTCAATTCTATTTTTTAAACAAATAATGAGATTAATTTTCATTTTCTTTGTATGAAAAGAATGATAGTTTATATACCTTCCTGAATTTGTTGGTTTTATATACCAATCGGTAATCAAAGTGTTTTCGTTTTTACGGATTATTTTAGTGTCTAAAAATGGAATGCTATTATTTTTTCAAATTCAACTGTAAATTGTAAATTTTCATTATAACTATTTACTTTTTCTAATATTTCATCTGATTTATTAACTGGTATAGCACAAATTATGTCATCAACAAATTTTTTTAAAAATGGTATATTAAATGATAGTTTTGGGAGAATATCTTCAAGAAGATCATCCATTACATATTGTGCTACTATTGGAGAAATAGTAGCTCCCATTGGTGTGCCAAGAATTTGTTTATAGTAACATCCTTGAAATGAAAAATAACTTGAGTTAAATATAAAGTCGATTATTGATAAGAATTTATTTTGTGGAATGTTACAATAATCTTTAATTTTATTCCATCTCTTGATGATACTATTCGTTACTAATTTTATAGGAATATTACTGAATAAGGATACAACATCTAGACTGATTAATATGTAATCTGGTGGAAGCTGTTTTTCATTTATGAATGAAGAAAAATCAAATGAATCTTTGATATAAAAATTATTTTCAAAGTTATATGCGTTGGTTAGAATATCGGTTATCATTTTTGCTATTTTACTGTTTGGTGCATTAATTGAAGAAATAATAGGTCTGAGTTTCATTGTGGGTTTGTGAATTTTAGGTAGGCCATAATATTTAGGTGATACTGAACTGTATATCATATATTTTTTAGCTTCTTCTTTATCGATCATTTTTAATTTTTTTAAATCTGATATCAAATTATTAGCTTTTTGTTGTATAGTTACAGTAGGATCTCTATTAAGTTTGATATATGAGTTAGTGTCATTGAGAATATCATAAGATTTTTCAAGATATTCTTCTTTATTCATAATTACTGTGATATTACCTTTGTCTGATTTTGTTAGAATAAGATTTGGATTGTTTTTAAAAAAAGTTTTAGTTTTTTGGTATATAGAGTTCACAAAATGATTATTGTTAAGAGGTTTTTGGAAAAAAATAGTAATCATGTTAGTTATTTTTGCTCGGAAAATATTTTTCTTTTCATGATTGAACCCAGTGATTAGGCATTCTATATCAGATAGTAATTTAGCAATTGATATGTCTTTTGTAGTTGGTGGTAAGCTGGATTTATAACCTAGGGCAAGGAAATGTTTAATGTCTTCTGGTATATCAATATTAGTGAGATTTTTTAACCAGTTTTCATTTATTTTGATTTCTTCATATGAACATAGTTTTAATCGTTTTATTTTGTTAACATTCTTTATTTTGATTTCATTGAAAATCTTATTGTAATAAGTTTTTTGTCTTTTTGTATATTCTAGCCAAATATATTTTGATATGGTTTGTTCGAGAGAATTTGTTAATTTCAAAAAATAAGTTTCTAAATTTTTTAAGTCATTGTGAGTAATTTTAATTTCTAAATTCAGAATTTTCTTAGTTAATTTTTCATTAAATGTGTGAATTTCGTGAGTATTATTATTGTTATTTGATTCGATGAGAATGTTCAAATTTTTTGTATTGTTTGTTATATGTGAAGGTATGATACCATTTCGTCTACATTCTAGTAGAAAGATTCTTCTGTTCCGGTATGTAGCTAATTTTTTGTTGATGTTACTCCATTCTTTGATTTTTTTGGTACAATCTTGACCATATATGGATCGAATGTCTTCATAGAACCCCATTGTGTAATGAAAAATTTTTTTTTATATAACGACTGAAAAATGCTATATAGGTGGGGATAACGGGGATTTCAGTCCAAAGAATCAACGTCAAGATCTTTTATTTACAAAATGCCGCCAAGCTTTCGTGTCCTTTTGACACTTCTTCAGGGCACTATAATACATAAACAAATATAAATATGATTTAAAAATAGAGAAATAAATATAAGTACTTACATGTAAAATATTTTAAGTAAATTCAATATAAATAATCATTAAAAAATTTTTAAATGTAAAAATAAATATAATTATAATATACTTGATGTCATATTTCACATAAGACAAATCGATACATAATTTGTTTGTTCGTTACTTAGTTATTTTAATTTTTTTAGGTTACTTTATAATTATTTAATGAAGTTTGAATTTGAGGTTAGATTATAACCTTATAAAATGACTTTGACAGATAATTTGTTTTTGACGTTAATAGAAAAGGAAATAAGGTTAGATTATAACCTGTGAAAATGACTTTGACAAATATTTTCTTATATTTTGACTTTAATAGAAGTGAATTTAATTTTTATGAAATAATCATATAAATAATGAAAAATTATCTATTTTGTTCAATATTCAAAAGGTAGCTATAAATATTACTAAGATTTTCAAATTATGTATCGATTTGTCTTATGTGAAATATGACATCAAGTATATTATAATTATATTTATTTTTACATTTAAAAATTTTTTAATGATTATTTATATTGAATTTACTTAAAATATTTTACATGTAAGTACTTATATTTATTTCTCTATTTTTAAATCATATTTATATTTGTTTATGTATTATAGTGCCCTGAAGAAGTGTCAAAAGGACACGAAAGCTTGGCGGCATTTTGTAAATAAAAGATCTTGACGTTGATTCTTTGGACTGAAATCCCCGTTATCCCCACCTATATAGCATTTTTCAGTCGTTATATAAAAAAAAATTTTTCATTACACAATGGGGTTCTATGAAGACATTCGATCCATATATGGTCAAGATTGTACCAAAAAAATCGAAGAATGGAGTAACATCAACAAAAAATTAGCTACATACCGGAACAGAAGAATCTTTCTACTAGAATGTAGACGAAATGGTATCATACCTTCACATATAACAAACAATACAAAAAATTTGAACATTCTAATCGAATCAAATAACAATAATAATACTCACGAAATTCACACATTTAATGAAAAATTAACTAAGAAAATTCTGAATTTAGAAATTAAAATTACTCACAATGACTTAAAAAATTTAGAAACTTATTTTTTGAAATTAACAAATTCTCTCGAACAAACCATATCAAAATATATTTGGCTAGAATATACAAAAAGACAAAAAACTTATTACAATAAGATTTTCAATGAAATCAAAATAAAGAATGTTAACAAAATAAAACGATTAAAACTATGTTCATATGAAGAAATCAAAATAAATGAAAACTGGTTAAAAAATCTCACTAATATTGATATACCAGAAGACATTAAACATTTCCTTGCCCTAGGTTATAAATCCAGCTTACCACCAACTACAAAAGACATATCAATTGCTAAATTACTATCTGATATAGAATGCCTAATCACTGGGTTCAATCATGAAAAGAAAAATATTTTCCGAGCAAAAATAACTAACATGATTACTAATTTTTTCCAAAAACCTCTTAACAATAATCATTTTTTGAACTCTATATACCAAAAAACTAAAACTTTTTTTAAAAACAATCCAAATCTTATTCTAACAAAATCAGACAAAGGTAATATCACAGTAATTATGAATAAAGAAGAATATCTTGAAAAATCTTATGATATTCTCAATGACACTAACTCATATATCAAACTTAATAGAGATCCTACTGTAACTATACAACAAAAAGCTAATAATTTGATATCAGATTTAAAAAAATAAAAAATGATCGATAAAGAAGAAGCTAAAAAATATATGATATACAGTTCAGTATCACCTAAATATTATGGCCTACCTAAAATTCACAAACCCACAATGAAACTCAGACCTATTATTTCTTCAATTAATGCACCAAACAGTAAAATAGCAAAATGATAACCGATATTCTAACCAACGCATATAACTTTGAAAATAATTTTTATATCAAAGATTCATTTGATTTTTCTTCATTCATAAATGAAAAACAGCTTCCACCAGATTACATATTAATCAGTCTAGATTTGTATCCTTATTCAGTAATATTCCTATAAAATTAGTAACGAATAGTATCATCAAGAGATGGAATAAAATTAAAGATTATTGTAACATTCCACAAAATAAATTCTTATCAATAATCGACTTTATATTTAACTCAAGTTATTTTTCATTTCAAGGATGTTACTATAAACAAATTCTAGGCACACCAATGGGAGCTACTATTTCTCCAATAGTAGCACAATATGTAATGATTGATCTTCTTGAAGATATTCTCCCAAAACTATCATTTAATATACCATTTTTAAAAAAATTTGTTGATGACATAATTTGTGCTATACCAGTTAATAAATCAGATGAAATATTAGAAAAAGTAAATAGTTATAATGAAAATTTACAATTTACAGTTGAATTTGAAAAAAATAATAGCATTCCATTTTTAGACACTAAAATAATCCGTAAAAACGAAAACACTTTGATTACCGATTGGTATATAAAACCAACAAATTCAGGAAGGTATATAAACTATCATTCTTTTCATACAAAGAAAATGAAAATTAATCTCATTATTTGTTTAAAAAATAGAATTGAAAAACTAGTTCACCCTTCTTTAAAACAAAAAAATTTAAGAATTTTACGTGATATCTTATTAGAAAATTCTTATCCTAAATCACTTCTAAATAGAATTCTTTTCAACAATATTTCTGATAGAACTATTCATGATAATATCTCTAGCAATGAAACAGATAGGAATACAAATGTAGAAAATATTAATTACCTATCAATTCCAAATATTGAAAATTTATCAAAGAACATAATAAAACTTTTCAAAAATGAAACTAATATAAAGATAACACAGAAAAATATAAAAACGATTGGAAATTTAAATAGTAAATTGAAAGATTCTACACCTGACTTAAAAAAATCAAATGTAGTCTATGAAATAAAATGCAATAACTGTGATCTTAACTACATCGGTACCAGCTCTAGAAATTTGACTAATCGCATCACATCTCATAAAAGTGATATAAAACTTAACAAAAAATCATGTGCATTAACACAGCATTCCATCGAAACAGGCCATAAAATGTTATTTAATGAAGCTAAAGTTCTACATACTGAACAAAATATGTCTAAAAGATATTTTCTTGAAATGGTTGAAATCAACAAGGCAAATAATAGTATGAATAAGAAAAGTGACATTGAAAATCTTAGTAATATTTATAGCTACCTTTTGAATATTGAACAAAATAGATAATTTTCCATTATTTATATGATTATTTCATAAAAATTAAATTCACTTCTATTAAAGTCAAAATATAAGAAAATATTTGTCAAAGTCATTTTCACAGGTTATAATCTAACCTCAAATTCAAACTTCATTAAATAATTATAAAGTAACCTAAAAAAATTAAAATAACTAAGTAACGAACAAACAAATTATGTATCGATTTGTCTTATGTGAAATATGACATCAAGTATATTATAATTATATTTATTTTTACATTTAAAATTTTTTTAATGATTATTTATATTGAATTTACTTAAAATATTTTACATGTAAGTACTTATATTTATTTCTCTATTTTTAAATCATATTTATATTTGTATATGTATTATAGTGCCCTGAAGAAGTGTCAAAAGGACACGAAAGCTTGGCGGCATTTTGTAAATAAAAGATCTTGGCGTTGATTCTTTGGACTGAAATCCCCGTTATCCCCACCTATATAGCATTTTTCAGTCGTTATATAAAAAAAATATATATATATTATTAACTGGATAGATTTTAGCCCTACATTGGGGGCCATTTTTTTAAACTGGATAGACTTATCCTTTGTAATAAAAAATATACTTAATATTTTATTTAGTTTAGATTTACTTTAAACTTTTTATTATTAGCCCAGTATATAGATAATTTTAAATAGGTGATAAATAAAGCTTGGAAAATATGCAAAATGCATGTTAAGTGCATATGTGCATATTTCGCCATTTTTTGAATAATGCATATGCAAAATAAAATAATGCATATTTTACCGTATTTTTGCAAAAATTTAATTTTTTAGTGCATTTTTAGAACAAGGCACAGTGCGACGGCTTGTCAGGTAGCCGCAATTCATCTTTGTATCGGGATTAGGACCCACTAATTACTATTTTACTGCCGTTCTTGTGTTAAACGACAGATGGTCTCATAAAATGGGATTATTTTTACATTTCTTTCAAATACTAATTCTTCACGTCCGGCTTAAATATTTCGGTGGTTGTAAAAACCATGGGTCGTAATAAAATAACCTTGCTAGCTCGTAAATGATATTCTTCATTCATTCCCGCTACCAGTTTTCAAACTATTAAATATGCTTTTGGGGAAGGGATTTCTTTTCCTTTGCTTGTCTTTAGAAAACATTAGTTAAAATTGATTTGGTAGTCCTTCTGTCAACAAGAGAATAATTTTGTGAATTGTGGAGTTTAAAGTTTTATCAAAGTTGCCAAAATTGGATCAGCCATTGTTTCGAAATTTTTTTAAAGCACATTGTAAAGAAAATGCTAATTTGTCTTCATCCTCAAATCTACGAAATAAATATGTTGATATAAACTACGACGCTGCTTTAACAAATATTAGAGATGAACTGAAAAACAAATCTTTGTGGTTTTCAGTTGATGAAACCACGGATGTTAAGGGGAGGTATGTAGCTAATCTAATCGTTGGCGCTTTAAATGAAAACGGTCAAGGAAAGGGTCATTTAATAAGTATTAAGGTATTACAAAAAACATATTTAACTGCATATTTTGACCTATTTTTAGAGCATATTTGCATGCATATTTTGGTATTTTTTAGTGCATATTTTCCAAGCCTTAGTGATAAACAATTTATGCTACTTGCATGAGAAATTTCTTATCTCAGGGTAGAGTTCAAGTATATAAAAATTAAACGGTTTCATTTTTTAATATTAGCGCCAAAATCAATAAATTCTTTATATTTTAAAACAAATTTGTTGATCAAAATATATTATTTACTTAATAATTATGAACTGAATACGGTCCTGCCCTGCTTGGAATCAAATCTCTGCACCATTCATAGATGTCAGTTCAAACTTCTACCTATAGAAAATAGATGGAGCGGAAATCACCAGATGAAATGAAAATCTCACGTACAGTTTTAAATCGTTCTTTAAAAGAAACAAAACGTTGTTTAATGTGATGAAAATAAATACATTACTCTTTTACAAGTGTTCTTGAAGAAATTCAACTATCTAAAATAATGATTCATTCATACAACAGACACACACTCTGGTGAGATATTAATTCTAAGGGTGAATTACAATTATGCAACTTGGTATACAAATAAATTATAGAAGATGGCGAACTATAAACTTTTTAGCGTCCATGTAACATTAAAGTTCAGTTCTTTACACAAATCGGTAAGTTCGTTTAACTTTTTATGTATTAATAAATTGAATTTAAATACCTTGTTCACTATACTGTTTTTGTTTATTCACCTCAATGATCAGTTCCTTTAATCTATTTTAGGTTCTCTCTCTCTTGGAATAAATCCGTTCTTCCTGTCCATTTCCACCAAATCAGGAATTGACGCTGTATTTCTTCCAACATCAAAACACTTTAGATGAAATTCCATGATTCAGTGTTTTCTGAAAGGTATTGTTGAGACATTGCTTCCACAATACAACAATTGACCATTTATAAAAGAAAAGTCACGGTTAGTACCACATAATATATAACAATTCCTTTTTATATTTTGTAGTTATTAATATTTACTTAATTACTTACATTAACGTATATCTCGTAAGTATAATGTATTTGTTTCTTGAATTCCATAGCCAAAACTGATATTTCTCAAATATTTAAAATAATTTTCTTTACCAAAATAATTTTTCTTCTTCCAAATTTTTGCTACCCCAAAAAGAGACTTCTTAGTGAATAGTCTACATAATCAACAACTTTTTTCATTCAAATTTTTTTATCATTAGCAACGTAATTGTCGCTGATGTGATTCTTTTAAACGTTTATTTACAAATCAAAATTGACTATCAATTTCATCATTGAAAACCTTCACTTCAAACAGTGAATCGTCCCTCCAGCATATCAGGACATTCTATTCTAAATTTTTCAATTGCTTAAACCTCATATATTGTTTTCTCCCAACAATATTTCATAAAAATTTTAACTGACATTTGTTAATCTCTAAGTGTGTATGTAAAATGAAAATTCTTAATATTTTTAGATGACAGCTGTTAACTTCAAATATATGTGCAAAATGAATATTCGTTTTGCATATGTCATGCTTTCTGAAATTCATATTATTATACAGCTTCCTATCTAGTTATGTCTAAACAGTTACCCTTTCTTATGTTAATATTTCTTTCAACAAATATTGTTTGGTTTCTTCTGACAAATTCATAAGATTATCTTAATTTCACAGAATAAAGAAACATTAGTTTTTTTTATCATAAACAAAGTTCTGATACTTAATCTTTTGAATAAAAATTGTGTTATTTTGTTTCACATAATTTGTTTCTCGCACCTATTCACAATTTTCCCTACGATTATACGGTCTGTCTTGTGTATGCCTTCTCTATCAAATAGTGTATCATACAGATTGTCTCCATTCAAATGATAAAAAAAATTCAGACTTAAAAAAATTCTTCTGAATTACAATGCACAATCTTTAATTTTTATTATTCAATATACAGGGTGTTTCACTCTATAATAACATCCCCTAAATTTTGCGTTTATCAAATTTTGATGTTAGGAAAAATTTTATGAACGCAAATTTTACCTTAAACATTTATTATATTCCTTTTCTTTACTTCTTCATTAATTATTGTACTTATATAGATCCTTTATATTGAAGACACCTCTTATTTCATCACTTTCCATATATCTTAAAACATAGCTATTTATCCCGTTCTCATTGTCTATAACATATGGTCCCTCGAAAGGTGGTTTCAATTTCGCACACATTTGTTTGTTCCTATCTGATACCCTTAAAGCACGGACGATCACTAAATCCCCTTTTTTAAATGTTGTTTTTATTTTTCCCTTTTATTCTCTCCGTAGGTATTTATTTGCATTGTTTTCCAAATTTTTATTCACTCTTTGCAATACCTTTTCAAACTCTTCTGCAGTATCTATTTCCCATTTTCTCTGAGGTCTCAGTTGTGTCATTAAATAAATTGGACTCTCCATTGTTACAGTGTTTGGCAAATTGTTTAAATAATTTTGAATTTCTCCTAGATGATTTTCCCAATTATCATGGTTTTGATCCCACAAAGTTATTCTCATAAACTTTATCACTTCCCTAATGTATCTCTCAGATGGATTTGCAGATGGGTGTCGGATACTAATCGTTTTTAAATTTATTTTGTTTCTACCACAGAATTTCCTAAATCTTTCATTAGTAAAATAGGTAGCATTGTCTGTGATACAATTTTCTGGTTTTATAATTTCCTGCATGTATTCTGATAGTTTTTCCATAATTATTCTACTTTTAGTTGTCTTTGTCGGGTATAATTTTACAAATTTTGAAAATAAATCAACTGCTATTAGGATATGACGATTTCCTTGTTTACTGGGTATCAAATTACTCAGAAAATCTATAGCAATTATTTCTCCACATCTTTTTTTTTTTGTGTTTCAGCATCGACATCTACGTCATTGTGCTCGTCGATATATCATTGGAGTAATTTATATTTTATAAAATAAATTTGTGGACTTTAGATAAGTTATCACCTGGTTAAGCTCGTCATTTTGGTTTCTAAGAATGTTTTCGATCTGGGGTATTTTGAGGAATTGTCTGTGAAAATTGAAGGCTGCACAAGTAAATATATGTTGTGTTGTCAGTGGGATGCCGCACTTCTCACATCTAGGTTTGTTCTTTCCAAGGAGGAGGTGTAAATGGGTTAGGTTTGTGTGGCCTATCCTTAATCGGCTGAGGACGACTTGTTCACGCCTTGTAAGAGTTTTGGGGTAGAACCATTTTTGTACGCTCGGTTTAATGTGTCTTAATTGTCCGTCATATGTATTCCATCTGTTCTGCCATGCTTCGTAAATTTTATTCCTTATATCCGTTTTCATATCCAGGAAGGTGTTAGGTATGCCTTTGTCAACTGTTCCGCTTGTGGCTTCTTTTGCTACTAGATCAGCTTCAGTATTACCGGTAATATCGGTATGCCCAGGTATCCACATTATTGAAATAGTCCTTTGCATACTGTATAGATGGGTTGATAATTCTTGAATGCGTACAACCCATTCATTTGCAGAAAAACGATTTTTTGTCGAGAGAGTGGCAGTTAAGGAATCCGTACAAACTAAACATTTTTCAAAGCTGCTCTGACTGAAGTACAACAACGCTTGCCATATTGCATACAACTCGGCATTAAGTATACTAGACTCTTGGTTTAGGGTCCAAAAGAAGGAATCTACACCGATTACGATTGCCGCCCCTGTTCCATTATCTGATTTGGAACCATCTGTGTAGATGACTAAATGTTCGTTGTATAGATCCATTTGTTCTAAAAATAGCGTTCGGTAGATCGATGGAGCGGTATCTTCTTTTTTGTATTTACTGAGAGATATGTTTATTTGTGGTAGTTTTCTTAGCCATGGAGGAGTGTCAGACGTATAGGTCATTTTTTCTATTTGTAAGTTTATCCTGTACTCTTCAGATGTGTCTGAAAAACGAATACTGGATGGTTTAGTTGAACTACGTCTTAGTGTGTGTGGACTGGGAAGGTTTGTGAAAATCTTGTTATTTAAATGGTTGGGTAACGTTTGTATTTTCACGCCATATGTTATGAGCTGCATATCTCTCCTTAAGTTTAGGGGTAAGGACGAAGCATCGCAAAAGATTGCTTCTATAGGGCTTGTTCTAAATGCACCCATTGCATGTCTTACTGCAAGATTTTGGATTTTATTTAGCTGGTTCAAGTGTGATCGTCTTGCAGAACCATAAACAATACAGCCAAAGTCAATTTTGGATTGCACTAAAGTTTGAAAGATGCGTAATACTGGGTATAAAATTACTCAGAAAATCTATAGCAATTATTTCTCCACATCTTGTTGTTACTATAGACTTTGCTATGTTCTCATTTCTCCTATGTTTACTTTTTCCCAATTGACAAATATGACATGTGCTAGTGATTAATTTTGCAATACTTTGGTCCCCCTTACTAATATAATTTTCTCTAAACAGTAACCATAATTTCCTAGCTCCTATGTGTCCATTGTTTCTATGTAAATTCTCCAAAATTTTTTTAGCTAAATTTTCTGTTATAAACAAATCTGCTTCCCCATTTTTCTTTATCCATATTTCTTCTTTCAATTGTCCTCTTCGTTTCTGTTTTTCTGTCAATTCCATTTGGTCCTCTATGATACTATTTAAAGAAAATATCCCATCTAGATCTTTCATTATATTTACTCCAATTTTAACAATTCTTTTATTTATATCATTATTCCCCTTAATTTCTCTGCTTAACGCATCTGCCACTACATTCGTCTTTCCTGGGATGTATTTAATTTCAAAGTCATATTCTTGTAATATTAAACCCCATCTATGAACTCTGCTATTGCCAAATCTGTTTTTCAAAATAGTTGTAAGCGAAGAATGATCGGTTTCTATTGTAAATTTTGCTCCTAATAAATAAAATCTAAATTTTGTCACACAGAAAATTATACTTGCCAATTCTAGCTCTGACACTCCATAATTTCTTTCATAGTTCTTCGTTACCCTTGATACAAAACATATGGGTACCTCCATGTCATTTTGTATTTGTAATAAGACTCCTGCAAACCTTTCTTTGGATGCGTCCGTTCGTAATATGAAAGGTAGGTCATAATTCGGATGATAAACTTTCAGTTGTTTAGTAAAAGCTTCTTTTAAATCATTAAAAGCCATTTCTGTTTCCTCAGTCCACTTCCATTTATTGTCCTTCTTTAACAGCTTTATTAAAGGTATCTGTTTCGTGCTCATATCAGGTATCACACGTTTGAAATAATTCATCATCCCTAGAAATCCTCTCAGAGATTTTAGATTTGATGGTCTTTTATACTCTATTATTGCTTGGATCCTCTCTTCATCCATGGACATCCCATTTTTGTCTATTTTATAACCTAGGAAGCATATCTCTTCCTGATAAAATTTACATTTATTTTGATTTATTTTTAAACCTGCTCTATCTAATTCTTTTAAAATTATTTCTATATGTTTTAGGTGTTCTTCTTCATCATTTGAGAAGATCAATATATCATCGATATAATGAAGTGCAAAGTCTTCAAATTTATTTAGTATTTGGTGTATTGCTCTAACCAAGGCCGAACAAGCACTTTGTATACCATATGGAGCTACACAGAATCTGTACAACACACCATCAATAGAGAAGCCAGTGTAATCTCTACTATCTTCATCCAAAGGAATCAACCAAAAACTGTGTTTTAAATCAACTTTAGAAAATATTTTCGTATTCGTAATGCGCCCAAAAATTGCTTCCACATTCATTGGAGCCTCGTAATGTGGTACAGTGTATTGATTAATATTTCTTGCATCTAGGCATAATCTTAAATCACCATTTGCTTTCTTTACGACCACAATAGGATTTACATATCTTGTGTTACATCTCTCTATAATACCATCCTTTAGCATATTTTGTATCTCTGAATCAATTTCTTTCCTATATTTGTAAGGTATGGGATATGTTCTTATTCTGAAATTTTCTATTCCCTTAACTTCTATCTTATGTACATAGTTATTTGCCATTCTCATCTCTTTTTTAACTAATCCTTTATATTTAATTATTAAATTCTTCACTTTCTCTGCATATTCCTTATTTCCACACTAATTCCAATTCTTCCATTATTTCATCCCTCTCCATATTCCATAACTTCCTATTATCCTCTTCAAATTCCAATTTTTCCATATTTCCACTCCTTTTTATATTCCATAACTTCCTATTATCCTCTCCAATTGCCAATACTTTCATATTTCCAAGCCTTTCTATATTCCATAACTTCTTATTATCCTCTTCAATTTTCAATTCTTCTATATTTCCTTCTTCAAATTCAATTCTATTACCATTTAATTCAATCTCCATCTTTTCAAAATCAATACTTGCTTTATATTTCGTTAATTCATCTATTCCTATAACTATGCCTGATTCTAAATTATCTACTAACAATAATTGCATCTCAACTTCTTTCCCATCCTTTAATTCAATACTTTGTATTATAGATTTGCTAACTTCACACAATTTCTTTCCGTTTGCTCCTATTAATGTAGTTTTCGGTATTTTAACTAGCTTATTTTCATAATTTTCAATATTTTCTTCAATTAGTTTTGTTTTTATTATGGATGCTTCCGAGCCTGTATCTATTAATATTTTGACTAGTTTCCCATTTAATTTTCCTTCAATTTTTATCAATCCCATTGCTCCTTTTAATTCCAAATCTTCCCCAAATTTGATATATTCCCTTGGATGTTCATATGTACAGATGATATTTCTTACATTTGGTATGTGCTCGATCCAAAATTTTGGTCGGGCTCTTGTTCTGTAATAATTTCCGGTTCTACCGATATCACTCTCTCTTCTCTTCTTTGAATATTATTTATCCTTCTTTGTCCTCCATTTCCGTTTCCTCTTTTTTCCTCCCTATAATCTTTTCTTTGTTCTCTAATTTCTTCTCTTTGTCGGTTGTCGTATTGTCCACTTCTGTTATTTTGCTCCCTGTAGTTTTGTTCTCTATAATTGTTATTATTATTGTATCTAAAATTTCTGTTATAATTGTTTTGATTGTTAAAATTTCTGTTATAATTATTGTTATTTCCTGTATTGTTGTTATAATTATTGTTTTTGTTATTGTATCCATTGTTATAATTTCTATTATTTATGTTGTTTGCTCTATTATAACTTTGTTCATAATTATCTCTTCTATTATTTTGATTACTTGTATTATTCTCATAATTATTATTGTTATTGTATTGATTATTTCTATTAAAATTATTATTATTGTTATTCTGTTGATTATTTCTATTAAAATTGTTACTATTATTGTTTTTACTTCGATTATAATTATTGTTATCCACTTTGTTTCTTTCCAATCTTTGCAAATAACTACTTAGTTGCTCTATATTTGTAACATTTTAATAGCAATTGTCTCAGTTATTTCACACTTAAAATGTCTAGATATAAACATTATAATTTCCTCTTCTGGAATCGGTGGATCTAGGAACTTCGCATTCATAAATACTTTCATAGCGTATTCATTCATGCTGTTTCCTCTTCCTACTTCATATTTTCCTGAGTAGAGTCTCTCTCTTACTCTCGCTTGTGCACTGTTTCCCCAGAAGTATTTTATAAATTGATCTTCAAAGTCTTCAAAATTTTTAAATTCGTCTTCCTCACTCGTGTACCACACTAGTGCATGGTTATCCAGGTTTTCTCTAATCATTTCCTTAATGTCTTCTCTATTTTGTATATTTTTTATTTTATTCTTTAAAATTTTGATAAAAACCTTTGGGTGTATTTTCCTGTTGTCACCTTCAAATTTATGTTCTCCCCTGTTGGCTATATAATTGTTTATTATTTTCGTTTCAATCATTCCATTCCTTGTTTCTTGGAAATTCATATCTCCTCTTCGATCATGTTTTTCCTGTAGATAATATAACCTTTCTTCCATGTCTTCTAATTTTCTCGTCATTTCCTGTGTTTCTCTGGATTGTTCTTCTTTGGAAATTTTATTTCCAGTCTGTTCAATTTTTCCTTTCATAAGTTCAATTTCCTTTTGTATTTCTCTAATCTTCTTCTCTGTTTTCATTTCATCCTGTTTTTGTTTCTCTGTACATGCTTCTTCAACGTTTTGTTGGAATTCCGTTAAAGTTCTGTCCCATTTTCCCTCTAGGTTTCCCATTCTTTCTTGGGTGTCCTGAACTCCCATTTTGATTTCCTTGACTTCTCTTTGAATTTCTCCTTTGAAATCCTTTTCTTTCTCCTCAATTTCCTTAATTTTGTTGATTTGTAAATTTTCTATTTCCATGATCCTTCCAATCACTTCTCCTCTTATTTCTTGTTTCGTGGATTCAATTTTGTTTTCCACATATATTTTCGATTCCTCCAGTTTCTTTTCTACATGTCCCAATTTTTCTTCCATTAATTTTATTATTATTTCCTTTGTTTGTTTCATTTCTTGTCTATTTTTATTCATATCTTCCCTAATATCATCCCTCATACTATTCATATTCTCATTTTGTTCATCCATTTTTTTATCTTGTTTATCCAAATCTCCTCTTATTTCTCTCATCATCATTTGGAGCATACTCACAACGTCCATTTCCTCTTTTTTTTCTTTAAATTCTTGTTTGTCCTCTTCTGTTTGTTTTTTAGACTCTTGTCTATCCTCTTGTTCTGTTTCTTCTTGCAATGGTGCATCTTCTTCTTCCTGTCCTTGTTCTGCAATATCTTCGTCTGGACGTTCTCTTCCTTGTTTCAAGTATTGCACTTGAAAATCTCCTCTTCCATGATTCCTTTCCTCCCTCTCTTGTTCAGATCCACTTTCACCTCCTACTTGTTTTCCGTCTCTCAAAGTCATCTTACTTTCCATTTTTGTATTTGACTCTTCTTTCAATACAGTTAAAAATTTGTTTCAATCCTTTTTATTATTATTTACCTTCGTTTGGTGCGTCAATTATTATAATTCGTTTGATATAAAGGTTTTATATTACTTTAGCCCCACGTTGCGTGCGTCATTTATTAACTGGATAGATTTTAGCCCTACATTGGGGGCCATTTTTTTAAACTGGATAGACTTATCCTTTGTAATAAAAAATATACTTAATATTTTATTTAGTTTAGATTTACTTTAAACTTTTTATTATTAGCCCAGTATATAGATAATTTTAAATAGGTGATAAACAATTTATGCTACTTGCATGAGAAATTTCTTATCTCAGGCTAGAGTTCAAGTATATAAAAATTAAACGGTTTCATTTTTTAATATTAGCGCCAAAATCAATAAATTCTTTATATTTTAAAACAAATTTGTTGATCAAAATATATTATTTACTTAATAATTATGAACTGAATACGGTCCTGCCCTGCTTGGAATCAAATCTCTGCACCATTCATAGATGTCGGTTCAAACTTCTACCTATAGAAAATAGATGGAGCGGAAATCACCAGATGAAATGAAAATCTCAACGTACAGTTTTAAATCGTTCTTTAAAAGAAACAAAACGTTGTTAAATGTGATGAAAATAAATACATTACTCTTTTACAAGTGTTCTTGAAGAAATTCAACTATCTGAAATAATGATTCATTCATACAACAGACACACACTCTGGTGAGATATTAATTCTAAGGGTGAATTACAATTATGCAACTTGGTATACAAATAAATTATAGAAGATGGCGAACTATAAACTTTTTAGCGTCCATGTAACATTAAAGTTCAGTTCTTTACACAAATCGGTAAGTTCGTTTAACTTTTTATGTATTAATAAATTGAATTTAAATACCTTGTTCACTATACTGTTTTTGTTTATTCACCTCAATGATCAGTTCCTTTAATCTATTTTAGGTTCTCTCTCTCTTGGAATAAACCCGTTCTTCCTGTCCATTTCCACCAAATCAGGAATTGACGCTGTATTTCTTCCAACATCAAAACACTTTGGATGAAATTCCATGATTCAGTGTTTTCTGAAAGGTATTGTTGAGACATTGCTTCCACAATACAACAATTGACCATTTATAAAAGAAAAGTCACGGTTAGTACCACATAATATATAACAATTCCTTTTTATATTTTGTAGTTATTAATGTTTACTTAATTACTTACATTAACGTATATCTTGTAAGTATAATGTATTTGTTTCTTGAATTCCATAGCCAAAACTGATATTTCTCAAATATTTAAAATAATTTTCTTTACCAAAATAATTTATCTTCTCCCAAATTTTTGCTACCCCAAAAAGAGACTTCTTAGTGAATAGTCTACATAATCAACAACTTTTTTCATTCAAGTGTCTTTTATCATTAGCAACGTAATTGTCGCTGATGTGATTCTTTCAAACGTTTATTTACCAATCAAAATTGACTATCAATTTCATCATTGAAAACCTTCACTTCAAACAGTGAATCGTCCCTTCATCATATCAGGACATTCTATTCTAAATTTTTCAATTGCTTAAACCTCATATATTGTTTTCTCCCAACAATATTTCATAAAAATTTTAACTGACATTTGTTAATCTCTAAGTGTGTATGTAAAATGAAAATTCTTAATATTTTTAGATGACAGCTGTTAACTTCAAATATATGTGCCAAATGAATATTCGTTTTGCATATGTCATGCTTTCTGAAATTCATATTATTATACAGCTTCCTATCTAGTTATGTCTAAACAGTTACCCTTTCTTATGTTAATATTTCTTTCAACAAATATTGTTTGGTTTCTTCTGACAAATTCATAAGATTATCTTAATTTCACAGAATAAAGAAACATTAGTTTTTTTTATCATAAACAAAGTTCTGATACTTAATCTTTTGAATAAAAATTGTGTTATTTTGTTTCACATAATTTGTTTCTCGCACCTATTCACAATTTTCCCTACGATTATACGGTCTGTCTTGTGTATGCCTTTTCTATCAAATAGTGTATCATACAGATTGTCTCCATTCAAATGATAAAAAAAAATCAGACTTAAAAAAATTCTTCTAAATTACAATGCACAATCTTTAATTTTTATTATTTAATATACAGGGTGTTTCACTCTATAATATATATATATATATATATATATATATATATATATATATATATATATATATATATATTATATATGTGTGTGTGTGTGTGTATATAATAATGTTATAATTATTATAGTAATAATTAGAATTCTTATTGGGTTCGCCAAATTACACATATATTTTAATAATGATTCCTTTTATTTAGTATGCTATTTATAAACATGTAGTTTATTTAATTCTTATGTTTTCTTACCTCGGCTGCTCTTATTCGTTTACGACTCTTAAAATCAGTAGGGTTCTGGGCATATTATTATAATAAAATCAACCTTACTTATTAATGTCATATATTTATGTGACTGATAAAAAAATTTTTTTAAAAAAAACTCAAAAAAACATAAAAAAATGATTCATATATAAACTATTTGTTACGTTTTATTACACAGTTAGACTGATGAAACTACTTATTAATAAAATAAATGATTAACCTTTTGTTCTACCAATTCTTACGTTATACATAAATAATGAGTTATTTATATATATATATCTAAATTTCCACTTTGAATATGACTTTCTTTATATTACAAAAAAAATTATACCTTTCTTTTTTTAAAACGACTTTTTCTGGCTCATTTGCATAACTTGGTCGAAATCTTGTGAGCGTTGTAATTCTTAGAAATTTATAAGCACCTGCATTTCTAAATTTGCTTCTACTTTAAACAAAAAACCTTTTTTAATGTTTCTTTCTAACTAGGAGGATTATGAAATGATTTTAAATGCTAGTTTTTAGTTTTATTCGGGACGTGAAATTGGAAACACATTTGATATTTTTATCGACTCAAAATTTACGTTTTAAATATTATTTTACCGTATGGTAATAATTGTGTATTGATATAAACTGGAATTAGTTGTGGTCTGTTACTAGTGGAAATTTTTATATATATTTTTGGTGAAGTTCGACATGAAAGAAATTATACATTTATCTACACTTTACAATGGTAAGTTTTAATATTACTTTTCTCTGGTATATTATATTCATGTAAAGATTAAAGAGCTTTACTACCAGGTATATAAGCTCTTACATTTTCTTATATCATTCGAAATTATTATTTTAAAATTATTATTCATACGTTCTTATTTGAAAGTTATTATTTATTTGGTAACAAATATATTTAATTAACACACAACCGACCTTTTGTTCCTTTTTCTTGAAATGATGCCACACCAGGGAAACGCTTCCAATAGATTTTCCCGCCTTCGATGGATGAATTTCTTGCTCGTAATTATCTGGGTGATAATTGTTTCCTCTGCTATTCGTAGTCTCACAAAAACTTTGTTACACTTGATTTATTTATAACTGATTAAATTTATATGGATTTATATACCTTTGCCTTGATTAATTATAAAATTTGTTACATTGAAAAAAATTGGATAACTTTATATTCGTGTTACTTATATGATCACTGACGCTCAACTCCCAATTTCCCGCATTTTACATCGAACAAAACCCTTTTTATGGTTTGTCACCGGAAGTGGATTTTGTTCTCGAAAGTTCGATTGAAAAATTCACCTGTCACTTTGTTTATTCTTGTTTTTTTATTGTTTTCTAACTTAAACTTATTGCAAACTATTGTTTTTTATTCATAATACACTTATTGTCATTGACTTATTCACTCACACCTTATTATTATTGTCTTTTTCCATATTACTGTTTATTTGCGATGTTTTTATTGGTCAATGCAATTTCATTAATTTTACGTTTTCTACAACCTACATATTTACCTATTATACATGTATACAATTTATTTCTCATTATGTTTGATGTTATTACATCTATACACATAAACTATGTCGGTAATCATTTATTTAATTGTTGTATTTTATATTCAAAATTATTTATGTTGGTATAATTTGTCTCAACTGTTTCATTTGGTATAAATTTGACCTTGCCTATATTACAGATCCCTACTTATAATATTTCCTATATCTACTTTTATGATTAATTATTAACTAAATATCTTATTCTATATATTTTATTACTTCTAAATGTCTTTTTATTGTTTAATCATTATAGTTTTTGTTGATTTTGTTAGGAGATTCTATTTATTTTTAAAATATAAACAGATGCTCTGGGTGTCTAAGATTCCATGCAGCGTTATATTATTTCTTGATCTGAGTTTACTTGTGAGGTTCTGTCTAAGGTTGTTTTTATTAAGTTGAAGAATTAATTTTACAACTGTTTTTCTGATGGTTGTTTATGATTTATTTTTATATTTATTTACTTTTTTTTTGATTATACCCATTGATCGTACTTGGTTATATTGTTATACAAGAAATTTTATTATTTTGATACATTATCTTTGAAAAATTATTTTTATTGACAAATTTTAATTTTATGTCCTTTATCAGTATTCTATATAGGTTATGTATATGTTCTATTTACAACAATATATATGTTAAATATGATTACTTTATTTTATTTATATAGTTTATACTAGTTGAATATGATTGGACTTTAAGTATTAATATATATCAATGTATGATTTGAATATATGGATATGTGAATATGAAATGATATTATATTTATTGCAAATTTTAAACTTTTTATACTATTGTTGGGTTCGCCAAATTACATATTTTTTATTCAATGCTTCCTTTTATTTATTATGCTATTTATGAACATGTAGTTTATTTAATTCTTATGTTTTCTTACCTCGGCTGCTCTTATTCGTTTACGACTCTTAAAATCAGTAGGGTTCTGGGCATATTATGATAATAAAATCAACCTTGCTTATTAATGTGATATATTTATGTGACTGATAAAAATTTTTGTGAAATAAAACTTTTGAAAACACATATAAAAAAAATGATTCATATACAAACTATTTGTTACAGCTTATTATACAGTTAGACTGATGAAACTATTTATTAATAAAATAAATTATTAACCTTTTTGTTCTACCAATTCTTACGTTATACATAAATAATGAGTTATTTTATATATATCTAAATTTCCACTTTGAATATGACTTTCTTTATATTCCAAAAAAATTATACCTTTCTTTTAACCACGACTTTTTTCTGGCTCATTTGCATAACTTGGTCGAAATCTTGTGAGCGTTGAAATTCTTAGAAATTTGCAAACACCTGCTCTTTCTAACTTTGCTTCTATGTTAAACAAAAAACTTTTTAAAGTGTTTCCTTTTTTTTAACTAAGAGGATTTATGAAATGATTTTAAATGTTGAATTTTAGTTTTCTTCGGGACGTGAACTTGGAAACATATTTGATATTTTATCGATTCAAAATTTACGTTTTTAAATATTATTTTACTGTATGGTAATAATTGTGTATTGATATAAACTGGAATTAGTTGTGGTCTGTTACTAGTGGAAATTTTTATATATATTTTTGGTGAAGTTCGACATGAAAGAAATTATACATTTATCTACACTTTATAATGGTAAGTTTTAATATTCCTTTCTCTGGTATATTATTCATGTAAAGATAACAGAACTTTAAACCAGGTATATGAGCTCTTAAAATTTTTTATATCACTTGAAATTATTATTTTAAAATTATTATTTATACGTTCTTATTTGAAAGTTTCATTTATTTGGTACCAAATATATTTAATAAACACACAACCGACCTTTTGTTCCTTTTTCTTGAAATGATGCTACATCGGAGGAGACGCTTCCCATATATCTTCCCGCCTTTGATGTTGAATGTCTTTGCTTTTCATTATCTGGGTGATAATTTTCTTCCTCTGCTACTTGTAGTCTCACAAACGTTTGTTACACTTGATTTATTTTAAAATTGATTAGATTTATATTGATTTTCATACTTTTCCTTTGACTAATTATAAATTGTTACATTAAAAAAAACTAGGATCACTTTATATTAGTGTTACCTATCTGATTACTGACGCTCAACTACCAATTTCCCGCATTTTACATCGAACACAACCCTTTTTATCGTCTGTCACCGGAAGTGGTTTTTGTTCTCGAAAGTTCGATTGAAAATTTCACCTGTCACTTTGTTTATTGTTGTTTTTATTGTTTTTCTGACTCAAACTTATTGCAAACTATAGTTTTTTATACCTAATATACTTATTGTCATTGACTTATTCACTCACACCTTATTATTATTGTCTTTTTCCATATCACTGTTTATTTGCGCTGTTTTGATTGGTCAATGCAATTTCAGTAATTCTACGTTTTCTACAATCTACATATTTACTTATTATACATATATACAATTCATTTCTCATTCTGTTTGATATTGTTACACCTATATACATAAACTATGTCGGTAATCATTTATTTCATTATTGTTTTTCACATTCAAAATAATTTATGTTGGTATAATTTGTCTCAACTGTTTTATTTTGGTATAAACTTGACCTTGCCCATATTACAGATTCCTACTTATTATAATATTTCCTATACCTACTTTTATGATTAATTATTAACTAAATATCTTATTCTATATATTTTATTACTTCTAAATGTCTTTTTATTGTTTAATCATTATAGTTTTAGTTACATTTTTTAGAAGTTTCTATTTATTTTTCAAATATAAACAGATGCTCTGGGTGTCTAAGATTCCATGCAGCGTTATATTATTTCTTGATCTGCGTTTACTTGTGAGGTTCTGTCTAAGGTTGTTTTTATTAAGTTGAAGAATTAATTTTTACAACTGTTTTTCTGATGTTTGTTTATGATTTCTTTTTATATTTATTTACTATCTTTTTGATTATAACCATTGGTCGTACTTAGTTATATTGTTATACGAGGTATTTTATTATTTTGATACATCATTTTTAAAATTTATTTTTATTGACAAAATTTTAATTTTATATCCTTTATCAGGATTCTATATGGGTTCTGTATATGTTCTATTCACAACAACATTCCCAAAATTTGTTTTCTTGATTTATTTTAAATATAAAAGAAATGAGAAAACCAAATTTTATCCATTTAATTATTTATCATAGTATTTTTCTTTATTATTTTTGTTATTTATAATCCTATTTCAATATCTTAATTATGATCTGTCTTACTTTTATATCTTTTCATATCATTCATCTTTCATCAATATTATTTCATATTCACTTCTTCATTTCATGTCTCATTAATAATATTCATCATTTTTAATTAATATATTTTATATACTTTTCCATCTTATTCTTTCTTCCTATCCTCATAATTAAATTATTATACAATCTTATAATAACCCTTCTTCTACATGCACTATAATAAATTTGAAATTTCATTTATCATTTGACTTTCTAATTTTTGGGATTATGATCATTGTGATAGTTAAACTTTTGGATACTTTGAAATTTGTGTGTGTCCCTCATCTCTTTAGTTTGCTTTTAATTATTAGGTCTGTTATCATCAATTCTTTAGTATTAATAATGTCTATTATATTGTCAGTTAATGTCTGTTAGTATTTGTCATAATTTAATTACAAAATCTATATAAATTACTGATATGAAATACTCCTCTCGTTCTATTACTGATAGGATCTTTTAAAACATAGCTATTCACTCCATTTTCATTGTCAATTACATAAGGACCTTCGAATGGTAATTGTAGTTTCGCACATTTGTTTTCCTTTCTATTTGATACCTTTAATACTTTTACTATCACTAAATCTCCTTTTTTGAATGTAATTCATTTCTTGATATTCTTCAATTTTCTCTGTACAAATTTTTCTCCTGTTTTCCTTAATTTTATATTAACCTTCTCGATCAGATTATCGTAATTTTCAATAATTTTAGGTATCCATGGACGATCTGGTAATATTTGTTTCATCAAATATATGGGTGAAACTTCTGTGACTGTGTTCGGTATCCCGTTCATATATTCTTCTATCAGTGGAAGCTGTTGTTCCCATTGTTCATGATGGCTGCTCGTTAAAATCCTTAGGTATTTTATCACCTCTCTAATGTATCGTTCCGATGGATTGGCACACGGATGTCTTACACTGGTATAAATTGGATTTACTTTAGATTTTCTTAACCAATTTTGTATTCTTTGGTTATTTAAATATGTGGCATTATCCATAATACAATTTTCCGGTATTCCTATTTCTAAGAAATAATTAGTTAAGCATTTTTGAACTATTTTAGTGTTTGTTTTCTTAGTTGGATACAATTTTATGTATTTGGAAAAGTTATCTAGAACTACTAAAATATGTACATTATCATTTATTTCGCTAGGAATTAAATTTGACATAAAATCAATCGATATAATTTCCAAAGGTTTCGTTACTTTTATAAATTTTGGTATGTTTTGATTTTGTATGTTTTTCTCCTTCGCCATTTGACAGATTTCACATGTTCGTGTTATATTTTTCGCAATAGCTAGATCTCCTTTTGCTATATAATTCTCTCTGAAAATTAGCCACATTTTTCTACTCCCTGTATGTCCATATTTCTTATGTATTTCTTGTAAAATTTTCTCCGCCAATTCCTCTGTGATTAAATATAATTCTACTTCATTGACTATTTTATAATAGATGTTATCCTCCTTTTGAGCTCTTTCCTTTTCTTTTTGATTTAATTTCTTTTGATCCTCTATTATGTTATTTATTGAAAATATACCTTCTATTTCTTTTATTATGTTCACACCTATTTTAATTTGTCTGTTATCATTTCTTGATTTATCTTCCATTCTTGTGATGGCATCTGTAACTACATTTAATTTTCCTGGTACATACTTTATTGTGAAATCGTATTCTTGCATAAGCAATGCCCATCGATGTATTCTGTTGTTGCCGTATTTATTATTTAAAATTGATGTCAATGCTTGATTATCACTTTCTATTGTGAAATGGTTTCCTAGCAAATAGAATCTCAATTTCTTTATTGCGAAAATAATACTGGCAAGTTCCAGCTCACTTACACTGTAGTTTTTCTCACTCTTCTTAGTTGTTATAGATACAAAACAAATAGGCACCTCTCCTTGTTCTTGTTCCTGGACTAATACTCCAGCTAATCTGTTCACTGATGCGTCCGTTCTCAGAATAAATGGAATTTCATAAATAGGGTGATAAATTTTCAAACTTTCCACAAATTGTTCTTTAATATCCTGGAAAGCCTTTTCCCTCTCTTCATTCCATTGCCATTTAACATTTTTCCTTAATAACTCTATTAATGGAATTTCTTTGTTGCTTAAATCAGGAATCATTCGTTTGTAATAGTTCAGCATTCCCAGGAAACCTCGTAAATTTTTTAAATTCTTCGGTCTTGCATATTCTTGAATTATTTTTATTCTTTGTGGATCTAATTGTATAATATTTTGATTGATTTTATATCCCAAATATATTATCTCTTTTTTATAAAATTCACATTTTTCTTTGTTTAATTTTAATCCTGCAGAATCCAATGCCTTTAAAATTATTTCAATATGCAATTTATGTTCTTGTATATTTTTAGAAAAAATTAATATGTCATCCACATAATGCAATACAAATGACTCATATTTATTTATTATTTTATTCAATGCCCTTACTAATGAACTACATGAACTTTGTACACCAAATGGCACAACACAAAATCTATAAATTTCCCCGTCTATGGAGAAAGCTGTATAATCTCTACTTTCCTCCTTCAATGGAATTAGCCAAAAACTATGTTTTAAATCTAATCTTGAAAATATTGACGTTTTTGTTATCCGTCCTAAAATTGATTCGACTGACATAGGTGCTTCATATTGGGGTTTTGAAAATTTATTGATATTTCTTGCGTCTAAGCAAAGTCTTAATTCTCCATTTTTCTTAACTACTACAACAATAGGATTTATGTATTGTCAATTACTTCTTTCTATTATTTTATTTTCTAAGAGTTCTTTTATACATTTTCTTACTTGATCTTTATGTTTATAAGGGATGGGATATGTTTTTGCTTTGAAATTTTTAATATCTTCATTCACTTCTATTTTATGTACATAATCTTTCGCAATTCTATTCTCCTTTGAAAATAAATTATTATATTTATTCATTAAATTTATTATTTCTTCTTTCCTATCATCAGGACAATCAATTATAATTTCATTTTCTTCTTCTTCTTCATATTCATATTCATTATCTCCTTTTTCCTTGTACATATTACAAACTCTTCTTACTTCTTCCTTTAATACTATTATTTCAAAGTTAATCCACGTTCCATCCATTCTTAATTTTCTTTCTTCTAAATTTATTATAGTTTTATGTTTTTCTAATTCATCACATCCTATTATTATTTCAGTTTCAATATTTGGAGCTATTAATACTTGTAAATTGAATTCCTTTCCCCCAATATTCACATTTATGTTCATTGATCTATTGATTTCACATAATTTCTTGCAATTAGCACCAATTAAATTAATTTTTGGAATTTTGATAATATTATTCATTTGAATATTTAATCTATCAACAAACTTTTGATTGATTATTGATGCTTCTGATCCAGTATCAATAATTATTTTAGCTTCTAAATTTTTAACTAATCCATTTATTATTATCAAACCATTATTCCCATCTGTATTTATATTTTCATTCAAATTTATGAATTCATTTGGATTTTCATAAGTACAGATATATAGATTTTGTTTATTTGATGTGTGCATATTTAAAAATTTTGATTATCATTTATGTCTGTTGTTCGTCCTGTGTCTTGTCTATGTATTGGTGTCGTCTCTGTTCTTGCATTATCTTCATTTATAATTCTTTCCCCTCTTCCTTCTGATCTACTTCTTCTATTCGGGTCAATTCTCTGATAATTAACTCTTCTTGTTTCGTAGTCTGTATTTCTCCTTTCTCCATCTCCTTCTGAGTTTCTTCTGTATGGTCTATTGTTTCTGTCATGATAGTTGTTTGGTCTGTATGAGTCGTTACTATTTCTGTTTCTATTATTATTAAAATTGTTATTTCTGTTATTACTATTATAATTATTGTTTCTATAATTTGTATTTCTATTGTTATAATTATTGTTATTATTATATGGTCTATTATTATCATTATTTCGATTGTAATTAAATCTGTTATTGTTCCAATTATTGTTTTGATTGTTGCTATTAGTATTTGTATTTCTTGGGTTATTTGTGTTATTGTCATTATTTATTCTTCGATTTTGTTGAGCAGTATCTTGTCTCGTCAATTTTCTTTCTACTCTTTGTAGATACATCGATAATTGGTCTAGTTTTCTTATGTTTTGTACCGCAATGGTTTCCGCTAGTTCTGCCTTAAAATGTCTTGCTATGAACATGACAATTTCTTCTTCAGGGATTGGTGGTTCTAAATATTGCGTCATTGCATGCATATGAATTGCATAGTTATTCAAGCTGTGGCTTCTGTTTTCAGAAAATTTGCCAAAATACAATTGTTCCCTCACAGCTGATTGTGCATTTTCGCCCCAAAAGTACTGTAAAAATGCTGTCTCAAATTCATTAAATTTTGTTATGTCCTTTTCCCTTGCAGCAAACCATATTAATGCATGATTTTCTAAATGATCTCTGATCACCTCCTTTATGTCCTCAATATTATTCACTCCTCTCACTCTATTTTTTAAAATTCTTATGAATATTTTTGGATGTAATTTCTTAATGTTTCCATCGAATTTTTGATTGGCTGATCCATAAATAGTTCTTATTCCCCCTATATATTCCATATTTCCTCCTTTTCTTTCTATTTGTTCCATTTTTCCTTGAATATTTTTCATCTCCAATGTTAATTCCCTTTTTATCTTGTTGTTTTCTTCCTCTGCTATCTTAAAATTCATTTGTATTTCCTTCGTTATATCATCCTCTATACTTTGTATATTTTTATTTGTCTTCATAATTTCTCTGTCTAATTTGGTGATTTTTTTACTATTTCCTTTTATTTTCTTTGTGTTTTCTTCAATTTCAATTTTTAAATCATTTTCATTCTTCTTTAAATTTTGTATTTTCGTTGATTGTACTTCTTCTAATTCCATTATTCTTCCTATCATTTCATCTCTAATTTCTTGTTTTGTTGCTTGAATTCTTTCTTCTGCATATTTTTTAGATTCATCTAATTGTTTTCTTATATCTTCTATCTTTTCTTCCATCCTTTCATTGCTTGTTTTTATTTCTTTCATTTCTTCTCTCATACTTTGATTGCTTGTTTTTATTTCTTCTTTCATACTTCGATTGCTTGTTTTTATTTCCCTACTTATGTTTCGTAAAATTTGCATTATCATATTTTGTTCATCCTTTTTTCCAGATACCATTCCTTGATTCTTTTCTTCTCTCATTGTGATTGTTTCAATTTCTTCAATTGATTCCATTTTTTCACTTCCATCAGTCTCTTCCTCATTCTCTTGATTCTCTCTTCCTTGTATCAAGTAATGTACTTGGAAATCACCCATTCCAAGTTCTCTTCCATCAGTCTCCTGATCAAATCCATCTTCTATTCCAACTTGTTTGCCATCTCTTAACGTCATTTTCTTCTCCATTTTAATTATATATTATTTTATAAATTTATTCAATATTATTTTCTCTAACTAATTCCTTAATTCCTTAATGCTCTAATTTTCTAATTGTATTTGTAAATTTTTTTAATTGCCTAATTGCCCAATTGCACAATTGCCCCACGTTGCGGAGACAGTTAAATATGATTACTTTATTTTATTTATATAGTTTATACTAGTTGAATATGATTGGACTTTAAGTATTAATATATATCAATGTATGATTTGAATATATGGATATGTGAATATGAAATGATATTATATTTATTGCAAATTTTAAACTTTTTATACTATTGTTGGGTTCGCCAAATTACATATTTTTTATTCAATGCTTCCTTTTATTTATTATGCTATTTATGAACATGTAGTTTATTTAATTCTTATGTTTTCTTACCTCGGCTGCTCTTATTCGTTTACGACTCTTAAAATCAGTAGGGTTCTGGGCATATTATGATAATAAAATCAACCTTGCTTATTAATGTGATATATTTATGTGACTGATAAAAAATTTTGTGAAATAAAACTTTTGAAAACACATATAAAAAAAATGATTCATATACAAACTATTTGTTACAGCTTATTATACAGTTAGACTGATGAAACTATTTATTAATAAAATAAATTATTAACCTTTTTGTTCTACCAATTCTTACGTTATACATAAATAATGAGTTATTTTATATATATCTAAATTTCCACTTTGAATATGACTTTCTTTATATTCCAAAAAAATTATACCTTTCTTTTAACCACGACTTTTTTCTGGCTCATTTGCATAACTTGGTCGAAATCTTGTGAGCGTTGAAATTCTTAGGAATTTGCAAACACCTGCTCTTTCTAACTTTGCTTCTATGTTAAACAAAAAACTTTTTAAAGTGTTTCCTTTTTTTTAACTAAGAGGATTTATGAAATGATTTTAAATGTTGAATTTTAGTTTTCTTCGGGACGTGAACTTGGAAACATATTTGATATTTTATCGATTCAAAATTTACGTTTTTAAATATTATTTTACTGTATGGTAATAATTGTGTATTGATATAAACTGGAATTAGTTGTGGTCTGTTACTAGTGGAAATTTTTATATATATTTTTGGTGAAGTTCGACATGAAAGAAATTATACATTTATCTACACTTTATAATGGTAAGTTTTAATATTACTTTTCTCTGGTATATTATTCATGTAAAGATAACAGAACTTTAAACCAGGTATATGAGCTCTTAAAATTTTTTATATCACTTGAAATTATTATTTTAAAATTATTATTTATACGTTCTTATTTGAAAGTTTCATTTATTTGGTACCAAATATATTTAATAAACACACAACCGACCTTTTGTTCCTTTTTCTTGAAATGATGCTACATCGGAGGAGACGCTTCCCATATATCTTCCCGCCTTTGATGTTGAATGCCTTTGCTTTTCATTATCTGGGTGATAATTTTCTTCCTCTGCTACTTGTAGTCTCACAAACGTTTGTTACACTTGATTTATTTTAAAATTGATTAGATTTATATTGATTTTTATACTTTTCCTTTGACTAATTATAAATTGTTACATTAAAAAAAACTAGGATCACTTTATATTAGTGTTACCTATCTGATTACTGACGCTCAACTACCAATTTCCCGCATTTTACATCGAACACAACCCTTTTTATCGTCTGTCACCGGAAGTGGTTTTTGTTCTCGAAAGTTCGATTGAAAATTTCACCTGTCACTTTGTTTATTGTTGTTTTTATTGTTTTTCTGACTTAAACTTATTGCAAACTATAGTTTTTTATACCTAATATACTTATTGTCATTGACTTATTCACTCACACCTTATTATTATTGTCTTTTTCCATATCACTGTTTATTTGCGCTGTTTTGATTGGTCAATGCAATTTCATTAATTCTACGTTTTCTACAATCTACATATTTACTTATTATACATATATACAATTCATTTCTCATTCTGTTTGATATTGTTACACCTATATACATAAACTATGTCGGTAATCATTTATTTCATTATTGTTTTTCACATTCAAAATAATTTATGTTGGTATAATTTGTCTCAACTGTTTTATTTTGGTATAAACTTGACCTTGCCCATATTACAGATTCCTACTTATTATAATATTTCCTATACCTACTTTTATGATTAATTATTAACTAAATATCTTATTCTATATATTTTATTACTTCTAAATGTCTTTTTATTGTTTAATCATTATAGTTTTAGTTACATTTTTAGAAGTTTCTATTTATTTTTCAAATATAAACAGATGCTCTGGGTGTCTAAGATTCCATGCAGCGTTATATTATTTCTTGATCTGCGTTTACTTGTGAGGTTCTGTCTAAGGTTGTTTTTATTAAGTTGAAGAATTAATTTTTACAACTGTTTTTCTGATGTTTGTTTATGATTTCTTTTTATATTTATTTACTATCTTTTTGATTATAACCATTGGTCGTACTTAGTTATATTGTTATACGAGGTATTTTATTATTTTGATACATCATTTTTAAAATTTATTTTTATTGACAAAATTTTAATTTTATATCCTTTATGAGGATTCTATATGGGTTCTGTATATGTTCTATTTACAACAATATATATATATATATATATATATATATATATATATATATATATATATATATTGACATGGATAAGCATGTGGTTCAAAAAGTCTACGCCAGGATAGTAGAGACGTATTTCTTCCGTCTTTCTTATTACAAACAATTGATATCCACTATCCTTTTCTGTTGATACAAATAATAATGCGCTTGCGTCTATAATATTGAAGTTTATCTTTTCAATTTTAAAATGTTAACCTTACTTACGTACAAGTTGTATTTCATTGCGGCATTTTCTTGGTGCAGTTGCTGAGTCTATAATATGTTGTTTAGACTTCTCGAGATTGATAAAATAGCTGTATCTTTGTTTTTAAATTTTCCTTGGTTGATGGGATTAAAACTATAGTGAATTGTAAAACATCTCTCTATTTTATTAACGTTTCATTTCTCAAACGTAGAACAGCTTTGGAAGTGACTCGTTTTTTAGTTGTTTTATGTCCATCAGCGATTTCTGGAGTGAAAAATGTTTCAAAAATATCTATTAGCATTGAAACTTTATTCAGATTGCCTTGCTTACAACCTGCATTTGACACTTGTAACTGATTTTTGATTTTTTTTTGGCTCAATATTTTCAAACAAAAAACGGTTGAATGTTTTCTTTCTTTCCTAAACTAGTGTCACTTGCTTCCTGCTCACTTTTAACGCCTTCCTCGTCGTCACTTCTTTCCAGCAACACACTATTCAAGTTCTGAAAATACTGAACCATTTAAAGTTCAAGTTTTGAAAATACTCAACCATTTAAGGTTCAAATTTTGAAAATACGCACCCATTTAAAGTGCAAGTTTTGAAAATACTCAACCATTTAAGGTTCAAGTATTGAAAATACTCAACCATTTAGGGTTCAAACTTTGAAAATACTGAACCATTTAAGGTTCAAGTTTTGAAAATCCTGAAAAACTAAGGATTATGAGGTTTTACCGCCTTCGGGCCATTGTCTCAGTTGTTCATGTGCGCTCTTCTTAGCACATATCTCTCATTGTCAAGTGAATTCATTATTTTATATGGACCGTCAAATCTCGGTTTCAACTTTCCTCCAGAAACTTGTGTGTTTGCAACTACTACTTTATCACCTATTTGAGACAGTTTTACTGGTGATCTTTTAAGGTTAAACCTAACCTCCTGCTGTCTTCTGTTTTTTTCTGAGCCATCAGCTACTTCTGGTCTGATTTTAGAGAAATCTTCGGTGGGTACCCCATTCAAAATTGCTTTTTCAGCCGGCAAGCGATCTTTATTTCCAAGCCTCAACAAATTCGGAGTATAGTCTGTGCTTCTGCACTCTCTCTCATTCAAAACAGCCTCAATTTGAGGTATTACTGAGGTCCTTTTTTCTCTCTTTTGTCATTCAGAACACTTCTCATTAAGTTAAAAAGTGTTCTCATTACTCTTCCCACTTGTCCGTTTCCTCTGGGCATGCCAGTAGCAATGAGGTGCAGATCTACATTGTTCGTTCACAAGAAATCTTTAAATTTATTAAAAACAAATGCTCTATCAGTAATAATTCGCTTTGGTCTTCCAATCTTCCGAAAGAGTTTTCCCAAAAAGTATATTCACTCTTCTTGCTTCTTACTGGGCAAAACATTGAATATTTGGAATAAGCGTCGATTATTACCAAAATGTATGTACATCTATTAGACTCTACTAACGGACCGGCGTGGTCTATATGCCAAACTTCGTGCCAGTGTTACTCTTATTGATGGTGCACGTTTGACAATTCCTAATATATTTCCTTAAAGTTTGACCCATTCGAGGCCAATATAGCTCTTGTCGCAGACGTGATATGGATTTATTCGAGCCGACATGTGCAGCGTCATCATGGTAGATTTTCATTATTACTAGCCTTGCAGATATAGGAACAAAACATCGTAATCCATCATCAGTTTCAGATGGTAAATTTATGGCATAATAAATTAATCCATTCTTAATTTTGAAACCATCTTGTAATTTTTCGTGGAGTTGTCTGCAAAAACTATCTTCTAACTGAAACTCTTTTATTGTTTTAGTTCTATCAGGAATTGCGGTTTTTTTCCTTACTGATAAAATTACTGGGGATCTACTCATGTAAACCACATGTCCCATTTTATAGCCTCGACGATATTCAATTTTGAAATTAAACTTGTAGTCTAATCCACTACCTTGCGACTCTAGGATGCAGATCCTTTTTCAAAGCTGTAGCCCTTACTGAATTACAGTCAGTGAATACAACAAACGTAATACCATACAAATATACCCTAAAATGTTCTACATCTTCAACAATGGCAAGAGTCTCTAAATCATAAGAATGATACTTTGATACTATTTCTGCCGTTCTTCGGCTAAAGTGCGCCACCGGATAGACACTATCCTCATGTTTCTGCATTAAAGCTGCATCTATTCCTAAAGAACTGGCATCAGTGTGAACTTTCGTAGGGAGATCTGGATTGAATATCTTCTATATTGGCCCCGCCGATAATTTTTTAATAATTTCCTTCCGAATATTCTTATGTGCATCCGCCCACTCAAAGGCAACGCTTTTTCGGAACAGTTGCGATATTGGAGAAGTCAGTATGGAGAAGCCTTTAATAAATATCCAGCCAAACCCATAAATTGTCTAACTCTTTTAAGATCAGAAGGAGGCTGCGTTTTAGCAAGGACTTTACTTGTGCCTGACTTTACTTCACCATTCCCTACTATCGTTCCTAAATATTATGTCTCCTTCGCAAAAAACACACATTTTTCCCAGTTAAGTGAGAATCCGGCATTTATAAGAGCTTCCATAATTTTTCTCAGATTAATAAGCCCTTCTTCTATGGTTTGTGATGCTATCATTACATCATCAAGATAGACTTGTGCGACATTATCTTTAAGGTTATACAAGGCCTTATTAGTTGCTCGTTGAAAACAAGCCGGTACATTGGCTAAACCAAATGGCATTCACCAGTACTCATATTGGCCATCGGGTGTCACAAAAGCGGTATATTTTCTTGAATTTCTTCTACTTCGATTTGGTGAAAACCTGCTTTCATATTCAAAGTTGTAAAATATCTTGCTTTTGCCAAAGTGTCCAGTTGATCATGTAGATTTGGAATTGGAAATCTGTCTTTGACTGTTTTTTTATTAATAGCCCTGAAATCACAACATAATCTGAGATATCCATCCCTTTTCTTGGCTAATACGATTGGACTTGCATACGGTGACCTGCTTTCTCTTATAATTCCTTCTTTTACTGAATCTTCAAGTTTATTTTTGACCTGAATTCGTTCAGCATAAGCTAGGCGACGGGGTCGAAGAGCTACAGGAATATCATCTATAAATTTTATTTTTAATTTTTCTGTAGTAACTACCGAAGGTGCTGCTTTCTTTGCTTCTTCTAAAACATTATTCAATTCGATATCTATATATACCTAATATCTAATTTTGGCCGAGTAATAATAACAGATACTACAAAAAAATCGATCTCGGTTGTAGCTTCTTGAAGAGTCACCAATAAAACACATTTTCCCAAACTGGAAATAGTCCCAAGTCCAGAGAGTGTTATTTATTGAGGCACTATATTGCTATTTGCTTTTTGAATTACATGCTCGTGTATGATTGACAAGTCAGCTCCGCTATCATTTAAAAATTGAAAAGATCGCGTTCTATAATCAACTTGAATTGTGGCTTGTGGCATTATAGTACACCGTTTTAAATTAACACATAAAACGCTAGGTTTCCCATTCTTTTTCCAACAGTCACTTACGTTGTGTCCTACCCTTTTGCAAAATGTATCTAAAAATTTTTTCTTTTATTTTATTCCCAGCTTGTAAATATATTTTTTGTGACCCATTTTTAAGCAATTATAACATTTACCAGAAAACGCAGAATCCCGACGTCTTTGCTTAAAAGAAGGAACATTAGCCTCGTATGTTAGATCTTTTGGAGCTTTTCGCTTTAATTATTCATGCTATCTTAAAATTAACATTAATTTAGCTAAATTTGCGGGATTTTGTACTCGGATACTTTCAATAGTAAAATCCGAATGAATACCTTCGACTACAATGGAGAGGACTTTTTCCCAAGGTAAATCAGGATAAAAACG
This sequence comes from Galeruca laticollis, assembly GCA_963921935.1. Taxonomy (NCBI): domain Eukaryota; kingdom Metazoa; phylum Arthropoda; class Insecta; order Coleoptera; family Chrysomelidae; genus Galeruca; species Galeruca laticollis. The sequence goes on along the minus strand of OY998181.1, from coordinate 21,154,668 downwards.
ATATAAGTCTCTAACTTTAATTCTGGTATATTCACTAAAAGTTTCAAACTGGGAAAATTTTACTTCATAAGCCTTCCTGAATTTACTTGCCCATGGTTCATTATCGGGAAATGCAATTAAAAAATCTTCTTGAAATGAGTCCCATGTACCAGATAAGGGAGCCCACGAATCATAAACCACCAAGAAGAGCCTGTCCCGCTTTAATTATAACTAAACAATCATTTACCCTGTATTTAATTCTTATTCTGTTTACTTCATTCAACCATTCTCCAGCTGAATAATTATTTTTTTTTGGGTCATAGCAAGTGAAATTAAAATTTAAAGATTCTCTTACCCCATTACAAACGGTTACAGGTGACATCATTGTGGGAATTGCTAGAAATCAAGAATGGAAGAAAAATATATATACTTTAAAAACATTCTACCTATCAAAATTTGTACCATTTATATTAACATAACAAAATGTTTTCATAATTACAAATTTTTGTTTGTTACATATTAAGAAAATTAAATTGCGGAAAAGTTGCAAATTTACATGATTGAAAATAGGCCATTTAGTCTGAAAACACAGAACGTCGTGTCACAACTTTTCCTCAATCTAACCATATTTGTATCAGTTTCAGTGTTTCTGTTGGTTGCTTTCAAATTTTATTTGACATATGGGCTCTTTGTTCAACTACACGTGTAAATATATTCAATTTTATCTAAAAACAAATAATATAAACAAAAAGTTTCCAAATTTCTTTATTATACAAAGAAATATTTACTTGTAATACAATACTTTATATATTTTAATAGAAAGAGGAAAGTAAGGTACAGTGAGGAATTTCAATTTAGAATAGCAAACGTTTAAAAAAATTTACAAAACAATTATAACAAATAATAAAAAAATGTAAAGCGTAAGATCTGTAATGACAAATAATAACGTATATATTGTGGGGAGATCGATATATACCGTACAAAAGCAAACATACAATCAACACGTACAAGTTTGCTTCTACCTTGTTTGCAAAGATTGATCATGTGTGTTGTGGAGATTGGAACTGAAGAACAACACAAAAAAATAGTTTTCAGAAAAAAAATCCTGTCTGTATAACTCGATACGTGCAAGAAGTCACCAATTTTATGATTGAATATTGTTCAGGACATCTCACAGATGAACCCTTTCGATTTTCAGCTCATCAGAGCAAGTATAATGGGTGCGATGGTACTTGAAGTATGATATTTTTGGAGAAATTTCAGTTTGTTAGCACAATACAGCGTCCGGAGTGTATGCAACTGACCAATTTAATGATTGGATATTATTCAGAGCATTTTATAGATGAACTTTATAGATTTTAAGCTCACTAGAGCAAGTACAACGGGTGCTATGGTACCTGAAGTGCAACATTTTTTGGATAAATTCCGGGTTGTTAGCACGATACAGCTTCCGGAGTGTACACAAGTGACCAATTTTATAATTGGATATTTTTCAGAGTGTCTCACAGTTGAACCGTATTGATTTTCTCTCACTGGAGCCAGTATAACGGGTCCTATTCTATTTAGAAGCAACTAACACCATTACTAAAAGTCATCTTTTAATAATAATTTGGGTGAAATTAACTGTCATTCTGACGATGATATTGATTTATCGAAACAATTGTCAACTTTTTAGAATTTTCAATAACTTTTATTATATTGTGGAATTAACTAGAAACCGTGAGTTTCATTTAAAACACTAATAATTTGGGTTCTTATTTTCATTGATTTTTTTAAATGCTTACATAATCAAATAATTTGCAAGGTAATATCGACTATTGACTAGACAAAGTTTCAAAACATTTATGGTTCAAAGATTTTTTAAATGTAATGTTACCTACTTCATTCATTAATTTTATTCAACTACTATTACCTATGGGCCATAGGCTACGGCAAGCAAAAAAGTAAATAACCATCCTCATATCTTATAAAATCCAACATTGAACTGCTTATTGACGTGTAAAGTGCGCTTCACCTTATTGATTGCCAAACTTACGCTATTACAAATATTGTTATGTAGGGAGAAACTTAAAACATTGTTTATTATTACTTTTGAAATCGTTTTCCGTATAATTTTGTTAAAGAAAACGTAATGGTAGTATCTCAGGTCAATTTAGACATATCTTTTTAAGGTATGTAATGGAGTTTCGGGTTTGAAAAAATATTAATTTTCTTCTATAACTTAAAAACAGCTGAAGTGCGGCAACCTAGCAGTAAACGATAACACGCAATGATCTAATAAACCAATAATTGCTCTTATATTGTTATACAATTCATCGAAAGCAAATCGTGATATTTATATTCCACTGGTTCTTCCACAAAGTAAAAAAAATCTTTTCAATTTCAATTGTCAATGCACAGTATGCTTGTAATATTGTTTCATGATGATGATGTAACTGTATATTGGTTTATTAGACAAGAAGTAATAGGCCATGCGCAACATACGGGTTCTAATGGGTCTTCTCAATGTTTACAATCCTAATCAATATTCTATTGTTATCATTATGAAAAATTTATTGTAATATTTGAAATTTGGAAATAAACATATATTATTATAGAATGATTATGTCTTTAGTAAATGCAACGCAGTTCTCCCAGTGCCCCACCCGACTCCTCCTCACGTCTCGCCTATAAGCAATCTTGGCTACACATTTAATAATAATCACTTAAAAATACAATACACACTAAACTATAGGTTTGGAATATTTTTATGGACACAAAACATATGACAACAACATTTGACCCATAGATAAAGTAGTAATATTATTTGTCTATGATTTGACCGTCCTCATCTGCCATTGAAGTTCTATACAGCGCCATCCATCAAGACGATGGAACGGTTGAACTAAAGTAAAAAGTTGTTCGTTTGCAATAATTTGCGTGCAACAAATCTCAAAAAATACAATGATTCGAGATTTCATATTTTCAGAATCGATTTTTCTGGGCTTCCTTTTGGGGATCAGGTTTCGGCGTCCAAATTGGTGACCACAAATTGTCAAAATCAAACCATCACTTAATGGCTTATATCTTTTTATAACAATATAAAATTTAACCAAAATACCTGATCCCCAAGACAAAGGTCCAAGTTATATTTTGTTAAAAGTTCAATTTCTCTGCGTTCTTTAGATATGTTGTTTACAAAATGACCTAAATTTTGTTGCAAGTCACGGGTGCCAACTATTTTCAGGTTCCTAAAACGTGAGGCCCCTCTTAACATAGCCATCTCGGAAACCAAAGTCTGCAACGTTGTCTACATATTAAACAGTGTCGCTCCTAGTAAACTATTTTCATTAGGCAATTGTACCGAATCACTGACACTGGGCACTCCACTGGGCTCAGTCCCTTGCGAATTATGTTCCTCGTCCGCGGACATTTTTGTATCAAACACGTAGTTACAAAAACTAAAATTTTTTTTTTAATTCGGTTCGGTATTAACTGTTTTTCAATTACAGTGCCTTTAGCAACTATTGAGAAAAAAATTCCCTTTTGTTCCCGTGCAAAACTACGTAATACAACAAAAAAAGTCTATCGTTTTTATTTGGACACACGGTATATCCCACTTCTGATGTTATCGACGTTTAAATAAAACAAGGAAGTTCGTAAATACACCACTTTTATTAATTAACTTCTGTTAAAAATTAACCTTCATTACATGAATACAATTCTAAGACTAACTCATAATAATATGTTACTTCTATATGGAAATATAAGAATTGGTATCAAGTACCATGGACCTTTTCAGGGAAAGATCTTGTGTTTACGTTATCGACGTGTCAGTGTGGCTTTATTGGTCATTGGCACACGTGTCTAAATATAACGTCTTTACAATTCAGCCTATATGGGGTATGGGTATATATATATATATTGAACTTATCGTAAGAAACAGTAAAAAGAATGGAACACAAAAGTATGAAATTTGCAACCTTGTAGAGTAACAGATGGAAATTAATTATTTCACACAGCTGGAATTATCTTTTCTAATGATGATAATATAAGAAGAATATATATTTTCTATTGAATTGAACATTTATTATATTAGTTATGCTTCAAAACGAAAGAGATACATAAGTAATAGTAAAATTATTTATCTCAGGATTTCAGATTATAAACTGCATTATTTTCATAAAATTTTAATTATATCTTAACAAATCATAAACTCATTTCCTTGTATATAGCAAATGATAATTTGTATCCAGTATTTCGAACATCTAACAATGAATCTGAAAAGAAAATGAATTATTATCAGACAATAATAAATAGAATGTTAGATCACGATATATACCAACAAAAGTGTAATGTTTATATTAAAAAGGAGATAACTGGAGTGACAACTAAAAATTTCATGTCTGTTAATGAAGTACACTGAATGTGGAGGTAGATTCTACCATAGAATTATTTATGTTTGTGAAATATTGATAATAGAAAAATATGATGACTGAAATAAATAAAGAGCCAAGTTTGTAATAGATAAATATGTAATGATGAGTAAAGATTTAATTGAAAGGCATTATGACAGATATTTGAACATTTTAGATTGTATATGGATTGATATTGAAATTTAAAGTCAAATAGATATAATTTTGTTAATTAAAATAAGGTAGATTTTTGAAAGAATGAGTATGTAAATAGGAATGGTAAATTAGTTTGAAATCTTACATCAACAATCCATAATCATAGAAAAATATAAAGACATTTATCGACATACGAGTATGAAACATTAGATAAGACAAAGCATATTCTATCTAGTTTTACAAATAACAAAGCGGACAACAAAAAGTTTGTTGATTTGAAAAACAAAAAGGAAGTTGGTGAAGCGAAGCTAATGGAGAAGGACGCATGTAAGAAAATTTTATAAATTTTATTTTATATTTGGGAAATTATTAGAAATTAAAGTCAAAAGACATTGCAACCATTTAATCAATATACATTGAACATTTTGAAAAGAAAATACTTGGAAATAATAAGAATTTGTGGGAAATATAAACATTTTAAATTTGAGAGGGGACGCTACCCGAATTTTCAAAAATTAATCACTTTATAATGAGAAAATACATTTCCTAAACCATTATCATCGTAACATAAACATTATAAGCAAAATATCTAAGTGATTTAACAAGAATTTACGAACTTACCTGCCATACAAACTATAGAGTTTGTAACTATAAGATTGAAGGAGATCCAGCTTTGGTCCAGAAGATTCCACATCAATAGAACATATTAGAGACTTCCCAGTGTTGTGGTTAGGTTAGTGTTTTTAACGATTTATTTGGTTAACCATATTAAACTCAAACGTAATTCATAAATTTGGCCAAATCACACAATAATAATTTTAGGTATAGAATAATAGTTGGTATTTGTAATTTGCACTGTATTATATTTGTTTTAACATAAGTTTTATTTACTGCTTATGATGCTTTTCAATTTTACGCTTGTTTGATAATTATAGGAACTAAATTTGAGTTGTTGATTTTCATTTACATGTCATTTGCCAAACAAAGGGCAAGGTTTCATAACACATAGGTTGAATTACTGTGTTTCATATAATCGATTCACAGCGTTGATGGAGATGATTTTCGCAGGTTGTTTATGGGATGCAGATTTCATATATTTTCTTGTTTAATTTATCCTGAACCCAACGAGAGTAAGTGTTCTCATGCTCTCCATTAAATCATTAAACTAATCAATAAAAATATAAATCATATAATCTGAGCTAGCCAATCCAATTTAAAAAAAACATAGATAAATATCAACCATAGATAAATTTAATAGATAAATAACTAAAATAAGTTAAAATAAATAATTATAAAATATATATATATATATATATATATATATATATATATATATACATATATATATACACGGCATGAAGTGGCATCCGCCCATGTTAAAATCGCGGTAGCTGTGGCGTCCGCGGCACTATGGCATCCGATATACGGACGTCACAGTGCATCGAGCTCCAAAATATCGCAAACGGTTCAGTGAATGCTTGGGAATCTATTGCTGATGAAATCAGCAGGACGTCACTTTGGTCGTTTTTTGTATAAACCTATACACCAAGGTTCATAGGTTCTCCGTACGCGGCGTTATAGTAGCACGCTTATATATTTATTATACATCTGACGCACAAAGTGGCATCCGTCAGTATACATATCTAAGAACGGTATAGTTTGGCGTCTGTATATGCATTTTTCTTGCATAGTGGCATACTGGCAGTGTTGCCGATCACACTTTTGGTTATAGAAAGTGTTTAACATTGAATGTGATGATTTACATCTGTTTTAATTTATTGATACCATTGTTGACAGTGCGGAGGATGCTAGTTATTGCAGAATATCTACCGTTATTAATAGAAAAATTATATTTTCGTTCTACAATTCACTTAAATTTGATTTTGAGGCAAAATAAAAAACTACTGGCGATAAAGATGAATAATGCTGGCGATTAAACAAACTAATGAATTCTGAATTTCCGTAAATAAGGGGAAAATGAATTGAATTTTCCAACGTAAACCACGAGATGAAGTAAAATTACTACTATTTTCAGGTTAATTTTCGAATGGGTATATTTTTCTACTTCACTATAGCAGAAATAGTTTTTTTCGTGAAAATTCCGAAAACCTAAATGCAATCAGATTACTAGGTGGATTGTTAGTAGTTGACCTAGAATATTGAATTTCACAAAAATTTCGGAGACGTTGAAACTCTCTCTGGCATATACAGGGTGTATCAATGATAACTGTATGGACGATAACTGCATCCTTATTTGATCTAAGGCAAAAAATGTCTTAAATAAAAGTTGTAGAGGGCAATAAACGCTATGTATACACTAGAGTTTTTTTCTCAACACCATAGCGGTTGGGCCTGTTCATTACTACACCACCGGTTCCTAACAATGCAGAGCAAAAATGAAAGCTATGTTCCAATATATAGGTAGTCTGATAAATGCGAAACTTAAACATGTGCTAATGGCTCTACTGGTGTGATATCTGTATACAGGGTGGCCCAGACCAACATACAAATAATCCTACAGAGTGAACTAGAGCTCATAATAGGGCGATTGAAATCCACTTTCCTTTATATGCTCCATTGAGCCGTGTGAGTTTGAATAATTCGAAACCCGTGAAAAGTAAGGCTCTGAATTTTGAAGAAAAAATTTGAAACAGATTTTCAGAAAGAAAAGTGTGAACACGACATTTAGAAAAACACTTTGAATTCACTTGAATTGCTAGACTTAGGTTTAACGCTAATGAAGATCATATCAAAAGAATAAGGAATCTAAAGAGATAATGAAGTAGTGAGGAATCCATCATGACTGACTACAAGTTTTCAGATCAGTATCATCATTAAAGTTCTTTCTATTGTGCGTTTTAGATGGAATAGACATAAAAAAATATTTTATGAAACTTATACAAATGTCCGTACAAAAAATAACCAGTACATATTCCAATTAAACATATTTTCTATTTATGTATAGTTTGCCAACGAAATTACTAGCCAGCCCGCTATTTTGTTATTAAATGGGCGGTCTGTTTGAAATTTGAGTGATTTTTATAGGTACATTGGATGAACATTTCAGGTATTTAAACATCTGACTGTCATTCCCGGTTCAATCGGAAACTTAACGAACTTCGTCATTACGAAAGGAATTCCCTAAATGTTTTTTAAATTTGGATTCTAAGAAAAAGTATTTTAAACATTTATCATATCCTTGACTTATCTTTGACGATGTTTGAGTTGTACATTTTATCCTTTCTAACAAAAAGTGAAAGTGTGTGCGAGAAGTCCGATATTATTTTTCAATGTCATTTCATACGTATGTAGGTATGATAAGAACAATAACATTCCTCCCGATTCTACAAGAGGTGGTGTTAAATCTGACAGTCAGATGTTGATGACGTCAAATATTTATTTCAAGTGGAAGTCAACTATTAAACCCTATATTCAAAATCTTCCAGAGTGTTCTAGGTCTAAAGTTCCGATTATCAGAGGTATCATGATAAAATTTTCAATGTTGGGATTTTTATTAATATGATGATGAGAATTAATGGCTGCATGAGAATAATTTATAACGTTGAAATTTTCTGAATATGGGACTTAAGTTATTTTCAAAATCAGCGTATGAATATCAAATTTTACAGCATTAGAATCGGAAGGAATGCTTTTAGTACTGGAACATACAAGGCCGCCGAAATTACAATTGCCATATATTTAGGATTTCTGGTATAATAGTTTATTTTATTTCAAACTGATAAAATGGGCGACTCATTTGACATGTCTTGGAACCGTCATAGCTAAAGATAGAGTATGAAGTATGATACATGTTTCAAGTTTTCAAGAATCCAAATATTAAAAAATATTTAGGTTATTCTATTTGAAAAAAAGCAAACTTCATTGAATTTCCATTTGAACCCTAAATTATAGTCAGATGTTTGAATACCTGAAATATTTATCTTTATGTCAAAATTCATAAATGCAACATGGCGGCTCCAAAATGACGGACGAGATTTGTGATTATTGTCCAATTGTGGGTTGAGGTTACGAATTTAGCCGGAGATTGTCAGAATTCAATATCGTGGCTCCACGATGGCAAACCAGTTAATCATAATAGCTCAGAACTCACGGATAAATTACCTTATAATAATGAAGCTGTATCAGGAATGCATAGGCTAACGAGACGACTAAAAGCATCAAATAAAATCATAAAAAGACTTTTTAATGACAAACATTTATTCAAATGCGCCAGAAAGTAAAAAATAATTTCTTTCGATGTATAACGTGGATGGTTACGGATTGAAAAGCTTTTGTATTCGAACTAAAAAATTTTGCAGCATGCTCTATGTGAAAAAATATACTGAGTATCGTTAAAATTGTGCCACACTCAAGTTTTTATTTTCAAATACGATTCTATATTTTTAATTGCATTGATTCAAATGCCAAGAGTCATATCGGCGTAGTATGTACATCTGAACTACAGACTGTTTTGGAAATATTGAACTATTACCGGTAAAATTTCAAATCTACAATAATTAAACAAGATCTTGTTGTATGATCCACTTGGCATTGATCCACTTCTTACTCACCGATATTTTTCAATTACAGCTATTATGGAATATTAAAAGAGGTTAAAATTGTTCTGGTCATAGTTCAATATACAAAAAGTTGTTATGGCAATGTTTTGGAAAATCCTCGCAAAATAAAAAAAATGTAGGCAAAAGAAGAATTTCAAAATTTTCAATTTTTCCGGTATAACTCCAAAACTAAAGACGCTAGATTGTCTTGAATCAAATAAATGAGATCTGAAATACACAACTTTACTCCCATTTAACTATCTCTACATCTCTTACCGTTACCATGATCCCAATGCATAGACTCGAATTTGCATAGCATAGTATAAGAAGTGTGGAAAGTGACATATTCCCGACGAGTGCAGGAAATACAATTTCTAACGAGTTATGCACTCTATTTTGCTACGACTATGAATATACAAATGGTGTGAATTATGAGTATTAAAATATGAATTCTGAGTATATACTTACTATCATGCGGAGTAACAGAACGCAAAAGTTTTTTTTTCGTTAGTCCGCATTCGGTCCTCCCTAATGCTCATTTTCCTAATACGACTATTCAATTACTGAACTTCTTGCTTCAGACGGTTTCTGCCGTAAGACGAAGTCCATATTTTCTTTCTTTTTCTTTTAATAATACATTCATTTAATTTTAATTATCGAATTTTAATTTTGTTTGACGTTTGCATAATTATGTAAATTTTCCTGATTTTAATAAAAATTTCCTACAATATATTTTCCATATTACCTACTGACACATTTTGGATTCTGCTGGATGCCACGGGCATGTGACAACTTTCCTTCTATAATACTTTTCATGTGAATGATATATTCATTTAAGCCCTGACGATAGCTCAGTGTGCCGAAATTAGTTGCCCCTGTAACTTGTAATAATATATGCTGTAGTACGTATTTTGCGTTTTACTTACTGCTATATCCTTGCATAATATATTTGAGATGGATAGTCTTTTTCATTAACATTCATGTAAGTTATAATCTCTGATAAACTACAAATACAAATTGAATATCATTTTAGATATTTTTGGTTGTGGTAAAAATAAAAAGTCAATTATTTATTAGTAGTTTGTTTGTTTACAGAGCTGATTTCAAGTTTTATTTCGTTGATATAGATGTTAAGTAGCTCTAAATATGATAAAAGAATATATAAAATGAGTATTGTATCTCTCTCATTTGTAATAAAGTATGTCAATGTACGCACCATTATAGAATCAATTTTCGGTAAGTTACAGCTATTTCTTTTGATGGATCCAGTCTCCATTGTGATAAAAATCGTAAAATATTATCGTTGTTCCAACAAATTATCAAGGAAAAATACTTCATATTCATAACTGGGTTATGAGAAATAAGTTTAAATTAAAGCGAATAATAGATTTTTCAGAATGTTATTTTAGGTTTCTAAAAACTATCTTTTATGTGTAAAATATAGCTTCACATGGATTTGTACCAACCGTCAACATCCCTATCACTAGAAAATATGTTTCATTCTCCTCTCTCAAAAGAAAAATAAATACATATTTAAAATTACTGGAAGTCACTTCGTACGCGATCTATATACAATATACAGGACACACCGATTCTTAAAGAAATTGAAATCTACCTACTAATAATCGATCACGATCCCAGTGTTGCCAAATAATAGGAAGCCACTCTGTGCGTGATCTCTATGCATTGGGGCTCTTCTATATACATATTGTGTATATCGGAGGATGCCACAGCACTACAAATCTATACGGACGCCACTTCTACCGCTACCGCGATATATATATATATATACATATAAATATATATATATATATATATATTGTTTAGAATATTTTTGTTATTAAATAAATTAAATTATAATGAATTAACCCTCTTTGCTCTTGAGTTTTAATATTGTTGAATTGTTTTTGTTTGTTAAATTTAATTGTTATTGTAGTTATGGAAATTATTGAATACTCCTACACATTTTATTTTTTTATAAGGCTAGCTCTATTTGATTTTATTGATTTTTTTAATTTAATTGTTTTAATGTATTTGTTCAGCATGTATGTATGTATGAAACTCTCTCAGGTCTTGGGTTCCTCTATTGTTGAATAAATTCGTCATTAAATAAAAAGAAACACTTTACTTGTAAAAATATTTAATTATTTATTAACGAGAATTTTTTTATATTGTAAAAATTATCATACGACGCCTCTGTGTAGTTAAAATTATCGATCCATTTATGTATGGTATGCTATGCGCATGCTTAAAGCATCACGTGTTGATGCATTAAACGAACGCTTCATATACGAATTACGCCTGTTCGATTTTATAACCTGCTTAACGTTATACCAACGAATATTTGATATTTAGAGCACATGTACAGAATTTATGTGAAACGACTTATGCATACAGATAGTTACAATATGGTACAAGAAAAAGTTATTAGTTTTATATACATAGAATAGAAATATTACATAGATGAAATCAGATGCATCTTTCTTAAGTTTTTATTTGAAATGAGTAAGTATTTAATTTTGTTTATTTAGATTGGCCATTTACTATTGAAATTTATTTAATTGTATAGTTGTATTAAGTTTCTCCTTTTCAGATATGTCTTTTTCGCAAAGTTTATTTTACTCATGAGATTTTTAAACACTGGATTGTAATTAGTGAGTTATTAACTCTTGTTATATATAACAATGCGCACTGACCTTGTGTCCTGAAACTAGGATATGCCTTTCTGGAATCTGAATGCTGCTTCCGAAGTTTAAAATTGAATAAATTTGAGAAGAATTGATTCTCTCTCAGGAAAATCAGCTGTAGATACTTGGTAAGTACTATAGTATATTTTGATATTGGTTTCTTACTTTTTATATCATGATTTGGAGATAATTTCTAAAATTTTCCGGGACGCTGCTCCAATCAACCTCCTCGAACCGACGCCAAGCTACCAACTCTTTTTTTCTTCAATTTTTTTCAACAAACAATCAGTCTTTTGTTTTTTTTAGCTCACTATCTCTAAAATGTTTGTTGCACTTTGTTTGTTGATTGAAATTGTTCCGTCATATTATTTCTAACCAATCACTTTTTGTTTAACGCACTATTTTATGATTTCATTTTTATTTACTCTTGAATATCTTTACTTATCTATCAAAATAAGTTTCACTTGATTGTTAGTTCACTATAAAATTCATTTGATTGTAATGGGACGAATAGTTTACATTGATAAAATACAATAGTCTTTAATATACCAATGCTTAGTTTAATTTTCTTATTACAATTAATTATTGTTACGATTACATTTAGCCATTCACATAAATTCTTTGAACAATTTGTCAATATTCTCTATACTGATTATTTACATTCATTTTATATACTTTTAAACTTATTAGTTCTATGAAATTACTCTAATGTCAGCGTTTGTCATTGAAACATATTGACATTACAGCGTCAAATATTCTAATCATATATCTTTGTAAACATTGTGTTATAATATTGAACAATAGTGTTTGAATGTTTATTAATTCTTATTTCTTTTTCAGATTATGTGTTAAATGTTATATTCTTATAAAGTATTTTATACAAATGAATGATCTTAATTCTATGGTTTCGGATTTATGATTTAAGGTAAGGCTTCTTTTTGTTTAATTCTTTGCAAGTTGTAAAGTTTCCTTGAATTATTAATTATATGAAAGCTGTATTAGCAAATTGAGTGAAGATACTTACAATTATCTAATAAATATGAGCAATTTTAATATCTCATTCTTATCTCCCTAGTAAAATATAGTCTACTGTTTTATTATATAGCAATTTCTAATTATTCTGTCTCATAATAATGTTTCTACCTTACATATACGTTATAATATATATATATATATATATATATATATATATATATATATATATATATATATATTGGTGGGTATTGCACGCAAATAGAAGAAGGGGCTACTGAAAAGAGTGGTAACCGCAGACATGCATGTTTCTGGCTCATTAGCCGTCATCGGTACGGTACAACCAAGAAAAGATGTGAAATATGGGAGCAAAGGTGTTGAATGAAACATGAGAAAATATAACAGAATTCAGCAGGATAGTCAAACACAACATTTGTGTCAGTAATATTAGAAGATCTCGAATATTCGAGACAACAAGATGTACGAATAGTGCGTGACATATGAACAATAAGCAACGAATAGATTAGTGGGTATTGCACGATGACGGCTAATGAGCAAGAAACATGCATGTCTGCGGTTACCACTCTTTTCAGTAGCCACTTCTTCTATTTGCCTGCAATACCCACTAATCTATTCGTTGCTTATTGTTCATATGTCACGCACTATTCGTACATCTTATATAATATATATATATATATATATATATATATATATATATATATATATATATATATTTATATATATATATATATCTATATATATATATATATATATCTATATATATATATATATATATATTATAATTGACTTCTGATGTTTTGTATATAATTTTAATGTAGCCGGGGCATGAAGACTGTTCTCCCTTTGGGTTCTGGGTGCCAATCACTATATTCAGTGATAATTGAATGCTAGTATGTTGATTTTATTAAATTCTTTATATATATTACAATATTACCCTTATTTTAAAGAATGATTGAAATAAGCTATAGTAAATTTATTTTTATCATGGATGGTGAATGAAAATACCAAATAATATTAATATACATTTAATGAAAAATATTTGCTTTAATTTCCTTTCATTTAATATTGCACAATAATAATGTTAGTAACGCCCCTGATCGTTATCAACTCATGCGCTTTGAAAACATATTTGCGGGAAATAATGCTAGCGTTTGTGCACGAAACAATTCCAGCTGGCTCAATGTTGGTAGTGAGATGTATCAGTCACGGTCAATGACACATAAACGCTATATATACAAGTTTAAAATACACATAAAATAGAAAATATCAAATACGATTCAGGAATATAACACAATTACATATACGAATTCAAATGTCAGATATGAAAATGGAAATAGTGAGAATTATATATATACAAGCATTAATACAAACAATGGACGATGAAATGGTCTTATACATTAAGTGTACAATAATAAAACAATGGAAAATGTTACAGGTAAGTGAAATACTTCTTTATATATATTAAAGTTCTTATTTAAATTATTTAGCAAACTTTTTTATATTGCATTTGAAAATGCTTAGGCCTTTTAATTATAGTTTTTCTGAGTTATCCTACATGATCATTTCTTTATCAAACGTTGAGCTTTGGGACCCAAAGTAATATGAAAAACACTGACCTTCTGTCCTTTCTTCAATTTTGCTGCACTGATGCTGGGATTCTGGAGTCTCTGCTACTTTTCATTATTTCTTTATTTAAAGAAATACACCTTTTTTGGCGTGGAAAACTGTTGCACAGAACTTTCACACTATTTCTTATTACTTTCTTACATATACTTTACTTTAAATGATTAATTTTACCATGAATATGTTAAAATTTTGCTAAGCCACCGACAAAGGCTGTTCCCTGATTCAAAACTGACGCTCTACACCCATTGGCTTGGAGGATATTTTAAACACTACACATAGATTATTATGATCACCAATTTCCCATAATTTGTCCTTTCACCCTAATATCATCTCTTATTTAATTAATTTTCCCCGTTTTCGAGGTGTCATTCTATTTGTAAATTACACAAATTTTACAATCTAAAAACTGGAATATCGTATATGTAATTAATTAGTTTTAAATCTTCTATCTTATCCTTTATTACTTCTTAATAAACTATCAATTGTTTCAAAGATTTCCATTTCCATTCATTGAATGGGAATTTCCATGATGTGAAATATAATTGTACACCCTCTAAAAGGGGTATTTTAATGTTTTTTTGAATGATGTTATTGTAACAATGACTTAATATCATACATTGTTTCAATTTTATTAGCTGGATATTTTTTGACACCTGTTATAGTATCTTTTTTTTACGACGACAGCTTTGAGAATGACCTAATGGCTGAAAGCGCTTAGCTGCCTCTTAATAAATATATACACACTAAGTACTCGTCGTTTACATTCACGCAATTTATATCTAGTGTGTACACCATACCCAGACAGTTCGAATAAATATTTATTTTCTTAAATGTTCATTCCTGGTTATGAATTTTAATGATAATATAAATATTGAGGATCTGTTATTAATTATTATACTAATCTTGTTTTATTTCAGATATCAAGCAAAGATGTTTCGAATTCTTTATACGAGTACTTTCATGCATCTATGTTCAGAATGTTCTTATATGTGCAAAGTTACATGACCTTGGACCATATTTGTTCAGATAAGTCTTTAATAATTTAAACATTTAAACTGATATTTTTTATTTTTATTCACCATCCTTAAGTTCGTCTAATCACATGATTTATAAAATATTTAAGAATACAATAGCTTATTTCATCCATCCATTTAATATATTTCCCAATTTATAATTAGGTTGTATATACTGATACAACATACGTTACGTTAAATTGGTTTTCATTCTTATTAGATTAGTTCAATATATATATATATATATATATATATATATATATATATATATATATATATATATATATATATATATATATATATATATATATATATAGCTGAAAAGCGAAGAACGCCGTGGTCGTTGCTGATCAATTAGAACACAAATTGAAAAATATCTTTTTGGGGATTGCAGCAAAAGAAGAAAAATACACTCTATTCAATTCTCCAAGCTTTCGTAAATCTTTATTTACATCATCAGGGAACTACAATAAGGAAAGAAAAACATAAATTATAAAAAGTGTTCTTACAAACATTTCTACAACTTACATTGATCGAGATTGCATCATAGATCTTGAATACAGGAAAAGTGTACAACAGCAAGTCATTTAAGAAATAGGTCCAGTCGGCAATACATTTGCCTACTACTGGTTCAAATTTAAAACATTATTGGAAAGTAAAAAGGTAAAACATTAAAAATCGAAAATCCACACACCCTCGCGGACTTGTGAGAATAATGGCGGAAACTGAAAATGTCAGGTTAAGTACAGCATTCATCATTACTAAATGAATGAAAAGAATCGATCTTTGCAATGACGCGAGACACTGAAACAATCGAATTGAAACTTTCAAGAGAATACCGGGGTGGTACCAAAATTATGGAACTGTTGTGAAATATCATTTCAATGAAATTCACATTAACGAGAATTAATATGTGATTATTGATGTTATTTATTATTATTATTAATATTATTATGGATCTTTTAATAAAGGGGGAACACCTACCATGATGACACAAGTAGGAAACTAGTGAAAATTATTAATATTATCATTATTATTATTATTATTGTTATTAATATGAAGACAATTGTGCTTATCAAGCGTTAGGAGGAGGGAGTAGAGATTACTCAAATTCTGAATGTCAGTCTTCCTATTCATACAACCTTCTTCTTGGAAGATGAAAGCCATTTCCAAAAACAATCTTTTGTTATAACTTCTCTCACGAGAAAGGATTTTAACTCCTTCAAAATCAATGACATGATCCAACGAGGAGACATGATTAGCCAGAGAACATCTTTCAGGATGTAACCTTATATCACTTTTATGGAGGGATACACGGCTAGAAATTTTTTGGGAGGTTTGACCAATATATGAGAGGTCACAACTGTTACAACACAGCTTATAAACAACATTACTACAATCCACGACAGGTATCTTGTCTTTCAAAGGACTATAAATTGACTTAACAATCAAGGAACTCCTGCAGGCAAACCTAACATTCTGTAAGTATTGTGAAAAAATCCTAGTAAGTCTGGGCGTAATTTCCTTTATATAAGGCAGAGAAACCGTTAAAACGGAAGGAATCGTTCTAGAGGCCGAGAGAGGATCCAACTCAGCTGCACCTGCTGTGTCAATTGATTGTATTGAAGTATGTGAGAAAACAGAAGACGTGTTGAAGATGATCTTTCTTAGTAACTGTTTTGGATAGGAATTGTCTGGGAATAAATTGAAGAGAATATCACGATTCTTATTTCTTAACACAGGGTCAGAGAGGTTCATAACTCTAGCTGTCATTTGTTTAACCAAGTTAACCTTTATGCTAAATTTATGATAAGAATTGTAGTTGAGATATCTCCCAGAGCTACTTTGTTTTCTATACCTATCAATTATAATCACATTATCAGGAGACCTAGTCCATAAAGTATCTGAAAAGGGGACAGACAGACATAGTTTTGTGAAAGAGTTCTTCTGTTAAATAACTCAAAAACCTGGAAGGAGTCCTTAATGAAATACTCATTCTCATTACTGTATGCCTTAGTCAAGATATCTGTGAGGAAAGAGGCATTAAATTCAGTAGGAGAGTTGATAGAAGCGACAATAGGTCTCATTGTCAAGGTAGGCTTATGAATTTTAGGAAGAGTGTAAAATTTTGCTATGACAGAGTTATAAGAAGTTAATTTTTTCTTTGTGATCTCATCAATCTGTCTCTTATTATATATAGATATAGATATAATCTCATGTCGATTATATCTTCCTATGTTCCCCTCTCGAGAGATCCCAGTAGGACGATTCAATCCAAATCCAACACTCTTGTTATGAGATTATATAATAAGAGACAGATTGATGAGATCACAAAGAAAAAATTAACTTCTTATAACTCTGTCATAGCAAAATTTTACACTCTTCCTAAAATTCATAAGCCTACCTTGACAATGAGACCTATTGTCGCTTCTATCAACTCTCCTACTGAATTTATTGCCTCTTTCCTCACACATATCTTGACTAAGGCATACAGTAATGAGAATGAGTATTTCATTAAGGACTCCTTCCAGGTTTTTGAGTTATTTAACAGAAGAACTCTTCCACAAAACTATGTTTTGGTCAGTCTGGATGTGGTTTCACTTTTTAGCAATGTTTATTTACAAGCAGTTATTCGTTCAGTTCACAAACACTGGCCATCCATTTGTAATATTGATATTGATATGTTCATTGAGTTGATTGAATTCCTGTTCAGTTCTACCTGCTTTTCTTTTAATAATAAATTTTACAGACTTTTGGTACTTTTATGGGAGCTAGTATTTCTCCGATATTAGCGTGCTATGTAATGGATGATCTGTTGGACGTGGTCCTTCCGGTACTTCCTTTCAATGTACCTTTCATCAAGAAATATGTAGATGATATAATCCTGGCTTGCCCTGTGGACTCCACCCAAGATCTCCTTTTCACCTTTAATAGTTATGATCCTTACATTCAGTTTACTCTCGAAACAGAAAACTCTAACATGGCTGTCCCCTTTTTAGATACTTTATGGACTAGGTCTCCTGATAATGTGATTATAATTGATTGGTATAGAAAACAAAGTAGCTCTGGGAGATATCTCATCTACAATTCTTACCATAAATTTAGCATAAAGGTTAACTTGGTTAAACAAATGACAGCTAGAGTTATGAACCTGTCTGACCCTGTGTTTAGAAATAAGAATCGTGATATTCTCTTCAATTTATTCCTAGACAATTCCTATCCAAAACAGTTACTAAGACAGATCATCTTCAACACGTCTTCTGTTTTATCACATACTTCAATACAATCAATTGACACAGCAGGTGCAGCTGAGTTGGATCCTCTCTCGGCCTCTAGAACGATTCCTTCCGTTTTAACGGTTTCTCTGCCTTATATAAAGGAAATTACGCCCAGAATTACTAGGATTTTTTCACAATACTTACAGAATGTTAGGTTTGCATGCAGGAGTTCCTTGATTGTTAAGTCAATTTATAGTCCTCTGAAAGACAAGATACCTGTCGTGGATTGTAGTAATGTTGTTTATAAGCTGTGTTGTAACAGTTGTGACCTCTCATATATTGGTCAAACCTCCCAAAAAATTTCTAGCCGTGTATCCCTCCATAAAAGTGATATAAGGTTACATCCTGAAAGATGTTCTCTGGCTAATCATGTCTCCTCGTTGGATCATGTCATTGATTTTGAAGGAGTTAAAATCCTTTCTCGTGAGAGAAGTTATAACAAAAGATTGTTTTTGGAAATGGCTTTCATCTTCCAAGAAGAAGGTTGTATGAATAGGAAGACTGACATTCAGAATTTGAGTAATCTCTACTCCCTCCTCCTAACGCTTGATAAGCACAATTGTCTTCATATTAATAACAATAATAATAATAATGATAATATTAATAATTTTCACTAGTTTCCTACTTGTGTCATCATGGTAGGTGTTCCCCCTTTATTAAAAGATCCATAATAATATTAATAATAATAATAAATAACATCAATAATCACATATTAATTCTCGTTAATGTGAATTTCATTGGAATGATATTTCACAACAGTTCCATAATTTTGGTACCACTCCGGTATTCTCTTGAAAGTTTCAATTCGATTGTTTCAGTGTCTCGCGTCATTGCAAAGATCGATTCTTTTCATTCATTTAGTAATGATGAATGCTGTACTTAACCTGACATTTTCAGTTTCCGCCATTATTCTCACAAGTCCGCGAGGGTGTGTGGATTTTCGATTTTTAATGTTTTACCTTTTTACTTTTTAATAATGTTTTAAATTTGAACCAGTAGTAGGCAAATGTATTGCCGACTGGACCTATTTCTTAAATGACTTGCTGTTGTACACTTTTCCTGTATTCAAGATCTATGATGCAATCTCGATCAATGTAAGTTGTAGAAATGTTTGTAAGAACACTTTTTATAATTTATGTTTTTCTTTCCTTATTGTAGTTCCCTGATGATGTAAATAAAGATTTACGAAAGCTTGGAGAATTGAATAGAGTGTATTTTTCTTCTTTTGCTGCAATCCCCAAAAAGATATTTTTCAATTTGTATATATATATATATATATATATATTACACATGCGGCTTAAGCACCGTATTTTCTATGTACTTCAAAATTGACAGTTGTTGTCAAAATTCCCAGCTAGTAGAATAAAAATTGTTTTAAAATATCGAAAGATGGGTTTATTTCGCTTTGAATTATTTAACTCTATTCTCAGGTGGGCTCAGTTCGTTTAAATATAAAAGTTTTTTTATAACTTTCAAAGTATTTTCTGAATTCAATATTTAGATTATTAATTTTGTTCTGTATTATCTCCTGTGAACGTATATTTAAGATCAGAATTACCACTTAATTGCTTTCTGACACTTACTATGAATAAATGACTTATCTGTCACCAATGATCCACTAAATTTCACTGTCCAAATAAAAAAATTTATTCAATTAAATATGTTTAATTTCTTTCAACGTTTCTAAAATGATTTAAATAATTTCCAATGAAAATAAGTTTAACGATTATATACAATTACCCAAATCAACAAATTAGAAATTCAGCTTTCCTTTTTAATACAAATAATGAAATCGTGTATTCTACGAATAGATTAAAATTAAAACAACCTACAAACTAAATAAACGCCTAATATCTAATTTCGGAAGTTTCTAATTTTTTCAAAAAAAATTCAAAATTTGAATTGTCACTCAACTCCTCGGTAAATGTCAAGTACCCGATTTTTTAAAAGAATTTCTTCCTCTAGTTTAATTGTTTGATGGGTATACTTATATTTCGTTGTTATTTGAATTCATTTTTTAATTTCAATATTTAGATGCATCTAATTTTAATTTTGTTTCAAGGCCTGATGTTCAATGATATAATAATCTATTTAATTAATTTTGGAGCGAACTCACCAGAAGTCTGGACGTAGAGAAGAAAAAAACTGCAACCTCGTACAACTGCAAACACTAATTTAGGATTCAGGATCCTTCACCTTTTTTCGAATTACGAATGATTTTTCGAAAACACACGCACTCAATTTACTTTGAATATACCGAATAACGTCTTATACTAATCAATTACGCTGTTCAATTACTGTTATATAAAATTTTTGGAGAAATCTAACATGATATGTTCCCCGTTCGGATTCTCAAATTCAACTCGCTTATTTTTTTTCAAATAAATAATCACATTCTACTGTGGTTATAAACATTCCTCTTTTTTGAAAAAAAACTAAACTTGTTATTTTCTTACAACAAAGATTTGGGATACTTTTATTACCGTCTTGCCTGTTATGACTTATATTTTTTCGAACCTTAAATATGTTTTTCAATTGTGACAGGCAAATGTCATCGGAAATTAAATAATGGTCCACGATGTCTTTCCGTCGAATGTTGCGGTCTTGACTCGTGCAAAACTGCCAATGTCTTCTATCCTGGAGTTTATTTCTGGCTTGCAGGGTTTTATATGTTCAATCTTGCTTTCTTCTGCTGGCCTGTCTTGTGTTCTTGAATCTGCCATATTTCTCTCTAATTCCTTGATTTTCTCGTCTATCGTTGTCATCTTGTTTTCAATGTCTGATTTTAGAGACGAAATTTTATTCTCGAGGTCAGCAGCAATGTCATTCTTCATAGTGGAAATCTTCTCGTCCATATTAGTAGTAATATCGTTCTTCATAGTGGAAATCTTCTCATTCATAGTAGAAATATCATTCTTCATAGTAGAAATATCGCTCTTTATAGTTGAAATCTTCTCGTCCATGTTAGTAGAAATTGACGAGATTAAGGTGGGAGCCTCGTCATTGAATAGAAATGTTTCTGGATCCAAGCCGTCACTTACCAGTGCCACTTTAAGTCTCTCTACTAACTCACTCTTTTTACCGGACGTTGCCAACTCGCGATTTTCCAATTCTGCCTTTAGCTCAGTCACTTTCAAGTCACTTAGTCTCTTGGCTATTTTTACGTAGATATTTATTTATATTATCCCACTTCTGACATCAATGTAATGTTTTCCTTATTTATTTAAACGTTTTCATTACAGGTGGGATAAATGTATATGCACACGTTATGTCTACTTACTTAATTTGTTTATTCACTACATTATTCACTAATTTATATTATATTCACAGTATATTCACTTTCATTAATTGATTTAAACACTTAGACTATTTACTTGTTCGCTGTTTATATCACGAGATCACTTTATCAACTGACTTCTCCCACTGGTCGGTCCTTTATATATTAGTGCCTTTTTTACTAGATAATTCTAGATTGCGACTTACACAAAAACAATCGGCTTCCTGGAATTTTCTAGATCAGACTGGTCACAAAATCAATGTCAAGATTAGATAGTCACCAAAAATCGTAAACAGTTCTAAGAAATCCCTGCGCACCCGCCAAAATTTTAACTTTCATACATGGCTTAGACAGAGTCTGATTCAGGGAGTACACTAGTGTGCTACTTCGTAACAATATTATTGAATGTTATATTCTACTTAGCAAATTTTCGAGAAATGCTTTGTCAAAATGACAGAATGGGGGGTCTAAAATTTAAACCACCATGCTGTATTGACATTACCATAACTAAAAATCACTTTACTGCAAAAATGTTTTATAAGAGACATTAATAATAAAACACTAAACAAAAGCACTACAATTAAATCTGCATCAGACATAAATAAACTAGTTAGTTATAGTTTATAACGAGTAACATCAAACATATTATTCTGAACGTCTTGGCTCAAACCACTTTGAGAACGAAACGTTTCTGCAGTATACATGGAAGTTGACAAAATGGACCATTTGATTTTCTGTAAGCGCTTTATTCCATCAGACAATTATATGTTATCTTTAGGGTCATAATCGACATTATAACATATATATTATCTCCTCGCCGCCGTCTTCACCGCTGACCAAAATCTCAACCCCTTCAGCATTGTCGATTTTATCAACCATCGTCTACTCGATCTCATTTCCATTAGAATCAGTATTACTTTCCGAACCACTAGGAATTTCATCAAGGCTTCCGTAAGCTTCCTAAAAAGTTATTCTGACTAATTTGAAATTCCGCGATAGTGCCAAGTAAATTATTTTAGTTGCTATGCCGCACGGTGGTCCAAATATTGGTCTAGGTTCTAGGCGAAAAAACAGTTTATGAAAAGTAACTGAAAACAAAAATACTTCGTAATAGTAGTCACAAAAGCACAAAGAATCATGATTTACAAGATCAACATTGAAAAAATAAAATAATACTCACTTTTACTATTATCACTACAGAAAAAAAATTCGCAGATATTTGTAAACTAACGTTAACTTTATGCATGTAACCTTGAGGAACTAATTTGAATGATCTTGTCTCGACTTCACACTGTATATAGTAAGGGAGTGCGTGGTTCATGAGCGACTATGCTGTTAGCAAGAGAATTTAAAAAGTGGTCTATTTTGTATACCTACCACTATGCAACAAACTAATTATAATGGTGGCTTAAAATATAGACCCATATGCTTGAAAGAGTTAAAGTTCCTGTCCGTTGGTCCACATAATCTTTTAATCAGGAACAGAAAATCAACCAGTAACATCAAACCAGAGAGTTATAAGAAAAAACAGGAAAGTTCTAAAATCCAGGAGAGTTAAAATCCCCGAAAGTTAGAATCCAGTAAAGTTAAACTCTCGTAAAGTGAATTCAATTGAATGCACTTTAAATTGAAAATGGGTTGAAATTTCTTCACATTATTTAACTAAATCTATTTAAATAATGGTCACTTATTCTGCTCGATGGAAAAATAACGTTTTGCCCTTGATTGCAATATTAAATAGATGCCATACCCAAAAACATACACAGACTGACAGTGAATTATCAAAATGTTTCGAAGAACCATTTCGGATGTATCTACCTTTGCGGTGCTAGGTATTTTAACAGATACGCAGTTTATCGCGTTTCATGTTCCATTTAAAAAAATCATAGACGTCATGTAAGGTGCGCAGTTAATAATAAAATTGACCTGTGAAAGCATTTGTTGAAATACTGTTAAACAGTCTCACGGCCATTGTTGTACTTGTGGAAGTGATATTCATGATCATTGAAACATTATTCGAAGATAATCTAATTCAATATTGTAAATAGTTATAAAAAGAAAAATAACTTCAATAAATTACTTCTCTATCAAAATTCGGTTTTATTTGAATCATTTCATTCCTATATACATAGATACCGAAATGAACGATTTGTTATTGATTTATTATTCAAAATAATGTATAGTAGTTTAATAAAGACATTTATGGTAATATCAGGACTTAATATATCACATAAAATGAAAGCCGTACTGCAAATGCTTAGTTGAGTATTTTAACGAAGCACAATGGACTGTCTTGAGGTAAAAATGACGGAAAAAGGTAAATTCCAAGAAATATTCAAATTTGTGAATTTAATTCTGTTTTGGTAAAAAATTAATTTAATTTTCATTTACAATGAATTCAACTCATTTATCTTAATTCCTTAATCAATACTGATTTCGAATATTTTTTAGATGATCCGTTGATAGACCTAAAAAAGCAAGTTCATTTGGAGATATTAAACAAACGTTGGTATAAATTTGTGACGAGATATTGGGTTATCGGACACGTGATAAGCATATTACTATTTTTGATCCGATCAAATAGATCAACTATTATTAATATCTTTATTGAAATACCAGTAAGTTTTTTGTTCTGTGTTGATATTGATGTTTCTTGAACCTAATTTAATTATATTTTTCTGAAATATTTTTCTTGGGTTATTGTTAAGTCAGAAATAAAAAAAAATTGTTAGTTGTTATTCACATTTTTGTTTTTAACGTTTCGGACTTTATTTACATAAAACAAAAGCTTGAAAGTCAAATTAGAAGACAAAACAACGATTTTGATTAATAAACATTTAGAGTCAAATAAATCACTTTCACAATGGCGGTACAGCATATTATGTTAAAATATCACAATTCTGTAGGAAAATCAAAATTAATCGACTGTAAGCAGAACTCATTTGACTCTAAATGTTTTTTAATCAAACAATAATTGTTTCGTCTTCTAATTTGACATGCACTTGCAAGCTTTTGTTTTGTGTAAATAATTTTCTGATGATGGACACTGAAAGTCCGAAACGTTAAAAACAGAAATGTGAATAAAAACTCACAACTTTCTTTTTATTTCTGACTTCTTAAAACCCCAAGAAAAATATTTCCGAAATAAATATACTGTAGTAGGCATAAAGTTGGATACAAATGGAATAACATTTTATTGTTCATTTCTCAGAAAATTTATTCTTGATAAAAGTACTTGCTTGATCTGAAGCACAAAATGGACTCAAAAATGTTTCAATATCTCGTTTCTTATACGAGGGAGATTCGAAAATGTGAATACGGCTCAGGACTAAAGTACTCTTATTTTTCAAAATACACAAAAATGACATTTGAAAAAGTTGTTAAGAATTGAAAAAATATGTCAAATATGCAATTTCCACCAGCTCCGAAAAAAAATATTTACGTTTTCCTTTCTTATTCAACCACACCTGTATTTTATGGAAAACAAAGTATTTCGCGGGTAAGTTATTTTCTAATGGAACAACAGTACACTACAAAGCATACGTTTTATTTGCCCCATAAGTGGCAAGTTAGGATATTCACAATTAACCCTAAAAATACCTTCATTTTTGTATCCAATGAGGAATACTATATATTCCTTCAAGGTTATACTTAGCAAATGTGAGGGTATTATAGAGAAAATCAAAGTATTTGAATGTTATCAATCATCAGTAAGTCGCTCCTATGCAAATAAATAGAAATTGATTTCGTTATTTACAACCACAACTGTCTCACAACTACTCATTATTCCTTATTTCGCTTTGATATTCTGCAAAGTAGGCTTTGGAAAAAAATTATAATAGTCAGTAATATCATTTAGACATTTCTGATATCAATATTAGTCTCACTGTCAATGGTGTGTGAAAACTAATTCTTCACTGTACGTCTAAGTGTCCAAGAAAAAATTGAGATTGTTTTAGTGTATAGTGATAATTATCATACTACTCGCGTAAGACGCCTAGATAAACATATTAGTCACACTACAGTTGCAAAAATAATAAAAAAATTTGAAGAAAATAGATCTGTTGAAAATAAATATAAAACAGAACACAGATGAAACGTAACTGGTAATGATGATGTAACGCGAAAAATTCGGCGAGCTGTCGGAGGTTTAATGCTGGCAAGCTTGTCGACGGGGAGATTTTAGAGCGCTGACTGCGCGAAGTATTTAGTCCTCCATGTGCCGTCAACGTGTGAACACACATTTCTAGTGTTGAATTTTGCATGTGGTCTGGGAGCCATAACGTTGTTTCACGGAAAATCCTGATAAATTCTACGTAGGGGAAGAGAATATCGCTTAAGTTAACAGCTGGCAGGTCTGACCCGATATTCTACTGGTCCAGGAGGTGCCGATGACCAAGGATACCAAAAGAATTGGTGGAATTAGGAAACACGTGGTAAACTTCTGTAGACTGCGTTTGTTAGTAGGATTCATGATCAAGGTAAATGGTTGAAAATACTTTCTCGAAATTAATAGTTCTATAGGTAGATCAACGTAGGAGTTTTAGCTTTGAATCGTAGTTTATTGGAGTATGTAATCTGGATTTCATGAAATAGTTTGATACATTTCACAAATTCTTATCAGTTCATTTTCGTTTTATACATTTTTTTTGAAATAAGAATATATCACGGGGCTGAATATTATTCATTCAGGGAGGTGTCCTGCGACGTAGTTTTTATATTATGGTTTTTTTTATATCGTAGTTTTTTTGCTAAGCGGAAAAAAACCAGTCATATGCTTTTTATTCTCAGTGTAAATGGCTTTTATACAGTTAAAAATCAGGATGTATGATTATTTGCGAATTTCGGTTGATGATAATATAGTCAGTATAATGGGATATTACGGGGGGACGTCGAAAATTTGACTGGGGTAAAATGTAAACCCTATGAAGAGGCTAATTCGTTTCGCTATTTTAGGGGGGTTTTTTATGCGGATGTTAATTCGCTGATTGAAGCTTAAGGAGTCAGTAAGATCAGTTCCAGGAGAGCTGGAATATTCTGGAGCGACTTCAGTTGCTGTTCTGGGCCCGGAAGAAGGATACGTGAACAGTTTTCCTTTGTATTCTTCATACATTTGTACATTCACCTTTATCCGTCACATTTCACAATTTTTTTATGTAAAGTTTTTATTT
Source organism: Galeruca laticollis (assembly GCA_963921935.1). Taxonomy (NCBI): domain Eukaryota; kingdom Metazoa; phylum Arthropoda; class Insecta; order Coleoptera; family Chrysomelidae; genus Galeruca; species Galeruca laticollis. The sequence continues at coordinate 21,127,535 of OY998181.1, read as the reverse complement.
CTCTCTTTTTGCGGCAATTGGTATAAATTCACTTTTCACTTTCTATTTAAAATTGTAATAATTTGCTTCATAGTTTAAAATATTGGGCTGTAGGCTCTGAACGCAAGGACCGTTGTACCTGGGTACTGCGTTATTTTGTTAAGTTTTCGAACTCTGACGATTTTATGTAAATAATTTTGCGCCGTACATAATTTCGATTTACATTTTCTTTAAGCAATGGTAAGCTCATTTGCTATTTAATTTTTATGCTTATGCATTTATTTATATTTATATTCATATTCGTTTCAATTGCGGAAGTGTGAACCCATGTAACTGTGACATTGGTAATTTTTGGAATTAGATTTTTCATTGTATTTTGAGAAATTGTATATGAACCATTTGGTCGTTTCTCTATAATTGTAGATTTGAAACATCGGTGTAGTTGGGGCCCTCAGCTCTTCTGCACCCTGAGTTTGAAGCCTTCAACTCTGCTCAGAGATTATAGAACCTGCTTGTCAGTTATTTATTTGAGCCGCGACTTCGCTGTAACTGATAATTTAGTTTGCGATTTAAGTTTTTATGTAGATTCTGGCCTCCAGCCTAACTACATTCTGAGTCTACAGCCTTCAGCTGAGTTCAGATATTATTTGCAACATTTTTGTTGTAAACTTGTATTAAATACTTGGAAAAGTGACCTATGGTCCAAAGTGAATAATTAAAAACTTCAGTTACACGTGGCGTTAGACACGTGACGTTTGACGTTATACGTGACATTTGACGTTAAACGTGACGTTTGACATTACACGTGACGGGGTCTCTATTACGAAAATCTAATACGACGTTTCGATTATCATCATCGTGTCATCTTAACGAGGCTCCTACAGGGTGTATAAAGATGCTATAAGGGCACTATTATTATTTATTAAAAAGGTTCTTTATTCATGATAGGGTTCCCTGTTACATTAGTTAGAAAAATACATGCTGATGATGAATGCCGATGTTCAGGCAATTTTTCTTCCCAATGTGTATGACTTCCTTCTATTTCTAAGGCTCCTTGCCGTAGCATTATCCCTAGTTTTTCATGTCAGCAATAACTTTGTCCCGTTTATGGCTCCTAGCATATTTCGGCTGTGTATTCCCTGAAAAGTAGCTAAAAAACAGGGTTTCAAAAATTATACTGGATTTATAGATTTCGAGAGGGCAACATGACAGACGTTGATTTTTGTTAATATTATTAGTTAGGATTTTGTTTTACACTATGTGTGATAATTTAGGTTCGGAATTAATCAACCTAGTTATGTAATCAACGTTCCATGCAGAAGCCTACACCCACTATCTCGGATGCCTCCTGCGCGATTTGCGTCTTTGAGTTTCTGACGAAGATCTTGTGGCAGACAGTTATTGTAAAAATTTGTCGAAATTTTTGTTATGAATTCTTTGATAGTGGGCAAGTCGGCCTTGTCATGAAGCCAAGTGTTTTTAGGTAATCTGGGATAACAATTGTGTTTGATAGCCATGCGTAGACACTTGTTTTGCACCACCTGCAGGGAGTGGAAATTATGTTTAGTCCCGTTGAAATAAACGGGCGCTGCGTAAGTTAGTATCGGTCTAATAATGTATTTATATGTGAGTATTTTGTTGTAACATGTTAAGTTACTTTGTGTACAAATAAGTGGATGTAGTTTAGTCATTGCTATCTTAGCTTTGTGAAAGTATGGTAATATGTTTGTGTTAATATGTGTTTGTACTGTTTCCAATGCATTGTCTTGATTCTGTGCTGTGGCCACAAAACAAGTGTCATCGGCATACATTGCGGTTAATAAATTAGGGGATGTAGGGAAATCGTGAACGTAGAGGGAGTATAGCAAAGGTGATTAAACAGAGCCTTGCGGGACTCCAGCTTCCATGGAATACGGTCTAGCTGAATGATTGTCAATTTTAGTATAAAATTTTCTGTTGGATAAAATAGGAATGTAATATTTTGATTAGTTATTCCGGTATGTCTATGTTTATCAATTTATTCATTAAACCATTGAGCCATACGGAGTCAAAAGCCTTCTGTATGTCAAGCGTGACCATTCTTGCTTTGTCTTTTTTTTAAAAGCCCTCTCTAATGTAGTTAATTACACGAATAATTTGTGCTACAGTGCTGTGTCTGCTCCTGAATCCGTATTGCTCGGGGGGTATAATGTTCCGTTTCTCAATGAACTGTTTAAGTCTAAATAATATTATTTTGTCGATCACCTCTGCTATATTATTAAGAAGGGAAATTGGCCTATAGCTATCTACATAACAAGGTTGTTTATTTGCTTTGATGATAGGTATAATGTTGGCTACTTTGAGCATATCGGGATATTGCCCTGTTTTGATAATAAAATTAGTAATGTATGTTAATTGTACTATGGCTTTTTTGGGTATGTTTTTCAGTAAAATGTTGTGTATAGTGTCTGTCCCTAGGGCTGTTTTATCTTTAAGAAGCTGTATTGTATTGTATATTTAGGTGCACGTTGTTAGGTTTTTGGTGTTTGATGTGTTAAGTGAATTTATGTAGTTATGAACTGTGTGCATTATGTTTTCATGATATTGTGTGTGTTGTGTGTGGTTAACAAAGTTGCCTTGGAAATACTCTCCGAACTGTTCTGCAATTTCGTGGGAGTTAACATATTTTTTACCATTATTCTTTATTGTACTAATCACTCTATGCTTTTGTCTGAAATGACGCGCTATTTTTTATAACGAGTTATCGTCTGGTTTTAAAATTTCTAAAAATTTAGCCCATTCGTTGTTTCTGTATTCATTTATTTAGATATTGATTGATTGCTGATATTGTCTTAATTCATGATGATATTTTAGATTCCTTGTTAGTTGCCATTTTTTTCTTATCTTATTTTTTTCGCTAATTAATTGTATTATATTATTAGGTAAGTTGTTTTTTGGACTCTGATTTCGTTTTGTTGTTGTAGAAATATCTCCAGCATTTATCATTATTTTTTGCAGATTTTCAATTATTTTAACTAGTTGATTAGTGTTTTCAATATTGTTGTTTATTATTAAATTATTATTGATGAGCTTACGAAATTGATTCCAGTTGGTTTTTTTATAGTTAAAGGTTGTCTTATTGTTAGGATTGGTAATGTTGTGGGATACTTTTAAATGGATAAGGACGGGATCGTTATCTGAATTTAGGTCTGGGAGAGTTTTTATTTTCGTTATTTCGTTTATGTTTTTGCCTATCGCTATATCTAATATGCAAGGATAATGATTAGCAGCGAATGGATGGTGAGTTGGTTCAATTGTGTAAAACACTTCACAATCCGTATTGTCGCAGAACTTCATGAGAGTAGTTCCGTTGGCGTTGGGGTAGTTGATGTACTGATCCCACTGCGGATGTTTGCAGTTGAGATCACCAACTACCAGAACTTTGTTGTGAGTGTTGAATATGTTATGAAAGTCTGTGAGTGTGACTTTTTTGCCGGGCGGATTATAAGCTCCGACTATTTTAATTTTATCTTCAAAAAGGATCGCGATATGCTCAATTGATGTATTATTTTGTTGCAGGAATTTGAATTTTATGCCTTTTTTGATGAGTAATGCAATACCGCCCCCGTCGGCATCGCCGGGGCGGTCTTGTCTATATAGACGATAATCTGGGCTTCTGAAGCTTATTGTTTTATGTGATTTTAGGAAAGTCTCGATTAAAAAGAAAATATCTGGTTTGTGGATTTCAAGAAAATGTCTGATTAATGGGAGTTTGTTTTGTACTCCGCATACATTACATAACATTATTTTGAGATTGTATCGTTTTTGAAATTCTGTTTTATCACCTACCTGCCTATATAGCATAGTTGTCGATTCCGGTTACAAAGTTATTGTAGACCATGAATTTCTCCATCTTATTGGGCACTACAATGTATATCTGCTATTAATGTGTTTTGTCACCAGCGCGCATGTGCATAGTTGCGTAGGCTCCGCCCCTACGAATAAGAACTCGCCACTGCGCCTCATACCAGGCGCAGGTGGGTATAAATAGAGGTGGCAAACACCGATCGAGTCAGTCTGAGTCCCGACCTCGAAGCGCACTGTTGATCCTCCAGCTCTACGAAATCGAACTGTTCGGCCAGATTTAAACTCCATTTACTGTGTTTCAATTCTGATCCCGAACCTTTGGAAGTGTGAAGTTGGACGCAAAGAATTAATTGAACATAATATATTATATTTATTTATGAAACAAAAATGTCTTTCTCAAGACAATTGGAATTCGTTGTCAAGGACAGCTGCGGTTCCTCGGAACCGATAAACGAGTCACTCGAGGAGGCCAAAGGGAATCCTGAGGCCACTCCCCCTAGTCCCCTCGATTGTGAACATGGCGCCCAACGTTCAATGAACCAAGTCTTCCAGATGGAAGACCACAACGTGCAGACGACACCCACCCCCACCAGACAAGATCAAGAAGTACCAATCAGCTCCAGGTCGCTCCCACCAGCTGACCCATGGACCTTCCTAGCAGAGACGCTACACCGACTAGCCCTGAAAGCCGACGAGAGAGAAGCACCCCCCAGACGACAGAGAGACCCCCCCACCTTCCACGGAAGCGAGGAAGAATGTCCAGAGGCGTTCATCCGCAATCTAGACGAGTACCTGGACGAAACCCAGACCCCCCAACAAGACCGGCAAGCCATCCTGATGCAGCAACTAAAGGGAGAAGCTGCCAAATGGGCCCAAGCCTACTCCAGGACCCAGACAAGCTACGGGTTCATGACAAGAAGATTGATAGACCACTACAACCACCCCGCCACCATAGCTCGACTGACGTCAAAATTTTACGGAAGCCTCCAGAGGGACGAACCCGCAGCCGAATTTATAATGGGGAAATGGTCTATGGCAAATCGTGTCTGTCCACACATGCCATACCACACACTGGTCCGCACCATCATCGAGCAACTGAAGCCTGAAATCAGATGCCTGATGAGGGTTACTACTCCAGAACACATCGAAGACCTTCTCCGTGTGGCAAACGACATAGAAAGGGACCTCAACGCCCGACAGAGAGCCTGGAGACCAGATAGTCGCCAACCGACCACCTACCAACAAAGGCAAGACAACCGCCAACCTCCAATCAGACGTTCTTCTCCAACCAGACGTCCTTCAACAACCAGACGTCCGTCACCAACCAGACGACCGTCACCAACCAGACGATCCTCACCAACAAGAAGACGGTCACCATCCAGGGCCAGGTCCCCCTCCAGCAGAAGACATCAGAGCCAAACTGCAACCCATCGACAGGGAAACGAGTACAGGGGCGCCCGCTAGAACAGCAACCACCATCCCAATCAGCAAGTTCCGCGACACCAACGCTAAGTCCAGCTTGGGAAAAGGCAAAAACAGCCAACCTGCCCGTCATTGAAGCAGAAGTCGAAGGCCAAGTAGTGAAGATCCTTATCGATACCGGCGCTACATCCAACTTCTGCTCCACAAACCTGATGGCATCAGACGAAGCCACCAACGACGAGGTCCAGGTCCAGCTAGCCTGCCAAGACAAAAAAGTCAAAAGTCCCGGAACCACAAAGCTGACAGCCAAAATCATGGACTGGTCCTTCCCAGTAGAGTGTCGCCTCCTTCCGAACCTGAATCACGACCTGATTCTAGGCATGCCATGGCTACGAGACGAGAACGTCCTGATGGACTTTCACAGACGATGTCTCCACGCCGGCAAGACCCAGAGGCACACCATCTTTTGGAAGGCACAGACCACCAAACCCACCCGTGAGGCGCCCCTCGCCACAATTAACCCAGAGCAAACCACTCCAGAGGCATACGACCAAATCTCCAACCTCATCGCAAAATTTCAAGACGTCTTCGATGACCACTTACGACAACCAACCACCAACGCAACGATGATGTCCATCAAACTTACTCAAGATCGCCCAGTCAACATCAGGCCGTACCGATACTCCCCGGCTAAAAGGAAGATAATCTACCAAGAAGTAGAGAACATGCTGGCAGCCGGAGTCATTAAGCCAAGCCACTCCGCCTACAATAGCCCAATAGTGATTGTTACCAAAAAGGATGGAAAACCCAGATTCTGCGTGGACTATCGAAAACTCAACACCATCACAAGGGACGAGGTGTCTCAACTTCCACCCATCCACGAGACCGTCCGCGAGCTAGGAGCCGCCAAGATCTTCACATCACTCGATCTGAAGAGCGGTTTCTGGCAAATCCTGATGGCCCCCGAGTCCACGCAGTACACGGCGTTCACCCTACCCGACGGGTCAGCCTACGAATTTAAGGTAATGCCATTTGGGCTAAAGAACGGGCCGGCAGTGTTCCAAAAACTAATCACAAAAGTCCTAGCTGGCCTTATAGACAACTGCGTGAAGGTGTACATGGATGACATCATCGTATATTCCGAAACAATGACCGAACACCTGAAACACCTTCACCTAGTACTGGAAAAAATAAGGTCACATGGCCTTTGGATATCAATCGGCAAGTGCCGATTCGCGGTGCCGGAACTCGAATACCTTGGCCACCGAGTAACAGCAGATGCCACCTTACCATTAGACAGGCATCAATCAAAAATTCAAGGATTCACCAAGCCAACCACGATCAAGCAATTAAGATCGTTCATCGGCACAGCAAGTTGGCTCAGGGACTATATACCAAACTTCGCGGAACTAACTGCTCCCCTGACCGACTTAACGAAAAAAGGAAGGAAGTTCCAGTGGACACCAGAAGCGGAAGTAGCCTTCGCCGCAGTAAAAGAAAAAATCAACGAACCTCTACAGCTCTCCAGACCAGACCCAAAACTACGATTCTTCCTACAAACAGACGCGTCAGCAAAAGGCATGGGGGCAGTCCTTTTTCAAGGCGACCTAGAGAATAGAAAAATCATAGCCTACGCAAGCGCCAAACTCAGCCCAAGCGAAGAAAAATACCACGCCAACGAGACCGAATGCCTAGCGGTTATATGGGCACTCAAGAGATTTAGACACTTCCTGCAGGACCAACAATTTACCCTATTAACCGACAGCAGAGCCCTTACCTGGCTTAGTCGGTTCAAATCGGACAAGGCCAAACTGACACGATGGGCCCTCCTCCTGCAGGAGTTCAACTTCCAAATCATCCATGTACCCGGGAAACTCAACCAACTACCGGACCACTTATCAAGGAATCCTGAAGAGACCCAGAGAAATCCTGGCCTCGAGGAAGATGACCACATTGACCGCCTCGCTTGGCCTACGACCCAAGAACCAGACGACGCGGACTTCTCACTACTCTGCCTCCTGGACGACGCGGAGGAAGAAGATAACGAGCCACTGCCACCCAACGCAACCCTTGAAGACAGAGTGAAGGCCAGCCACGCCACCCACGAGGGCATGAAAAGATTCAAGGAACGGAAGACAGACATCCACACACGGGGACCACAAGGGCCAGTAGAAACCGACATTGAACGCCAATTTACTGTAGAAGACGGCGTCGTATATTTCACACCGACGTCCGACATCAAAAACACAGTAGTCCCAAGAGCGTTCCGGACTGACGTGATTAAAGAATACCACGACTCCCTCACGGCCAACCACCCGGGCCAAGAGGAAACACTTCGAGCCATTCGGAGGAAATTCTACTGGCCCAGCATCCGCAAAGATGTCAAGCAATACGTCCGATCCTGCCTAACATGCGCAACAACAAAAGCGGCAGCCCGACAGACACCAGTCCCTGCACAACCCAGACATCCAGAGACACCGTGGCACACGGTATCCTTTGATATCCTGGGCCCCTACCCGCCATCCAGAGGGAGAAGAAACAGGTACATCCTACTTGCCACGGACACCTTCTCCCACTGGATAGAATACCGATGCGTCCCGGCAGCCAAGAGCGTACAAGCAGTACAGTTCATCCGCGAAGAAGTGTGTAACCGCTGGGGATACCCGACCAGAATAATAACTGACAACGGCGCCCAGTTCAGAGGCGATATCTGGGAAAGATTCCTGGCGGAAAACCACATAGTGCAAGAATTCTCGCCCACATATCACCAGAGGGCAAACCCAGTCGAACGCCGAGTCCAAGAATTGAAGAAGATCCTCAGGACACAAGTCTCCAGTCCAGACGACCCCCGATGGGAAGACCATCTACCTGAGGCCATCTTCAGTTTGAGGACGAGGTCAAACGCGGCCACTCAAACAACACCCGCCCAACTACTACTGGGCTACGACCCTAGGCGGCCTGAAGAACAACCAGGCACAGGAACTCCGAACACACCCGAAGAAAGACAAGAACGCATAGAAACCGCCAAACGCAGGGCCACGGTATACGCAAGAAACTTACTTCCAGAGATGCAACCGAACTGCCCCAGATATGAGGTAAACGACGAAGTTCTCACGCGGAACCCGACAAGAGGCAACTTCGGCCAAACCTGGATTGGACCATCTGCAATCGCCAAAGTACTGGGGCTGCACACCTACGAAGTAAAGAGAGCAGACGGGTCTACATCCATAGTCCACGTCGACGACATTAGACCTGCCCCACCCAGAAGAGAGACTCCACCACAGGACGAGAGAAACCTCCAGGCCACCTCGGAAGAGGACAAAGAAGAGGAAAACTGAAGAAACCTCTTCATGTTCTATTATATACATACATATTCTAACTCTTTTATACCTTTCTGTACACACTAATTTCATTTAATAAATACAAGGCCTACAGTTCGATCTCCAAAGCGGGGGGGTGTCACCAGCGCGCATGTGCATAGTTGCGTAGGCTCCGCCCCTACGAATAAGAACTCGCCACTGCGCCTCATACCAGGCGCAGGTGGGTATAAATAGAGGTGGCAAACACCGATCGAGTCAGTCTGAGTCCCGACCTCGAAGCGCACTGTTGATCCTCCAGCTCTACGAAATCGAACTGTTCGGCCAGATTTAAACTCCATTTACTGTGTTTCAATTCTGATCCCGAACCTTTGGAAGTGTGAAGTTGGACGCAAAGAATTAATTGAACATAATATATTATATTTATTTATGAAACAAAAATGTCTTTCTCAAGACAATTGGAATTCGTTGTCAAGGACAGCTGCGGTTCCTCCGAACCGATAAACGAGTCACTCGAGGAGGCCAAAGGGAATCCTGAGGCCACTCCCCCTAGTTTGTTGATAATTATTTCACTAGTCGGACGGAAGACTGAACGGTAACATTTTTGTCAAACAGAAGAGCATTTTTATGTACAGGATGTTTTTTGTTTAAAATATTCTTTATTTGTGTTTGTCACTCCCTGTTTACAAATTACTAAAAATAAAAGTACAATACAAACTTAAGTGAAATACCATGCCGATGGACTGGCGATTTTTAGTAAAATTGCGTTCGTCTGTGTAGGTTATGGTTCCTTGCTCATCGGGCATTATTCATATAGTTTGGCTGTTACAATAACCTTGTCCCTAGCATATAATCTTGACTCCTATCATCTTTCGGCTCAGTTATCCCTGAAAAGCAGCTGAAAAACAGGGTTTCAAAATAAAAATTTTCACATTAATACATGCATGATTGTTACTAATTTGTTTTGGTAATGCAATAAATGATGAATCATTTCCCATTTCTACTTTATTTATATTAACTTCTAATGACACTATTTTAGAGAGCGCAGCTCCCGAATCTTTTTCATAAAATTCCGATAGTTTTGTGAAAATTTTATCTTTAACGCTTTCAACAAACCAAACATATAAATCGGTCGAAGCATCTACACTGATATTTTTAGTGTTGAAATATTTAAAATCTAAAATTTCCTGATCCTCCGATTTTTTAATAAACTCACCGCAAAATGTTATATTTATTTTAAGTAATCCAAACAAACCCAAGCTAATTTTAACTTTTTGTTTAAAAATGTTGAAAGCATCATCTAAAAATTGACCCAAGTCCTTATGACACAAATTCATGATAACTCCTGTTTGAACCCGACTAGCAAAGCATGTTGCAACATTTTCCCATTTTACTCTATTTCTTAATGTTGTAGAAAGTCCCAATCCAACATGTCTGTTTAAAATCAAATTTTTGAAATGTTTAAGACATCCTATAATTGACTATAATTTTCTCAAAGTTCCCACCCGCAATTTTTCATTATTATTTTTGATTACTTTATTACATGAATAAATTTGTCTAATAAGACGCTTCAACCAAATCTCTACACGTTTTGCAGTAAATTTATCAACAAGAATTTTACGTAACTTTTCAATTTTCAATAATAGATCATTTGATCTTATCACCACATTCATATTTGTATGACTTAAAAAAAATCTTACCTTGTGTGAGTGATGTAAAAATCATTCTATGATTGAAAAAGAATGCGCCGGTTTCGGTTTCCCAACGTCCACCAACCCCTTGAACACTACCGAATATTTTCCACTCGTAAACTCTTTTATGTGGGGACGGTATTGGTCTGTGACACGCCGAGGTAAAAATGTCACGTTCTCCTCCAATTCCAGTAGAACTGTGGCACCAAATTTCGCACTGCAAATTTTTGCACTCAAAATTTTATACGGTTCTACCATATATAAAATACGGGCATGGTAGAATAAAATGGAAAAACGTAAATCTTTTTTTTTCTGAGAAGTTGGTTTCAATTTCATATTTGACTTATTACAATTCTAAACAACTTTTTCAAATGGCATTTTTGTGTATTTTGCAAAATAAGAGTACTTTACTTTTGAGCCGTATTCACATTTTCCAATCTCCCTCGTATAAGAAACAAGATATTCAAATGTTTGTAAGTCCATCTTATGTTTGCGATGAAGCAGGCATTTTTATGAAGAAAAAAATTTTCTGAGAATGAACAATAAAAAATTTTTCTATTTGTAACCAACTTTATGCCTGTCACTATATATATATATATATATATATATATATATATATATATATATATATATAAATTTCGATTTTCTACTACACCTGTTTTAGTCGAAATTTCAATGATTTCGACTTATTGGCCTGACCGTTCTTCGAAGGGCAAAACAACTACATTCCTGGCTAATACCACGCAGAATATTGAATTACATCCCCTTCGAAAACCGTGACGTCGATCGGCCATTTTGCCGATACGGACATCTGTGGTGATTCGCAACTGATAGCGGAAGAGCATAGTACACTTACGCGTTTCGACCTTCTTGGGTCTCTTCAAGAGTGCCGTAATGCCTTCCAGTTCAGAATCTCTAATCCGAACTGAAGATTACACCCTCCGACAACCTCTCTTGGTTCGTGTAGTTACACAAGCGAGAAGTAGTCAGTTGGCGCCATCTTCACTTTCAGTTGCGAACCAACACCTCAGATAAATGCGACCGTATTAGTCGTATTAAATAAAAATGAATATAATTTCATAAAATACGAGGTGCTATATGAAATATAAATTTCGATTTTCTACTACACCTGTTTTAGTCGAAGGGGATGTAATTCAATATTCTGCGTGGTATTAGCCAGGAATGTAGTTGTTTTGCCCTTCGAAGAACGGTCAGGCCAATAAGTCGAAATCATTGAAATTTCGACTAAAACAGGTGTAGTAGAAAATCGAAATTTATATTTCATATAGCACCTCGTATTTTATGAAATTATATTCATTTTTATATATATATATATATATATATATATATATATATATATATATACAGTTTCGTTTTTTTTTGTTCTTGGTCTTTTCTTTTTCAATTATATATTGTTCATTTTGGATTCTTGGGTTTAAGAACCATTTGTGAAAACATTTAACTTGTAGTTAATACATTTATATTTAATTTTAATTTGAAAAATACCTTTATTTCAATTATTTAACAAATCCAATTACAAAGGAGGTGGAATAATAAATGTACTATGGCCGATGTTCTGGCATTTCCCACCACCTTGGTGTACATCTAGAGAAGAATGTGATTCCTTGCCGATGGCACTACTCACTTGTTGTAGCTGTATTTATCAACCTTGTCTCGAATATACAAATATGACTCCCCAGAATTTTCGACCGAGTCATCCCTGAAAAACGGCTGAATCAATACATTTATATTTAACGTCTTATTATAACCTTCATCAGGAATAAAATTTGTTAAAACTAAAAGATATGGTACAAGTTACAATAGAATTTCAAAAGCAAAACAAATAAATCTTACCTTCAACAGAACGTTCACTTGATCTTTTAACATACTTTATAGATATTTAGTACGTATCACATAATATAATAAAACTTACATCTAAACAAAACGAGCATTTTAAAAACATAACAGATGGAAATTTTGGATTCAAATATACGAGTATTTGTTCTATATATTGAAAGCAGTAACGAGGTTTTAATTTGTCTTTTTTTATTTTGACTTTTTGACTAGTATTGAAATAAATTTTATATATATATATATATATATATATATATATATATATATATATATAGGGAGTGGTAATAAATTTATTGTATTTGAAATGTGCCTTGTGTTTTTCTATATTTCTAAGAGTATAAAAATATTATTATAAATTTTACTAAGATTTTTTGTATCAGTCTTTAAATTTACGGAATTGGGGTTTCTTTGGACTTCTATCATTTCTAGAACTTCGCGTTTTTTGTGTGGTTTTCACTTCGAAGAATTTTTCTATTTTCGAAATCAAATATGTGTTGGTTTTCTGAAATATGGATAGTGAGTGCCGCTTTATTTCGTTTGTCATATTTGTGACTATTTATTCTGTTCTTTAAATACTGACTAGTTTGTCCGATGTAGACCCCTTCACATTTTTTACATGGTATTTCATAGATTATATTGCTCTCTTTTTCCTTTGAGATTGAACTTTTTAGGTAGGTGTAATTGGTTTTTAGTAGGTTGTATCCTTTATGACCAACATGTAGGTTGTGGTGTGAAAATACCTTTTTTAGGTTTTCTGATAAATCTAGTATGTATGGTAAAGTGAGAAATTGGTTTGTTTCATTGTCTATCGTAGTTTTTGTAGTGGTTGTAAAATATATGTAAACATTTTTTAAATATCTTGTTTATCAGATTTGAAGGATAGTTGTTGAGTATAAGGGCATCCTTAATTTTTATTATTGCATTCTCTCTGACTTCTGGGTCGGACAGATTTATGGACTGATCTGCAAGTCCTATAATAAAAGATTTTTTTGTGTTAGAGGGTGTTGTGATTTGAAGTTTAAATATCGGGAAGACCAGGTATCTTTTGTGTGCCATTCTGTTTTTATAGTATTTTCTATGAGATGGAGGGTAAGATACAAAAAGTTAATTTAGTTATTTTCTTCTAGTTCAACGGTAAACTGTAGGCTGTCATGATAACTGTTGAAATTTTGTAAGACCAAATGTTCTGGTATTGCTAATATGCAGTCCTCAACATACCTGTAAAAAATAGTGTTTGAATTGAGTTTTTGACCCTTCTATATGTTGATAAAATGCCTCTTCATAACTACAAGTTAAATGTTTTCACAAATGGTCCTTAAACGCAAGAATCCAATATATATATATATATATATATATATATATATATATGTATAATATTTGTAAATTGAGTTTAAGGATGAATACCGTTTCAAATTCAGCAGCACCTCTAGTTAATTTTGTGAATTACATTTTATAAAAAATTATATATACTGCCTAATCGTTTATATATCGGTTATTTCAAGTCGAACCAGAGCTGTCAATTGTGTTTCAAGTTAAATCCTAATAAATTTTTATAATTTATCAAAATTACAATATATATTATAATAAAAATGTCTACACTAATTTATTGAAATTAAAAATATTATTTATAGTAATTTCTTTGGAATATTCAAAATGTCCTTAATGCTATACAAATGGATGAATATTACCGCTGCTCTTCAAGAACTGACCACGTGACAGCGCGATGTTGCCGTATATCTTGTAAGCAAATCATGGCAGTTGGTAATGAGCTGTTCGAGGACGGCGTTTCCTCCCTAACTTTCGGGGGAACATATACAAAGAGTTTTTTAGGAGGTCAAATTTTGTGGAGTATTTTTAGGAATAAAATTATCATTGCGTTTTTTTTTTCAAATTGTACTTCTCTCCGTACTTGTTAATCTGTATTTAACCAAAAATTATAAATACATTTAAATTGATTGAATGATTACTGTTATTTATTCATTTAATCATAATACAATTGTATTATTTAATACTAGCCAAAAACATTCAACTAAAGAATAGACTACCTAAGATACAAATACTTGCGATCAAACATAAGATAAATCATTCATCGACGTTGCCATACTGTCCTAAATAACAATAGATTATCTTCCTCCTCCCATTCGCCTTCTTGCCTTTTTCGTGTTGCCTACTAGGTAGTCGACGTGGTCCTCAGTCCTTGGTCCCGGATAATTCACAGGTACTAGGTATTCAGTTCCAGCTTGGATATTCTTCTGATGAGTCCTCCCTTTCGTCCTCTTGCGTTTTTCGTCTTGTTCGCCAGGTAGTCGACGTGGTCCTTGACCGTCAGTGCTTGGTCCAGGATAACTCACAGGTACTTCGCTTTGGTAGTTCAGCCGACTTCTTCTCCCGCTATGTCCACGTTGTCTTCTGGTCTCTTCCTGTTGTAGAGTACCGGAGAGAGGACTGCTCCCTGTGGCACTTCTGCTTCCATCCATCCCAGTTCGGATTTGGTTTTGTTGTGCTCTGGAGAAGATGATTCCCGATAATTGATTTCTGTTGAATCTTTGGGTGGCGTACTCTACTATCTTCAGGACTTGGTCTTCGGCGCTTCGCTGTTTCCTGAATCCTAACTATTCTTCTAGAGATGAATGAATAGGTTCAGGGGATTGTAGCTCTTTCTCAGCAAGATGGTCTCCGCTTCTTTTTTTTGTCAGGAAAGTGCCTTGGTCTACAGAATTCTGTTGATGATGGCCATCAGAAATACCACTCCTTTCCTTGATAGGTGCTTCAGGGCGTTGTTGGTGCCTTCCTCTTGTGTCTAATCTGATGATGTGGGCTACTTCCTCAGGGGTGGTGTAGCCTAGGTTTCCGTGATCATCGTCTTCTTCGTTTTGGTTTCAGACTTCTTTTTCGATTCGGACTAAGATATCCATGTCCTCGTCTGGTGACTCGTTCAAGTTCAATTGGCGTTTGATGGTTCTTCTGAAGGCTTCTGCTTTTTCCTCGTCCATATGGGCTAGTCCGTGGACGCCGTGTAGTGGTGGGGCCTCTCGTTTGTCTTGTATCAGGATCTTGGCGAGCTTCCACAGTCCTTCTTCTCGCTCTGTTTCTCACCCTGATGAGCTCGCGCAGTTCGTCGTTGATATTGGACAACCCCTTGGGCTTGTCCACCCATCCCGTTGTCGTGCTGTCCTTCATTGTTGGTTGTATGGCTTTTTAGAACAAATATTTTGTTGTTAATATATTGTGACTAAAATAAATCTCCATTGAAATGCACGTGCATAATTAATTGATGGAAAGCCAGACGGTATAAATATATATTGACGTTAAAGATTTTAAAATTACATGTATGTTTGAAAAGCGTCGTTATTGATTGAATAATTATTTGTTTTTTGTTGTTTCTATGAGACTTTGCCGGGCAACCGACCATTTGTTATTTTTGTTTTCTTTTCCGCAGTTCTAGAGTCCATCTACAGTTGAAAACGCACCGACAAATCTGACACCCAAACACATCGTCTAACGGATGCTTGTCAGATATACTGAACTGTCGTTTGCCATTAGAAAACGTTGGCGGGATTGATACAAACGAACACAACTAATATGTCATTTTAAATGATGTTAGGTTAAAAGACTGGTAGTCAAAAATGTTTCCTATGTTGTGTGTTCACCACACTACTATCCTGCTTGAAAGAAACATGATTTCCAAAAAAATTAAAATTTGAAAAGAATGGTAAAATAGTAGAATAAAATGGAAACTCCAATAAATGGGAACATCGAATTCAAAGTAAATGATACTTCCTGTTCCATAACTATAGGAACTGATAAAGTATCATTGTTTTCCGAAAAAATGAATTCAGGTTTCAATTTATTAATACTAACAATTTATTCCTTGCCATTATAAAAAATTGTAAACGTAGTTCCATCCTTTTTGATACTTTGAAAGGGCCTTCAAAAGATGGAGAAAGTGCAGGTTTTAACACTAGTATTTTAACAAAAATGAAATCAGCTTTTTCTAATTCAGGCGAAACGAATATTTTATTGACTCCATGTCTTGAGAGTGTTTCTGGTCTAAACTGATTAAAATTTTAGCGTAAGTGATCTAAAATTTTATTCGAATTTGGTTCGACTTGGCTGTCGACTAAAAATTCACCTGGTAACCTCAAATATTGACCATATACCAACTCCACTACAGAGCAATGCAAATCCTCCTTGAGTGTGGTTCTAAGACCCAACAACACAAAAGGAAGATGTTCCATCCAACTTCCATTTTCAACTAATTTAAGTGTTCTATGGAAACGTTCAACCATACCATTAAACTTTTGAACAAGTGCGACTCAACTTGTAATTTTTAGTGCTACGCCAAACCGTGGTGCATATTGATTTAAGAAAGTGTTTAAGGTACGGTCTATCTGCAGCGATTAATCGAAGCGAACAAACGTTACGAGTAAATGCAGCGATAATTCGTTCAGGCATGATCTCAATTGCAACGATTAGTGGAAACGATTAATTCCAGTGTGAGTCAGTATTTAGTTGTGTTCTCCAATGTAGTGTTGTTTGTAATTTGAAAATCATAATGAACAATATAGTGTTGGCTGCAATAGCGTTAATAGAGGAGGAAGAGGAAGAAGAAGATGTTTTATTGACAACCATCTGTAAACCACGATGCCAAACGATAAAAATTTTTTTTTAGGATAAGCGAGGGATGTTTCAATATACTGATTCAAAGACACTCAATGGATGATGACACTAAATTTAAAGAATATTTTAGACTCACAAGAGCCAGTTCTTCAGTATATTGTCATATATATCCGAGGACATAACAACAATGCCCTCTACCTTTGTGAAATATCCTATTTCACCTTGTCAGAAGCTTGCCATAACCCTGAGGTAAGTATTTTATTAATAATTTCAACAACTACAGAAAATATCGATTCAAGAAAAAGTATGTGCGTAAATATATAGGTATGGTTTGTTTCAGATTCCTTGCTACCGGAGAATCATTTCGGTCCATGGCTTTTAATTTTAGAATTTCTCATAACCATATAAGTAAACTCGTCAGAGAAGTTTTGAAAGAACTGCGTAACAAGTTGCTCCCGATTTATTTACCAGAGCCTACGACAACAGAGTTGAAGCAAATAGCAGAGGATTTAAATGCTAGATGGAATTTCCCAAACTGGTGTGGAGTAATTGATGGAAAACATATACGCATAGTTTGCCCGAAGGGGAGTGGAAGCCTATACTTCAACTATAAGTCTTATTGGCAATAATTGATGCTCGGTACAAATTTACTTGGGTTGATCTTGGTGCTTATGGCAAAGAAGGAGATAGTGGAATATTCCAGAGGTCTTCTATTTACCAACTCATACACAATAACAACTTTTTAACAGAGCCTACTCTTTTACCTAGGACTGATATTATTCTACCTCGTGTCATTGTTGGGGATGAAGCATTTAAATTGACTGAAAACGTTTTGCGACCTTATCCTAGAGATCAAGCTAAGGCAGACAGGGAAAAGAAAATTTTTAATTATCGTTTGAGTCGAGCCCGAAGAACCCCGGAAAATGCTTTCGGCATTTTATGTCAAACTTTTCGTATATTTTATACACCTATACGAATCCAACACTCGTAGATGACATTGTTATGGTTTCGTGTTGTTTGCACAACTTACTCAGGGGTTCATGTACAGCTAATCAAGAAGAAGATGATATTGATATTGAAATGCCCACCGAAAATATGATACCTTTACGTCACACAGGTGGGAACACTTCGGCAGCAGCATTCCAAAACAGAAATGCTTTTAAAGATTATTTCAATAGTAGTTTGGGAACTGTTGGTTGGCAGATGAGGTACATTACTAGAACTGATATTCAGTAACGTTTATTAATTAAAGTCATAAAAAATATGAGCGTATTCTCTTTACTGGAAAGTTGTGCTGCTGAATAAATCAGCACAGTCTTCGTAAACTCTAGGCGGCTCAACCGAACTTGGTGCCGAATAACACGAGTCTACACAAGATGTGGTAGTTTCTGATTCTCGCCTTGTAGGGTGATACGATGACATATAACTCAAAGAAGTAGCAGGGGTAGGCACTCGGCTTAGGGAGTCATACGATGACGTAGAACTGACTCCATAATTTTCCAACTCCAATTCATGGAGGACTTCCATCACTCGCATCTTAGCACGAGCGGCAAGCGCTGGCGGAAAAAGCATGACAGTTGGTGGCCTGAACTGAGTTGATTCCACTGTGTTCCCTCCACACTGACGGTATTGAGATTCTACCATTTCGTCCACTGTTTCAGTGTCTTGAGATGCTTCCCCTTCTAGCGTTTCGTCTCTATTTTCGACCACGTCTTCATCAACTACTTCGTCTGCTGCTTGCGATGAATTATTATCTGCCTCGTTTGTTGCCGTTATTACATTAGTTACTGTTCTAAAAAATAACAATAAAAATCAGTTACCTTAACAATTTACCAGAGTATGTGTTCATACTGTCTGTATGTCGTCACTCTATCAAGAAAAGCTAGCGCATCCATGTGTTCCCATTTGGTGGTTCACTTGGCTGCTTCACCAGTTCTGTGTCTGCCTTCCTTTTTCTTCTTCCAATACACATCCTTCAAACTTTCCCATCTCTTCTTGCACTCCTCAACTTAAATATAAAATACATATTTCAAGTTCATTTCATAATAGACTCTTGATCCACCAAATACTAACCATTTTTGCTTATCACCTGTGAAATTTCTTCCCAGGTATTATCTCGTACATTTTGATCCTTATATAGATTGTATTTAGGGTCGTAGAGAGCAGGATGTTGAGCGACCTCATTGATCAGTCTTTCATTTTCTTCTTTTGAAAACCTTTATTATTATGTTTCGCCATATTTTAAAATAATAATAATATGGAAAAATTCAACAGGCACAGTATTTGACACTATACACAACTTCAAGAAGATGGCGATTAGCAAAACGTGCGCGTTTAAGTTGCCTCCAAAGCAAGTCGACTGTGAGACGCGGCGTTTTGCTACGACTTGTAGCGACTTGTCACAGAAAATAGACCGCTTACTCACATACGCAAATCAGCAACCAGCGCGTCTTATCGCTACGTCTAATCGTGTCGATTAATCGCTGCAGATAGACCGTACCTTTTACGATGCTTTTGGCTGAAATATCGCGTAATGGATACGCTTCTGGCCATCTAGAAGCCCTACCGATATCCATTAGGATATGTTCAAAACGTCCTTCAGGAACGTCAATATCACCTATTGATGCTTTAGTATGCATGAGAACTTTTGGTTTTTGGCATGGATGACAACATTGAACCCATTTCTGCATGTCTCGATTCATTGTAGGCCAGAAATAATTTACTTCAATCATTTTAGTGGATAATTTATATCCCGTATGAGATAAGCTATGTGCGTTGTGTGATACTTCACACCACAATTTGATAGCAGGAATATCAACTGAAATATATTTTAATCAGAATTTGTTTTTAGTTTGATCGTTTTTGTGGCTCAGCAAAAATTTAAGTTCTTGATCTGATTTTCTGACATTAGGGTTAGATTTAAATCTACGATGTTCCTCCATGCGAGTATAAAAATATGCCACATGAACATTTTTACTTCCTACATAGAAAATATAACTCGTTAATTATAATATAAATTCTATGTAGCTGTTTCGAGAAGTTTGTGGTCTGTTGATACGATAGAATCTGCTCCTTTCAACATGTGCCGAAAATATTTTATTGCTGAAAAAAACGCAAAGATTTCTCTGTCAAAAGTAGAGTAATTAGCTTCGGTTTTTGACAATTTTTAGAATAAAACACCAATGATTGTCTGTGTCCATCGAATAACTGTTCAACTACGGCACTTGCATTCGTGGTTAAACATAGTTTAACGCCATCCTTGGGGTGAGCTAATAAAGTAGATTTAACAAGCTCTCTCTTTGCTTGCAAAAAACTACTCATCTGAGCGTCGGAATATTTGTCAATGTTTTCAGTTTTATTTTTAGTCAAACTGTTCACGAGTTCGTGCAAAGGACAAAGGTTTTCAGCGAAATTTTAAACAAATTTACGGCAAAAGTTTACCATACCGATAAAACGTTGTAGGTGTTTTACGGTCGTTGGTATTTAGAAATCCTCGATGGCCTTCACATTTTCCTTGCTTGGAACCACCCCCTTCTTTGAAATTTCAAAACCGAAAAATGTAACTTTTTCCACACCAAAAATACATTTAGTTGGTTCAATATTGATGCTATATTTTTCTAATCTTTGGAATAATAATTCTAAATCCTGAAGATGCTCTTCTTCATTTTTACTCTTGACAAGAATATCATCGATGTAAAAATAAAGAAAATCTAAAATTTTTAGGACGTCTCCCAAAATTTTGCAGAATGACATCTTCAAAAGCACGTTCTTCGGGTGAACTTTCTTCATGGACAGCAGATAGGGAGTTACCACACGATAAAATGATACCGGGATTCATTTCTGAGAATTAGCGGCACGCACGCACGCACATTGTACATTTTCTTTTATTCTTTTATTATATATATATTAAACTGAAAATTATCTATCAAGATAAATTAAAACAGAGATATCACTAAGTTAATGTGAATCTTAGTAATAGATGACAATAAATCCAATAAATTGCATAATAGTCCATAAGACAACAATTTAAATATGAGTATAAATATGTGAAGAAACACTTACAAACAAGATACAACTAATATTGCATATAAAAAAAATTGCTATTTAAGTTTGCAATTATTTTTCTTCAAATTATATTTCATGACAGAAAACACAGACGTAACAAATAAATTACGTAAACATTAATTTGGTACATAACAATGATTATCACGGTATAATATTACATGAATTTCAAAATAAAATTCCATAATTGTAATTTTATATATTATAGACACTTTTCAGAAACCCTGTATGTTATGTAAATTATTGATTATTTTGGTATAAACTTCAAGGTCAAAATGTCATCGTAAAATGACGTTCGGTTAATAGTTCGAACGGTGTAATTTCGGAGTGACATTAGGAATGCATAAGAACAAAGTGAACTTATCTACAATAACATAGAAAACAGATATTTGGATTTGAAAACAATGATGTTTATTTATAAACAATTGAAAAATAAAACAAAAATTAAAAACAACTAAAAGTTGTTGATTGAGAGCTTGGGAGACGCGGTGTAGATTCAATAATGTGAGGACACATTAAAATTTCTCTCCTCTAAATTTTTGTAAATCTCAAACATTTGATATATTTTAAGTTTAAAGAATTAATCATAGTATTTAGAAACAATGATGCTATAAAATAACAGAAAATTTCTATCGAATACATAATAAAAAGTGAAAAGTTAGTGAAACGCCGAGAATTGGTAAGGTGAACAATTTACCTTTATTAATCTGCTTTTCGTTTGCTCATTCACGTATCTTCCGTGAATAAATTGTTGCTCCTGGCGAAATAAATCACGTCACATCATTTTAATATCAAGATTTCGCTTTTATGATCATAGGTGATCGTATTTCTTCCAAATGTTTCATCCCAGAGACAAGAAGATGCCAAGCATAGACTTTTCCTTTCGTGTGTAACATATTTGTCCTATAAAACATCGTTCATAATTTTCATTTGTTAGGTTATATTGTGTAAAAATTTATTCGTTGGTAAAATTATTAGATATAGATATTCAATCTCCACTAGATCGGGATAGAACATTGAAATTACATTAAAGGAAATAATAAAGGAAATAAAACTCACCAAATCATTGCGATAAATCATCAGTTTGCCTCACAAACACACTTGGTTTTTCATTCTTTATTTAATAACTGAATTATCATTACCATAGAATAACTCAACGTCACGTCAACATTAACAAATTATTAGAGTAGAGATTGAATGGTTTGTGGAAGCTTTCAAAAACATATAGAGATAAGTATAGGAAGCGAAATTTATTTGATATGTTTCATATTTAATAGTATTCATAAAAAATAAAAAAAAACGTACTTACGCAAAGGTTTAATTAATATGATTATACAATTATGATTCAGAAAATGTTCATTATTCAAACAACTATTCACAATTAAAATCTATTTATCTATGTTTTTCCTTTCTTTTCTTTGATATCTTACCTTTCAGATTCTTGTTACTACCGATCGCCAAGTGCCGAATCTCATCCCTGAGGTATAGTGTCATAAAGTTACATAACTCATAATTTTGTTACTAAATAAAATTTTGAATTGGAAATTAGCGGTTAGCTAAACCAATTCTGGCGCCCACAATCATTAAAAAAAAATATTTAAAATCAAATCAATTATAAATACATACTCATAAATATAAGATCCATAATAAAGTAGCATCCCAATATAGGATTATTAATAAATAAATAAATGTTATTACTCTAATATTTTAAATACATAATAAAAATGGCAAGCCCAACGCATGGCGATTGTTGAACAATTGAAATAACGCTAGTAACAGGAACAGGTTATTATTTTTGAGATATCTGAGGGAATTTTTTTAAAAACAATGACAGACAAAACAATAAACGTTGACGAACTGACGGTAGAAGACTTAAAAGAACTTTTAAAAACTAGGAACATGGATGTGAAAGGAAATAAGCAGACACTGAAAGAACGTTTGACAGCGACCCTTCAAGCTGAAGAAGCAGCAGGATTGGAAGAAGGAGATGGCATAGTGAAAGAAGTTCACCACTACGTAAAACCGACACCAAATGAAAATCAACAACTACTAGACATGATGAAAATAATGATGGCAGACATCAAAAGGACCAAAGAAGAAATAAAAGAGGACATTAAAAAAACACAGGAAAGCACAAAAGATGAAATAAGAAGTACAAAGGAAGAAATCAATAAAAAACTGGATCAACAAGAAGAAAAATTTGCAGGACATATGGTGGAAATGAAAAAACAGTTTGAAGATCATAAGAAAGAACAAGAAGAGAAAATGGATAAGTTATATGGACATCTAATACAAGAAGGCAATATTAGGAAACAAGAAATTGAAGAGATGGGAAATAAACTGCGAGAAGAAGGAAAGGAACAGATAGGCAGAGTGGAGAAAAATATAATGAAAACCCACGCCAGAATAAACGATGTTGAACAAGGCATTCAATTAAATTTGTCGATTGCGGAGGAGATGAACCTAAAAACGCGAAAAGAACTTATATGGGAAATGGATTCAAAACTAAAACAAATCAAGGAAGATGGAAACTTACGAGACTTTACAAAATTGGAAAAGGAAATCAATGAAGATTTCAAGAAGAAGATGATGGAGTTAGAAAAAGAATTTGGAAATATAAAAAACAAAACGAATACAAACAGTAGCACTCAAGGGGTAAATTATATCTACAATCATGGGGAAAGTAACCTCAGATTTGACGGGGATACCAGGAAAATGCATCCGAAAATTTTCCTGAGATATCTCAAAAATAAATTAAAAGATATCAGAGATATAGAGGATCTTAAGGAAATAATAAGATCTCATCTACATGGTCAGACATTACTTTGGTTCACATGTAATGATGTGAACATTAATAACTTCACTGATTTTGAAAATAATTTCCTAAAACAATATTGGGGGGAAACTGAACAAAATTGTGTTAGGGAAAAGTTGTACTTTGGTAAGTTCGATACCAGAAGGAACAGCAATATGAGTAGTTATGCTCTATCATTATATTCACAGGCACAGTATTTAGAGCCAACTATTTCCGAGCAAGAAATAATAATATTCTTGTCTCGACACTTTAACGATAACGTAACGCAAGGCATAGCCATACAAAACATAACAAATTTCCAATCATTATTAGATTACCTAAATAGAGTACAGAGAACAGTTCATCATAACAATAATAGACGTGACAACGACGACTATAGAAATAACAATTACAGACATAATAATTATAACAATCAATATCATGACACAAACAATACTAACAACAACAGGAGATTTGACAGAAATAATGATAGGACAAATAACAACAATAACAGGTACAACAATTATCCAGATAGGAGACAACAACAAAACAATTATAATAGGAGAGAGAGAAGAAACTCTGATGGAGATATGAGAAGGACGAACAACATAAGACGTGACACAAGAACTGACAGAACGAACAGTTTAGAAAGGAATACGACTAATAGTGACACAAACTTTAATCAAACTAATTTAAGTAACAATAATCATAGTAATAATAATGTTGTAGTTCCCGTGTCATCCTCTGGTGCGGAACAACAGTTTTTCCACTAGAGGGTGAATATGGTAGGTTGAGTTGGTGCAGCTATGTTCACCCACGCGAATTTCTAAAGGTACAGGACCAGCTAGAACAAAACAATGAAACTTTAATTTATATATATGGAACGATAGAAGGCATTAGTATAAAAATATTGATCGATACCGGGTCAGAGATATCATTAATAAATAACAAATTCGTAAATCAATTAAATACATCAAAGAAAAATTTCGTCAAGGTACCAAAAGTAAGCTTAATAGGAATAAATCAAAAGAAATTAACTATTTCAAGTACTTCGATAACCGTCGCATTAAAATTCAAGGAATGGGAATCTATGATACAACTGCTAGTAGTGGAAGATATGGAATGTGAAGGATCGGATATTTTGTATGAAAACAAAGCAATTATTAATTATGAAGGAATGTACATAATCTTTAATAAAGAAAAAGTGGATTTTAGTTATGAAGAGAAAAATAATAATTCAAAAAGGGATGAAGAGTTAATAGAAGAAGTAGATAAATGTATTAATTATAATAAGAAAATCGAAGATGATATGGAACAGAGATATGATTATAGGCAGGAAGGAAAAATGAATGGAGATATGATGTTGGATGGCAATGGAGAAATAAATTTGAATAATAATAATATGCCGGAATGGAATTTGGATATAGATGGAAAAATAGAGTGGAAAAATGAAGTAATGGAGATGTTGAGAGAACATGGAAGTTTGATTAATGAAGAATCTCGAATTGCAAGAAATTATGTACACAAGATTGAAATGAAAAAGGATCAACAATTTCAACAAAGAAGCTATCCGATACCCTACAAATATCAAGAAGATGTGAAGAAATCTATAAATAAATTATTAGAAGATAAAATAATAGAACATAGTACCACCCCGTATATCAATCCAGTAGTAATAGTGAAGAAGAAAGACGGAGATATAAGAATATGCCTTGATGCACGAAATTTAAATAAATGTACAATGCCCGAGTATGAATCACCTTTAACTATCGAATCGATACTAGGAAAGATAAGTAAGGTAAAAGTTTTTTCCAAGCTAGACTTGAAACACAGCTTCTGGCTGATACCACTACATCCGGAAAGCAGGAAGTTTGTAGGTTTCAAAATTAATGGGGAAGTATATCAATTCCGAGTAACGCCATTTGGTATACAGAGCGCTACAGCAGCACTATTAAAAGCACTAAACAAAATTTTAAATAAATATGACCAATTTACGATACACTATGTGGATGATATACTTGTTTTTTCAAATAGTGTAGAAGAACATTTACAACACCTACGGACAATTATAACAGAACTTGACGAAAACGGACTGAAACTGAACATACAGAAATGCCAATTTTTAAAGAGAGAAGTGATATATTTAGGCTACAAGATCACAGAGACAGGAATCGAGATGGATCCAGAGAGAGTAAGAACCATTAGAGAGTATAAAAGACCGAAAAATCTGAAGACACTTCGGGGGTTTCTTGGTATGCTTAACTATTTTAAACGAATGTTGGAAAATTTAATTGATCTGGAATTACCTTTAATGGAGCTACTGAGAAAGGGAGTAAAATGGAATTGGACCAGTAAACAAGAAGACGCCTTCAATAAGATCAAGGAACAGTTCATTAGAAACATAAAATTATACCATCCGAACTATGAGAAGATTTTCATTTTAAGGACGGATGCATCCAGAAACAGACTAGCTGGAGTTTTAATGCAGGAATATGATGACATGTATGTACCCGTATCATTTGTCTCTAGAATAACGAAAAGAGCAGAGAAGAATTATGGAGTAAGCGAATTGGAGCTTGCTAGCATCATATTCTGTGTGAATAAACTCAGATACTTCTTACTGGGAGGAAAATTTATAATTGAAACCGATAATCAGGCTTTGTTGACAATATTGACCAACAAGATGAATAATGCCAGAATCCATCGATGGGCATTACTTCTACAGGAATATGACTTCGAGATAAAATATATTCCAGGAATTCAAAATATAGTACCAGACTCGATCAGTAGAATGGACGGAGAGAAAAGAAGAGATACGAACGAAGCTAGAGTGGGAATTAACATCATGAAGCGGAACAGTGGCATGTTTTCTTTGGAACAAATAAAACAGGAACAACTATTACTAGAAGAGAAATACAAAAGAAGATGCTCTGAAAAGGATGGAATATTGTATAAATTGATGAATGACAAGGAATTGTATGTAATATCTGAAAATTTAACAAAATTAATTGTAAGAAGAATACATTTAGATTTTAATCATTTAGGAATTAGGAAGACTCATATGATATTTCGAGAAAATTATATATCAAAAAACGATATCACGATCATAAAGGATTTCATTAAACAGTGTGGACTATGTCAACTATCAAAGGAAAAGAACATACATCATGAAAACGTACCGATATCCATCATAGCAGAAAATCCATTAGATATAGTAGCAATAGACTTCATCTCAAACCTTATACCAAGTTATAATGGTAACAAACACATTTTGGTAATCGTAGACATTTTTTCTAAGTTTATTAGTACCTATCCTTGTAGTAAAACAAATGAAAACTCCATTAAAGCATCGCTAGGAAACTATTTCAAGAAATATGGAAAGCCAAAGAAGTGCATAATGGACAATGCTACATACTTCCGGAACAAAAGGATAGTAAAATGGTTGAGAGATCTGGAAATCCAACAGGTCTTCACAAGTATCAGACATCCCAATAGCAATAGCAACCCTGCAGAGCGAGGAATTAAGGAGGTGATAAAGCATCTGAGGATACTTACATATTACGAAAACCGTATGTGGGAAGAACGTCTAAAGGAGACCACAGACTTTATAAACAACATACCTAATATCGTTACGGAAATAGCACCCATTACTTTATTTACAGGAACAGAACCAGATAGACCATGGTTTAGTGAAGTCAACTATAGTAAACTCATTAGAATAGCAAGAGAAAGACAAGCAAGACAAGCTGACAAATATATTAAAAGAAAACTAGCTAAACTTAGAAATAGGAAAACATTTAAAAAAGGTGACTTGGTAATAATAAAAGCATTAAGAGTACCTAATCATAAAAAAGGAATATGTTCTAAGCTACAGTTACCTTACGAAGGTCCTTATTTAGTCGAAACCAGTCATGGAATAAATAGCTATAAATTGATACATCCTGACACTCATCGAGAACGTGGAATTTTCCATATCAACCAGCTGCATCAATTTAACACCAACCAATCATCAATTTAACACCAACCAATCATCAATTTGACACCATCAGTTGTAACTAAAAAAATTGAGAAACATTAGAATTAGAGATATTATTTAGTTAATCAAGTATAAAATAGTTTATTTAGTCAATCTTAATTGAGAATTAATATTAGTGGAATTAAGATTCATTAGTAGGTTAAGTATAAGTTAATTATGAGAATCTAGAAGATTTCTTTAGTATTGAGAGAGATTTAAATGGGGAATTAATTAAATAAGTAGTACATGATTATGAAATCATATATAAAAAAATCAAGGTAAACTTCTATAGAATATTCTTGTCAAACCAAGAATAATTCTATAGAATTTTAGGGAATGTTAAACTGAAAATTATCTATCAAGATAAATTAAAACAGAGATATCACTAAGTTAATGTGAATCTTAGTAATAGATGACAATAAATCCAATAAATTGCATAATAGTCCATAAGACAACAATTTAAATATGAGTATAAATATGTGAAGAAACACTTACAAACAAGATACAACTAATATTGCATATAAAAAAAATTGCTATTTAAGTTTGCAATTATTTTTCTTCAAATTATATTTCATGACAGAAAACACAGACGTAACAAATAAATTACGTAAACATTAATTTGGTACATAACAATGATTATCACGGTATAATATTACATGAATTTCAAAATAAAATTCCATAATTGTAATTTTATATATTATAGACACTTTTCAGAAACCCTGTATGTTATGTAAATTATTGATTATTTTGGTATAAACTTCAAGGTCAAAATGTCATCGTAAAATGACGTTCGGTTAATAGTTCGAACGGTGTAATTTCGGAGTGACATTAGGAATGCATAAGAACAAAGTGAACTTATCTACAATAACATAGAAAACAGATATTTGGATTTGAAAACAATGATGTTTATTTATAAACAATTGAAAAATAAAACAAAAATTAAAAACAACTAAAAGTTGTTGATTGAGAGCTTGGGAGACGCGGTGTAGATTCAATAATGTGAGGACACATTAAAATTTCTCTCCTCTAAATTTTTGTAAATCTCAAACATTTGATATATTTTAAGTTTAAAGAATTAATCATAGTATTTAGAAACAATGATGCTATAAAATAACAGAAAATTTCTATCGAATACATAATAAAAAGTGAAAAGTTAGTGAAACGCCGAGAATTGGTAAGGTGAACAATTTACCTTTATTAATCTGCTTTTCGTTTGCTCATTCACGTATCTTCCGTGAATAAATTGTTGCTCCTGGCGAAATAAATCACGTCACATCATTTTAATATCAAGATTTCGCTTTTATGATCATAGGTGATCGTATTTCTTCCAAATGTTTCATCCCAGAGACAAGAAGATGCCAAGCATAGACTTTTCCTTTCGTGTGTAACATATTTGTCCTATAAAACATCGTTCATAATTTTCATTTGTTAGGTTATATTGTGTAAAAATTTATTCGTTGGTAAAATTATTAGATATAGATATTCAATCTCCACTAGATCGGGATAGAACATTGAAATTACATTAAAGGAAATAATAAAGGAAATAATACTCACCAAATCATTGCGATAAATCATCAGTTTGCCTCACAAACACACTTGGTTTTTCATTCTTTATTTAATAACTGAATTATCATTACCATAGAATAACTCAACGTCACGTCAACATTAACAAATTATTAGAGTAGAGATTGAATGGTTTGTGGAAGCTTTCAAAAACATATAGAGATAAGTATAGGAAGCGAAATTTATTTGATATGTTTCATATTTAATAGTATTCATAAAAAATAAAAAAAAAACGTACTTACGCAAAGGTTTAATTAATATGATTATACAATTATGATTCAGAAAATGTTCATTATTCAAACAACTATTCACAATTAAAATCTATTTATCTATGTTTTTCCTTTCTTTTCTTTGATATCTTACCTTTCAGATTCTTGTTACTACCGATCGCCAAGTGCCGAATCTCATCCCTGAGGTATAGTGTCATAAAGTTACATAACTCATAATTTTGTTACTAAATAAAATTTTGAATTGGAAATTAGCGGTTAGCTAAACCAATTCTGGCGCCCACAATCATTAAAAAAAAAATATTTAAAATCAAATCAATTATAAATACATACTCATAAATATAAGATCCATAATAAAGTAGCATCCCAATATAGGATTATTAATAAATAAATAAATGTTATTACTCTAATATTTTAAATACATGATAATATATATATATATATATATATATATATATATATATATATAATGTACCTAATTAGTATATATGTATATATATATAGAGAAGATATGGGAATATCGCGTGATATGTAAACAACAACAAAGAGATTCATGGGTAATTCACGCAAAAAGAAAAATGGCTACTGGAACAGAGTGGTAGCCGCGGACATGCATGTTTCTGGCTCATTTGCCGTCTTCAGCACGGTATGACCAAATAAGGGTGTGCATTTTGGGAGCAAAGATAATAATCGAAACATGGGAAAACACAAAACAACGGATTTCAATAGGGAAACCAAACGCTCATTTTTGCCTTCAATTGGAAGATCCAGAGTTTTCCTCCGTGTCGATCTTGGTTGTTGTCCTGAAAACTCGGGATCTTCCAATTGAAGGCACAAATGAGCGTTTGGTTTCCCTGTTGAAATCCGTTGTTTTGTGTTTTCCGATGTTTCGATTATTATCTTTGCTCCCAAATTTCACGTCTCTATTTGGTTATACCGTGCTGAAGATGGCAAATGAGCCAGAAACATGCATGTCCGCGGTTACCACTCTGTTTCAGTAGCCCCTTTTTCTTTTTGCGTGAATTACCCATGAATCTCTTTGTTGTTGTTATGTATATATTACTACTAAATAAATATTTTAAATGGTTTTTTTATATTGAAAGTGAAAAATACTTGGAGCGCAGTTGGGGAGTTTTGGTTTGAATTTAGGGCGAAATTTTTCAATTAGTGACTGTGAATTTATCAAAACTGACTTTTTGAACATTATTCTCGAATATTTGTGCATTTACATATCGAATAGTACTGTTCAATATTTGAATAATTAAGCATTTGAATAATTAAACATTAAATTAATTATTTGGTGTACATCCTTAAAATTGTTATCACATTATTAGACTAATGAATTAATAAACCTTTTTTATTTAATTTTAGTTGGTTATCAGCAATTGCTTGGCAATGCTTATAACATCCGAACAATTGGATCAAATTTACCTATACAGTTATTCAACTAAATACTGTAAGAACAAATTCAAAAATATATTTGCAAAGGAAAACAAAGATGCCGTTTCTATTTCAAAAATAAATGCAATATTCTTGCAAATTTGTGGAATTTCAGGTTGTATCAGTTATTTTATGACTGATTCAAATATTTTGTCAATTGATAAAATCAGGATATTTAATAACAAGTTTAAATATGTAGCAAAATGTATCATAATGTGTTACATAATGGAAACCGTTCGGAATCTTTCAGTCCTGTTAAACTCTTGGACTTACCTAATTTCACAACAGAAAATTCAATTTTTAATGATAATTGAAAGAATTGAAGAACTGAAGAACTTTAAAAATGGTTATATTAATAAAGAAAATAGATATTATCAAGAAGTTGTGAGAGTTACTTTGAAAAAGAGTGTTATTCAGCATTTACAAATCAGGGAGTAAGGCTTTGTTTGAAATAATTATTTAAAAAAAGATGTGTTATCTTTCTAATTAATAGGGATGTTTATTTACTTAAAACAATCTACCTTCCTGGAAGTCTCTAGATAACTCTAGTCACAAAAAAATAATGGTAAATAATTCGAAGAAATCCCTGCGGCTCCGCCAAAATTTTTACTTTTATACGTAGCTTTAGACAGTGTCGGATTCAGGGACTACACCAGTGTGCGATTTCGTAAGATCACCCCCTCCTTAAAAGGACGTTCCTTCCGGAACTTCTGTGTAGCCGGAACTGGATATTAATATCGGCAACTGGACCCATCTCTGCACTTTCCAGTCGTATGGAAATAACAGGGCACCGTCTTCAACGGGTACCGATAACGAGGGGTATAGCTGCAAATTAATATGTGGACATTGGTATCTTGGAAGATCATCTCTATCATGTTCCTGATGACTTGTCAATCCAGCTGGTTGCTCTCTATCCTCGGAATTGCTAGTTTCTCCACGTGGGGTTCTAGCACATGCTCTCGAAGGCTTCGTAGCGCTTCCCACACATTCCGGTAGGTGGATCGATCCGGAGATTCGTTTCTAGTACCGCGAATTATGTTTGAGTCTCAATGTCTAGCCAGGGGCTGGCATCTGATCTTCAAGTTTTTCTAATTGTGAAAACTTCTTTCGAAAAACGGTTGTCAACCCTCGTACGTGTTTGTGTGCGGCGGAGATGTTATGTGCCAGTGCATACTCTTCCGGGAGCGTGAACAAATCTTGTCTTTGTTCTCTATAGACTCCGTATCTAACTTTCCCGGTACCTCCGTATATGCCCATAAATTCTTCGAAGGCTGGGTCAGACTCTTGTTGTGTATGGTTCACTCCTTCCTCTTTTTTATTGTCCCCTTCCAATGGCACTAGTCGGTTTTGGTGAACCACTCTCAGTTTTTCATTGGGAATCTTGCTTATGCGATAGATGACGGCGTTGATACTCTTCCTTTTCTCCTCGTCGGGTTGTGTAACTTTGCTTTGTCCCCTTCTTTGAAACTGCCTTCTGTGGTCTGCGTGTCGTACCGTTTTTTCATTCTGTCGCTGGTAACTTGAAGATTCGTGCACATCGTTCATATTTCTTCTCAATTGGATCACGTAATTTTCTCCTGCTAGATCTTCGCCAGGCCGACAGCCAAACTCCAGATCACAAGGAAGCCTCATTTCGCGCCCAAACAGGATTTTCGCAGGTGTTTCACCCGTGGACTCATTAATGGCAGATTGCTAAGCCAACGCAAATAGAGAAAGACACTGGTGCCAATCTCTCTGGTGGCTGGAAACAACTTTGGACAGGTATTTTCCAATGGTCCTGTTCATTCTGTCGACTATTTCATCTGATTGTGGATGCAACGCTGTTGTCCTGGTCTTCAGCATTCCCAGCTTGTCACAAATTTCCTGGAATACCTGGCTCTCAAAATTTCTTCCTTGATCGCCGTGCTCTTCCAAGGGCACTCCATATCGGCTGATGAATTTTTTCACTAGTACATTCGCGACAGTTGTGGCCTCTTGGTTCGGGATAGCGTAAATTTCCACCCACTTTGTGAAATAATCCATTACTACCAGGATGTATTTACCACCATTTTATGTCGTCGGAAATGGTCCAGCGATATTTAAAGCAATCCTTTTGTGAGGGCTTCCAACATTATATTGTTCCATGGGTGCCTTTCTTTTGCGATATGGTCCATTATTCGTAGCACAAGTCGTACATTTCTTACACCAGTCTTTCACATCGTCGGAGCTGTTCATCCAATAAAACCTTTCACGGATACGCAGAAGGGGTTTCTTCACCCCGACAACACCTACCGATGTACTGTCGTGTAACTTTCTCAGTACTTCTGCAAGTCTCTGTCTTGAAACGCCAGCTTCCCTAGATTCCGCCTTGTTGCAGTGGGAATAGTCTATTGAGCACGGTCTGGACAGGGAGTCGGCATTTTGGCTCGTTGTTCGATGTTGAAATAGTACTCTTGAAGTCATTCAATTCATGTAGCGATCTGACCCTCGGGATTCTTAATTTGCATTAACCACTTGAGAGCTGCGTAACCAGTCCGAATTAACAGCTTTCTACCATATATATACCGGTAAAAGTGTTTTACGGATTTCACTACCGCTAAAAGTTCTCTTCTTGTGGAGCAGTAAATTCGTTCTGGGTTTAGAGAGCACTTTACTGAAATATTCCAGCACTCTTTCTTGCCCTCTTTGGATCTGTGAGAGCACTCCTCCAATTCTTACTTTGCTTGCATCAGTGTCAAGAATAAAGTCTCCCTCTGGTAATGGATATCCTAATATCGGCGCCGTGGTTAAATGCCTCTTCAAGGTTTCAAGAGCCGTTTGACAGTCTTCGACCCATTGAAAAGCTCTTGTTTCTTCTGTGAGTCGACTTAGGGGCTTGGCAATCTCTCCAAACTTCCTTATAAATCTTTTATAGTATGTGCAAAGTCCAAGGAAACTCCTAATTTGATGTTTCTCGGCTGGTTGCGGCCATTGCTGAACGGAAACAATTTTCTCTGGATCCACCGCCACTCCTTCATTGCTAACTATGTGACCTAGTTTGTTGACTCGGTTTTGGAATAGCTGACATTTTTTCGGATTTAAGATGAGCTGGGCAGCTTGAAGTCGTTTGAATACATTTTCCAAATTCTTCAGGTGTTCGTCAAATGTCTTTCCCAGTAAGTACTACGATGTCGTCCAAATAGACCAGGCATGCCTTCGAAGACAACCCCCTCAAGACATTTTCCATGATTCTTTCAGATGTCACGGGCGCATTACAGAGCCCGAATGGCATGACGTTGAATTGCCATTATCCACTTCCGGTGGTAGAAGCAGTCTTTTCTCTGTCGTCTGGGTCTATTTCTACTTGCCAATAACCAGACTTCAGGTCCAAAGTGGGAAACAGTTTACTGTCGGCCAAAGTGTCTAGCGTATCGTCGATAAGAGGCAGAGGATAGCTGTCTTTCTTCGTCACGTTGTTTAGCTGGCTATAGCCCACGCAGAATCTCG
Source organism: Galeruca laticollis (assembly GCA_963921935.1). NCBI lineage: Eukaryota > Metazoa > Arthropoda > Insecta > Coleoptera > Chrysomelidae > Galeruca > Galeruca laticollis. Next base: position 21,093,240 of record OY998181.1, on the reverse strand, counting down.
TAGTTCTATCCTTTTTCTTGACGAGCACCACTGGAGACACCCATGGACTAGTAGATGATTCTATTACTTTTTCTTCTGCCATCTCTCGAATTATTCTTTCAGCGTCCCCTCTCTTCGCTCGTGGTAGTCGTCGAGCTGATTGCCTAATTGGCTTGGCATTATCAGTATCGATTTTCTGTTTGACGGTTGATATTCTACCAGTCTTCCTTCCTTTTGGTACGAATAGATCTCTCATTATCCTGTTATCAGTTCGATTCAGGGATTGACCAGCTACTGATTTTGAATCTGGCATTGGAATTGTCAGTGGCCGTTGTTTCGATAACTATAGACATCACTGGTATGCAGGATCCAATCCTGGTATTCTTCTTGATGGTAATTGGGTAATCGTTCACGTTTATCACTCATACTGGGATCTCCTTCGCCGACGCAACCAATCCTTTTCCAATCAGTATTCCATTACCAACTTCTTCGCCGTGGTTCCTTGGCTTCCTCATAACCGGCGTACCTTCCTCCACGATTCCCTGTAGCTGCGCTACTATCATGATTTCGCTTCGTGCAGGGAGAGCGCTATCTTCCTGTAGAGCTGACAACACCGTACTGCCTTCATATGGATGGAGGAATACCTCTTCAGAACCCACTTTAATAGTTCTGTTTCTAAAGTCCAACTGGAAATCATGTAGAATGATCATGTCCATTCCCAGAATCCTTCAATGTCAGCTACGATTACCGTATGCGTGAACTTTTCTGCGCCAATTCCCAATTGGATTTGTGTCTCTCCCCGTGAACGTTGGCACTCTCATCTGTGGCGGTCCGCAGTCCCGTTGGTGAAAGCTTCTTCTTGGAGTTCATTATCTCTGGTCGTATAATGGTTCTAGTTGCTCCAGTGTCTACCAGCATAGTATATCTTGCCATTCACTTCGCCATCTACATATATACACGAACTATGTACATGCCCTAGCTCTCCACAATTCCAGCATCTGATCTTTCTCGGCTTCTTGTCCATCATTCTTTTTATTAAACTGACGTACTAGTCAAATCTGTCTTCGCCACCTTCTTCTTGGATGGTCCTAATTTTGTTATATCCCGAAGCCTTCGTTGCTGCTTCATATTCAAGAGCAGCTGTCAATGCGTCGACTAATGTTTTTGGATGGGCTAAGCGAAGCCTCTTCACTATTTAGACTATTTACTTGTTCGATGTGTATATCACGAGATAACTTTATAAACTAAACTTCTCCCGCTGGTCGGTCCTTTATATATTAGTGCCTTTTTTACTAGATAATTCTAGATTGCGGGTTGCACAAACAAAGTTGGCTCTCTGGAATTTTCTAGATAAGACTGGTCACAAAAACAATGTCTAGATAAGATAGTCACAAAAAATCGTAAACAGTTCTAAGAAATGCCTGCGCATCCGCCAAAATTGTAACTCTCGTACATGGCTTAGGCAAGGTCGGATTCAGGGTCTACACTAGTGTGCGGTACCCTACTTTGAACCACTCTTTATAGAATAACACACACGTGGATTGTCCGTGGGCTGTGCGTATGCTGGGTTCAATATGCTGTGGGCCTGAGGATGAATACTGTGTACAACTACGACATTTGTCGGCCAAATATGAATGGTCCTAGGCTCACCGCTTATTGAACCCAGCACACGCATAGTCCACGGACAACTCACGCGTGTGTAATTCTGTAAACAATGGTTTAAAGTAGGGTACTGCATATTGAGCCCAACCAACGTTCGCTTGGGTCGGTTTGAGTGTGTCGCACAGTTTTCGTGGGACGTGGGTCGTGTGTACAGCTTGATTTATTAAAATTGGAGAAGTTAATAGAGTTAGTCCGAAGTTTCCCAGTTCTTAATGACACCAACCATGAATATTATATAAGATCTAAATTTAAAGATGAGTTGTGGGCAGAGATTGCCAGAAGGAGATAACTTATTAGGTTTATATCGTATATTTTAAGTAGGTTTGTATGAATAAGTATGTATGTATAATGTGGACCATTTATGAGGTATCTTATGTTATGTATAAAACTTCTTTGTTTCAAGGTAAACTATTATATAAGGTGTCCCATTTCAATCCGACCGGCGAAATAAAATAAGAACGTTACATTTTCGGAAAACAGTTATACAGATTAAAGGCAAATATTCGATGCCACCAATACTTTTAACTTTAAGTAGAAGGTTTAAGGTCAAATTTGTTCCTTCTGAGTCAGAATTCATGTCAATAAGTGTACGTTGATCGTTTGCAATCATTGTGGAACTGGCTCTAGGTTAGGTATGGCGTGGGTCCAATACGCGGTAGATACGAGAAACGTGGACGAGGGTTGCGCATGTGTTGTGTGTGAGTTGTGCGTGGGCTGTGCGTGTGCTAGGTTCAATATGCGGCAGACCTTATACTATCTTCATCCCAACAGTCAGCTACTCGGCGTCGTTTAAACGACTGCCGGGATTATGTGAAATTAGCTTAAGAAGAAAGTGGTTAAAACTTGCATTAACACCCACTCATTTTTGTGAAGATCATCTTGATGGAATTTCTGATAAACTACAAACACCAACATAAAATCGTTCTTGACAGTTTTATTTTTGGTTATGTGGCAAAAATAAAGTCTCAAATACTCAGTTGTGTGTTTGATGTGTATTTAAAAGGCTTTTTCTAAGTAACTAATTACTTAATATGAATCAATATTTTCAACTGAACGTATCATACGGCATCACCGCCGTAAGCCCTTGAAGATCTAGGAATACCTACACAAAATAGGAGCGTAAATATACTATTAAAACTTTTTATTTCGTTGATATAGAAGTTAAGTAGTTCTAAATATGATAAAATAGTATGTAAAACGTGTAGGGTGTCTCCTTCAATTGTAATAAAGTATATCAGTCTAAAATTATAGGTACTTACAAAGACATGTTCACGTTTCTGAGCTCCGCTTCACAAAAATCCTTGTTTCTAGCAAACTTGCCACTATCAAAGAATCAGTCTCCGGTACACTTTAAATTATTGACTTTTACCCTGACATCATTAATATCTGATAACATAACCGACAAATGTCAAATTATTTTCTTCTGTTCTTCAATTTTAATAGAAAGACTTAACAATTATGTCTTAACTTATGACTTAACAATTATGTCGGTTATGTTATCAGATATTAATGACGTCAGAGTAAAGGTAAATAATTCTAAGTGTGAGTTACAACTAATTTCTTTGATGAATCAAGTCTCTATTGTGATTAAAATCGTGAAACATGATGGTTGTTGTAACAAATTATCGACAGAAATGCGACACAGGTCATAGTTTTAACTTCGTTATGACAGATAAGTCAGCTTGTTTGCCGGTCAGTGACGTCATCGAGCTTTGATTGGTGATTGCAGTCACGTGATAATGGGTCATAAATTAATGTTATTTAATTTTCGAATATTTATGTTCTTAAATGTGTAAAACATAACTTAACATAAATTTTTATTATGAGTCAACATCCCTATTATTGAAAGTAAAATTAATATAACTTAACCAACCTAGCATGGCACTTTGGATATGCGCGAACCAAAAAGAGATAAAGAGTGCTTACGGCTGCTTGCAACCCCTGTGTCATATAAATCAGAGGGGTTTGGGTTAAATTTTTAATTATAATAAGTAGATGCGTTTTATCTTTTATCTCAAAAACTTGAAAAAAACATTTTACAAATATTTATTGATAGATAAAAATGCCTAGTTTATTTTATATTTATTCAATTGAAAATTCCACTAACATTTGAGGCACATAGAATAATAATGGTTCTAACTCCAATAATTTGAAAATTGGCGCCAGCCATTTAAAAAGTATCAATCTACCTTGATCTGTCATTATATAGGTGATCTAACTCCATACTTGAGTTTCTGGTCAATAGATGGCACTATCTTACTCTTATTGTGATTGAATTTCTTTATAGTTCAGTATAAAAATGGTACAACTATCACATTCAGAATAATACTGGAACATCTTAGGAGTTAGACCATTATTACTTGCAATAACAGGACTTTGCAGAACGTTTTGTGTGTTTATGATGGAATAAAAGTTTTATAATGGACGAATTTAGTGATTTCAGTGACTCTGGGTCTGAATATATATCCATCGAGTGCGGATAATCTTATGGTAAGTCTAATTTTCATACTTTGAGTCAATATTGAGTTAATTATGGAAACATAACCTAAAAAATTCGAAAACAATTTTTGCCAATTAATTCGTGCTTTAAGATAGGTTTAATTATTTCCAAATTTATTTTTAATTTGATGCTATACATTTTTTTATTATCTGAGAAGTATAAAAACTGTCAAACCGATTTTAATGCATGTTTTTGGTATTATAGATGCAGAAGCTTCACATGGCGAACAGTTAGGATTTGACAAGGGATTTGGAGTTGTTGAGCAGGACCCACTACCATCCACAAGTATGGGAAATGTTTTATATCTCAAATTATACACATTTTACAGGTGGCCTTGTAAAAATCAAAAGCTGAAAACGATCTAGGAACGAGAAAAATTGAAAAATTAATACTAAATAAAAAGAGAAATACTGGAAAAGAGTACATTTCTAGAAGAGGGTTAAAAATGAACGCAAAATAATTCGAAAACATTGACTGCAACTGCAGAAAGAAGTGTATTGATTTATTTTGATTAACCGAAAGACAAAACGCGTTTGAATCATTTTGGAGGCTTGGCGATTATGTGGCGCAAAATAGTTACATTTTTGGTTTAGTAAAAGCTTCACCCGTGAATAGAAAACGCCCAAAAGATGGATCTCGTTTAGGAAAGCATACCCATTTTCAATACGTGCTGAAGACTAATAATAAAACACATAGAGTTTGCAATAAATATTTTCTTGATGCATTTAAAATAAGTAACGGCCGTCTGCACAGATGCATTTCGAAACGAGAAGCCTCAGATTGCAGAGAGCTAAGAGGTACTACAGGCTCTAGAAAGTTGGACGATTCTGATATTGTGAGGCACATAAAAACATTTCCGGCTTATCAAAGCCATTATTCTAGAATTAAAAATCCAAATAGAAAGTATTTAAACAGCGGTCTAACTGTAAAGAAGATTTATGATCTTTATGTAGAGGAATGTCGAACCCAGAATATTGAACCAAAAAAATTGAAATACTATTATCAGGTATTTAATACCAGATTTAATTTGCATTTTATAATTCCCCATCAAGACACCTGCAAGTTATGCGATAATCTAGAGTTAAAACTAAAAGGTGCCGACAATGAAGATATCAAAAAAAATCTTTCAGCTCCAAAGAAGTTGCATTTACGGAAAGCAGGATCGGCGAGAGAGTGTTTACGAAACGATTCAAAGTAACATTTGATTTACAAAAGGCTTTGCCTTTTCCTAAGCTTACAACGTATGTGGCTTACTACAGAAGAAATCTGTATTTGTATAATCTGAGAATACATTCCTTCAACAGCAATACTGGTTACATGTACGTATGGAATGAAACACAGGGAGGGTGCGGTTCACAAGACATTGCAACTTGTTTAGTAAAGCATTTAAAGCTTTATGCTGGAAATCATAAACATGTCATTGCTTATTCAGATTCTTGTACAGGGTAGAATCGGAATATATAGATTAGTTTATCTCTGCTAAAACTTGTACAAGATCCAGAAGTTGAAATCAACGTCATAGATCTTAAATTTTTTTGGTATCTGGACACTGTTTTCTTCCTAACGATGGCGAATTTGGTATAATAGAGTCTGAAAGCAGACGCCATGGCATGATTTATCATCCAGATGAGTGGATAGATATAATTAAAAACTTCAAGCGAAAGGAACCTAAGTTTGTAGTATCTGAAATTCAACATGAAGAGTTTTTAAGCACGACAAATTTAGAAAATTTGATTACCAATCGGAAAACTACTACGGATGGATATAACTTTAGCTGGCTTAAAATAAGATGGCTTCGATTTCAGAGAGATCTACCCCTTCAATTTCAATTTAAGGAAACTCTAAATCCAGAAACTGAATTTCATATTGTTGATCTTTCCAAAAAGAAAAGTGTTGGTAGGCCTAGTAGGGGTTTGACTAATGTAATGCAACAACCACTTTATCACACAAGAAGAACTGTGACAGCTGCAAAGAAGAAAGACATGATGGACTTGCTGCCCTACATACCACCCGTACACCATAATTTTTATAAAAACTTGCCCACTGAGACAGTCACCCGAGGTTCTGCTCAACAAAACCTGGAAGATAGATCTTCCGACGATGAAATGATTTATGATTAGACCAACTTGAACAAAATCGTTCAGATTTATAGTGGTCTAAGTCCACATTTTTTTGTTTGCCTCCTAGTTTTAAGGTGTTTTTTTGCAAACATTCTCGATGTGTTATAAAACCTACTTATATTTTACTGTATTGGTTGAGAATAAACATTTTGTTGAATTTTTTATTCGAATTTTTATAATGAGCCTAATTATTAGAAATTAACTTGTTTGGAGTTAGACCATTATTATTCTATGTGCCTTATTTGTTTATTCAATATTGTATGGTTTTTAAATGTTTTTGTATATAATATAGGTAGTACAAGTTATGAGACTAAAAAGTAAAACCAATTATAAATTAAATTATAAATAAATTACAAATCAATTACACTAAGCTGACAAATTTTTTGCACATTTTGTTTACTTAATTTCTTTGCAATTATTGGTCAATTTTATTTTCTATTCAAGCTATATAGGTCTTTCACTCCGTTTGAACCTTTATAATACTAATAATCACTCATTTTATATGGAATAAAGAAGTTCGTCGAAGCAGTATCGCTTGTATTTCGACCTTACATTTTTTTATAATAGCATATAATTGCAGTTTTGGCAAATCATTATTATGAAATTAACTGTCTCGACCCTTACTTCGTGGAATCTACTCATATTAGTGTTTTAAATGAAACTCAACGTTTCTAGCTAATTCCACAATATAATGAAAAATGTTGAAAATTCTAAAAAATTGACAATTGTTTCGATAACTGAATATCATCGTTAGAATGACAGAAGTTACATTTCATTTGATGCCTACCTGATGTTTAGTAGTTATATTTGGCTAGACCAAGAAGTGACCTACCTTGTGAATGACTTAATATATGTTAATAGAAAAAAGAAGAAGATGTGATATTACAAATATTGAAGCTTAGATATTATTAGCCCTATGGTGATATCCTGGATATCATTTTTCCAATTAAGGTCAGTATAACTGTGCAATTATATAGAAAACCAGGAAAACTATATCTGCTGATCTTTACAATTATCACTTAAGGAGACAGTTTAATAGTGGAGAACTCTGTTCATTGACGACTTCATATTGTGTCTTCTAATTTCCAGCTCTTCAAGGACATCCAGTTCTTGTTTCTTATCACAAATATGTAGTACTTCTAGTTCTGTGTTAGGTGTCAATGAATGGTTGGTGTCAAATAGATGTTTTGCGTAATGGGATTTACCTGGTTGTTTTAATCTGTATGCTCGTAAGTGTTCACTGTATCGGATTTAAAAATTTCTAAGGGTCTGACCCAAATAGACAGCATTACATTCTGGACATTTGAGTTTATATATACCTGATTTCTTTAATGTTGGTATTTTTGTTTTAACATTTAACAATTTTGTACTTACGTTACTTTCTGTTTTAGAAGAAATTGTTGCATTCGTTGCTAGAGATATTATTATCTTTGAAATATTATTAGAAATATTTCCTGCATATGTTATGGTTTTATAAGTTTTTATTTCTTCAGTTTGTTTAGGAAATATTAATTGTAATGCTACTTTTTCCTCTTTTTTATTAATTAGCTTATTTATCATATGTAATGGATAACCGTTGGATGTTGCTATTTGTCTAATTGTACTTATATCTCTATCAAAATTACATTTGTTCATAGGAACTGAAAATGCTCTATGTATCATTGAATAATTGTATGCCGCTAGTTTATGTGACAGGGGGTGATTGGAACTATAAGGAATTGTCACATCAGCATGTGTTGGTTTTCGGTAAATTGCATAATCAAGTACATTATTAACTCTTTGAATTGTCAAATCAAGAAAATTGATTGAGTTATTTTCTTCAACTTCTAATGTAAATTTAATTTTTGGGCGTAAATTATTAATGTGGTTGAAAAATATATCTAATTGTCGTTCACTACTTATGAATCAAGCTAATATGTCATCTACATATCTATGCCAAAATAAAATATTTTTTGAAATATTACTTTCAAAGATTCTTCTTTCTAAACTGTCCATAAAAATGTTTGCCAAAATAGGTGATTGGTAAACCTTCATTTTGAATATATGTTATTGTCAAAAGTGAAATAATTCTGATTAATACATACATCAAACCAATTAAATATATCTGATATTATTCCTGGATTAATATTTTTAACTTCTAGTAATTTTCTTACAAGTATTAGACATTCTTTAGGAGGAATTTTAGTGAACATATTAGTAACGTCAAATGAAATAAGCTTATCTTGTAATTTGAATGCTTTTAATTTTTTTATTAGTTCTATCGAATTTCTAACTGAGTATTTAGATTCATATCCGTAACTATTAAGTATATTGTTAAGCTTCTTTGCCAATATATTATTAGTTGTATTAACATAAGAAACTACAGGCCTAATTGGTTTCGTTATTTTATGTAATTTAACGGTTCCATATAATTGTGGACAATTAGGATTCTTATTTATCATGGACCTCTTTTCGTAATCACTTAAAAGAAAACTTATTTGTTGGGTCTGCTCTAAGAACTTTTACATCGCTAGATTCTATAAAGTTATATATTTTTGAATTATAATTTTCAGTTGTCAAAATGACAGTTGTGTTCCTCTTATCAGATTTTGTAACTGTTAGGTTATTATCGTCTACTTTCTTTTTTATTGCATTTAATACTGTAATGTCATTTTTTGTTTGACGTTTAACTTTTGAAGGTTCAATATTTTTGATTAAATTGGCAATTTTTAATTTCTCATAAAGAAAATTATTTGAATTAGATTTTAAAGCTATTTCTGACTCTGTAGCTATAATTTGTTTAATATTATTCGTAAATTTTGGTGGTATGCTGTACTTTAAACCTTTATTTAACAATTATATTCCACTATCTGTAAAATTAGTGTCTGAAAGGCTTTCTAATCGTGGTGCAAAGTGTGTTGGTATGTAGGTACTTACAGTTTCATGATGTTTAGAGTATCGAACACACACAACATAGAATTCTACGTACGATATACGTCACCAGCATGTGGCTGAATGCAACTTCCCCAAATTGCGTAACGTTCCGTGTCAAGGAGTACAGTTGGGAGATGCACGAAATGCTACAGCCCCTTTGATATACAGGTCAGCCGATGCCCCTAATCGTAGACGATTTATTGGCTATGTCGGTTCAAACCGACGATGATTGTGATGATGATTTCGATATCCTTACTTTCAATTCGGGTGACGAAAAGTAGGGAAGCAATAGTTAGCTTCATAAGAATAGTTACAAAATTCAATTGAAAGTAGTTTATAATAGTAATACAACTTTCAATACTGTGAAAAAAAATAATGAATGATCAAATTATTTGAAAAGCCAATATTCTTTTTTCATTACTCTCATCCAAATTTCAATTTTATTCTATTTTATCTTATATAATGTCTCTTTATACGAATAAACCATTGAAAACTTTTCAGAAATACTTGTTTCAACAATCAACGATATAAGAAGGTATAAAAAACACAATAAAAACGGTTGAAAAATCGAAAAAAAAACACATAAAATATGCGATTTCATTTGTTTCAACAATCAACCGTACGTAAAATTCATTGTTCGTGATAGTGGTAGGCGTATTTCAATAACAAAAATCGGAATGAACCAGGTGATTGCTGATAAAACCGAATTGAAACGCCAAATTCGGTTGGGCGGAGGACGAGTTTCAAACGCTGCTGCCGCCATATTCTCCACTGTTTGGAAAAGGTAGCAGTGGTTTTTCTTACATAAAAAATGATGATTAATTTTTTGAGGAGGTCGATGATGATAGACACCTGGATGCGAAACTGTATGCTTTTTCATATTGTCCAATCCCTCCTTATTTTTTTATTGCGTTAACCGGTCCTATAGATGGCAGCAGGGCCATTTTGTGTTCTGCTATGAATGAAATGACTTTTTGGTTATGGATATAGGTATTTTTTTAATAAGTTTGTTGTGATAAGGTGCACAGTCCAACACAAGAACACTACCTGTAGGTAAATTTGGAATAAGTTTTTCTTTTACCAATTTTGAAATTTTTTTATAATTCATCTCATTATAAAAGGAAAATATCATCCATGGCTCAAATGTGACTGACAGTCGATGTCACAGTATTTTTAATAGTTGACAACAGTGCAGCTACTAGTTTCGGCCTACATACGGGCCATCTTCAGGCTACAAATTATTATTTTGTTATAATTAAAGGAAACATTGCAAAAGTCTCCAACCTTACCTGATCTAAATTTTTTTTCAAACTCTACTTCCGTGGGTGACACATGCTGATAATCATAAATGTGAAATTTGAAGATTAAAATTTTTGAAAAATGAAAAAGTTTTGATTATAATTGAAATTGGAATGGAGTAATAGAGTTAAGCTCAAAGGGAGCAATCAACCATGAAAAGAAAAATATCTTATGGGGGGTAAGAGTTGAACTGCTTAAATTTATGTATATGAGAGAAAGAAATCTTGTCTATATGACCGTTGATATCCTCAATTCTCAGAGGGAAGAGTCCAACTAGTTCAGGATCGATTCCTAAAAGAAAGAGTCTGGGCAAGTCAACCTCAATTCCCATAGGGAAGAGTCCATGCTGGTAATATAGTTGGAGTGAAGAAATTAAAGGTGACAATCTCTGGAAAGAAAGTGCTTCACCATGTAAGAAATTCTTATAGACGAATATAAGAGATGAGCACCATGTTGTGAACAGGAAACTCCCATCATAATCGAGTTCTTCGCAAACATTATGCGTAGGTATGCAATGTGTTATAATTTAAAATGCTTTATCTTAACTGGGTCTGGCCAATGTCGTCTCGCATTGTATTTGTCTTTTTGCCGGGCGGCGTTTTCATTTGCGGAGTAGAAAACGAGGATACTTCGTGCTTTCCAATGACTTGGAATGGAAATTCGACGAACAGTTCGTAAGCTAGCACTAAGGGCAGCGGATATGCGTTCACCGATCTTTCTTTCTTTCTCTTATCCTTATGCCTTCTCAGGCGTCGGAAAGGGAGTTCTTCATGTACCTATTTTTTCCATTCTCTTCTGTCCCTGACCAATTCCTTCATCTCTCCTAATGTGTTTCCCATGTTTTTACCAATTTCTTCAATCTGATCTATCCATTTCCTCCTGGGTCTTCTTCTTTGTTTTTTTTCTTGATATTCCTATTTCCATAACTTTTCTCACAATTCTATATTACTTCATTCTTACTAGGTGGCCATAACAGTTTAATTGTTTCTTTTTAATCTTTGATATTATTGGTTCTTGATTAGTTATGCTTCTGATTTCTTCGGTCCTTACTTTATCCCATTTTGTTTTACCTGCTATTTTCCTTAAATATTTCATTTCCATTGCATTTATTTTTGTTTCCTGTTTTTTCTGCATTACCCAGTTCTCACTAGCATAAGTTATAGTTGGGACTGTAATTTTGTTGTAGATTTCCAGCTTTGTGTCCATATCAATGTGTTTATGGCTTAATATTGTTCGATTTAAGGAATAATATAATCTTGTTGATTTATTTGCCCTGTTATTAAGTTCTGCATCCCTTCTTCTGTTATGATACTTCCTAGGTAATTATAATTTGTTACTCTATCTAATGTTTTGTAATTACATTTCAATTCCTTGCACTTAATCCCCTCTCGCTGTTTTTCATTTACTATCATTACTTTGGTTTTTTCTGTATTTATTGTCATTTTTATATTTTCTATTTCTCTTGCCAATAAGTTGATTAGTTTCTGCATTTTATTTTTTTATTTTGCTTTAAGTACAATATCGTCTGCATACAGTAAATTACTTAATCTGACCGGCACCATGTTTCTGTACCCTATTATCATGTCCAGATTCCCTCCTTGTCTTCTTATTTCCTCCACTATTTTGTCCATTATAATGACAAACAACAGTGGACTTAAGCTATCGCCTTGTTTTATACCTTTTTTCATTAGAAACTTTTCCAATCTTTGACCTCCTATCTGCACTCTTAATTTAACTGTCTCGTATGTGCTTTTAATTAAATTAATTAGATCTTTCGGTAATTCTAAATCTTCCAATACCTCCCAAATTTTTTCTCTTTCCACTGTGTCAAAAGCTGCCTACAAGTCAATAAATGTTAAATACATTACTTTTCCCGGTTCTATTGTATTATCAATTAGCCTTCTTAATATATATATATATATATATATATATATATATATATATATATATATATATTATCATTTGCTTGTCGTTCTGGTCAAAAAGCTGCTTATTCCTCTTCTAATTTTGCTTCTACATAACGCCTTAATCGGATCTCCATTATTCTCGTGTAGATTTTGAAACTGGTTTGGACTAAGCATATTGGTCCATAATTATTGCACAGTCACTGATCCCCTTTTTTATGTATTGGCAGTATAAGGGTATTTTCCCAGTCTTTGGGGATTTTTTGAGTATCCCATGCTTCCCTGTATATGAGACACAGCCAGTCTTTTCCTTTTTCTCCCATCCATTTTATCAGCTCTGGCGTAACTTCATCATCCCCACTGGCTTTTCCTATTTTAAGTTTCTTTATATCCACTTCCATTTCTTCTATTTGGATTGCATGGTATTCATGTTCATTCCATTCCTCTTCCGCTATATTCGTTGTTTTCTTCTTCAACCTATTACTAAATTTGTCTTCGTAGTGTACTTTCCAAGTCTTTAGTACTTGATTTATTTCGGTCTCCAATTCGTTATTTTTATTCCTTTTCGCCTCCTTAACCGCTTCCTTGACGATGTTTCTTTTTCCGTTATATATTTTCTTATCTTCCTGTGCTTTTGTTTGGAGGTATTTTTTCCATGAGGTTTTCTTTTATTTTACTAATGTTTGAATTTCTTTGTTCCACCACTTAGTCCTCTTTAAATGTTTGTTGAATTTATTTCTTCCACATATATACCCTGCTTTTCAAGTAATATTTGTTTGAATACTATCCAACGTTTTTCGAGTGTCCATTCGTTGTTTTCATTAATCAATTTTTCGAATTCCCTGCCTGTTTCTTCCTGGTATTTAGATTTTTTTCTGTGTTTCTTGATTTACTTATTGCAATTCTAGTGAATATTACTTCTTCTGTCTTCATTGCAATCCCTCCCGTCTACTGATTTTTTTCTCTTTCTTGACACCTGCTCGATTTTTTAATCGGACATACCGATGACAGTAGTCGCTAACTGTCACGATCCATTGAATGGCGGCTTGAAAATGAATATGTTCATTATTATTTTTCTTTCAATGAATATGAATTCCGAACAGTGGCTATTATGTATTAAGTCTGTGGAATGTGCAATATATGCCAATAATTTCACTTATTACTGAACCTATTTCTGGATTTTTTTATATCAAATACAGAGTGTCCCAAAGAAGAGTGACTGATTTTAAACATAAATGCCCAGCTTATTAATTGCTCCAAAGAGATGAGATTTTCACTAGTTTATCAAAGAGATTTTTTCAGACTTGGCTGGCATTTCATCTCATCAACACAGGGTGTTTCACTAATTTTGGTCATATTCAAAGGGGAAAATATGTATTATTTTAAATGGAACACCCTATAATTTTTGATCTCAACCTCCTTTCCAAAAATGTATAGTTTTCTATCTTTTGTTTCATTAACAACAAAGATATTCGAGGTTTCCTGTAGTAGTACATTTTTAATTAGTAGTTTTATATGAACGTATTTTGATGCCTAAAATCAACTCATGCTGTGAACGTTTGACGCATAACAAAATCATTTAAGTTGGTTTCATGTAGTATGCATTTTTAATTATGTAAATAATTGCCAACAAATCTGACAAACAGTTTATTTAGTAAGAAAACATAATAACCTTATTCAATACATATTAAGAGCGAGGAACAAAAAAGTTACAATAAATGCTGCATATACCACCCTCTTAGTTTATGCATAACTGTTAGCGAAGTTTTAAATTTTCAAATTAATTTTCTAACATTTCTTGCGCAATGTTTTCAAAAATGTTCCTGATATTATTTTTTAGTTCTGCTAAATTGTTAGTCTTAGGATTGTAGCACCTATCCTTCGCATATCCCCAGAGAAAACAATCTGGGACAGTTAATTCAGGAGACCGCGGTGCCCATTCAGCTCGACCTATCCACTTATCATTAAAAAAGGTTTTCAATGAATCTCGTGCTATTAACGAATAATGTGGTGCACCGTATTGTTGAAAATAAACGTCGTCGCTAATTCCATCTTGAACTAGTTGCGGATAAAAAAAAGTTTCCAACATATCCGTGTAATTAGTACCCGTCACTGTTGGTTCCGAAAAGAAGAAGGACCATATATTTTTCGCCGAGATAATGCACACCAAACGTTTACTTTTGGACTATCTCTCTGAAATTCATTAAAAGAAATTGGTTTTTGAGAACCCCATATATTCTAGAATTATGTTTGTTACACATGCCATTAATGTGAAACGTTGCTTCATCAGACATAATGAATTGGGTTCGTTACTTAATAAGTCAAGTAAAGTCTCACATACCATTACTCGTTTTTCATAATCTGACACGTACAATTTTTGATAAGTATGAATTTTGTATGGAGTTAGTTTTAAAATTTTTGAACATCTTTGAATGTCACTCTTGCTAAGCTCTAAAATTCCAGCAATTTTTCTAATTGAAATTTTATTATCGTTATCATGTAGCACTTCATTAATTGACATCGACTTGTTTAAAAGACCATCATTATTTCTTGGTTTTTTTAAGTGTGCAATGCAACCAGTTTCGATAAATTGTACATACCATTTTTTAATTATATTCATCGACGGCGAATTTTTTACAAATTTCCTTCTGAATATCCTCCTTGTTTGAATTATTGATTTCGTTTCTGCATAAATTATTACAGTTTGAGCTTTTTCACTCACTGTATAGATCATTTCGAAGCCGACTTATGACTTAACAAAATCACTATTGTCAATATTGCTGATTTTGTTGTGATGCGTCAAACGGTCACAGCATGAGTTGATTTTAGCCATCAAAATACGTTCAGATAAAACTACTAATTAAAAATATACTACTACATGAAACCTCGAATATCTTTGTTGTTAATGAAACAAAAGACAGATAACTATACATTTTTGGAAAGGAGAATGAGATCAAAAATTGTAGGGTGCTCCATTTAAAATAATACATATTTTCCCCTTTGAATTTGACCAACATTAGTAAAACACCCTGTGTTAATTAGTGAAACTAGTGAAAACCCCATCTCTTTGGAGCAATTAATAAGCTGGACATTTATGTTTAAAATCAGTCACTCTTATTTGGGACACCCTGTACTTTTGAAACTGTATAACGACCTATCCATTAATCTTCTATGAAATATAATGGTAGTATCATATTTTTGTAATCTATTTCTTCTGCGTGGTTCTGTATTATTCTTGTGAATGGAGCCATAAATTTTGATTCATTGTTTACTTCAATCGGCAGTTCGTTGTAGCATTTTTCGGTTCGTCTCAGATTGATTGTTGATGGTGTGTGTACATTTCATGATGTATAGTACTTCACCTAAAACTCTACCTATATGACCTGGTTCGTGTTCCATTAATTAACTGACTGTATTCTATTTTTGAGTATATCTTTTTTATTAAACACCTTCGGTGTATTGTGTCTGTGTATAGCATGTTTACGTCTCGTTTGTATGCTTTGTAACGAGGTTTTCGTTACTAAGAGGTTATTTTGTGTCACCGAGTGTATTTTCATTTTGTATTTTCTGCCGCTGAGTATATTTATTTTATATTATATATTATCCGTTAGGTATTCTGGCCTCCGTATAAAAATTATTTCATAGTTTATGTCACCGAGTATATAGATATATAATTTATATTATGTATCACCCGTTACATATTCGTTCCTTTGTATACAAACCTTTTTTTTTAGCTTATGCCGCCGACTGTATTTTCATTTGATAGTTTATGTCACCGAGTATATATTTAATTTATATGATGTATCACCCGTCACATATTCGTTTCTTTGTATATAAATCATTTAACAGTTTATGCGCCGAGTATATTTTCATTTTATAGTTTATGTCGACGAGTATATATAATCATTTATATATTGACTTATAAGTATTGTAAAGTATTGTAAATCTCCGTGAACATTTTATTTTATTTTATCCCTTGGTTTCGGAGTAGAACCAATTGTTGTAACAGGATAATAGTTATTCAAAGTTCGGATATTTTAATTTCTTTCCTATCTAGTTGCGATGGAGAAATCATTTTTTTCTGTGTAAAGGATTTATTTCGAATTTAAAACCCAACATTTGAATGTACTGGTCTCCCCACTGCATCGAGGTTGATATTGGTAGAAGCGCGCAGGTCGAACTAATCGAGAGAGAGAGGGGGAACAGTGGGGTTGGAAGGCAGATAGATTTTAAAATCGAAGAGAGAGTACCGAAGTGCTAGCCGACCGAAGCAGAAGCGAGAAATTGTGCATCGTCCGTAGTAAATTGTTTAGCTTTGTTTTGCCAATTTTTCTTATTGAGTTTTTAAGGTAAGAGCTTTTGAGTAATAAAAATCCGAAAACTAAATGGTCTTTTCCATTATAAATTTAGAATATTGACGCAGTTGATTTCATTTTAAATTCTCGATAATTTAGTCGCTGTAAAGGTGAGAGTTTTTAGTAATAATTAATCCGAAAATATTTGGTCTTTTCAATTATCAATTTAAAATATATATGTAGTTGATTTTCATTTTAAAATAAATTAGAATATCTTGTACATTGGAGTGTGGTAAAGCATTTATATATCGCATCTGATTTGATATCTTTCCCGATTTTCCTTTTTCGTAGGTTTCCTGATATTAGTTCCATTTTTTTTAATACCTTTTTCTTCGATTTTGTAGGGACAATTCTTGATTGAAATATCCGTTTGCGCCAGGCATACATAAACGCTAGGGCTCCCGGATATTTTAAATCTAGAATTCCCAGTTTCAATACCTTTCCCGAGTTTTCTTTCAGTGGGTTTTGTTGATATTAGTTCCGTTCTTTAATAGCTTTTCTTCGATTTTGCAAGGAAAATTCCTGTTTGAAATATCCGTTTGCGCCAGGCATACATAAACGCTAGGGCTCCCGGCTATTTTACATCTCGAATTTCCAGTTGCAATACTTTTCCCGAGTTTCCTTTTAGTGAGTTTGGTTGATATTCGTCCCGTTCTTTTTAATACCTTTTTCTTCAATTGGTAGGGACAATTCCTGATTGAAATATCCGTTTGCGCCAGGCATACATAAACGCTAGGGCTCCCGGATATTTTAAATCTAGAATTCTCAGTTTCAATACCTTTCCCGAGTTTTCTTTCAGTGGGTTTTGTTGATATTAGTTCCGTTCTTTAATACCTTTTTCTTCAATTGGTAGGGACGATTCCTGATTGAAATATCCGTTTGCGCCAGGCATACATAAACTCTAGGGCTCCCGGATGTTTTAAATCTAGAACTCCCAGTTTCAATACCTTTCCCGAATTATCTCTTAAATTTAGAATTCCCGTTCTTTGATAACTTCTCCGATTTTAGGGAGAATCTTGATTGATTCTAAAACCCCCCGTTTTCATTACCTTTCCCGAATTTTTTTTAGTGGGTTTTCTTGATACTAGTTCCGTCCTTTGATACCTTTCTCGATTTTGTTCAAATTTTATTGACAATTTAAGTCTAGAGCCCCGATCTCTAGTATTGTTTTCCCGATCTGATAGTTTTCTTTTTAATAACGCCTGACCCGTTCGTTGCATGAGAGTTTATCAAATATTTGAATGAAAAGACCACCAAACTTAGAATAGTTTTGTTTGCTTTTGCCGCTTCTTTTCTTTGCATGTACGCTATTTTATGATTATAAACCACTCTCGCTTATGTCCTGTCTGCTTCGTCGCTAATAATACATATGTGCTTTTGAGTATTGTTTATTTTGTATATATAACGGCTGGGTAGAAAGTATCATTGCAATAAAACTGTGTTGTGTTTTATTGACCTATTATAGACTAGTACTTCCTTATGGTAGAGTAGTTGTTTGGCTGCACAAATTTTAGTTTCTCCGTAGTGTGGATCAGGATAATAATATTTATTTCAGGACTAGCGAGAACATTTGTTTTATATATTTAGCAATAACCTCCCGAATTTTGACGACAATAGACCCCTGGAATTTACCGTACCTCCATCTGAGGCTACCTGGAACTCTCGACGAGTGAAGTCGAGGGGCCGTGGGGACAACCACGTTAAAAATCGCACCCGAGAAAGTATAAGAGCAAGAGGCCGCTACCGATAAATCACGCGCAACGCAGCGCGCAGACGTCGCCTCAGGGAGGGAAACGCGTCACAGCTTGTTCTATGTAGAGTAGCTTGCTATTTACGTAATTCATGAGATCGACATTCTGGGGTTGAATTGGCATTGTCGGCTGTAGTTTTTGATTGTCTTGAAGCATAATGACAAATCGCGGATGTTCTGTTTGCCATACTTCGATACCGCATAGGAAGTTTCTCTTCTATAGTGTTAGTGCGAAGTTTTTGTCTCTTTCTTCTATTACTATTAGCTCTCTTGTCATTTTTTGTTCGTTATTTTGGTGCCATGCCTTTGTATAATTGACTGAAGCGGTCTTCACCGGTTGTTGGTTCGTAACTGGACAAAGTGAATTCTCCTACAGTGGATTCAAAACAGCAACCATTGATGAATTTACTCTTTGTAGACGGATCTCGTTTGTTTATAGAATTACTTTTGCTAGGTAGTCTTTGGTTGTTATCTTAACTGTTGCTATTATTACCAGGTCATTCCAGCTTCTGCCGTTTTCTTGGTATGATATAGCTTTACATGTTCCAGTATTGTCTAGTGTACCGCCTACTCTTAATGATGCTGTTGTAGTACAGTTCATTATTATATTGTCTATAGTTTATTGGTACAATTGTATTACTTTGTATCTCTGGATGGCTCTGCGTTCTTCTTCTCCCAATTTGTGGACGTATGTAGATAACTCTTCGTTGACGACGGATGTGTGGCTGTGCACCCTGCAGTAGAACATGAATCCTTTGACTTGAATTAGGCACGACCATACTTTTTGTAGTTTAAGTTCATTGCATTGTATGACTTGCGTTGGATTCGAGCAATCTTAAGCAATTTGTCCGCTTGCTGTTTGTAAACCGCACATTACGAACGTTACCAAGGTTATGAGAGCAATGTGTCGTACTTACAGTACTCTAAATTTTAATAATCACAACTGTTAATACATACATTTATACATTTAAAATTACTGGTATTAATCCTTTATCGTGATATTGTTAAATTTCTTATATTAGTGTTAAGCTTATGAAAATTATTTCCTTATTTGACCGAACTTTACAAATTAGAACTGTCCGTTGAAATACTTATTGGAATTTACAACCGTATCATTTATGCAGCTCCTTAGTTCTAAGTGTATGGAATGGTTTGTTACTTTTATTTCTTGAATAAACTTCCATAATTCAATAAAAAAAATTTAACTGCCTATTCTCTGAGTTTTAATTTCTTTGAGTTACTTAATCAGTCATTGCTATACTGTTATCTAAGTTCACTTGATTACTAAAAGGTAATGCAATAAAATTTGAATCCATTAATTGTTATAATTAACCTGTTAACTAAATTTACTTAAAAGGAATAGAAAAAAGTAAAAAGAAAATGTATACATAATGTGAAGCCCGTTTTGCGTCGTACTATCTCCGTGTTGTCCATATTGTTCTTGTTTTGGTTCTATCTCTTTTATAGCTAATTTGGAAATTCTTTGTTTGTCTTTGTCGCCTATTTAGATTCTATACGTGCATTTACTTTAACTTGATGAAACAAAATACTGAAAATTCGTCCTAAAGCGATGGTTCAAGTTAATATAAATTGCTGAAAATCAAATATTAAAGGTTTCAGTAAATTATGTTTATTCATATTTCAATAAGATAATTCATATTGACTGCATATTCAAAATACAAGACGAATACAATAAAAATATCGAATTCTAGATTTCCATGAATTGAGAATAAGACAAAGAACTTAACTTGGAGAGGTTCTGGAATCAGCAGCTCTCAGCTAGGTCCTAGAAGATGGAGATGTGTTAGTTTTTCATTCCGACTGGGGCGAATATGAGAAACCACCACAATATACTTTCAATTATTAATTAAACGGAAGAGGATTTTCGTATATACGATGTCGTTTAAATACCCAAAATTTGAAAGTGGCACTAGTTTATTAATATGAAACCATTAGTCCGATAGAATTAAAATACAGTAGTCTAATGGAAATCGTAACAGCCGATCGGCATCTTACAAGTATTTAATTTATAAACCTAGTATCACTACCGTTTTAAACAGTAAAAACATTAAAAACCCCGTCCAATAGATGTCATAAATACCTTTGATGTATCGACAATATCGCAAACACGAAATACGGATGTGTGCACCATGATGTTCACACTAGCACTGTTTTTTGTGAATGTAGTATTTGCGTGTTTGCATACTAAGTGGACGCGGTTTTACACGAGACGTATTTTCAATATGGCCTCGATATATGATGTCAATGCCCTGGACAACATATATCTGAACAAATCACCAGTATGGCGTCAATTCATGACGTCATTACCACTGGCCAAGACACTGATGTGTATTTCGGTATACAGGCTGAACTATGCTAGTTACTTGAAATGGAACTAGAGCGGATTTTCTCCTAAAAATAATTATAGTAGAGGTTACACTTTTGAAGCATTAAAAATATTATTTGAATTAATTTTTGCCTATACTAATTTATAGAAATAAAAAAAAATTATACTAATCTCAAAGCAACATACAAAATATGATCCATACCTTGTACAATGATTCATACTATATATATTTATGATTTTATAATTAATTCTTTTATTTTTATGATTAGGGTAAATGTAATATTTAGTTTCTATT
The DNA here is from genome assembly GCA_963921935.1 of Galeruca laticollis. NCBI lineage: Eukaryota > Metazoa > Arthropoda > Insecta > Coleoptera > Chrysomelidae > Galeruca > Galeruca laticollis. Next base: position 21,072,116 of record OY998181.1, on the reverse strand, counting down.
TAATTTATATACAAATGTTGGTTCGGCTAGCTCAAATATATATAGTCGGGCATGAGACAATTTACTCCCTTCGACTTCTGGATTTTAAATACGTTGGTACGCCTAAGTTATGGAACCTATTTTTGTTTATTTTATTTTTTTTTTATTAGAAAGAAACCACAATGACATACACTCTAATTATATATTTTATAAGAACTATGAAATGAAAATACGAAAAGAAGTATATATATATATATATATATATATATATATATATATATATATATATATCAATACAAACAAAATTTAAATCTAATACGATGAAATGAAAAATTAACTATAACCTAATAAATTTTGAATTAAAATACCCTTATGCTAGAAAATTGAATTTAAATGGCCAAATCAAAATTATTTTAGTTATCTAATTGGTTAACCAATAAAGTACTCAACACTAACCTGGCACTACCGATGTCTTCTTCTGGAACCAACAATCAATCTTCTACACCAACACTTCTATTAATGTGTCTACCATATACACATACTCTGGAACTTTACACGTAAGTTTAAAATTATATTTCAGGTATAATTTAAGATGTCATATTTTTCTTTTTTCTTTTCCAATTCAGACTTCAATTAATTTAGAAATATGATCTAATGGTACTCTCTGTTTATTTTATCAACCCAATACCTTTCTTTTCTATGTATTTTAATCCTTTATCTTCTATACCTTCAATTCACTTTTAAATCTTTTCAATTAACTTCTTCAACTTCATTTACACTTTCTATATACTTTTCTTTACTTATATGAGGACTTTACTTCTATTTTATTATAATTTTAAAATTTTATTTAACTACGTCCTCTCTCCAAAATATCATAAAATCATACTCCCATTTTTTAAAAATCAACAACCCCTATTTTCCCTGTCCGTTGCTATGGACAAAACTCATCATCTCACTAGATTTTTTTAACAATAATTTACAAATTAGAAGTTTTCATTTAATTTCATATTTTTCTTAACTATTTGATGATATTTAATGTTTTGTTTATTTCCAAAATAATTTAATTTATCTATTTAAAACTCTACTTCTCCAAAAATATCCCTATTCATAAAAAAAAACCTCTCATTGTGTAATACTTTTCCATTCTAAATTAGACAAATCTACAAACTGATATTTTTCAAAATATATATAATTCTTTTCAATTTCTATTAAAATTTGGTAACGATTATTATTTCTCATAAACTTGGCCTAAAATTATATTTACAAAAATTCTTTATGTGTTATATTTCATTGTCGCTTTATACGCTTGTCAGAATTATATAGTTCTATGACAACGAATTCCTGTCGCTGACATCGAAGTCTGTGGCGGCGTCAAGCTTCTGTCGCGGAAATTTCATGCTATGAAAGTAAATTTGACATTCCAATGAGTTATCTCTGTCAGAATAATAATAAACCTCTAAAATAATGATTCTGCTACTAATTCTGATTAAACATGTATATATATATATATATATATATATATATATATATATATATATATATATATATTATAGTGGATATATTATATTTTATTATTTTTATACTTATATGATTTAGCTTTATTTACCCGTTTTTACCTTCGGCTAGCCCTATATGATTATATGAAATTTTTTTTAATTGTATGTATTGTTTAAATTTTATATTGCAGTCGGAAGCATGAGACTTCTCTCTTTGAGTCCTGGACACCTATTAGAAAAAATTTTTACATATATGAACATTTACTTATTATGATTTCGTGATAGGTCTATTCCTGAATAAATTATATATCTTTATTTTAATCATCTCACCATATGATAATCGAATGAATGATTTAAACAATGTTCGTGAAAAGTGTTATGGACATTGACTGGAATAAGGAAAATACCAACACTTAAATAAAAATATTTCAATAAATTGTTGATGAAATCTTCAAAATTTTACACACACAAATATTCCTGAACCTCCTCTGTATTCTTTGATGGTCATGCGCACTGAACGCTTATAGTAGCTGCTTCGGCGCAACGGAGCAACTCTTCCGGTTCAACGTTTCTCGTCGTCACAAAATTATAGTACACAGGTAACATGGAGGATGCAAACGTTTAACAGTTCAATGTGCATCAATTTAGTGCATTTAGAATAATATGGTTGAAAACTTATATTAAACAGTTACATATATAATTCAAGTTGTGAATTAAGTGTGTGTTTGATAGTTATAAGAATAAGTCAGCATGCAAAGCGGAAATTAAGATTGGAAAAGCATTTATGAGTGGTGTGAACTTTGATTATTTTACAAACGAAAAACTTTTTACAAGTAAGTACATATTTAATATCTAAAATTATTGTTGCAGAAAATTAGAGTTCTTTAATTATCCATGGATAAATTTTTGTATTGATTATTTTAAAGTTTCTTTGGCCAATTTTAGATTATTCAAATTTAAATGTTCAAATTAATTTCAAAAGTTCACTTTTTCTTTGTTTGTTTGGAATTCCAAATTAAAAAAACTCAAATAACACAGACCTTATATTCCATTCTCGGCGTGGTGGACCTGCAACATCCCGTCTCTTTTCTTAGGTATTCCTTACCCAAGAAATACTCGTTCGGCACGTTTCACTTTTTCACAGGGGTTAATCGACATTAATATTATGAATTTTTTATTGATTTAGATTTAAAATTATTACTTTTACTTTAAAGTTTTTACAAAAATCTACTCAGAGAATTACATCCCAGTTCATCATTCCCAACTAACTCTCGACTTTCTTTTCTTTTCAAAATCAACAACATTTTTACAATCTCTAAAACACAGCCTCCTAATTTGTTATTTTATTCAACAATTGTCAATGATAATGTTTTTTTTATGGAAATACTGAATTCTTCAATTAAAATAGTCTTGGAGAGTGAAATCACTTGTATAAATGGTTTAACAATATCTTATAGAATATATAAATAATCTTTTACATGTATTACAATGGTTTCAATCCTTGTAATTCCTTTTTTTTTAGTAAATTTGTTTACAATTAATATACAATTTCTACAATCTAAATTTATGATTTATATATATGGAACTGTTTATTTTTTAATTCTTTAATTAGCACTAATTTCGCTTTATATAAACTCTAACTTAATTTCAAATTTACATTCTCTGTTTTATATTAACTTCCAACTCATTGAATTTAGGTTGGCAATATTATAACTAGACTCAATCACTTCCTTCATTGATTTCGATTTGATTACTAGATTTCTATGACATACAATATGGCTCTTATTCCGAATGTCATATTTCATACAGTTTTACTTTTATAAATTATTTTTTTCAAATTGTAACTTTTTATTGTATTTGCATATCGTTAATAAATTAGTGATTTGATTATTAATTCTTATTATTTTAGGTTTTGAACAAATTAACATCCTTTTCCCGATTCAAGTGTGGACATAGCAGCGTTCAGATTGATTTTAATGAAAATTGTTGACATTGACTTGACCTTAGGATTTATTTGTGAAGGTAACATTTTCTTAAGAATTAATTTCTATATTATCATTACCATTCTATTCCTTATCCTTAATCCATTTCTTAAATTGATGTACTCAATATTTTATAATACATTTGCTTAAGTCATTCATTCGTTTTATGTTAAATTTTGTTCTTAATTAGGTAGTGTCTAATGATACACCATACGTATATACAAAAAAAATTCCTTTTTAATTCAATCTAATATATGAATATTTATCTATACTAGAGGACTGGCTTAACTCCCCTCAAATTTAAATTTTAAAAGGTGTCTATTTAGATAACTTCTTAAAATTTCAATTTTCAATCTGTAATCCATGCTAATCGATCTATAGATTTCAGCTCAGTACTTACATTTCTGATAACATTTTTATTTTTATTCTTATTATTAAAATTTTTATGATATTCTTATAATTCAACCATATCAAACTCATTCCAAAATAATTTCTCATTAGGGACATAACAATAATGATTCTTACATTTTATTCTCATAATTCTTATTCTTATTAAATTATTCATATCTTATATTCCTTACTCTTTTCCACCGTTTCTTATTCAAAATCTCAATACTCATACTTCCTCCTTTACCTATCTACTCTTCTATTTTTTCTATTTCATCTTTTATACTAAGAACATAATTTTTAATTATTTCAATGATTTCCTATAATTTCATATCAATTTTCAACCTATATTCATGTCAATTTATCTATTCTTATAGTCGAACCTTTAACTCTTTACTTTCTATCCATATTTATATTTATTTTCATATTTCTTAATCATAATTCATCAACTTTATTTCATAACTATATTCATTATATCATAATTTTCTCATCATATCTCCCTATCTCATAATAATTAATCATATCATATACTTTATAAATATTTCTTTCCATTATTTCACTATACTTTTCTCCCTAATTCCTATAAAATTTTTCTTGACATGAATATTTCCTACTTATATCTTGATTTGAAAACTTTCTTTCCTTCTCATCTCTTTTACTGTTTATTTAATTATTTCCTATCTTATCCTTCCTATTTCCTACCTGTCCTTATTAATGAGTGTTTATTTAATTTTTATTATGTCCTTTATCTAAGAAATTCTCATAAAAATTTACTATTATACTAAAGCTTAACTTGCAATCTTTCTTTGATATTATTCATTTATCATTAATACATTATATTTCCTTATGTTTCAATTTTTTAGATTACATTAACCACGGATACTGTATGCTGCCTACTAGTACACTACCTATGAAAATTGAAAATCTTATGTTTAACTTGGTCATTATCTTCACGTTGTATATGAGAATACATCTTATGAAGTAAAATCGAAAAAAAAACCTTACATCTACCTATACTACTATCTATTTACATGTAAGTAACATAATATTATCTATTCCTCTTATCACTCTTTTATGGTGAATTATACTTATAAATTGATTCTATATTAAAAATACCCCTAATCATGTTTGTTCCTGGGTATGCCAATTTATAACTATTTTGTGCATTATCATTTATTATTTCATAAGGTCCCTCGAATGGCAATTGCAATTTAATACATTGGTCTTCTGCTTTATTAGATGTCTTTAATGCTCTGATTATAACCAATTCTCCTTTATTAAAGGTTGTTTTCTTCTTAATTTTCTTGTTCTGATCCCGTATATATTTTTCTGCATTCCTCCTTATTCTGATATTCACCTTTTCTAGTGTCTCTTCTAGAGTAGTATCTCTATTCAGAATCCATTTCCTTTTAGGTTGGATACCTTTCATTAAATAAATTGGACTTTCCTCTGTTACCCCATGTGGTAAATTATTTATAAATTCTTCAATTTTGTCCATATTTTCATCCCATCTAATATGTGTCTTTTGACAAAGAATTCTTAAATATTTTAAGATTTCCTTTATATATCTCTCAGCTGGATTGGAGCTAGGTCTTCTAATACTAATAAATTGTAGTTTTATTTGTTCTTTATCACAATACTGCTTTAATTTTTTTTACTTTCAAAGTATGTAGCATGGTCAAGTATAATTCTCTCAGGTCTTCCTACTTCTTCTATATATTTTTTCAAACATTCTATTACCACCTTAGCCGTTGATCTCTTACATGGAAAAGTTTTAACAAATTTGGTATAAACATCAACTATTACTAGTAAATCCTTATTACCCGACTCACTCCTAATTAAGTTTCCTATAAAATCCATTGCCACAATCTGTAATGGTTTATTTGTAATTATCGATTTTGCTGTCATGCTATTGTGGTAATTTTTTTCTTTGGCCAGTTGACATATTTGACAATATTTACATATTTCTTTCACTATACTCAAATCCTTCTTTGCCACATAATTTTCTCGAAACAAAGTCCATCATTTTCTTGTTCCTATGTGTCCATTCTCTTTATGTAGATGACGAATAATTTCCTGTGCAAACTCCATACTTATTACAAATACTTCTCTGTCCTCCAATTTCTTATACCACACTTCATCAATTTTATAGGCACCTTTAACTTTCTCATTATCAAAATGTCTCTGATCTTCTTTAACCTTTTCCAATGTAAATATCCCCTCTGTTTGGTACAATTGGTTTATTCCAATTTGAAATTTGGTTTGATTGTTCCCTACTTCATCTACTCTACTCAATGCATCTGCTACCACGTTTAATTTCCCTGGAATATATTTGATTTCGAATTCATATTCTTGTAACAACAAGATCCATCGGTGTACACGATTATTGGCATAGCGGTTTTTTAACATAGCTGTAAGTGCTGAGTGGTCAGTTTCTAAAATAAACTTAGCTCCTAATAGATAGAATCTTAGTTTGCTAATGCAAAATACAACACTTGCCATTTCTAATTCTGTTATCGAATATTTCTTTTCTGCTGGCTTAGTCACTCTGGATATAAAACTAATAGGTACTTCTTCTCCATCTTGTATTTGAATTAATACCCCTGCCAATCTTTCTATTGAAGCATCCGTTCTCAAGATAAAAGGTTTGTCATATTGTGGATGAAATACTTTTAGGCTGTTTAGAAAAATTCCCTTTAACTCCTGAAATGCCTTTTCTCTTCTCTCGTCCCATTTCCATCTAATATCCTTCTTTAATAATTCTATAAGAGGAATTTCTCTCTTACTTAGATCAGGAACTAACTTCTTGAAATAATTGATGATACCTAGAAACCCTCGTAAAGTTCTTAAGTTATGTGGTGTTTTATACTCTAGGATTGCTTTAATTCTCTCAGGATTCATTGTTATACCAGTGTCACTTAAAACATATCCTAAATAATCCACTTCTCTTTTATAAAACTGACATTTCTCTAAGTTTAATTTAAGTCCGGCATTTTCTAATTCCTTTAATATTATTTCCAGATGTTTATGATGCTTCGTTTCTGTTTCAGAAAAAATCAAAATGTCATCTATGTAGTGGAGAGTGAAATCTTCATACGGATTCAAGATTGTATGCAACGTTCGTACTAAGGCTGCACAAGAACTTTGGAGTCCAAATGGCACTACACAAAATTGATACACCACTCCATCTACCATAAATGCAGTGTATTGTCTACAACGATGATCCAATGGAATTAACCAAAAGCTATGCTTTAGATCTAATTTTGAAAATATATTAGCCTTTGTAATTCTTCCAAATATACCTTCAATATTTAATGGACTTTCGTATTGTTTTTTAGTAAATGTATTTATATTCCTAGCATCCAAACATATTCTAATATCCCCCGTTTTCTTCTTTACACAGGTTATTGCACTTATGTATTGTGAATTAGATCTTTCAATAATACCGTCTTGTAACATTTTATTAATTTCCTGATATACCTCTTGTTTTAATTTATAAGGTATAGGATAAGTTTTGATCTTAAAATTTTTTATTTCTGGTATGACTTCAATTTTGTGAACATATCTAGTCGCAACGCATACTTCCTCATTGAACAGCTTTTCGTGAGAATCAAGTAATTCATAGACTCTCTGTTTGTATTCCTCCGGACATAATTCCTCCCTCATGTTTTGTTCTTCTTCAGCAATGTGATTTATTTGTCCAATTGCACATTCGTTTTTTCCTATATCTGTTTGATAATTTGTTATAAACGGTATTGTATGATTATTATATATTATGTTTTGCATTTTATAATTTATTATAATTCTATGTTTACTTAATTCATCTGTACCCATGATTATGTCATATTTTAAATTTTTCACAATCAACAATTGTACTGATAAAACCTCACCATTTAATTCTAGGTTTGTCATAATGGTTTTAGTAGTTTCATATAATTTTCTTTCATTTGCCCCTATTAATGATATTTTATTTGTATTTATCACCATAATATTGTCCTGTTTTAAATTGTCTACTATATTTTGATTTATAATGGAAACTTCGGAACCCGTATCTAATAAAACTCTACATTTAATGTTATCTAAATTTCCCTCTATAAATACTAATCTATTTAATTCTGGGTTTGTTGGTTCTTCTTCTAATATAAATTCTCTAGGATGTTGATATTTAGAAGAATAGACAATATTATGCACATAAGAGCAACTTACTCGAAATTTGGATCAGAACTCGGGCCCTGATCACTATTCCTTCTTATCTCTTCCTGGTTTTGTATCATGTTCACCTGTCTTCTATCTTCACCTCCTCGACTATCTCTTTGATCATAATTCCTGTCTCTGTTTTCATTTCTTCTGTCCTCTTCATTATTCCTCCCTTCTCTTCTGTATTGTTGCCTGTTCCGATTACGATTGTCGTTATCATTACGTCTTCCATAATTTTGGTAATTTCCTCCATTATATCCATTATTCCAATTCCCATGATTACCATTCTGATACCCATTACGATAGTTTCCATTTCCGTTTCTGTAATTATCATATCTCGGATTTCTATCATCCCGTCCTGGTCTTCTTCTCTCGTAATTTCGATTTTCATAATTTCTCTGATCATTTCTCCATTCATTTTCTCTTCTATTCTGTCCATTCCCATTTTCATTTAATCGATTGTCTCTTGTATCGTTATGATTTGTATAGCTCCGTTCCACTCTTTGTAGATATCTTGATAAACTATCCATGGCTTTAATATTATGAAGCGCTATTGTTTCAGCTACTTCTGAATTGAAATGTCTGCCAATGTATAGCACTAATTCCTCCTCCTTCATTCCCGGATCTAAGTACTGGGCTACATTATATAATTGCATCGCATAATTATTCAGGTTTTTGCTTTTCTTATAATCAAATTTCCCGAAGTATAACCGCTCTCTGAATGTTGCTTGTTGCAATTCTCCCCAGAAATAGGCGAAGAATTGTTGCTCGAACTCTTCTAGGCTTTGTATTAGTTCTTCCTTATTACAAAACCACAATAAAGCATGGCCCTGTAATATGCTCCTTATAATAAGCTTGATCTCAACAATATCTCTGATTCCTTTAATTTTGTTTCTAATTATTTTGAGAAATACTTTGGGATGTATATTGTTAATATTCCCATCAAATTTCACTCCGATTTCTAAATTGTGGAAATTTCCTGGGTATATATTGTTTCCTCCATTTCTTCTCAAATTTTCCTCCATTTCCTCTATCGTGATCCTTAATTTCCGATTCATTTCTTCGATTTCTTTATTCATTTGTCGATTTATGTCGTCGGTTATTGTTAGACTCATCCCCGTTCTCTCTTCAATCCGGCCATCCAAATCCTTAAATTTTCTATTTACGTTATCTTTCATCTGTTCCACTTCCTTTGTTATTTGTTTATTTTGTTTTGAGACCTCTACTTTAATATTCTCTGGTAAATATTCTTCTAGATCTCTTCTAAATTCTAATACTTCTTCTACTATGTTTTCTCTGATTTTCATACCATTTTCCTGTATTTCTTGTCTTATGTTTTTATTATTTTCCTCTATGTCTTCTTGTATTTGCCGAATACTCTTCTTATGTTCTTCTTGATTCTCCTTAAGTTCCTTAATCTCTTTGCAGTTTTCAAATCTAACCTCTTCTATCTTCCGTTCCAATCTGTTCATGTTTTCATGAATATTATGAATGTCTCCCCTCAAATTAAGCTCCATTCTATCCATATTTCCGTTAATGCTATTTATATTTCCATTCAACTTTTGATCCATTTTGTTCATGTTTTCATTTAACTCTCCCTTCATTGTATTCATCTGGTTCAACAATTGTTGCATCAAATCTATCATTTGGTTATCATTCCTTGTTCTTGTTTGTTGTTCCCTTCTCTCTTGTATTTCTTGACTTCTATCCAATCCTTCTTCTACTCGTTCTACCTCTATTTCATATTCTTCATCTCCTGTTCTCCTTTCTTCCTGTGCATCATCTTCCGATTGCTGTCCTTGGATGAGGTATTGCACCTGGAAATCTCCCATTCCATGGCTTCTTCCTTCTCTTTCCTCCTCAGATCCACTATCATTTCCAACCTGCTTCCCATCGCGCAACATCATTTTCCTATTTTCCATTGTTCTTTGTTTTTAATTTATTTTTATTTTTTTAATATATTATTTTTATAATCGCCCCACGTTGGGCGCCAATTTATAGTGGATATATTATATTTTATTATTTTTATACTTATATGATTTAGCTTTATTTACCCGTTTTTACCTTCGGCTAGCCCTATATGATTATATGAAAATTTTTTTAATTGTATGTATTGTTTAAATTTTATATTGCAGTCGGAAGCATGAGACTTCTCTCTTTGAGTCCTGGACACCTATTAGAAAAAATTTTTACATATATGAACATTTACTTATTATGATTTCGTGATAGGTCTATTCCTGAATAAATTATATATCTTTATTTTAATCATCTCACCATATGATAATCGAATGAATGATTTAAACAATGTTCGTGAAAAGTGTTATGGACATTGACTGGAATAAGAAAAATACCAACACTTAAATAAAAATATTTTAATAAATTGTTGATGAAATCTTCAAAATTTTACACACACAAATATTCCTGAACCTCCTCTGTATTCTTTGATGGTCATGCGCACTGAACGCTTATAGTAGCTGCTTCGGCGCAACGGAGCAACTCTTCCGGTTCAACGTTTCTCGTCGTCACAAAATTATAGTACACAGGTAACATGGAGGATGCAAACGTTTAACAGTTCAATGTGCATCAATTTAGTGCATTTAGAATAATATGGTTGAAAACTTATATTAAACAGTTACATATATAATTCAAGTTGTGAATTAAGTGTGTGTTTGATAGTTATAAGAATAAGTCAGCATGCAAAGCGGAAATTAAGATTGGAAAAGCATTTATGAGTGGTGTGAACTTTGATTATTTTACAAACGAAAAACTTTTTACAAGTAAGTACATATTTAATATCTAAAATTATTGTTGCAGAAAATTAGAGTTCTTTAATTATCCATGGATAAATTTTTGTATTGATTATTTTGACGTTTCTTTGGCCAATTTTAGATTATTCAAATTTAAATGTTCAAATTAATTTCAAAAGTTCACTTTTTCTTTGTTTGTTTGGAATTCCAAATTAAAAAAACTCAAATAACACAGACCTTATATTCCATTCTCGGCGTGGTGGACCTGCAACATCCCGTCTCTTTTCTTAGGTATTCCTTACCCAAGAAATACTCGTTCGGCACGTTTCACTTTTTCACAGAGGTTAATCGACATTAATATTATGAATTTTTTATTGATTTAGATTTAAAATTATTACTTTTACTTTAAAGTTTTTACAAAAATCTACTCAGAGAATTACATCCCAGTTCATCATTCCCAACTAACTCTCGACTTTCTTTTCTTTTCAAAATCAACAACATTTTTACAATCTCTAAAACACAGCCTCCTAATTTGTTATTTTATTCAACAATTGTCAATGATAATGTTTTTTTTATGGAAATACTGAATTCTTCAATTAAAATAGTCTTGGAGAGTGAAATCACTTGTATAAATGGTTTAACAATATCTTATAGAATATATAAATAATCTTTTACATGTATTACAATGGTTTCAATCCTTGTAATTCCTTTTTTTTAGTAAATTTGTTTACAATTAATATACAATTTCTACAATCTAAATTTATGATTTATATATATGGAACTGTTTATTTTTTAATTCTTTAATTAGCACTAATTTCGCTTTATATAAACTCTAACTTAATTTCAAATTTACATTCTCTGTTTTATAATAACTTCCAACTCATTGAATTTAGGTTGGCAATATTATAACTAGATTCAATCACTTCCTTCATTGATTTCGATTTGATTACTAGATTTCTATGACATACAATATGGCTCTTATTCCGAATGTCATATTTCATACAGTTTTACTTTTATAAATTATTTTTTTCAAATTGTAACTTTTTATTGTATTTGCATATCGTTAATAAATTAGTGATTTGATTATTAATTCTTATTATTTTAGGTTTTGAACAAATTAACATCCTTTTCCCGATTCAAGTGTGGACATAGCAGCGTTCAGATTGATTTTAATGAAAATTGTTGACATTGACTTGACCTTAGGATTTATTTGTGAAGGTAACATTTTCTTAAGAATTAATTTCTATATTATCATTACCATTCTATTCCTTATCCTTAATCCATTTCTTAAATTGATGTACTCAATATTTTATAATACATTTGCTTAAGTCATTCATTCGTTTTATGTTAAATTTTGTTCTTAATTAGGTAGTGTCTAATGATACACCATACGTATATACAAAAAAAATTCCTTTTTAATTCAATCTAATATATGAATATTTATCTATACTAGAGGACTGGCTTAATATATATATATATATATATATATATATATATATATATATTGAACTCATCACAACATCTATAGGAGTTTGAAGGTGTTGATGTGTGAGGGTTTCAAGCTGAATTTGGTTGTAAGTTGCCAAAACATAGGGAATTATTTGTTTTTTATGATATGAATGAAATTAAAATGGGTTATATATTGAATGTGTACCTATGATATCATTTGTTTAATGTAAATATTGAGATGCTAAAATAATATTCAAAACATTTACCCTCGTCAGGGCTTCATAAAATAATTCAACTCATACCTGTAGACCAGAAACCATCTTTAAACAATATAATAACTTGTAAATGTGTCATATACGTCATTAAAAGTATCTAAAACTTTAAAAGAATGAATAAATGTATTTAGATTGTTATAATACATCATGTTTAATAAGAATTAGTAGCAGAATCATTATTTTAGAGGTTTATTATTATTCTGACACAGATAACTGTCAACTCATTGGAATGTCAAATTTACTTTCATAGCATGAAATTTCCGCGACAGAAGCTTGACGCCGCCACAGACTTCGATGTCAGCGACAGGAATTCGTTGTCATAGATCTATATAATTCTGACAAGCGTATAAAGCGACAATGAAATATAACACATAAAGAATTTTTGTAAATATAATTCTAGGCCGAGTTTATGAGAAATAATAATCGTTACCAAATTTCAATAGAAATTGAAAAGAATTATATATATTTTGAAAAATATCAGTTTGTAGATTTGTCTAATTTAGAATGGAGAAGTATTACACAATGAGAGGTTTTTTTTATGACTAGGGATATTTCTGGAGAAGTAAAGTTTTAAATAGATAAAATAAATTATTTTGAAAATAAACAAAACATTAAATATCATCAAATAGTTAAGAAAAATATGAAATTAAATGAAAACTTCTGATTTGTAAATTATTGTTAAAAAAATCTAGTGAGATGATGAGTTTTGTCCATAGCAACGGACAGGGCAAATAGGGGTTGTTGATTTTTAAAAAATGGGAGTATGATTTTATGATATTTTGGAGAGAGGACGTAGTTAAATAAAATTTTAAAATTATAATAAAATAGAAGTATAGTCCTCATATAAGTAAAGAAAAGTATATAGAAAGTGTAAATGAAGTTGAAGAAGTTAATTGAAGAGATTTAAAAGTGAATTGAAGGTACAGAAGATAAAGGATTAAAATACATAGAAAAGAAAGGTATTGGGTTGATAAAATAAACAGAGAGTACCATTAGATCATATTTCTAAATTAATTGAAGTCTGAATTGGAAAATAAAAAAGAAAAATATGACATCTTAAATTATACCTGAAATATAATTTTAAACTTACGTGTAAAGTTCCAGAGTATGTGTATATGGTAGACACATTAATAGAAGTGTTGGTGTAGAGGATTGATTGTTGGTTCCAGAAGAAGACATCGGTAGTGCCAGGTTAGTGTTGAGTACTTTATTGGTTAACCAATTAGATAACTAAAATAATTTTGATTTGGCCATTTAAATTCAATTTTCTAGCATAACGGTATTTTAAATCAAAATTTATTAGGTTATAGTTAATTTTTCATTTCATCGTATTAGATTTAAATTTTGTTTGTATTGATATATATATATATATATATATATATATATATATATATATATATATATATATATATATATATACTTCTTTTCGTATTTTCATTTCATAGTTCTTATAAAATATATAATTAGAGTGTATGTCATTGTCGTTTCTTTCTGATAAAAAAAAATAAAATAAACAAAAATAGGTTCCATAACTTAGGCGTACCAACGTATTTAAAATCCAGAACTCGAAGGGAGTAAAGAGTCTCATGCCCGACTATATATATTTGAGCTAGCCGGACATTTGTATATAAATTAAATAGAAACTAAATATTACATTTACCCTAATCATAAAAATAAAAGAATTAATTATAAAATCATAAATATATATAGTATGAATCATTATACAAGGTATGAAACATATTTTCTATGTTGCTTTGAGATTAGTATAATTTTTTTTAATTTCTATAAATTAGTATAGGCAAAAATTAATACAAATAATATTTTTAATGCTTCAAAAGTGTAACCTCTACTATAATTATTTTTAGGAGAAAATCCGCTCTAGTTCCTTTTCAAGTAACTAGCATAGTTCAGCCTGTATACCGAAATACACATCAGTGTCTTGGCCAGTGGTAATGACGTCATGAATTGACGCCATACTGGTGATTTGTTCAGATATATGTTGTCCAGGGCATTGACATCATATATCGAGGCCATATTGAAAATACGTCTCGTGTAAAACCGCGTCCACTTAGTATGCAAACACGCAAATACTGCATTCACAAAAAACAGTGCTGGTGTGAACATCATGGTGCACACATCCGTATTTCGTGTTTGCGATATTGTCGATACATCAAAGGTATTTATGACATCTATTGGACGGGGTTTTTAATGTTTTTACTGTTTAAAACGGTAGTGATACTAGGTTTATAAAATAAATACTTGTAAGATGCCGATCGGCTGTTACGATTTCCATTAGACTACTGTATTTTAATTCTATCGGACTAATGGTTTCATATTAATAAACTAGTGCCACTTTCAAATTTTAGGTATTTAAACGACATCGTATATACGAAAATCCTCTTCCGTTTAATTAACAATTGAAAGTATATTGTGGTGGTTTCTCATATTCGCCCCAGTCGGAATGAAAAACTAACACAACATCTCCATCTTCTAGGACCTAGCTGAGAGCTGCTCATTCCAGAACCTCTCCAAGTTAAGTTCTTTGTCTTATTCTCAATTCATTGAAATCTAGAATTCGATATTTTTATTGTATTCGTCTTGTATTTTGAATATGCAGTCAATATGAATTATCTTATTGAAATATGAATAAACATTTACTGAAACCGTTATTATTTGATTTTCAGCAATTTATATTAACTTGAACCATCGCTTTAGGACGAATTTTCAGTATTTTGTTTTATCAAGTTAAAGTAAATGCACGTATAGAATCTAAATAGGCGACAAAGACAAACAAGGAATTTCCAAATTAGCTATAAAAGAGAGAACCAAAACAAGAACAATATGGACAACACGGAGATAGTACGACGCAAAACAGGCTTCACATTATGTATACATTTTCTTTTCACTTTTTTCTATTCCTCTTAAGTAAATTTAGATAACAGGTTAATTATAACAATTAATGGATTCAAATTTTATTGCATTACCTTTTAGTAATTAAGTGAACTTAGATAACAGTATAGCAATGACTGATTAAGTAACTCAAAGAAATTAAAACTCAGAGAATAGGCAGTTAAATTTTTTTTATTGAATTATGGAAGTTTATTTAAGAAACAGAAGTTGTGATGAGTTCAATATATATATATATATATATATATATAGTGGGTTAACACTCCCGTGGGAGTAGCGCCACTCTTACGAGCTTTCTAGATCCTTTTCTAAGGGTGGATCAGACCACATTTACTTTTTCATATTTTTTCTACTATTTGTTGCCATTGCTTCCTGTCCTGCGTTTTCTCTTCCCAGTATCTAATTCCCATAGTCTTGAGATCACCTACTACCTCCTGCAACCAAGTTATCCTTGGTCTTCCCCTTCTTCTCTTACTTAAGGGCTTCCACTCTACCGTGGAGTATATTATTGCTCTCTTACCTGCTCTCCATATGTGTACCAACCATTTTAATCTTTGTTCCTTAATTTTTCTTACTATGTCTTTTTGTATCTCTTGATATAGTTCCATATTTGTTCTTCCTATTTTTCGTTCCTGTAATCCCATATCCTCTTGTTGTTTTTTAGTCATAGTTAATGTTTCTGCCCCATACATCATCACTGGTCTAATTATTGTGTTATATATTCTTATTTTCGTGCGCTTGCTAATTATTTTATTTTTTAATAATTTTTGTTAGCCTGAAATGTTTTGTTTGTGGCTACGATTCTTTCTCTTATCTCAGTTTCTCTGTCTCCATCACTACTTATTGTTATTCCCAGATATTTAACTGTATCCACCTCTTCAAATTCATATCTTCCAATTTTCACATTTTTGTACTCACAATTCTTTTTGAGTATTAATAATTTGGTTTTATGTGTATTTATCACCAGTCCAATTTTCTTTCCCTCCCTTATTATCTCCTCCAACATTTCTTCCATTACCATTCTGTTTTTAGTCACTAGTCAGTTACAGTTCGCGGACCCATGGTTCATGCATGGTATTAACTTTCGAGCTTCCGGCATAACTCACGACCGCTGATCCATGTTTGTACAACAAATGATGATTCTGCAGAATTGCATATTTTTAGTCTATAGTTGCATTTATTTTAGTATATAAGTTCGATTAATTGAATGTATTGGATATAGTGTATTTTGTGTTTAAGTTGTGTAGTTGTATTGTCAATAAAGTATCTTTTTAAAAAGTGACTTTTCGGGCAGCAACCCTTAATTGGCGCAGTCAGTAGGATAGTGGAAAAGCCCTTAGTGATCCTCTTCGTTTTTTAACGTTAGTCCACTTCAAGAACCTTTGGGAAACGTTGAAGTTCGTCCAAAAGTGCCAGAGGAAGAATAAAAGTAAGTGAAGTGTCTCCATAATTATTAGAAGAAAAAAAAATCAATTTAAGTTAAGAAGAAATACCTTTGGAAAACCAAGTGAAGTTCATTCAAAAGCTATAGAAGTAAAGAAACGAGAATAAAACGCACTAGTAACCGGAATGCACCTCAGCATCATCGTTAGCCTGTAAGCAATTATAATTTTTCCTTTTTATTACCCATATATTTCAGAAACACCTCAAGCAAACACTCCTCATACCTCTCAATCAGTATTACGTCCATCAATCCTAAATTTAAACACACCTATACTCATAATTACCACACCTCAAATCAACATCATGCCTGAATTTAATCCAAAACATCTAGACATCCTATCCCCATACGATGGAAATACCAACGAGCTGTATAACTTCATTAATACCGCTACTCTACTCTTAAGCCATTTCTGGGTCGATAACAACATCCAAAGTTTTCAAAACCACCTCCTATTCCAAGGAATCCTAAGTAAACTGACAGGAAGAGCTAAGGAAGTCATCTCAGTCTACGGATGTACAGATTGGGAACATACCAAAGAAACTTTGATCCAAAACTTTGCCGACCAACGTAATGAGAATTTTCTCACAAGAGACAGTAAATTTACGTCAAGGACCCAATGAATCTTCACAGCAGTATTACGAGAAAGTAATGGGTCTGCTGAATACAATATCTAACTACATAGAACTTCACAACGGCGATATCAACATAAAGGCAAGTAAGAAGAGCTTTTTCCAGTAACAAGCCCTAACAACTTTCCTAGCAGGACTTCGGGAACCCTTAGGTTCCACTATCAGAGCAATGAGACCAAGCAATCTATCTACGGCAATACAGTACATCCAGGAAGAAAACAATATAAGGTATCTCCAGAAAGCAGTAAACCCTCAACCAACAACCAGCAGGCATATCAGCGCAAACCAACAACATAAATCACCAGCTCCTCTTATGTCTTCACAATGGCAACCATCAATGGCAATCACCACATCCCCGACCGCAATGGCAGCCACAAGCTCAACAGTCTGGATTTAGACCACCGGCGCAACAAAATAATTTCATTCCACAAGGCCAGAAAGTATTCCCTGGACCATCAAGGTTTCAACAGTTCAGTAGGCCTCAACAACAGAACACCTGGAGTAATAAACCTGGAATATCTCAGCCACATAAACCTACACCAATGAGCATTAGCACTAGATCTACGACTCAGAACCGAAACTAGAAATCTCAACAACAGCAAAATCCGCCAAGATTCACATCTGAAGAATTATTTAACATTGAACATGCTAACGAAGCATATGGTTATGATACCAACGAATTTGATGATGAAACAGCTTACGATTATTACCACCAAGAAAAGCAGTTTTGCGAGACAACGGAATCGTATGAAGAAAATTTTCAAAATGACTACGAAGAACAATCGACAAATTTTCGGGAAAATGCCGAAAGCAACAACGCGACGTAATAGAGCTAAATTCTTACCAGGATAAAAGGGAACTACCCTATATAACCATCTCCAACCCTCCTCCTAAACTACTTATCGACACTGGTGCTACCAAATCTTTCCTCAATCCCGACATCGCCTCGAAATATTTCCATGATAATATCAAACATGAACCTTTTATAGTAACCTCCATTTTCCAAAATCATTCTCAAGATTATTGTGCCGACATACCCATATTTTCCGAATTCCAAAAAAACGTAAATTCCAAATTCTACCTCTTCAAATTCCACAAAACCTTTGATGGCCTAATAGGCCTTGATAATCTCAAGCTGCTCAAAGCCAAACTCAATTTTCCTGATTCTGAACTCATCACAGAAAATTCTGTTCTACCTATTCAATATTACGAAAGTAAAACCCAATTTTACTCCATCCAACTCGAACCACAGACAATTACTCAAGTCCGAGTACCCGTTAAAGAAACACAAGGAACTATCATACTTCCGAAACAAGAGATACAAGGAGCTTTCCTTAACGAAAGTCTAACTACAGCAGCCAATGGTCTAGCATGGACTGAACTCATCAATGCCACAGACGAACCAATACAGATAGCACTAACAGATCCAGTAAGAAGTTCGGGGACCCACTTACCCGATTACCATCTTTACACAGCCGACATTATACCTCAGGAATACCAGAAGACAGATGTCGAACATCTACTTAGAACCGATCATCTCAATCCAGAAGAAGAAGAGCACATTAAACGATTGTGCAAAAAGTTTTCAGATGTCTTCCATCATCCAGAGTCACCCCTCGCCTTCACCAATCAAATCAAGCATAACATCAGAACAAGAGATGAAGTTCCCACTTACACCAAATCATACCGCTATCCTCACATTCATAAAGAAGAGGTCCAAAAACAGATAGCATCAATGCTAGACCAAGGAATCATTCGACCAAGCCAATCACTATGGCCATCACCTATATGGATCGTCCCGAAGAAACCCGACGCCTCGGGAAATATTAAATGGCGAATAGTGGTAGACTACCGTAAAGTTAACGAGAAGACAATAGAGGATAGGTATCCAATCCCAAACATCACAGATATCTTAGACAAACTAGGAAGATGTCAGTATTTCTCTACCCTCGACCTAGCTAGTGAATTCCACCTGATTGAAATGGCAGAAGAAGACATCCCTAAAACTACATTTAACGGCCAGAACAGTCACTATGAATACCTCAGAATGCCATTTGGACTCAAGAACGCCCCTGCAACATTTCAAAGAGTAATGGACAATGTTCTCAAAGGATTGCAAGGAGAAATATGTCTTGTATATATGGATGACATAATCGTTTTTTCTACGACCCTACATGAACATCTTGTCAACCTCACGAGAATCTTCAAAAGACTTAGAGAAACGGGATTTAAGATACAGGTAGACAAATGTGAATTTCTGAAAAAGGAAGTTAGCTTCTTAGGTCACATTGTGACTCCAGAAGGAACTAAGCCGAATACAGACAAAATCAAAGCTATTGTCGACTACCCAATTCCGAAAACAGCCAAAGAAATCAGAGGATTTCTGGGATTAATGGGCTACTATAGAAAATTCATCAAAGACTTTGTTCGAATAACGAAACCTTTAACTTTATGCTTGAAGAAAGATGCTAAAATAGAACACACACCAGTATTCCTAGAATGTATCAAGACCTGTAAGAACCTCTTAACCAATGAACCACAGCTTCAATATCCAGACTTCACGAAGCCATTCAACCTCACCACAGATGCTAGCAACTTCGCCATTGGAGCCGTACTTTCTCAAGATCCCATTGGCAACGACAAGCCAATTGCATACGCGTCCAGAACTCTGAACGAAACAGAAATTAAATACTCAACTATAGAAAAAGAAGTTCTAGCAATAATATGGGCTACTAAATACTTTCGCCCGTATCTTTTTGGAAGGAAATTCAAGATTCTATCAGACCATCAACCCCTCAAATGGTTGTTCTCGCTGAAGGACCCAAATTATAAATTAGTAAGATGGCGACTGAAATTGAAAGAGTTCGACTATGAAGTTGCATA
Source organism: Galeruca laticollis (assembly GCA_963921935.1). Lineage (NCBI taxonomy): Eukaryota > Metazoa > Arthropoda > Insecta > Coleoptera > Chrysomelidae > Galeruca > Galeruca laticollis. The sequence continues at coordinate 21,051,741 of OY998181.1, read as the reverse complement.
TAAAAAAGGTAAATCTAATACTAACGCCGACGCCCTCTCTAGAGTTGAGATCAACGCACGTGAACTTGACAAACACCTTCAAGAAGAAATAGGTAAATTATATAACGAAGACACGGCATCAATGTACAATCACCCAGGATCTATCCTCGATCCTTTAGAAGATATCGAAACAGATATTTTTCGCACGACAGACCATCTAAATCCCAAAGAACTCCAAATAATTAAGGAATTACTAGAAGAAGGAGAGAAGCAACACTCTTCGTCAAACAATCTAAACATGGAAGAACTCCCAACTATAGAAGACTTACTTCAAGAAAGAGAAGACGATTCCGATTCAAATGCAACAAGACGTACAGCTCAAGAAAACCCTATCCTAGGAATTCCCATAAGCGAGAGACCACTAAATCACTACAACAATCAAGTGATATTCAAACTAGTTAACCATAGTCCAGCTCCACCAGTTACCGAAGTAACTTTTGTTAATAAGAAATGGATTTATATTCAAGTTGGCAAAAACAATCTAAAAGGAGACTTTTTCAATTTCTTCATAGACTATCTCGATCCCAAGAAAAAATATGCTCTGTACTTCGAAAATGATGATCTTTATCCACTTCTCTGTAACATAGTACGAGAAACATTCAAGAACACGGCCTACGATTTAGTAAAATGCAATCAAGTTTTAGAAGATGTTAATAGCTCCCAAAGACAAAAAGACATTATAAATCAATACCATGAAGGAAAGACCAACCACAGAGGTATAAATGAAACCGAAAACCAAATTCGGAAACTATACTATTGGCCTACCTTGAAGAAAGATGTTGAAGAAATGATCAATTTGTGTGATACTTGTCTAGCCAGCAAATACGGCAGAAATCCTCCAAAACCAAAATTCATGATAACACCAACGCCAACAAAACCTTTGGAAATAATTCATCTCGATACCTTCCAAGCAAATGGTCAAAAGTTTCTGACTATCGTCGATGCATTTTCCAAGTACGGACAAGCCTATCCGATAGAAGGATCTAATTCTATCAACGTACTAAATGCTCTCCTCATCTATGTAACACATCATGGAATGCAACACATAATGGTAGCTGACAGCGGTACCGAGTTCAAGAATGGACTTATGCAAGAGTTTGTAGACACCCATAAGATTATAATTCATTACACAACTGCGGATAGCCCACAGTCGAATGGAATAGTTGAACGCTTCCACTCCACAATACTCGAACATCTCAGAATCCTCAGAACTAAGAAGAAAACTTTAACCATTAAGGAACAAATGCTATATGCCATCTTGGGTTACAACAGTTCTGTTCACTCTGTAACTAAACAAAAACCAATAGATGTTCTGAATGGTCATTTCGGCGCTCAAGACCCTTTTGATATAGACATCGATAGAGCTTTGTTAAACAACTACACACAAGGCCATCGGGAAAAAACCAAAGAAATATATAAAGAAATCAACAAGATAATCCAAGACATCAAAGAAAAAGCCATAGAAAAAAGGAATGAGAAACGACAAACTCCTATATCCTACAAACCTTCTACCAAAAAGATGGTCAAACGAAATGAATTACTTCCAAGATTTTCTCCTAAAATCGTTACAAAAGACAACGAGGTCACTGTTGACACTCAAAATACAACTATACACAAGAAAAATGTCAAACACCAGCCAAACAAATCTAATGTGAACCCTATATTGTAGATGTACATACACCATGGCCCAAGAAGTCCTGATCCAGGATCTCAAGAACAACCCAGGAATTCTACCCCTCAAGCTGGGACTAGTAAGAATTTGACCTAGTAAACACGACTTTATTCACTATTTTCACAATAAATGCAGTCGAAAACCATTATCGAACAGTAACATCAGAAATTCAAAAAGGACTAACACAACCTTACTTCGATCAGCTTCAAAATTTCGACCAGAGTCTGCAGTACCTACTAATCTCTGCTAAGCAGAAACTCCACAGCGTCTATCCAGAATATAAACTGAAGAGAGGATTAATTAATGGTTTGGGAAGCATAATCAAAGTAATATCAGGTAATTTGGATCAAGAAGATGCCGAAAGATACGACAAGGCCATCGCCTCACTTGAGAAAAACCAAAACAACATTATATCAGAAATTTACAGGCATACGAGTCTAAACAAACTAATCATGGCAAACTATAATACTACAGTGACACTCATTACACACAACCAAGGAGACATTGCTTTTGAGATAAACAAAATCAGCACTGATATGAACAAATTTGTATTTGACTTCAATAACTACATGGAAGTACGAAACATATTAGACCAGCTCAACCTAACTCTTCAGACTATCTTACAGCTTCTCACGGACTTAGAAACGGCCATCACATTTGCAAGATTAAATATCATTCATAGCAGCCTAATCAACCCAGAAGAATTGAAATGGGCCGTAGAGAAAATGCATGAACATCACTCGTCCGAACAATTGGCATACGTTCAAGAAGATTTCACAAAATACTTCAACATTCTAAGAGTTGACGGTTGTTACACCAATCACACATAGGTATTTGTCATCCACTTTCCAGTCTTCTATCCCGATCCGTTCTCATATTTTCATCTATTTTCAACTCCCACATATAACCAAACAATAATCATTCCACCTGGTCCTTACCTAGCCTCTAATGAAAACCTTTACCAATATATGGAAACACCCTGTGAACCAATGGGCATAGAATACCTATGTGTAGAACAGCTACTTCAAGAAAGCTATGATTGTGTTAACGAAATCCTGAAGCTCACCAACGAAGAAGCCCGATGCGAACATCTACCTATCTCAATTAACTCCACATTCATTCAAGAGATGTCAGAAGCCCATTATATAGCAGTTTTTCCCCAGGCTACAAAGATTTCTATGGTGCTTCAAGGAACATACCTTATCGAACTTCCTCCAGGATGTCGCTTCAGAACAAATACGGAAGCATTTGAAAACACAAAATCGGTAATACGAGAAGAAGCTTTAACCCTGCCAAGAATCAAAACATCCTCACAGACTCAGATAGCCAAGACCAAACCGTTGACAATCAAGAAAATCCCGCTGGACCAACTCCACCTCCTTACCAGGGAAGAAGAACGACTACAATCAATATCTACCAATCAGCAAAAGACAGACCCCACACACTTCTGGATGACTCCAATCTACATCATCATAACCATTTGGATAATACTCGGATTATATAAACTTCGAGGACGTCAACGTAAAAGTCCAGAAGAACCAGAGGTTCATCAGGATGTGCCATCATCACCATCAGTTTTGTTCGTCCCTTACAAAACTTCTTCAGGGGATGGGGAAGTTACAGTTCGCTGACCCATGATTCATGCATGGTATTAACCTTCGAGCTTCCGGCATAACTCACGACCGCTGATTCATGTTTGTACAGCAAATGATGATTCTGCAGAATTGCATATTTTTAGTCTATAGCTGCATTTATTTTAGTATATAAGTTCGATTAATTGAATATATTGGATATAGTGTATTTTGTGTTTAAGTTGTGTAGTTGTATTGTCAATAAAGTATCTTTTTAAAAAGTGACTTTTCGGGAAGCAACCCTTAATTAGTGCTACGTCGTCGGCATATGCTATTATTTGACCTCCTCTGGTCCTTAAATTTCCTTTACATATTTGTTTCATCGTATATTCTAGTGCCAAATTGAATAGTGTTGCCGGCAGAGAGTCTCCTTGTTTAACTCCTTTATTATATGTAAACTTCTGTGTTTTCCCTCTTTGTGTTATTACTTCTGCTACGCTTTGGTCTAGTGTCATTTTTAGTAATCTTATCAGTTTATTTTTCACTCCCATCTCATTCAGCGCTTTCAATAATTGATTCCTTTTTATTGAGTCAAATGCTCTTTGGAAGTCAATGAATAGTATCTCAATGTCTATGTTATATTCGTTAGACTTTTCCAAAATTTGTTTCAGTATATGTATCGCATCTGTAGTTGACTTTCCCTTTGTAAATCTGTACTGATATTCTCCACCTCTTTAACCTGCGTCATGCAGTCTTCTTTTCATAATTGTTGTTGTCATCTTATATGCTGCATTTATTAGCGTAATTCCTCTGAAGTTTTCACAAACATGTTGGTCTCCCTTTTTGTGTATTGTTACTATCTGTCCCACTTTCCATTCCTCTGGCATCTCTTCTGCTTCCCATATTTTATATATCAATTGGTATAATTTTTCTAACAGTTTAGTCCCTCCGTATTTGATAAGTTCCATGTTTATTCCGTCGCTTCCTGGAGCTTTTCCGTTCTTACTCCTATTAATTATCTCTCTAGTTTCTTCCTTCGTTGGGCTCTCGATTCCATCTTGTTTGTTCTTTGCTTCTATATCAAACTCCTCTCTTACTTCTGTTTCTGTTAGTAATTCCTCAAAGTATTCCATCCATGTCTCTTTATATTCCGTATCTTCATTTACTATTCTTTCCTCTTTGTTTGTTATTCCTGTTGCTTTGTTTTTATATGTTCGGGTCTGTGCATTTATTTTTTAATGAAAAGCTTTTGTGTTCCTTGCATAGCTTGCCCTTTCTATTTCACTAATTCTGTTTTCAATTGTTTTTCTCTTAGTTTGTTTTATTATTTTCTTTGTTTCTTTTCTTAGTTTTTCATAAGTGTCTCTTTCTTCATTTCCGTTCGTCCTTATCCATTTTACTCATCCTTCTTTTTTCATTTCAATCATTTCTTTGCATCTTTCATCTAGCCATTATTACTGTTCTCTGTTCACCACCGTTCCTATTTTTTTGTTTGCAGCTGTATTTATACAATTTTCCATTCTGCTTGAATTCCACGAATTTCTTCTGCCTCATTAATAAATTGTTGTTCTATACTATCCCTGTACTCGTTTTGTGTTTCTGTCTGTTCTAGTTTTCTTATGTCCCATTTTTTGTTGCATATTTTATTGTTATTTTTAATCATTATCTTTTGTAGCATAGTGCCTGCAACCATGTAATGATCCGTATCAGAACACGCCCCTCTATATGTTCTGACATCTTTCATTGACGACCGTTTTCTTTTTGTTATCAATATGTGATCAATTTGTGTATAAGTTTTGCTATCAGGTGATCTCCACGTAACTTTATGCCATTTGGTTTGTTGGAACATCGTACTGCAGCTAATCATGTTCATTTTTACTGCCAGATTACAAATTCTGTGTCCATTGTTGTTTGTTTTTTCATGTAATGTGTGTATACCGCTTATCTGTCTGTAATATTATTCTTTTCCAATTTGCGCGTTCAGGTCATCCAATAATATGATCGTGTCTTGTTTTGGTATTTTTGATATTTCTTCTTCTACCTTTTCATAGAAAACCTTCTTTTCGTCATCTTCTGCCTCCTTTGTGGGTGCATAAACATTTATTATTGACAGATTGAAGGGTCTCGCCTCAATTCTTATATACGCCATTCTCTCATCGATTGGCCTAAACTCCATTACATTCCCTTTTAGTTTTTCTCTCACTACAAATGCTACTCCATATTGTCCTTGCTGTTCTCTTGCCAAGTAAAATAATTGATATTTCTTTTTTTCAATACTTCCTCTCCTCCTCCATCTTATTTCCTGTAGCGCTGCCACATCAATATCATATTTTTCCAATTCCCATGCAATTTCCTCCATCTTTCCTAGTTATAGCATTGTCCTCACGTTCCAAGTACTAATTTTAATTTCTTTAGCCCTGCGTATTTTTTTTCTTTTCCCTTTTTGATCTATATTTACTTTTTTTATCGCCTGTTTTATTATTAATGTTTTCCTTACCTTTGTCTTGTACCCTTTTTTCAAACATATATTTACAATTATTATTATATATCTCCCTACCTTTTTCATTTGTACTTATATTATCTTCTTTTTTATTATTTCCTTTATCTATCCTAATCCTATCATCTACATTTATCCCGTTATTACTATTTGTTATCAGTAATTTACTATTACTAATCTTAAAGTTACTTATAATTCTAAAACTAATCCTATCTTCCTTCTGTTCTCTATGTTTCTGTTCCCCTTCATTGCCCTTTTCGTCAAATTGTTCCTCTTCTTCTAGTTTTTTTCTTCTCTTCTAAGCATTTTGGTTATTTTCTCCTCGCTTACTCCTGCCTCCGGTGATCTTACGTTTACTTTTCTTTTAGGATTATTTGTCTCTGTCTTTTCTATGTTTTTCTGGCTTTCCTGGAAACTATACTTATCATGAACATTTCCATCTATTATCAATTTATCGTATTTAAAGTATGCTCTACTTCCATTTTCCCTTGCTCTTCTCATAAACTGCATCATGTATTTCCGGTCTTCCTGTACTCTTTTTGGCAAATCATCATTTATCCAAATATTTGTTCCTTTTAGGTTTTTCTTTTTTTCATTATTTCCTGCTTCTTTTCCCATTGGTTGAGCTTTATAATTATTGGTCTCTTAGTTCTTCTATTGAATTCTCCTATTCTTCGTGTATCGTTTACTCCATTTTTTAGATTGACTTCTATTCCTGCTTCTTTTAAAATTCCTTTGATTTTTATTTTTGTGTCTCCATATCGTTCCTCTTCACTATCTCCTATTCCCTGTATGATTATATTGTTTCTTTTTGTCTCTCGTTCCATCATTTCGATTCTTCTTTCTTGTGTTTTTATCATTTGTTTCAGCCAATTATTTTCCTCTTTCAGCTCTCTTATTTCTTCCATGTTATTTTCTAGTTTGTTTTCGATGGTTTCCATTTTATCAGTCAGACATTCAAACATTCTTCTTATTTCATCCATCTCCCCCATTCTTTCCTTTCCAGCACCGGATTTCAAGTGTCTCGCAAACAGTTTTTGTTACAGAGCTACTGAGTTCACCCTTAACCCGCAGGCGAGCTAACTTTTTACCGTGACTGATTCCTTTTATTCTTTTGAATAATTTCTGTTTATTACGCTCCTGTACTATTGATTTTCTGACTGTATAGAATTTCTTATCGTATTCCGTGTTACCAGTTTTTGTATGTATAATTTATTTCTGGTTAAAATTGATAAATTTCAGTATTGCTCATTTGTTTCACAATTTACTTGTTTTTTGCTTTCAGAATTATAATTCATGCAAGTTTACTTACGTCTTTCTATTCCTAGTTGTTTTATCTTTCGTGTGTT